>CM038674.1:603252378-603852378 GCA_021605145.1 Aegilops bicornis | reverse complement strand
ACCTCAAGGGTGGCCGCGCCCCTTCCCCATGGACTGGTCCGAATTGGACTAGGGAAAGGGGGCGCCCCTTCCTTCCTTCTCCCTTCCCTTTTCCTATTCCATGTGGGAGGTGGAATCCTACTAGGACTAGGGAGTCCTAGTAGGACTCCACACTTTGGGCGCGCCCTATGAGGGCCGGCCTCCTCCTCCGTCCATTATTTATATACGTGGCCAGGGGGCACCCCATAGACACACAAGTTGATCATTGATCTCTTAGCCGTGTGCGGTGCCCCCTCCACCATAATCCACCTCGGTCATATTGTTGCAATGCTTAGGCGAAGCCCTGCGCCGGTAGCTTCATCATCACCGTCATCACGCTGTCGTGCTGATGAAGCTCTCCCTCGACACTCTGCTGGATCGTGAGTTACGTGGGACGTCACCGAGCCAAACGTGTGCAGATCGCGGAGGTGTCGTACTTTCGGTACTAGGATCGGTCGATCGTGAAGACGTACAACCACATCAACCGCATTGTCATAATGCTTCCGCTTACGGTCTACGAGGGCACGTAGACAACACTCTCCCCTCTCGTTGCTATGCATCACCATGATCTTGCGTGTGCGTAGGAATTTTTTTGAAATTACTACATTTCCCAACAGAAAACGGGTGTTCTTTCACTTGGCAAAGCATACTGAAAGGATTAGAAACGTTCAAGAGAGGATATATATGGAGAATTGGTACGGGAGAACATGTGAATATCTGGAACGATCCATGGATCCCTACCAGTGCAGACAAGGAAGTTATCACCCCTCGTAACCATACACTTCTGACAAGAGTTTGTGACCTAATGGACCCGTTGACTGGAACTTGGGATGAGGAATTACTAAGAGATATATTCTGGCCAGTGGATGTACAGAGGATTATGCAGATCCCAATATACTCGCAAGCCTTTGATGACTTCATTGCTTGGCAACCTAAACGAACAGGGATATTCTCTGTCAAAACGGCCTACCATCTTTAGTGGAATCATACTTTCAGGGCGCATGCAAACAGGGCAGAGAGCCCGACTGGATCCGCACCTTTGTCTATTTGGAATACTCTATGGAAACTTCAGGTGCCACGTAAAGTTCAAATCTTTGGATGGAGAATACTGCGAGGAATCATCCCACTAAAATCAATCCTAATGAACTGGCATGTAGGATCGGATGGGGCCTGTCCGATTTGTCACCAAGGAGCGGAGGATCTAAAACACCTTTTGTTCATGTGCACTAATGCAAAGGAGCTGTGGAGGCGACTGGGTATGATGGATGTCATCGAACACTCAGTTGTGGTTGATCGGTCGGGGTCAGCTATTGTTGAACACATTCTATCTCTACCGGAGAATCAACTATCCATACACCCTAACGTCGAGTTTAAGCAAGCTTTGATGGTGGCGGCATGGTATCTGTGGTGGATAAGAAGGCAGATTACTCATAATGAACAAGTGTCGCCGACATGGAGATGGCCTGTTTCAGTCCTCTCTATTATACGTAACTTTGTAACATTACATGCAGGACCCTTGAGTGTGCCTGAAGCGGAATGGACAAAACAGGACCCAGGTTCCCTTAAAATGAATGTTGATGCGGCTTTCTTCTCAGATGAAGGGGTGGGTGTCGGTGTCAAAACCCCGGATCTCGGTAGGGGTCCCGATCTGTGCGTCTTAGGCTGATGGTAACAGGAAGCAAGGGACACAGATATATACCCAGGTTCGGGCCCTCTCGATGGAGATAAAACCCTACTTCCTGCTTGATTAATATTAAAGATATGGGTAGTACAAGAGTAGATCTACCACGAGATCGTAGAGGCTAAACCCTAGAAGCTAGCCTATGATGGTATGATTGTAATTGTGATCGGGCCTTCTAAGGACCAACCTCTCCGGTTTATATAGGCATCGGAGAGGGCTAGGGTTTACATGGAGTCGGTTACAAGGAAGGAAATACAATATCCGGATCGCCAAGCTTGCCTTCCACGCCAAGGAAAGTCCTATCCGGACACGGGTCGAAGTCTTGAGTCTTGTATCTTCATGCTTCAATAGTCCGGACGTTGTATACAGTCCGGCTGTCCGGATACCCCCTAATCCAGGACTCCCTCAGTAGCCCCTGAACCAAGCTTCAATGACGATGAGTCCGGCGCGCAGTCTTGTCTTCGGCATTGCAGGGCGGGTTCCATCTCCGAATACTCCAAAGTACCTGTTACGGCGAATAGTGTCCGGAACTCCATCAATGTTGTACTCCTTGGCTTCAGTGCCTCAATAATGACCATCTCCATGTGTCGAGCGAATGCGAGGAGACGAGGTGTTTTTCGCATTTACCACCCTCAATCTGTTGGGCTTACTGCCTATTTGAAGAGACGGGGATTCTCAGATCCAAACCTCACTCTTCCCCCTCGAGCAAGCATCCAACAGAGCGCTCCGAAAAAACCATTCCAACATGGCCGGTCGTCATAGCTCTTCTGCTCGCTCTCCTCGCTCCAAGCCGGGGGACTGGGAAGAGTGTTCAGTTCCCCATAGCCGTTTGATTGAGTTACAAACCCAAGGGTTTCTTCCACCAGCATTCATGGTCCCTGTCCGAGCCGGAATAGCCACCTATAATGGCGGGGAGCAAGCGGAGAGATCTCCGAATCCGTCCCCAGAGGAGCGAATATGCCTCATCCCGCATCTGCTAAGGGGCGTCGGGTTTCCGATCCACCCGTTCCTTCGCGGGCTCCTAGAGTTCTACGGCCTCCCGTTACACAATCTCACCCCTGCCTCCATACTACATATAGCAGGGTATGTTGCCCTTTGCGAGCTATTTTTAGGCTGCGAGCCTCACTTCAGGTTATGGAAGAAGTTGTTCGCTTGTCCCCGCAACTGTGGAGAATCCCTATGTCGTGGGTGGGGCAGTATGGCGCATTTCCGAGACTGGATACCTATCCGCACTCCCAAGAAGGTACCAGAGAACTGGCCTTGAGTGGTTCTACATTGACGATGTTCCCTTCCGGATCCAGTCCGGACAGGTCTCCCCAGTTCAAGAATTCCCCGCCGAGGAACGCGTCCGGGCGCCCGAGGACCCCAAGAGGAGAATACCAGGAAATACATTACCGATGAGCAGGATAAAGTTATCGCCAACTCCGGACTAACGATAGTCGAGGTTATGGCAATATGCATAATACGGGGAGTGCAACCACTTCAATATCGGGGGAAGCCCATGTGGCACTTCAACGGGGAAGATGATGCCACCCGCTGTGGCCGTAAGGGTCCGGACTCCACCACTGCTCTGGCAAGGGTATTGTCCGATTTATACAAAGGCGAAGAGCAGGAATTCCTTCACGTCAAACCGCGAGATGGATTCTCCATGTACAACCATACGAACTGGGTAAGTTGTCATTCCTTTCCCTACGTCACTTATTGTGGCGTTCTTCGCTAAGATCATCTGCCTCGATATTCCTGAGCAGGAACTGAGGAGGGCCGTAGAAGGAATCTCCAGCCCCTCCCCGCAGCCAGAGGACCCCGTAAGGGCCCTAGATCCAGGTCTCGAAGAAGATCCGGATATTACCGTGGAGCTCGTCAACGGGATATTTTATCAAGCGAACTGCGATGGCGCCTCAGTGGCCATTACAGCCGACTATCCCGGACCGCTTCCTACGTTGCGCGTAAGCCAAGTCGAAAAACCCTATCCTCAGAAGAGGACTCCCTTCAGATTTCATGCCTTACCCTTGAAGTGTCGTGCCTTTGCAGAGAGGACGGTCGGAGCGTGGGGCCGAGCCCCTAGGGACTCGTCGGCCAAGGGCGTCCAGATCGGGCAGGATCAAGAGGAAGGTGGTAAGGGTCGACTCGCCGCTGCAGAGGTAAGGCAAAAACGTGTGCTGTGATTATGGTATTTTGAAGCGTGACAGCGCCCTTTGTGCCCTGGCAGGAAGAGGAGCAGCCGGACTATATCCGGGGATCCTGCCAACCATGCCTCCACCAGCCGGATTCCAGAACCGGCTTCGAGAGCGGAGGCGGGAGCGGGGCCGATGCCGCATAGTTCTCCAACAGAGAATGCAGATATGCTCTTAGCCACGATTTCCGAAGTAGAGAGCGCCATGAATCACCGGCGCCGACGGGCCGTACTTCGGAACAACATCTTTTCCGAAGAGGCATTTAACGCCTTCAATTCAGGAGACGCCTACATCCGAGCTGCTCAAGGCGGGCTTGCCCGAGCGATGAACCAGTATACCAAAGATATACGGGTAAGAAAATTTGATAAGCATGTGTAGCAGTAGCCCCTGAGACTTGAAACGGTTGGAACAACTGTTTTAAGGATCAATTTATGCACAGTCCTTGTAGATAAGAATGAGCAATTATCTCGAGCTGGAGGAATGCAAGGCGAACCGAGGGCCGCGATTGCCAAGTTAGAGGAACCCCAAAAGCCCTCATCTGGTAACAATTGTCACAATTGTATGTAAGATGCACCAGTTAGTAAATGGCTGATATGACAAGTCTAACAAAAAATTCTGCAGACAATCCCGGGGTGAATCCGGAGGGCATAAGAGAGGACGCATCGCATCTCAAAAGGCAGCTGGAGGCTGGCGAGCGCATTCTTACGTGAGTCTGGTATATGACCAGGTAGCGTTAGCCACTAAGTATTCTCAACAGGATTGTAAGCTAGATAGCCTGTTGGACGGTATAGAGGAGGAATATAGTCAGTCCAAGTGACTGTGTAATTTAATGGACATTGTCGGTGTCAAAACCGCAGATCTCGTGTAGGGGTCCCGAACTGCGTGCGTCTAGGCGGATGGTAACAGGAGACAAGGGACACGATGTTTTACCTGTGTTCGGGCCCTCTCGATGGAGGTAAAACCCTACTCCCGCTTGATCAATATTGATGATATGGGTAGTACAAGAGTGGATCTACCACGAGATCGTAGAGGCTAAACCCTAGAAGCTAGCCTATGGTATGATTGTTGTTCGTCCCACGGACTAAAACCCTCCGGTTTATATAGACACCGGATAGGGTTAGGGTTACACGTAGTCGGTTACAATGGTAGGAGATCTACATATCCGTATCGCCAAGCTTGCCTTCCACGCCAAGGAAAGTCCCATCCGGACACGGGACGAAGTCTTCAATCTTGTATCTTCATAGTCCAGGAGTCCGGCCAACCGTGATAGTTTGGCTATCGGACACCCCCTAATCCAGGACTCCCTCATACATGATTAGCCCCTATCCGGATTAAAATCATTTGTCATGGCGGACCTTTTCGCTTCAGCCCCCGGATCCTACAGTCCGGGGTGTGTCCGAATACCCACTCAGTTATACAAAACCGGGGTATGCGTGGAAAGAAGGCGTAGGGGTCATAAGTGCTTGAAATGCATAAGTACCCAACTAGTTATGTTATATTACATGGATAGTAAGAAACATCTTCCAGGAGAATAGTTCCGTTAGGGGTTCCTTTCCTGGTACGCATGCGACAATGCACATGTCCGGATCATGAACGATGGCACAGGATACAAGACTTCTGGGGATTTATGTTATAATAAACGAACACATCTTTCGTTCACCGGCCGAATATTCTCTTAAGGAAACTAGCTTTTGGCTTCACCCAGTCTGAGGTACACATCCGGCTGAACCAGCAGTAACAATCGCAGAGGTGCTCCCCTTATGCCCTAGCTGAATTAACGGGAACGTAGGGCATAAACACAAGAGCCAGGCAACCCAGCTTGGCCACATCTTAAGTCATATTGATGCATATAATGGTGAAGAAAAGGCACATATGGAAACAGAATGCATATGTGATGGGCAGAAAGCTATGTGAGTAATTATTTTTAGCTTCCGTATAGGAAGCCCCCAGGTATTGCTTGCACACCTAGTGCGGCCGGAGTGATCCGGGACTCTGCACTGTATTGAATACTTTGTGTGAAGAGAAAAAAGGTCGAGAAAGGAAAAAGGGATGGAGCATAATTAAAAAGGAGGGGTTAGGAGACGAACATTGAGTTCGGCATTAGGCGTAGGATCTCCGGAGTCTGGCCGCGTTCCATGGGTTCGGCTCGAGTCTGTTATCAGATGCATTACGTAAGCGGTACGCTACTCCGGTGAGAACTTTGTCAATGATGAAGGGACCCTCCCACTTGGGTTTGATCTTGTCCTTCTTCTTCTCCGGTAGGCGTAGAACGAGCTCGCCAATATTGTAAGTTTTGGCCCGCACTTCTCTGCTTTGATATCGTCGAGCCTGCTGCTGATAGAATGCGGAGCGGGCTTTTGCGACGTCGCGCTCCTCCTCCAGGGCGTCCAAGTTATCCTGCCGATCTAACTCGGCTTCCTTCTCTTCGTATACATGCGTATGCGTGGCGAATCATGTATTATGTCGCAGGGTAATACCGCTTCCGCGCCGTACACCATAAAAATGGTGTATATCTGGTGGTGCGATTCGGCATGGTCCGCAGCCCCCAGAGTATGAAGTCGAGCTCCTCGACCCAGTGCGTATCCGACTCTGTCAGGGATCGCACTAGTCTGGGTTTAAGCCGCTCATGATGAGACCATTTGCCCGCTCTACTTGGCCGTTTGTTTGGGGATGGTAGACGGAAGCGTAATCAAGCTTAATGCCCATTTTGGCGCACCAAGTTTTCACTTCGTCGGCTGTGAAATTTGAGCCATTATCAATGATGATGTTGTGGGGGACACCGTATCGGTGTACGACCCCGGATATGAAGTCTATTACTGGTCCGGATTCGGCCGTTTTGACTGGTTTGGCTTCTATCCATTTGGTGAATTTGTCCACCATGACCAATAAGTATTTTTTTCTTATGGCTTCCCTTTAAGAGGTCCGACCATATCCAGCCCCCAGACCGCGAAGGGCCAAGTTATGGGGATTGTGTGGAGAGCGGTAGGGGGCATATGACTCTGATTGGCAAAGAGCTGGCAACCAACGCAATGTTGGACAAGGTCCCATGCGTTCGCTCGGGCCGTCGGCCAGTAGAAACCTGTACGGAAGGCCTTGCTGACTAATGCTTGAGCCGCGGCGTGGTGCCCGCCCAGTCCAGCATGGATTTCAGCCAAGAGCTGCGGAGATGCATCTTTGGAGTACTCCGGTAGCGCTTTTCTTGTAGAGTTACCCTTCGTAGACTTTGTAAGCTTTAGAGCGCCGGACGATGTAGCGTGCTTCATTTTGGTCTTAGGGGAGCTCCTGCCTATTTAGGTAGGCCAAGAAAGGCTCGGTCCACGGGGCGATTACAGCCATGATTTCGTGGGCTGAGGACATTATTTCGGTGGTAGAACCTCCGACTATGTCTGATAGTTCGGAATCTGGGGGTGTATTCGTATCCGTGCTAGTATTGCCGGACTCCCCTTCCCATACTACGGATGGCTTGAACAGCCGTTCCAAGAATATGTTAGGTGGGACAGGATTGCGTTTAGCGCCGATGCGAGCGAGGACATCCGCCGCTTGATTGTTTTCTCGAGCCACATGGTGGAATTCGAGCCCCTCGAACCGAGCTGACATTTTGAGGACGGCATTACGGTAGGCCGCCATTTTCGGGTCCTTGGCATCAAAATCTCCATTTATTTGTGATATTGCGAGGTTTGAATCCCCGCGCACTTCTAGGCGTTGAATGCCCATAGAGACTGCCATCTGAAGACCGTGCAACAGAGCCTCATATTCGGCTGCATTGTTGGAGTCTGTGTATAATATTTGGAGGACGTACTGGACCGTGTCTCCGGTGGGAGACGTCAGGACTACACCTGCTCCCAATCCGGCCAGCATTTTAGAGTCGTCGAAGTGCATGATCCAGTTTGAGTATGCGCCGTACTCTTTAGGGAGTTCGGCTTCTGTCCATTCGGCGACAAAGTCAGCCAATACTTGCGACTTGATGGCCTGCCGAGGTTTGTATGTTATGTCGAACGGAAGGAGCTCAATGGCCCATTTAGCAATCCGGCCCGTAGCATCGCGGTTATTTATTATGTCATTGAGTGGAACTTCGGAGGCCACCGTAATCGAACACTCTTGAAAGTAGTGTCGTAGCTTCCGGGATGCCATGAAAACCGTGTATGCTATTTTTTGATAGTGTGGGCATCGGGATTTGCATGGGGTTAGGACCGTGGATACGTAGTAAACCGGCTTCTGGAGCGGGAATTTGTATCCGTCAGCCTCTCGTTCAACGACGAGCACTGCGCTTACAACTTGATGCGTTGCAGCTATGTACAACAGCATAGGTTCGTCAATATTCGGCGCTGTTAGTACTGGATTACTGGCCAATAAGGTCTTTATTTCATCCAGTCCGGCCGCGGCTGCATCTGTCCACACGAAGTGTTCGGTGCGCCGAAGAAGGCGGTAAAGAGGTAATGCCTTTTCTCCTAACCTGGAGATAAAGCGGCTTAGAGCAGCCACGCATCCGGCTAGTTTTTGGATGTGCTTGAGGTCTGTTGGTATAGCCAACTGCGACAGAGCTCGGATCTTTGCTGGATTCGCTTCAATTCCTCTGTTGGAAATGATGAAGCCGAGTAGTTTCCCCGAGGGGACGCCAATAACGCATTTTTCCGGGTTCAGCTTGATGTCGTATGTCCGGAGATTGTCGAATGTAAGCCTCAAGTCGTCTATTAGTGTTTCGACGTGTCTTGTTTTTATGACCACGTCATCCACGTATGCCTCCACTGTTTTGCCGATTTGCTTTTCCAGGCATGTTTGAATCATGCGTTGGTAGGTTGCACCGGCGTTCTTGAGCCCGAAAGGCATAGTGTTGAAGCAAGGGCCATATGGCGTTATGAAAGCTGTTGCAGCTTGGTCGACTTCATCATCTTTATTTGATGGTATCCAGAGTATGCATCGAGGAAACACAGCGAGTCGTGTCCTGCTGTGGCATCAATGATTTGATCGATGCGACGGAGGGGAAAGAGATCCTTGGGGCAAGCCTTGTTGAGATCTTTAAAGTCGACACATAGGCGCCATGATTTGTCCTTCTTTGGTACCATTACCAGGTTTGCCAGCCAATCTGGATGCTTGATATCTCTGATGAATCCGGCCTCGAGTAGTTTGGCTAGCTCTTCCCCCATGGCCTGCCGTTTGGGCTCTGAAAACCGTCTTAGAGTCTGCATGACCGGTTTGTATCCTTTTAGTATATTGAGGCTGTGTTCGGCCAATCTGCATGCGATGCCTGGCATGTCCGATGGATGCCAGGCGAAGATGTCCCAATTCTGCGTAAGAAGTCTCACAGTGCGGCGCGCCCATCGCGGGCTCACCGTGTCCCGGACGGAAGCTGTCTTCGTGGGGTTCGTTGGATGGACTTGGAATTTGACTATCTCGTCTGCGGGTTTAAATGAGGTGGACTTGGGTCGCTTGTCGAGTATCACGTCGTCCACATCCACGGTGGCCCTTGATGTTGTTAATTCTTCGCCGCTAGGGCCTCAGATAATGCCTCCAGGGCTAGTGCTGCGGTTTTGTTTTCGGCGCGAAGTGCGACGTTCGGATCACTGGCTAGAGTGATGATTCCATTGGGCCCGGGCATTTTAAGCTTCATGTGCCCGTAATGGGGTATAGCTTGAAAGCTTGCAAATGCGTCCCACCCTAAAAGGGTGTGGTATCCGCTGCTAAAAGGGCCACTTGGACGTAATTTCTTCGGACCTATAATTTTCCGGGGTGCCGAATACTACGTCGAGTGTGATTTTTCATGCACACCGTGCTTCCCGACTAGGGATAATTCCCCTGAAGGTTGTGCCACTTTGTTCAATGCGGCCTTTGTCAATTTCCATCTTGCTGAGTGTCTCTTCGTAGATCAAGTTTAATCTGCTTCCGCCATCCATGAGCACTTTAGTGAGCCGAAAGCCGTCCACAATTGGGCTAAGAACCAAAGCGGCTGGTGCCCGGATAGTCCAGGATCGAGGTTCATCACTGGCATTAAAAGTTATAGCAGTGTCATTCCAGGGGCTTATTTTGGCCATATGCCAAATTTCCGTGGAGCTTCGATGAGCTCGCTTGTGCCTACTGTTTGAGGCAAAAGTCTCGAAGACTGTTAGTACCGTATTCTGCTCATTGGCGGGATGTTGTTCTGTAAGAAGATCCTCGCCACTTTTTGCAACCTGCCGGAGTATCCAACATGCCCTAAGGCTATGAGTTGGTGCTATGTCCGGAGTGCCGTGGAGCTTACATGGCCCATTGAGCCATTTTTCCAATACGGTTCCCCGCCCTGGGGTGGGCTTTGGTTGCTTGGGGATTGGATCGGCCGACTTACGAGAGTTCGCCCGCTTAGTTCGGACAAAGGTTTTGGTGAAAGCCGGACTATCCCAAAATTCAGCTTGAGTTTTCCAGACGCTTTCCATCGCACAGTACTTCTGTACTATGATTGCTAAGCCCGCAAAGCGTACTATGTCACGGCGACTTATAGCATTAAGGATTCCTTTGTCCATGCAGTTTTTGCAGAAGAGCGAGACTACGTCCTCCTCGTGGCAGTTCTCGACCTTGTTTAGCACAAGGAGGAATCTGGCCCAATAATGATGCCCTGTCTCCTGGGGCTCTTGCCTGATATGGGAGAGACGATTCAAGTCCGCGTGGGTGGTTATAGTTGAATCCGGATTCTGATCCGATCTAGCACCCCGGGGCATGGAAGCTTCCGAGCTCAACAGCTCGGGAACCGGGACGCTGCCCAATTTTTCCGGCCCCGCGCCCGGCTCTAAGTCTGGGACCTGGGTCATATCCTCCCCTGGGCGGGTGTCCGGCTCCGGGAGCTCGGTGATCCGGACATAATTCGTCCTCAAAATAGATGGATACTCCCTGTGTGGTTCCTCCGCTGCCGCTATCTCATGGGTGGCCGGTGGGGATTTAATGTCCCTTTGGTCGGGTTTAAGCCCGATCCGGTCATAGTCCGTTGCGACTCCCAAAGCGGCGATGCGATCCAAGAGCTCATTAAGAGAAGAGAGCTCTATCGGATCCATCTGCTCGGGCGAAGTTCTGAATTGATGTGAAGTTTATGCGTGATGACCCGAGAGGCCATCGTCGGTAGCGATAGCCGATGGGGCGGCCATGACGAAGCCGCCTAGTCGGAGAGTTTGGCCTACAGCCGTAGCTCCCCATGTAATGTTGTCCCTGACAACGAGATGAGCCATCGAGCCTTGCAGCGACGACACAGAGGAACTCTCAATGAAAGCACCAATGTCGGTGTCAAAACCGGCAGATCTCGGGTAGGGGGTTCCGATCTGTGCGTCTTAGGCTGATGGTAACAGGAAGCAAGGGACACAGATGTTTACCCAGGTTCGGGCCCTCTCGATGGAGGTAAAACCCAACTTCCTGCTTGATTAATATTGAAGATATGGGTAGTACAAGAGTAGATCTACCACGAGATCGTAGAGGCTAAACCCTAGAAGCTAGCCTATGATGGTATGATTGTAATTGTGATCGGGCCTTCTGAGGACCAACCTCTCCGGTTTATATAGGCACCGGAGAGGGCTATGGTTTACATGGAGTCGGTTACAAGGAAGGAAATACAATATCCGGATCGCCAAGCTTGCCTTCCACGCCAAGGAAAGTCCTATCCGGACACGGGTCGAAGTCTTGAGTCTTGTATCTTTATGCTTCAATAGTCCGGATATTGTATACAGTCCGGCTGTCCGGATACCCCCTAATCCAGGACTCCCTCAGTGGGAGCTACTTCGGTGGTCCTACGAGATGGAAGGGGAAGTTTTATTGCGGCCCAATGCAAGTTCCTCCTGGTGGCAGTAGATGCAATTACATCAGAAGCCATGGCAATGAGGGACGGATTGGCGTTTGCTAACTCACTGGGGATTAGCTGTCTGGAGGCAGAATCTGATTCTCTACAAGTCATCAATTTTTGCTCGGGCCAAACAAGATGGTGGGATGAAGCGACAACGCTTTTTGCAGAATGTGTGGACTTAAGTACATCGATCGGGAAGGTCATCTACAAGCAATGTTTACGTTCTTGTAACCGTGCAGCTCATGTGCTAGCAAAAATCAGTTATTGTAATAAGGTTTCTTCTATTTGGTTACATGAGCCTCCTGACATTTTGGTCCAGGAGCTCGTGGACGACGTAAACATTATCCCTAATTAATAAAGCTAGTCATGATGGCTTTTCCTCAAAAAAAATTCCACCGTTTGCAGCTTTTTTTTTTTTTGAGAAAATCCACCGTTTGCAGCTGGACACAAGTGTCGTGGATCCGGGACGGCTAAAATTGAGAATGGGCCTATCTTACACATTGGCCCACTGGCATGGCCCAATATTTAAGGACTAATGGTCCTTTTGGGACGGCTTCACCTGGAAAAACAAGGCACGGAAGCCCGTCCTCATTGATGCATTAGGACAAGAGGAGAGCAATACGGGAGCAACTAGCTGAGGAGCGCTCGTTCGGGAGCCCCCCAAGGTTCACTTGGGAGGGCTGAGAGCGCGCCACTTAACGTGCTCTCAGCTGCTGCTACGTGTCATGTTTTCGGCGCTCCCTTCGGATTTTATTTTTTATTTATTTTTCCGCACGCATTTAATCCCAACCGGTTTTGGCCCGAACATTTTTTGAAATTGTGAAAATCAAATAAAATCATGAACATTTTTTCTATAAATTCATGAACATTCTGTTAAATTGTGGACACCTTTTGAAATCATGAACATTAACTGGAAAACTGAACATTTATAACTTCATGAACATTTTTTGAAACCATGAATACTTTTTAAATTCATGACCATTTTTCGATTTTTTTATAGTTTTTAAAATTGATGACATGTTTTTACAAATTCGTGAACATTTTGTTTTTGAAACTGTGCACATTGTTAAAATTCATGAACAATTTTTCAAAATTGTGAACATTATTTACAAATTCTTCAACATTTTCTTAAATCATGAACATTATTTGAATTCGTGAATATTTTTTGCAATCATGAACTTTTTTTACAAATTCATGAACATTTTCTTAAATCATGAACATTATTTGAACTTGCAGTTTTTTTTAAATCATGAACAATTTTTAAATTCATGAAACATTTTTTATAAATTCGTGAACATTCTCTTAAGTTGTTAACATATTCCCGGTCATATATTTGAAATCACGAACATTTTTTGAATTCATGATTGTTTTTTTCAAAATTTGCAACTTTTTTAAAGTTTAGAACTTCTTGATATCCCAAATTATTGAAAAAAACAGGAAAAAACAGGGGCGTTCTGGCCCACACATGGGTCGCCCAGAGGAGCGCGGGGGAGGGGGTGCGCCCGAGGCTGGTTTCTTGTATGCAGGTCGCCGAATAGGATTTTGCCTTGTTGATTCATTGGGATGAGATGGTCGTCTTCACTACGAGCTCCTAGGGTTTGTACAATGCTAGGTGCTTAAAAAATTAGGTTTTTCAGAAGTATCAGTGTCTATTTATAGACAAAAGGTGTCTAATTAAGTGTCTACTCTCTACAAATAAGCACCGATGCCTAAAGAAACACTGATTTATATCTCTAAGTATCTTGCATTGTAAAAGCCTTATAGGATGCCCGTGTGCTTCAAGCAACAGTAATTCTCTTTTTAGGATTAAGCAACGTCTTATAATTTGGGACAGAGGTAGTACACATAAAAGATTGTGTAAATATGTTGAATCTTTTTTTAGTAGACCTTGAACATTTGAATAATATATGTTGAACAAATTTCAAATACAAGGTGAACATTTTTAGTATACATTGAACAATTTTAATATGCAAATGCACAGTGAACTTTCGTAATATACCATGAATATTTTCTCAATATACCATGACCATTTTTGTAATACAAAGTGAAGTTTTGTATAATACACAAAAAAGAGAAACAAAAGGAAAAAAGAAAGAAAGAAAGAAAGAAAATAAAAGAAATAGAAAGAGAGATACAAAAAATGAAAAAGAAAATGAAAAAAGGAAAAAAAGAAACAAAGGAAGAAGAAAGAATGCAGCTGACCGTGGGCTGGCCCAAACTGGGGCGTCGGGAGAGACGCCTTCTGCGAAGCAACACCTATATGACGCCATTTGCACTAATGATATCGCAACCACGCCTCAAAGTCGATGGTTACTGTTTTTTTCTACGAAGAAAAAAATTCGATGGACACCGCTGCCCCGCCTTCAACGGGCTAGGGAGCGAACGGAGTACACTACGCAAGTAGTGGTTTTACCATGAACTTATATAAGAGATAAGTGCCCAGCAGCCATCGTTGACACCTAGCTATGAAGTTTCTAACATAGTTAATTCACAGAAGTTCAAAACATATTGAAAGATGCCATGGGTTGTTTTCTGTGATGAACTCATGTGGTCTTGGGATTCACAGATACCTAAAATTCCGCTTCGAAAAGGAGTTTCTTTTGAGTTCACATTCATAAAAATGAGCAACAATCTATGTTACGGTTCTTGCGTAACTCCAAATGGTTATATCATTACACCAAATGCATATTGCCATGTTTTTCTCATTTACGTACACTATGAATATCTTTGAATTTTTTTATCAAATTTTGATGAATGTGTTTTTTTGCTTGGTTTAAAGAAAATGGGATCGTATCTATTTCCTCATGTCACTTTCCCATATCCTCCTCCATTTTTGAAGGCCCATTTTTTTAACTTTTGAATGCCCATTTGAATCATGTGCATATTCCCATGCCAGAATTGAACTCTCTACTTCAAAATTGGTGCAAAGAGATTCAAGATCTGCTAGCTCATCCGGATCTCCTGTATGTGCTACTACTACTCCCATCCCAAAAGCATCTACAGACACATCCTTCATTGTGCATACCTTCTTTTTTAGCCCTCGTGTAATTGTGTGTGCGTGCGCTAACCTGATGAAGATACTGGTACACACATGTATGGATCATGTGCTCTTGTTTATAAAATGCACGGATCCCATGTTGATGGCCTGATTTGGTTAACAAGCCTAGGAACAATGTTGGAACATCTTATCGGTAAAAGATTATTACCAACAATGTTTATGTTGTACCTAATGATGAGATATGGATTGTCATTGATAGCATCGAATAAAATAAGGTAGCATGTGTTGATGGATTTCGTGTTGAATTCTATCAAACATGTTGGCCTTTTATCAAGAAGGATGTAATGGCTTGTTTTGTTGTTTCCACAGAGGAATGTTGGATCCGAGTACGATTAATTTTGGCATGATAAATCTAATATTCAAAGGTGCAGATGTTAATACTATCCAACAATTTAGACCAACTTTGTATTTTGCATGTGCTCTTTAAGTTCTTCTCAAAATCTCAGACTATGCGAATCTCTCCTTATATGAATAAATTGATCTCTCCTTGTCAGAATGCTTTTATGGAGGGAAGAAATAGTATGGATGGGGCAATGTCGGCGCATGAAATCTCGCATGAATATAAGAGGAAGAGGTAACGTGGGATTATTTTGAAATTATACTTTGAAACACATATGATAAGGTGAATTGGTAAATTATGTTTCATTACTTGCAGGAGGAAGCTTAAAAAACCTGGATGAAATGGTTTACAACCGTGGTAAAAGGGATTCCCTTGAATGTTAAGATCAATTCACTATGGGGAATGTTTTTGGGAGATTTAAGGGGCGAGGCAGAGAGATCCATTCTCAACTTTCTCTGCTCTTAAAAAGAATGTAAGGTTTTTATCTTTGACTTTTCTTCCCACCACCCCTTCATCCAACCTTTCCTGTATGATAATCAGTTATCTTAATTTACTTACTTTCTCAATCAATTCCACTTTAATTATTTACCAAACTTCTCATCAAATTATAAGGTAAATCACAGGCAGGATTGATAAACATTTATTTACACAATCGCATTAATATGAGCAGGTAAATCATAAGCTAATGTACTAGAATATTTATATCCCGTTGCAATGCAGGAGCATTGGTATGGTCTTGTTAAAAATTGCTACTTCTTGCTTACAAAAGATGGTTCATAAAGGTGAGGCTATTGGTCAATTTGTGGGATTGATCCCTCATTTGATGATGCAACTCTATTCATCCAGGATGATGTCGAAAGTGCTTGTAACTTGAAGTTGCGTTTATATTTGTTTGAAAAATGTCTGGCTTGAAAATTACTTTCCAAAGAAGTGAGGTCTTGGTGATTTTGCATAATGATGAGAAGCAACAAAAATGTATTAACATTCTCCGTTGCTAGTATGGGTATTGGCCTATCAAATATTTTGTTTACTTGTTTGTGAGAGTAGACTAAATATGGCAGATTGAGTGCTTCTAGAGGACAACTTGGTGCTGAGAATGGATTGATGACAGGCTATTGACCTATCCCTTGGTGTTAGGGTTACCAATATCAAAGCTTTCCCTAACTAGCATGCATGTGTACAGTTTCTCTATGTATAGGTTTCCCGAAACTAATGCGGTGAGAATGTATAAAACTATTAGAAGATTCTTCTAGCAACATAGCAGGGAAATAAAAAATTATTGCATGGTTAGAAGGCCTCTGATCTCCATACCTAAGAAAAAGGTTGTTTGGGGATACATAATCTAGAAAAAATCAGTATATCTTGCTTTGTAAGTGCCGGTAGAATTTGGAGAGGAAAAAGGTACGTCGCTGGAGATTATGAGGAAGAAATACAAAATTGTAATTACACAAGTAGCCAACTCTGCTTTTGATCCTCTCTATTGGGCTAACCTTATCAAGATCCAGAAGTAATGCACTAATAACATGAAAAGGATATGGTAGGGAATGGCCATCACACAATTTTTTGGGAAGATGACTTGTGTGTTGAGGTGAGATTTTCAATGAGAAATTCCTTGAAATTTATGGAGTATGCAATGATTTAACCTATATAATTGGGCGGTTGGCTGAAAGGGGATGGGCTCTCTTATTTAGAAGGTGGTTAAATATCAGACAACAAGATCAGATGAACATTATGTGCTCTATGTGTGAATGGTGTGGTCTTTAATCAAGATTAGAGCATGCCATGGTGGATGCAAATGTAAAATAGCAAATTCATGGTCAAATTCATATATCAAAGGTTGTCTGATATAGGATCAGACAGATCCTTTATGGACTTATGGAAGGCTAAGGTGCCTGCTAAAATCAGAATTTGGCTCTAGGTTATGTGGCATAATGACATTCTGACCAAAGATAATATTTGTAAAAGGAATTGTACTTGTAATCCAACTTGTCATTTATGTCTTATGAGCGAGAGCATCCATCATTTGTTCATTAGATACTCTACCGCTAAATATGTTTGGGGAATCCTCTGCAAAAGTGTACGGCCCACATATAGGCCTGGTTGTTTCTCCCAATATTTTGGGTGGGTCCTAGAATTTATGCCAGCTAGTAGAAATGTGCAAATTGTGGGGCTTGCAACTATATGATGAGCTCAATAGAAGGTGCACAATAGAGCGTGTTTTGTCAGGAAACTAGTAAGATTGCCAGCTAAATTTGTGTGCTACGCATGTTCCTTTATGCAATATTGGGCAGGTATGCAAAGTGGTGTAGAATTGGAGTTCGAGCTATACTAGAGCAACGTGTGACTATTCTTTAGAGGGAGGCCCTGGCTCAACATAATGATGACGGGGATGAAGCTGGATCTGTGCCTCTTCGCACCACTGCATAGGGAGAAGACACGGAATAAGCAACACATGATGAGGAAAACACAGAGGAAGACTGAGCTGAAATTTGGAATGTCAAATCCTTTTGGTTGGCTATTTAGACTGATCCCTGTTGTATCAATCTTGTGGCTTTTAGTTTACTTTCACTTTTCTTTTTATTGTTAGCGGTGCATGCAACAATTGAACTTTTTTTGTGTGGGAAAATGCAACAATTGAACTTGTAGTTTAATTTTGAATGTGTTGCCTGTTTGGGGGGGGGGGGGGGGGTATGTTGTTGCCGATTGTTTCGTTAT
Organism: Aegilops bicornis; assembly: GCA_021605145.1. Taxonomy (NCBI): domain Eukaryota; kingdom Viridiplantae; phylum Streptophyta; class Magnoliopsida; order Poales; family Poaceae; genus Aegilops; species Aegilops bicornis. The sequence continues at coordinate 603,834,597 of CM038674.1, read as the reverse complement.
GATAATGATAGTGGAACCCGGTCCAAGGTTTTGGGGTCGTGTGGGAAAAAGGGGGAAAGTTCTATCCATTTGTGGGTTGTTTAACATTCATAAAGTCAGTAACAATATATCTAATATGGTTCTTGCACAGCTCCAAATGGTTATATTATTGTACCAAACGCACATTGTCGTGTTGTTGTCTACTCCTATTTCTCACACTATATGAATATTTTTTGTATTTTTATGTCAAAATTTGATGAATGTGATTTTTGCTTAGTTATGAATTGGAATCATGTCTATGTCCCCGTGTCAAGGTTGGCACTCCCCATACCCCTCCATTTTTAATGCCATTTTTTTGAACTGTTGAATGCTCACTTCTATCATGTACAAATTGTCACGCTAGAATTGAACCATTTACTTCAGAATTGGTGCAAAAAGATTCAAGATCTGCTAACTCATCCGGATCTCCTCTACATGCTACTGCTACTAGCATCCAATCCAAAACGAAACTGCTGTGCAGCCGATACTGCACAGACGACATACAGCCGAACGACACATCCAACGGTGCACCGGTGCTGCTGCCGTGCGACGTATGGTGTGATCTCCAGCGTCGTCCACAAATCGGCTATTAGCGTCATGTGTATGGCAGTGCTGAATCCAAAAAGCATCTAACAGACACACCCTTCATTATCCATATATTCCATTTTTAGCTCCCGTGTATGTATGCGTATATGCGCTAACAGCCTAACCTGATGAAGACAATGATACACGTTCGTCCGGATCCTATGATTTGTTTAGAAAATGCACGGATCCTATGTTGATGGCTTGATTTGGTTAACGAGTTGTTGGAGCATCCTGTCAGTAAAAGCTTGTTACTACTAACAGCGTATATGTTGCACCTAAGCACCGGCATGACATCATGATACCCACACGTTCCCATGTATACGTCCCAGACAGACTCGTGCACTATGAGGCGCTGTCCCCAGGTGAGATTACCAATTGCTGTCAAAGAAAAAGAAATTGCTTCACTCGGCCAGAGATGCACTGATCAATCTACCACGGAATGTGTGATCACTAATTATCTGCAATCCTATTAATTACACGATGAAACGTCTGCATGATCACAGAGAACAAAAGAGAAATCCAGACAGCTAAAGTAGCTACTCACCATGAACTGCAAGATATGCACAACATCTTCTAAAAGAAAATCAAAGAATCTTAGTTTCTACGGTTCCATGATCGACAGGTCGATTGATCAATCGACCTCCGCCGCTAGAGGTGCTGCACGCAGGCTCGGCAGGTCGCTGGCGTCGTGCGCCGTGGCGGCGACCATAGCCAGCGCGTCGACGTTCTTCCTGCTGCTGGCCGGATCGGTGCGGCCGAGCTTGGGCGTGCCGGCGCGGCCGTTGGCGGTGGGCGCTGCGGTGACCACGGGAACGGACGGCTGCACGGCCTTCTTCCTGATGCTGGGCTCGGTTCGGCCGAGCGTGGCCGCGCCGTTCTTCCAGCTGCCAGGCTCGGTGCGGCTCGTGCTCCGCTGCCCACGGCCCTTGCCGAGGTGGTGCTCGCAGAGGGAGTAGCCGACCAGCGTGGGCTGGCTGCAGCGCCACCCGCGCCCGTTCACGCGGCTGCACCGCGACCCTTCCATCAGCACCGGCGGGCCGCGCCGCCTCTTCTTGGCGCCGCCGTCGATCTTGATCCCTTCCTTGACGTTCACGGGCACCACTGGCATTGCCGGGATGACGACACGTTCTCCGGCACCGATCACCGGCCGCTCAGGCTCGTTGCAGTGTCCGTTCTGTAGGCTGCATTGCATCATTATGCATGGAGGATTAACAATATTTTTGGCTTCAAGTTGATGATACTAATACATCCAACGAAAACGAACATCTAGGTGGTAAATTGGCTACAATGGTACACAACGCACAAAGAGTCCCCGATCGATCGTCTGAACGGATCCATCAAAGATGCAACGAGAAGTCCAGTTCCAACTACTAGCAAGTAAACCAGCATGTGATGCGATGCAGGCCAGTGCCAAGAAGATAGTAGTATTAATCATGCGCGGTGTATAATACATGTGCAGGAAGACGGAACAGATCGTAACGTACGGCCACAGGTACATGGCCCATGCATGTCTCCCAGGAACATGGGGTGCATCGCATTGCATTGCACCCATGGAGGACGGTGGCTAGTGAGTGCAGATCGCAACAATGTGGGCAAGGGTGGGGTGGGGAGGAAGAGGACAAAGCCACCAGGCTGTATGCCCATGATCGTCGAGATCCTCGCACGTCGGCATGCAAGGGGACAAAAGTAATCCCACGACGAGGTGGATGCATGAGTGAGTGCACCGAAATACTACCACCATATGCTTTTTCTTCTTGTTCTATATACTAGTAGCATGCGATCTATACCATGGACTGACAGTGTGCCGCATCGCCAAGGAGGATGAGACAGTAGTAGTATTAAAATGGGCTGGAGTGGTGCGTGTCATGTGCCGAGCTGGCATGGCGCTGCATTGCACTGCCCCCACTAGTGCTGCATGTAAAACAGCAGGGAGGCCAACAAGGCCCATGAAACGGGAAAGAGGCCTTGGATGCTTTCCGATTCTACTCGATCCATCATTGCCGCAACCAGTATAGTATCATCGGCCGATTCGTCGGCCATGACTCGCACCACCGATCCGATCCGCGCAGGCCGGTGACACTGACACGGGACGCTTTTGGTTCGTCGTCGTCACAGCGAATCACGTACCTCTCGTGGGTGCGGGTGTGGCCATCTGCGGCAGCTGCTGCGGTCCCCTGACGTTGCGCACCGCCGCCGTTGTTGTGAACCGGTGGGTCGTCGTCGTCGCCGCCGCCGCCGCTGCTGCGTCCCGCCACCACCACGTTGCCGCCCTGGCAGGTACAAACATAGGTATTCAGTGATGGGAAGCCAGATCTGGGCACCGTGCCCATGTAACGACGCCTAGTGGCGAATTAATCCGGGTGCAACGAAGGGAATTAACTGGTAGGCCACTAGTACTGGTAAGATTGGAACGAAAATTCAGGGAGGGAGAGAGGGGCCGGGCATGCACGCGCGCGAGTGTAACCGAATGTACCTGCGGCCCTGACGGCAATGCGGCCGGGCCGGGATCCGCGTCTGGGCGGCGCGGGCGCGAGTGCAACTCCGACGTCGGCTTGATCCTCTTCGCCCCCTGCTCGGCCTCGTCTCCGGGGAGCGGCAGCCAGTGTCGCTCCTCCGCGTTCGGCGGTGGCGGTGGGTGGGCCGCGGTGAACGGATCTGAGGGCGGGTGCTCCAGCGGTAGCGGGTAGAGCGGCAGTGCCTGCTGCTGCTGCGCCTGCGGCCGCCTCCGGATCCTCATGGGCGGACGGACGGAGAGGCGAGAGAGACCGACGGCAATGGAGATTTGGGGAGGGTGCAGATCAAAGGGAAGCAGGGGGTTTGCGTTGGGTGCAGTGTGGGCTGGTTCGTCCTCTCTAATTCACCTCGCCTCCCTCATGGATCGCGATGCACCGCATTTATTTATGAGACGGGGGGAGGGGGCGGAGGGAGGGACTGCAGCAGCGGATTTTTGGTGCAGTTTGGGTCGAGATCGGAGAGGGAGGAGAGGGGCGGAAGGCGTGACTGCGTGAGGTGGGGACGTGGGGTGGGGTGGGGTATCGATGGATGCAATACGCCATGTGCGGTACAACTGTGGTTGCATGGGGAAACGGGGCGGCCGAGGCAGGCGGGATTTGGTGGTATCGCTATGTGTACAAGACATGCCTACGTAATACGTATACGGGGCGGAGCTGATTGTATGCATCTCATCCTCGTCTGGTGAGTGTGGCTTGCAGGGTTCTTCTTCTAGCTGGAGAGGAGGGGATCAGATCAGATCAGAGTGACTAGATGGGACGCATTGTCACACGGTGCACGTATGTAATGTACACCGCGCCCACGGTGCCCACGTACGTGTCTTATACGTGCAAGAGTGGTGCATGCCGTTGTTGAGGAGACTGTAGCGCAATAGCGGTCACCTTACTGTACTAGTACCTCTCAGTGATCTAAACACTCTTATATTTCTTTAGAGAGGGAGTAACACTTACTCGCATGTAGATGCACATTTATCTATGGTTTTGTTACAAACTAGATGACACCCCACGTGTCACAGTGAAAATTGGGTGGAATGTATTTTGATTGATTGAGTTGTATGGAACAGAAGTTTTGAGCTAATTTAATTGTATTAAATAGTTATTTTAAATTGACAATTTAAGACTAAAATTTGAAATACACATGATTTCATATGTTTAATTATTTTGAGTTAATAGTATAGGAAGTGAAACTTCAAATACGACACATTCTGATTAGATTTAGTTGTGCGAGATATTAATTTTAAATTAAAATAATAAGAACTGGAGTTTGAAATACATATGATTTATAATATTTAGTTATTGAGTTGAGTCTTTTCTCATGCATAGTTGCCTGTTTATTGGATGTCCCTGAAGTGACTGCATATTTACAAGTTGAGGTGGGCATTTTTCATGCATGTTTGCATGCTGAGACGACATGTGTGCATGTTAAGAGAAATATGTTAGTAGAGTGCTAGCTATTTAGATATAGAAGATATATGCAAGACAACGAGGTCAGAGCATCATGAGTACATGGAGTGGATAACAAACGACATATCCACGACAAAGGTGAAAAAAGAACTTATGAAATGTAATCATTCTTTCACGCCAAACCTTCAACAGGCTAGGCGAGTGTGCCATTGTGCACTCTAGCCAACAAAGGCGAGATCACGGGTTTTCACCCTGGACTCAAGTGGTGTTTCAGTCACTATATTGAGTGAGGACTGTCAAAGAGTTGCACCACCCATGACTTTGTTTGAATCCGCCAGTATATCTTTTGGAGAAGGTCCTAGCATGCCACCACCGGAACTCCTCTGGATCATGCACCAATCATTTAAGGTCTTAAATATAAAAAAATCAACATAAGCGTCTGATCTAATTATGTCATCAGACATCCAACGGTTCGTACCTTGTTGATGAATAGAGGAGAATACAAATCGCCACTACATGGTTGCAGCATGCATGCTCGAGCGACATGACTAAGTGTCGCCAATGACAGTCAAAGATCATTGCCATGCATTATGCAGTCATGCGACACTCAGTCATTCCTACCTGGACAAAAGTGTCACCTCGCTCGTAGCCAGCGGTCCTTCCAAAGAAGACCCTTTTTTTGCACAAAATATCTTAACATGGTTAACGACTACCTGTAGTGATGGTTCTTAAATCGAAAAGAATTATTTCCATGTTGCATGGAAGATTTCACTAATGTTCAGGGATGGTCGTCGAGCATACCTAACCTATATGGTAAGCGTTGAACTACATCCATTGATTCATTTCGGTGAGTGAAGAGACAATGGTTTGGCATACAATGCTTGAGCGGCGCGGTCGAATCGTCACCTATGACACCCATATTATCCACACTTGTTGCTACCATGACACAATCACGTGACGCCCCACCATCCACATGGCTCAAAAGTTGCCCCACCAGCCTTTGTGCGAATGCCCGCCGCCTTAGAAGAAGACTTTCGCGTGTTGCTACACCACTAGAGAAGAAACACCCACCGGTCGTTTGGTAGTGGGCCCACCACCATCTCAATCTCTGGAACAAGATTGATCCTCGCCCCGGTTGTCCACATGGCTAAAACAATGCCCACTGCATGTGTGCAAATTGATGCCGCCCTAGAAGAGGACTTTTGCGGGTCGCTAAACCACCAGAGAAGAAAACCCCACCACTCTTTGCTAGTGGGCCCACCCCCATCTCGATCTCTAGAAGGATACCGACCCTTGCCGCCGCCATCCACATGGCTGAAATCCTTCCCACCGCCTTTTGTGCCAATGGATGCCGCCCTAAAAGAGGACTTCCACGTATCACTACAACACCAGAGAACATCACCTCGCCCGTAAGCTAGTAGTCCTTCCCAAGAAGATCATTTTTGTGCACGTAATATCTTAGCATGGTTAACGACTACGTGTGGTAATGGTTCTTAAAATAAAAAACAATTGTTTCCATGTAGCATGGAAGATTTCACTAATGTATAGGGATGGTTATCCAGCATAGCTAACCTATATGGTAAGCATCTAACTATATCCATTGATTCATTTCCGCGAGGGAAGAGATGATGGTTTGACATAGCACGCTCGAACGGCGCGGTCGAAGCGTCACCTGTGACAACCCTATTATCCACACCGGTTGCTACCATGACATAATCATGTGACGCCCCACCCGCCTATGTGCCAATGCCTGCAGCCCTATAGAAGACCTTCGCATGTTGCTATGCTACAGCAAGACGAAAAACACATCGGTCTTTTGGTAGCAGGCCCACCACCATCTCAATCTCTGGAAGAAGGTTGAACCTCATCCTAATTTTCCACAGTACTAAAAACACTGCCCACCGCATGTGTGCAAATTGATGCCGCCCTAGAAGAGTACTTTTTTCGTCCGCTAAACCACCAAAAAAGAAAACGCCACCATTCTTTTGCTAGCGGGCCCACCACCATCTCCATCTCTAGAAGGAGACAGACGCTCGCCACCGCCATCCACATAGCCGAAAGGATTCCCACCGCCTTTGTGCGAACGGCTGCCGCCCTAGAAGAGGACTTTCGTGCATCACTACAATAGAGAAGAAAACATCACCACTGTTTTGGTAGTGGGCCCAACCCCATCTCAATCTTTGGAAAGAGATTTACCCTGGTCGCCGCCGTCCACATGACCGAAATGCTGCCCACCGCATGTGTGCAATGGTTGCCAGAAGAGGACTGTTGCGGGTCGCACCACCAGAGAAGAAAACCCCACCACTATTTTGGCAGCGAACCCACCACCATATGGACCTTTGGAAAGACATTCACCCTCGCCACCGCCCATCCAGTGGGGCAGAGTCACGGGCCGGCTGGATCAGAGGGGAGGGAAGAGGGAGAAAGCAGCGACTGTTAAGAGTTTGGGTTTGGAGATGGCTAGGGTTCGGGAAAGAGCTTTTAACCCTCCTTCGGTGTCCTCGGCACAATTTTTCCACATGTAAAAATTTCATAAAACCACAAGGTTAATAGTGACCTCTAATAACGGTTCTCGAAACTAAACACAATTGATGTCATGTGGATGAAAGAATTTTTTGAAGTCGTGGCACTTTATTCAACCAAAAAATAGATACATCCTTGATCAGTTCAGTTAGAAGAAAGTTAGAGGGATTACCATCCGAATACGTTAATATTAAGAATTATAAGAGTTTCTAGCTAAAACATACACGATCGCTTCTCTAGGGAAATGTGCAAAGGATACATAGCCAATTTTGGCAGCTATCTGAAAGAAATCAACTACTCCCTCCGTTCCTTTATGTAAGGTGTATTATTTTCGGCACGGTGACCAAGGCACATAATTATTGACAAGTTAGGACAAAATTACCCTTGATAAATTTTTTAGTTAGTGGCAAGTTAATCAGTTAGTCCAAAAAAGTAAGAGATATATGCAATCAACAGAGAGATACTTTCCTCCTTTTGCTACAAGAAAAAAGATACAGACAATCGGGCGAGAGATACTTTCCTTTTTTCCGGAGGGTTAACAAAGGAATTATGTGTAACTAGTAGAACGCCCATGTGTTGCTATGGGCTACAATGCATATACTTCAGGAAGAATCTCTGATCTGAACTCCAAATCCAATTATGCCTCTTAATCAAACATTATGTGTCTTAGGATCTACTATAGGTTTGCTCATGTGGGCGCTCGCTGGTGGCCGGCATCTTATCACGGTATCATAGCATTCTTCTCTTTAGTTTCCAAAAAAATTACATTTTCTTTCTTTTTCCTGTACAAGTGTCGTGCTCTCGCCCTTCCTCTATCAATAAAACACACCTCTCATGTGTACTTACACTCTGCCGAATTCTCTCTAACAGTGCTCTTCTCCCATTCTCGTGGAATGAATGATTCCTCTCAGTCAATGGTATACATTCCATCAGAAACTTCAAGAAAACAACCATGTTCCATACAACTCAAGATGTTAGCCTTTGTTATTTCTCAGGCAACCAACCAACATTAATTCTGCCTTCCAATGTGCATGCATACAATGGAACAACTGAAAAATATGAAAGAAATAGATTGTAACACACAGATGTATGCAACCTAAAATCTGTTGTGTATTTCGAATTTGGACAACCATTTACGCATAATAACAGAATAATGATTGATTGCGAAAGAGATGTGGAGGATACATCACAAGCGCCATACTCATTAATTCCACTCACAAGCCTTTTCTCGTAGAATTTCACAACTTCATAAGACATCTTTAAAAACCAGCCATCAATGAATAAATTTCTCAATCTAGACAAGGTATGCACATGTTAAACATTTCGCTCCATCTGGGCCAATTTTTTTTTAAAACAAGTCAAAATGCTTGGCATTTCATTGAATAAGAAGAAGGTTTTAAGAATCTAGGCCAAAGGCCAAATTACAAGCATCACTCTCGCGGCATTATATTACACAGATATTTCGCCCGGCAAGGCATCACAACGATGCCTCCACTTCAATGTGTGTCACAAGCACACTGACTGGAATTGCATTGTTGCGGAACACCTGAGCATTTCGCTCATTCCAGATTTCCCAAGAGATAAGAAGCATGAGGCAAACAAGCGCCCTTCGAGATTGCAACCTCCCGGAAGGTTAATTAGAGCGAGTGTTTCTTCAGCGGAATTCATGAGTCATTCCGAGTTGGATGCCTGCACAATGTAATATTTTCTAATGTATTATACCATATTCTTAGAAGCTAATAGAAAATAGTTTGGACATAAGATAAACACCATGCATCTGCACATCTTAGTTTTCTCGTCAGGTAAGAATGGAAGAGTTCAGATAAAGGGTTTCTATATAGAATAGATCCCATGCACAGTCCAGCACCAGCAGACAGTCCACTGGAGTATAAATGAACCAAACAAATGAGTATGGCCATATCCAAGGTCGAAGCTCATTTCTCCCTCATAATCCGGGCGTCTTCGGACATCAAACGGGTGCATAGCGGGATTCCCAAAATTCAACCAATGTATAATCCAGGCTTTCCCAAATACAAATCATATGCGGGGAGAAATACGGTTGTCTGAACTATCAGCCATGTTATCTCCAACAAACGGGCCAAACACAATAAACACACCGCTCCCTTTTCCTTTCTGTCCTAGCAGGACATTTCCCGTTGGAGGCCTCTCCTTCAAAACTGGATGACGCTCACCTCACCTTCGCCATGGTGACCTCTCTCCTTCATACCGTATTTCCCCAAAGACCACCAAGCAGGAGTCCCACGCCAACTGCCCCGCTCTCCCGCTAATCCCCTCCCCCCTGTGACGCCCCCGATTCAATCGTACACTAATCATACACACAAAATATGTACGGTCAAGATCAGGGACTCACGGGAAGATATCACAACACAACTCTAAAAGTAAAATAAGTCATACAAGCATCCTAATACAAGCCAGGGGCCTCGAGGACTCGAATACAAGTGCTCGATCATAGACGAGTCAGCGGAAGCAACAATATTTGAGTACAAACATAAGTTAAACAACTTGCCTTAAGAAGGCTAGCACAAAAGTAGCAACGATCGAAAAGGCAAGGCCTCCTGCCTGGGACCTCCTAACTACTCCTCGAAGCCGAACTCCACGTATAATCATCCTCGGGATCTCTAGCTCCTGGACTCCACCATCTAGTTGCGACAACCGAGAAGAATGCAAAGGGGGGAAAGGGGGAGAAAAGCAACCGTGAGTACTCATCCAAATTACTTGCAAGCAAGGATCTACACTAAATATGCATGGGTATCTGTGTAAAGGGGCAATATCAGTGGACTGAACTGCAGAATGCCGGAATAAGAGGGGGATAGCTAGTCCTGTCGAAGACTACGCTTCTGGCAGCCTCCATCTTGCAGCATGTAGAAGAGGGTAGATGGTAAGTTCACCAAGTATCATCGCATAGCATAATCCTACCCGGCGATCCTCTCCTCGTTGCCCTGTTAGAGAGCGGTCACTGGGTTATATCTGGCACTTGGAAGGGTGTCTTTTATTAAGTATCCGGTTCTAGTTGTCATATGGTCAAGGTACAACTCCAAGTCGTCCTGTTACCGAAAATCACGGCTATTCGAATAGATAAACTTCCCTGCAGGGGTGCACCACATTACCCAACACGCTCGATCCCATTTGGCCAGACACACTTTCCTGGGTCATGCCCGGCCTCGGAAGATCAACACGTCGCAGCCCTACCTAGGCACAACAGAGAGGTCAGCACGCCGGTCTAAATCCTATGGCAGGGGTCTAGGCCCATCGCCCATTGCACACCTGCATGTTGCGAGGGCGGCCGGAAGCAGACCTAGCCCCCTTAATACAAGCGCAGGCTTACGGTCCAATCCGGCCAGCGCCGCCCACGACGTCACGAAGGCTTCGGCTGATACCATGACGTCGAGTGCCCATAACTGTTCCCGCGTAGTTGGTTAGTGCGTATAGGCCAGTGGCCAGACTCAGATCAAATACCAAGATCTCGTTAAGCGTGTTATTTTGAAGTAATTGTGAACGCCGACCAGACCTCTCTCCTAGGTGGTCTCAACCTGCCTTGTCGCTCCGCCACAAAGTAACATTCGGGGGCCATCGGGAACCCAGGCCCACCTCTACTGGGATGGAGCCACCTGCCCCTTCAAATTTCATCTGCGAGCAAAGGTCGTAAGTAATGTAACAAGATATAGTATATAGCATATGCCCGTGATCACCTCCCGAAGTGATCACGGCCCAGTAGTATAGCATGGCAGATGGACAAGAGTGTAGGGCCACTGATGGAATACTAGCATCCTATACTAAGCATTTAGGATTGCGGGTAAAGGTAACAACAATAATAGCAAGGACATGCTATGCATCAGCATAGGATAAACGGAAAGCAGTAACATGCTACACTACTCTAATGCAAGCAGTAGAGAGAAGAATAGGCGATATCGGGTGATCAAGGGGGGGGGGGGAGGGCTTGCCTGGTTGCTCTGGCAAGAAGGACGGGTCGTCAACACGAGTCGTCTTGGGTAGCAGCGGCGTCGGTCTCGAGGTCTACCAGAGAAGAAGAGGGGGGAAGAAACAGTAAATACGGAGCACACAAGGCATCACAAAACATAACATGGCAATAAGCGGTGCTAGAGGTGACCTAACGCAGCAGGAGGTGATATCGGCGAAGGGGGGCAACATCCGGAAAGTATCCCCGATATTTCGCGTTTTCGGACAGATGAACCGGAGGGGGAAAGTTGCATTTTTGCTATGCTAGGGATGCGTGGCGGACGAACGGGCTGCAAAATCGGATTCGTCTCGTCGTTCTGAGCAACTTTCATGTACAAAGTTTTTCCATCCGAGTTACGGATTATTTAATACTCCCTCCGTTCCTAGATATAGGGTGTATAGTTTTTGGCACGGAAATTAAAGAACGCATGTGGAGGGAAAATTTCACAAGTTCTGAGTGAGATTACACATGACTAATTGACACGAGAAAATAGAGGAGCTTACATGATATAAAGAAATGTAATCAAATCCCTAAAAAAATTATCCAAACGAGTGGTGCAACGCAATACACCTTATATTTCGGACTTTTTCTCAAAAATCTATACACCTTATATCAAGGAATGGAGGGAGTATTAATTTCCAAAGTTTCAATTTATTTTCTAAATTATTTTAATTCGAAAATTAAATGTTAAATGCTATGGGTACACATAAGTGTACCCAGAGGTGTACAATGGGGCTGACTGGTGGGGACAGGGGGCCCAGTCAGCAGTCAAAGTTTGACTGTTGACTGGTCAACCTGACCAGTGGGTCCCCATGTCATAGACACATTAGTTAACTAAGTTCAATTAGTTTAATTAAATAGATTAATTAATCTAATTAGGTGGTTATTTTAATTAAGCCTAATTAGTTCACTAATTAATTAATATATATTTTAATTCTTTTCTTTTCTTTTTTTGTTTTCCAGGGCGTGGGGCCTGGTTGTCATAGGCTAGAGGCCTTAACGGGCGCTGGGCAAAAGGGCAGCGGGCGAAGCCGCAACCCGCCTTGGTAGCGAGGCGAGGCCGAGCGCTGAGCCGGGCCGGGCCAGTGGCCAGGCCGGCGGCGGGCCGAGCGGCGGAGGGGCGGGCGGTCGGCGTCTGAAGCGGCTAGGAATCTGGCGAGGCGCGAGGTTAGGGGAGATGCGCGGGCCAGTGGAGCGGCAGATGGCCTGCAGCGGAGCAAAGCGCGGGCGGCCGAGGGCGAGGCAAGGCGCCGTCGTGGGTGAGGCGATAGAGGCGCCGATCGTGAAGCGCAGGCGTGCTAAGCGTGGCCGGAAGCACGCAGCGGCGGCGATTAGTGGCGATGGCGAGAAGCAGCGGTGAGCGGTTCAACACGGTGGTGCGGTTCGCCGGTGCCGAGGGGCGGTGATCGCGGCGGGGACAACGCGGGCGCGTGGCAATGCACGGGCGATGTGTGTGGGCGAGGAAAGTAGCGAGGGGAAGGAACTCACCCCTGATGCAGGGGTACGGGCGGCGAGGGTCGGTGGAGCACGTCAGGGAGGAGATGTGGAGGTCCGGTGGGGAGGTCCGGCGACGACGAGGCCTTCAGGTGGCGGTGTTGGTGCACGGCGACGACGAGCGGGTGCGGCCCAGTGACGAGGGGACGACGGAGAGGAGATGAGGACGGGGCGGTCCGGCGGGTGGCACCGACGAATAGCGAGGCGGCGGGGACGTGTCGGGGCGTCAGGCGACCAGGGGCGTCGGGTGCCCTGATCTTGAGCCAGAATGGGGAGTGCGAGAGGTTGTGGGAGGATCGTGGGGGAAGTGGGGACGGACCGCTAGGGTTCGGTCGCCCCAAGGGTGTTGTAGGCGTCGGCCGAGCCCGTCTGGTTGGCCCAGAGGCCAGCTTGGCCTTGGCCCGGTGGGGGGGGGGGGTTCTATCTTTATCTTTTTTTTGTTTTTTTTGTTTTTTTGTTTTTTTTTTGTTTTTTTGTTTAGCTACTGTTTTCTATTTATTTTAGCTGCCAAATGCCTTTTGTTCACTATGAAACTTTGCACATAATTCCTAGTCAACACTATAAGGTTGCACAAAAAGTTTGAGGGCAATTGGAACTGTTCAAATTTATAGTTGAATTAAAATGATTTTATTTAATCTTGTTATTCCACTAAAGGAATTCCAGGGGCAATTTGGGAAACCAAATGTGGTTGGTTCCAACATATTCATTACTTAGTGAATATTTGCCACCCATTGAACTTTTTTACTTAACAGTTTGAAGAAATATTATTTTGACTTTATTTTAAATTTTGAATTTGATTCGGTTTTGAATTATCAAAGTTTATTAACAGTAACGAGGTGTCATGGCATCATTAGCGGGGGATCACTGTAGCTTAATTATTCAGGCGTCACAATTCTCCTCCACTACAAGAAATCTCGTCCCGAGATTTTAAGAGGCGGAGTAAGGGGAAAGATCTGGTTACTAAATTCTAACGATTCTTCCCGGTCTTAGTTGCTCTTCTCGAAGAGGTCCATCCATTACATTGATGTATTCATTTCTCTGCTTCGGGCCATCATGATGAAGTGGTCGTCCTTCCTTCCGAATCTTCATCGTACTTACGAAAAGGATAAGGGGTAGCTTCAAAAGGATATACCTCTACAAGGTTGCTTATCTGGTAGATAATATTAGGGAAGGTGGCGGAAAGTAACTCTTGAGTTGAAACTTAAGAAGTTATCGAGAGCAAAGTAAGAAGGTGCACAATAGAAGTTTCAAGCGCATAGGAAATCGTCCGTTGCCTGGTACGAAATGTGAAAGGGGTTCAGAGCAATGGGGATAAGTATTGTGTTTGATACCAGAATTGATGATCCCTCAAAAAGGTGGCTCATGAATTACATACGAGGCCATGCGCGAGGAAAACCTTGGGAACAGCGCGTGTACAGGAGAATCAAGTTTCCATCATGTGGAACTGTGGGTTATGGGCCCACCATGTGGGTTAAAGTAGGTGGAGCGATGACATCTTGCATGGTCATGATAGCAAGGCATGTCAGAGGGTAGCCTGTCAGTTATGTCGGCAACAACGTCGGTACCAAGGGCGAGGGACGAAGAGAACCATTTTCCTGCTCGTTGAACGAGGCGGGCCAATAGGCAAAGTTCTCGTCCATCGGTGGTTACCGGAATGCTATCGACAAATGCAACAGGGTCTTACTGACACGGTTATACACCGAGGTGTTTGCACAAGTAGGGAATTATTACTGCTTATATCATATAGATCATAGATAGAGTTTAAACAAACCAATGGAAAGGGAAAAGTGTCTTATCAAATTTAATTAGAACAATGGAAAGAAAAATGTGTTTAGACACATAATTCAGGGATATATCCTTTCCAAGGGCAAGCAAAGCATGATATCCATGGCAGGATATGGAGTAGAAAACCATTTACGTAAGGGAAGAGGAATTTCATGACATTACCCAAACAACGGTGTTTGGATAAATTTGATAAAGAAAATTTATCATTGTGCTTCAAATGTTATTATTGATGATCGGAGTACCACAGACATGCTTCGAGATAGCATTGACATGGTCTTCGAGCAAGGTCGGACTTTGGATACTCAAAGGATTCATGAGGAACAACTTATAGAATAAGCCTTACAATTTCCTCATGGAAGAATGGCTAACCTTGCTATAAAGGGAACTATAACAATAGGTCCTCTGGCCAAGGGTGCTAAGCAAAGACACCACCTTACCGGGTTATGTAGATACCAATGTTATAACTCTTGGAAATATGTCCCAACCATCATATCTGACCGAGATTCAGATCCGATTGGTGTCAGGATACCTCAGACATCAGGATGCCTGAGAAGAGAAGGTGCAACACAATTTGACGAGATGACATTGTGAGATTGTAACGCCCTCGATGCGGCTATATCTCCCACGTGTCGAGGCACGACTTAGAGGCATAACCGCATTGAAAGCAATGTCGCAAGTGAGGTAATCTTCACACAATCCATGTAATAAATAAGGGAAAGATATACATAGTTGGCTTACAGTCGCCACTTCACACAATACATAAATAAACATCCATCATTCAGAGTACACTCAAGGTCCGACTACGGAACCAAAATAAAGAAGATACCCCAAATGCTACACTGATCCCCGATCGTCCCAACTGGGCACCACTACTGATCAAATGGAAAAGAAACATAGTAACGAACACGTTCCTCGTCGAACTCCCACTTGAGTTCGGTTGAGTCACCCGACCGCATCGTCGGCACCTGCAACTGTTTTGGAAGTATCTGTGAGTCACGGGACTCAGCAATCTCACACCCGCGAGATCAAGACTATTTAAGCTTATAGGAAGGACAGAGTAGTATAGTGGAGCTGCAGCAAGCGACTAGCATATATGGTGGCTACTTCGCAAAAGAGAGCGAGAAGAGGAGCAAGGCACGGTCGTGAAGCTAGTAGCGATCAAGAAGTGATCCTGAACTACTTACGTCGGACATAACTCCAACACCGTGTTCACTTCCGGACTCACGAGAAGAGACCATCACGGTTACACACGCGGTTGATGTGTATTTTAATTGAGGTCAACTTCGGGTTTTCTACAACCGACATTAACAGATTCCCATCTCGCCTCATAACCGCATGCACGGCTTTGAAAGATAATACCTGCAGGGTGTCCCAACTTAGCCCATTATAAGCTCTCACGGTCAACGAAGGATATTCCTTCTACCGGAAAACCCGATCAATCTCGGAATCCCGGACTACAAGACATTTCGACAAAGAATAAAACAAGACCAAAGAAGCCGCCGAATGTGCCGACAAATCCCGATAGGAGCTGCACATATCTCATTCTCAGGGCACACCGGATGGGCAAGACGTCGGGTTGGCATAGACCTTGGATTTCCCAGGGGCGCCGGACATCGCCCAGGTTAGGCCAGCACTCGAAGGAGCACTGGTCCGGGGGTTAAAATAAAGATGACCCTCGGGCTCGCGAAACCCGGGGGAAAAAGGCTTAGGTGGCAAATGGTAAAACCAAAGTTGGGCCTTGCTGGAGGAGTCTTATTCAAAGCGAACTGTCAAGGGGGTCCCATAAATCACCCAACCGTGTAAGGAACGCGAAATCAAGGAACATAACACCGGTATGACGGAAACTAGGGTGGCAAGAGTGGAACAAAACACCGGGCATAAGGCCGAGCCTTCCACCCTTTACCAAGTATATAGATGTATTAATTATAGCAGATATATATTGTGATATCCCCAACAAGTAAACATGTTCCGATAAGGAACAACATCTCCATGTTCCAACAAGGAACAAACTTCAACTTCACCGCAACTAGCAACACTATAAGAGGGCTGAGCAAAGCGGTAACATAGCCAATCAACGGTTTGCTAGGAAAGGATGGTTAGGGGCTGACATGGCAATATGGGTGGCATGATATAGCAAGTGGTAGGCATCGCAGCATAGGCATAGAAAAAGAGCGAGCATCTAGCATAGCAAAGATAGAAGTGATTTCGAGGGTATGGTCATCTTGCCTGCAATGTTCTCGAGTTGTCGAAAGCTTGATCCTCGTGGCGTTCTCAACAGGTTCCTCGTTCACGTACTCGTCTCCCGGCTCTACCCAAAGCAACAACACAAACAAAGGAACCACAATAAATCACGGTGCAATGCACAATCAACATGATGCAAAACATGGCATGATGTGCGGGATGGGATATGCAATGCGTATGCGCGCTCCGGAAGGGAAATGAAGAACCGGGCATCAACTTGGCAAACCAAGTATGCCACTGGAAAGATGAGATGATTTCGGTTGAAATCGATATAAAGATCACCGAATCGGATGCACGGTTTGCAAATGACAAGCAAAACAAGAATGGCACAAATCTGCCATTAACAGCATGATGCCACTTAGCAAGCAACAAATAATTAAGCTACTGCACCTAAACGTATCAACAAAGTACATGGCAGTGATCTACACAAGATGCTTGACAAAAGATGAGCACTGAGCTTCGGCTAATTCACATCATAACAGGTTCAAACAAGCATGGCAAAAGTGCACAAAATATCAGGCTGGACATGGCAAAAACAGCATCAGGTTGCAATGTTCAGAGCAGCAAAACTACATGCTACAGGAACTTAAAATAGCAAAACAAGGCATGGCATGAATCTACTCAAAGCATAGAACAAAAGTCCCTTACTTACCATAAGCCAAAAAGGATCCGAAAATATAGTAACACCCATGTCAATATTGAAAGTTTCGTTAACAGATTCAGCAACATGGCATGTTAAAAACTGATAACAAGTAGGCATGTTTAAGAGCTCGATGCACTCACTACAGAGCCTTAAATGATAAACTAATCATACATACATCAAGAAGACATGTCATAGAAGACATACACGGCAAGAACAATAACATAGCATACTTGGATCAACCACAACAACCTTGGCAAAATTGAATAACATGTAAACAGTCTGCCAGGAAACATTTTATAGCAAAAGTAGAGCTCGATTGACTCAAGCTATGGTACTCCATAATTGCAAACAAGGACATGGATGGATAGAGCAAGACATGTTTAACAAAACATCCTTACTGAAGTATCTCAAAATATGCATGGATCTCTCGGTAGCATCAAGTCAACATGGCATCAAAATATCAGCTAAACAGGGCTGAAAACAGCAACATCAGGACACCTACTTTGCATGCTTGTGCTAGTCACCACATAGATCAGAAAAATACATGGCATACACCCCTGGCAAGATGGCATGGCATATTACAAAACACATGTAGGACTCCAATTCATAGGGTGCACACATCAATCATGGCAAAAATAACAAAAGTGCAAGTTCTGTTAAGAAACAGAAACTAACATCACATAGCACTCTTCCAACAGCATTTCGGGCATCAAGATGAGCTCAAATGAAAATGATGCAATGAGATGAAATGATCTACTCTTCGAGGCGAACACTTTGACATATTATACGCGCAAAATGAATCTACATATGCAAAGATATACTACTTCGAAAATGCAACAAAATAACAAATGATGCAAAAACTTAAGAGAAAGAAAAGGAGAGGAGAGTCAACGGCGCTCAGGCCCGAGGCCGGATCGGATCGGGCAGGCGGTGGAGGAGCTCGCCGGGTTGGGGACGCCGCCGAGGGGCGGCGGCCGGCGGGCCGGAGCGGCCGGGCGAGGGAGGCCGGGGCAGGGAGGCCGCGAGGTGGCGCGCGAGCCCGGGCCGCAGAAGTGGGCAAGGCAGGGCTGGCCGGACTCGCGAGGCGGAGGAGGAGGCGGGCGCGGGCGGCGCCGGGCGGCGTAGGCGGCGGACGCCGGACGCGGATTGGGCGAGGGGCGGCGGCGCGGAATGTCCGGCGGGCGGCGGACGTGTCCGGCGCGCGCGGGGACGATTTTCTAGGGTTTCGGGGAGGAAGATCCGGGATTGGAATGGGGAGGTGTTTAAATAGGCATAGAGGGAGCTAGGAGAGTCCAAATGAGGTGTAGTTTTCGCCCACACGATCGTGATCGAACGACGGAGAGCATGGAAGTGGCTTAGATGGGTTATTGGGCTGTTTTGGAGGGGTGTTGGGCTGCAACTTAAAAGAGGCCTTTCTTGAGAGTGCGGTTAACCGTTGGAGTACCAAACGAGCTCCAAATGACCCGAAACTTGACCGGTGGTCTACGGATGGTATACCAAGGCCACTAGACAAACCTCGGTCCATTTCGAGAAGGTTTAGTACCCGCTTTACGGAAAAGCGTAAAAGGACCGCCGGGGAAGATAGGAGTGCCGGATTGCAAAACGGACAACGGAAAAATGCTCGAATCATGAGACGAACACGTATGCAAAAGCGATGCACATGATGACATGATAAAATGCATGACATGGACAAAATGCAAAATGAAGAAAACCCAACCACGTAGGGAATATCATATCACAATGCCGAAAATGGCAAGAGTTGGAGTTACAAATATGGAAAGTTACATCCGGGGTGTTACAACACTCCACCACTACAAGAGGATCTCGTCCGAGATCTAGGACTGAAAGAACTCCGGATATTCGAACGGAGGTGATCCTCGCGCTCCCGTGTAGCTTCTCGGTCGGAATGGTGTGACCACTTCACTTTCAGGAATTTGATTGACTTGTTGCGAGTCTTGCGCCGGTTTCTTCAAGAATAGCAACGGGTGCTCATGATAAGAGAGATCTTCTTGAAGGTCAATCTCTTGAAGTTGATAGTGCGTTCAGAGTCTTGAAGCACTTGCGAAGCTGTGACACGTGAAACACATCGTGCACGCTTGCAAAGTTGGATGGAAGCTCAAGTTGATAGGCGAGATCGCCTCTTTTGCCAATGATCTTGAAAGGACCCACGTATCTAGGGCAAGCTTCCCTTTGATACCGGGCGACGAGTGCCTTTCATTGGAGAGACGGAGGTATACATGGTCTCCGATTTCAAAAGTCACATCACGGTGCTTATCATCATAATAGCTCTTCCGCGCGATTATGCGGCTTTGAGATTCTCACGAATGACTTGGCACATTTCTTACGCTTCGTGATCAAGTCATTGCCAAGAAGTTGGCGTTCACTGCCCTGCACCAATTGAGAGGAGTACGGCACTTTCTCGCCATAGAGAATTTCGAATGGGGCCTTGCCCGAACTCGCTTGAAAGCTGTTGTTGTAGGAGAACTCGGCATATGGAAGACAATCTTCCCACTTCATACCGAAGAAATGACACAAGCCCGAGCATGTCTTCAAGGATTTGATTAACTCGCTCAACTTGGCCACTTGTTTGAGGATGGAAAGCTGTCTTTGAAACGAATGTTGGTGCCCATGGCCTTCAAAAGAATCCCAAAACTTGGAGGTAAAGATGCTGCCACGGTCTGAAGAGATCAATTGTGGAATGCCGTGCAAGGAGACAATCCTGGAGGTGTATAACTCTGCCAACTGAGCTGCTGTGATGGATTCTTTGATAGGAAGAAAATGAGCCACTTTAGTAAGCTTGTCAATGACAACGAAGATAGCATCATTTCCACGCTTGGACTTTGGAAAGCCGATCCACGAAGTCCATTTCAATATGATCAAACTTCCACTCAGGAATAGCAAGAGGTTGGAGGAGACCAGCTGGTCTTTGGTGTTCTGCTTTCACTCTTCTGCAGACATCAGACTCATTCACGAATTGAGCAATTTCTCGCTTCATTCGAGTCCACCAATATGACTGCTTGAGATCATGGTACATCTTCGTACTTCCGTGATGAATGGATAGAAGCGAATTATGAGCCTCGTTCATAATGACTTTTCGTAGATCACCCTTAGGAACCACAATCCGGTCCTCAAAGAAAAGAGTATCTTTGTCATCAACGTGGAAGCACTTGTACTTGGAAATGCCCTTGTCGATACCACGTTTCACCTTCTTCACCATGGTATCCAGGAGTTGAGCCTCATGAATCTGATCTTCCAAAGTAGGAGAGACTATGAGGTTGGCAAGAAAGCCTTGAGGAACAACTTGAAGATTCAGCTTGCGGAAAGCTTCACAGAGATCCGGCTGAAAGGGCTTGAGGATTAGGACTGCGATAAGCCTTCCTGCTCAAAGCATCTGCAATGACATTGGCCTTGCCCGGAGTATATTCAATACTTGGGTTGTACTCTTGAATCATTTCGACCCATCGAGTCTGCTGAGGTTGAGGTTGGGTTGAGTGAAAATGTACTTGAGACTCTTGTGATCGGTGAAAATGTCCACTTTCCTTCCCAACAAGAGATGTCTCCACGTAATCAATGCATGGACAACTGCCGCCAACTCAAGATCGTGAGTGGGGTAGTTCTTTTCGCTGGGCTTCAACAGGCGAGAGGTATAAGCCACAACTCTCTTCTCTTGCATTAACACAGCACCGAGACCTTGAAGAGAAGCATCATAGAAAACTTCGAATGGCTTGGATTCATCGGGAGGAGTCAAGACAGAGCTGTGACGAGTTTCTCTTTGAGGTTATTGAAAGCAACGTCACACTCGGAGACCATACATACTTCACATGCTTGGAGGAGGTTGGAAAGAGGCTTTGCAATCTTGGAGAAGTTCTCAACGAATCTTGACAATAGCTTGCAAGACCAAGAAAATCATGAGCTGCTTGACATTCCGAGGAGGTTCCCAATTCACAATTGCGGACACCTTCTCGGGATTAACAGCGATGCCCTTGGCGGAGATGATATGACCAAGATAAAGCACTTCATCAAGCCAAAATTCACATTTGGAGAACTTCGCATAGAATTGATACTCTCTGAGCTTGTCTAGCACCAATCGCAAATGTTTGGCATGATCCTTCTTATTCTTGGAGAAGACCAAAATATCATCAAGATAGACCAAGACGAATTCATTGGTGTAGGGGTTGAATATGAAGTTCATCATCCGAGAGAAAGTTGGAGGAGCATTGACAAGGCCGAAAGACATGACAAGATATTCATAAGAACCAAAGCTTGTTCTCGAATGCTGTCTTGGGAATATCTTGTTCACGAATGCGAATCTGATGATACCCCATACGAAGGTCAAGCTTGGAGAACACTGTAGCACCTTTGAGTTGCTCGAAAAGCTCATTGATGTTGGGAAGTGGATACTTGTTCTTGATAGTCTTCTTATTCAATGGACGGTAATCGACGCAAAGTCGGTCCGTGCCATCCTTCTTCTGGACAAAAGAACACCACAACCCCAAGGAGATGAACTCGGTCTGATCAAACCCAGACGCTCTTGTTCATCGAGCTGCTTCTTCAATTCCTTCAGCTCATTAGGTCCAAGCTTGTATGGACGCTTGCAAAGCGGAGTTCGATGCCGGGCTCAAGATCAATAACGAACTCAAGCGGGCCGATGAGGAGGCATACCCGGAAGCTCTTCCGGAAAGACATCTTGGTACTCACAAACGATGGAATCGAGAGATGGCATTCAGTTCGCCCTTCTCATTGAGAGAAAACAACCGAATGGTTTCATCACGAGCGGCATAGATGATCACATCATTAGAAGAGTGAGTCAATTGAATTTCCCTGACAGCACAATCAAGCTGAGCTTTGTGCTGAGAAAGCCAGTCCATTCCGAGAATAAGATCAATATCCGAGTCGCCAAGAACCATTGGAGAAGAAAGAAATCCATAGTTGCCCATCTTGATAGAAACATCCGGAGCCATCATTTTGTATTCATGAACAAACCGGAGAGGAAACCGCTATCGGCTTAGGCAGATCGACGGTATGCAAATTGTTCATGGATGCAAAAGGTCTTGATATGAAAGAAATAGATGCACCGTAATCAAATAAGACTTTTGCAGGAATATCATTAATCGGAAGATTACCCATGATCACATCGTAAGATTCCTCCGCTTGAGCTGCATTCATCATATTCACCTTGGCAGACTTTGGATTATGCTTGACCTTTGCATTGCTGGAAGATTTCACAGGAGGAGGAGGCGGAAGGCGCCTCTGGTTGAAGCATTTGTTCGCATAGTGACCTTTCACGACATTTGTTGCAAGTCACCTCGTAGAGCGGACGGTGGTAAGGAGCACTAGACCTTGGAGCTTGAGAATTAGACTTGTTCTCGATAGCTTGGGTTGGGTGGGTGGGAAGATCCACGGCCACCTGAGTTCTTCTGGCGATAAGGTTGACGTAACGGAGGAGGAGGAAGGTAAAACTTCTGCTGCTTAGCTGCCACTTGAGAGGAAGAAGAAGACTGAACTGCATCCCTGATTCTCTTCTTAGAAGCCTCACATTTGAGCTGGGCAGCTTCTTGCTTCAAAGGCCATGTTGTAGAAATCATCATACTTAATCGCTCAAAAGCACAAGAGCTAATTGCAGATCTTCTCTCGCACCACCTCTGAATTGATAGATCATACTCTTTTCATCGTGAACGCGTCTTGCTTAGCAAACGAGCGAGCTTACGAACTGGATATTGTATTGATAGATGACATGTTGCCCTGCTTGAGATTGCGGAACTCCTCACGCTTGCTCTCAACAACACTTTTCGGAATGTGGTGAGCTCTGAAATCTCGGCGGAACTCATCCCAGGTAATGACACGACCTCCTCTGGAATCTTTGTATTGCTGGTACCACTCAGCAGCTTGGTCCTTGAGTTGAAATGATGCAAACTTGACAAAGTCCTCAGGTCTGACATTGCTACAATCAAAATGCTTGCAGATGTCCACAAGCCAATCGTCAGCGTCTGTGGCCTCGACACAGAAACTGAAAGACTTCGGCTGATTAGCGAGGAACTGACAGAGAGTAGCAAAGTGTGGCTGATTGTTGCCTTGACCTTGATTGCCTTGATTGCCTTGCCCTTGAGTACGTTCTTGCAAGAGCTGCAAAATCATCTGAGCATTGGCATTGGTGGCTGCCATGATAGCTTGCCAGCCTCCGGAGGCGGAGGTGTAGGTGGAGGTGGAGGGTTCGATCGATCCCCATCATTGCGATCCGGATTCAGACGCGTTGGCGGAGCCATCCTGAAGAGGGTGACATCCGTTAGTCCTTTGATAGACAAAAGATAAGTAGAATCAACGGATAGAAATTGCAACATATAGTCTTCACAATTAACGTTCGAACAAGAATGAACGAATGAATTCCAAAGTTAATCATCACACGTCCATTAAGGTGAGAAGCCACTTAGATAAAGATATGGAAACAACATCATCTTAGAAACAAATCGAGTATCACAACTGAAAACAAAAGATTGGCTTCTAGAATGAGCCGGAACAAACACATGATAGAGATTTACCAAAGTGTTCGTGGTGGGGCCCACACGGACACGACGTATAGCGGCCGTCACGAATGACTAACAAGACGTCCCGAATCAGCATAGCCAAGGATTCTTTAAGGCGTCTCGCGACCATGTCGAATCGACCGTGAATGGGCGGACCACTAGACGTTAGACCCCAATCTCAAATCATACATCTGTCGGAAAGAAATCCTGTAAGCTACTAGAATTCCCACCTATAAACTCCCGAAACTTTCTGGTTATGCAATCTGGTGTTGGGGATACAGGGGACACAAAATATATCACCCAAACTAACAATACCTAGATCCAGCTGTATCCATCCGTCAACACATAACCAAGAAATCCTCGGAAATCGTGTACCTCGACCTTGAAAAACATCCGTTATACAAGTCATGGCAATACTCCACTTTTCGCCTCGATCTTTGGGCTATCAGGTTATCTCACCAACAACTGCACAAAAGAGATTTCGATGTCGGCAAAACTCGTGTATTCCGAACTGCAACGATAAAATTGTGACGACAACACCTCGGAGCTCAACTCCCGGGACACCGCCACAACCCCTAAATGTCGAGGCACCAAGAACAATGTTCTCGTCACAAAACCATCGGAACGATTCCAAGATACCCACGTGATCCTAAAAAATTTTTAGTGAAAATTGAGGAGAGAAGAGTCAAAACACTACGTCGGGATACCTCACAGAGCTGACGAAGGGACCGGGAAGTAAAAAGAATCCTACTCCGATATATATAATCCTAAGACTCAAAACATTTTTCCATTCTAGACTCAACAACGCCAGAAACAATCAAGTAGGGGGCTCCTAAGTCGGGGAAGGCTCTGATTACCAACTTGTAACGCCCTCGATGCGGCTATATCTCCCACGTGTCGAGGCACGACTTAGAGGCATAACCGCATTGAAAGCAATGTCGCAAGTGAGGTAATCTTCACACAATCCATGTAATAAATAAGGGAAAGAGATACATAGTTGGCTTACAGTCGCCACTTCACACAATACATAAATAAACATCCATCATTCAGAGTACACTCAAGGTCCGACTACGGAACCAAAATAAAGAAGATACCCCAAATGCTACAGATCCCCGATCGTCCCAACCGGGCACCACTCACTGATCATCTGGAAAAGACACATAGTAACGACCACGTTCCTCGTCGAACTCCCACTTGAGTTCGGTTGAGTCACCTGACCGCATCGTCGGCACCTGCAACTGTTTTGGAAGTATCTGTGAGTCACGGGGACTCAGCAATCTCACACCCGCGAGATCAAGACTATTTAAGCTTATAGGAAGGACAGAGTAGTATAGTGGAGCTGCAGCAAGCGACTAGCATATATGGTGGCTACTTCGCAAAAGAGAGCGAGAAGAGGAGCAAGGCACGGTCGTGAAGCTAGTAGCGATCAAGAAGTGATCCTGAACTACTTACGTCAGACATAACTCCAACACCGTGTTCACTTCCCGGGCTCCGAGAAGAGACCATCACGGTTACACACGCCGTTGATGTGTATTTTAATTGAGGTCAACTTCGGGTTTTCTACAACCGGACATTAACAAATTCCCATCTGCCTCATAACATGGGCACGGCTTTCGAAAGATAATACCTGCAGGGTGTCCCAACTTAGCCCATTATAAGCTCTCACGGTCAACGAAGGATATTCCTTCTACCGGAAAACCCGATCAATCTCGGAATCCGGACTACAAGACATTTCGACAATAAAACAAGACCAGAAGCCGCCCGAATGTGCCGACAAATCCCGATAGGAGCTGCACATATCTCGTTCTCAGGGCACACCGGATGGGCAAGACGTCGGGTTGGCATAGACCTGGATTGCCCAGGGGCGCTGGACATCGCCAGTTGGGCCAAGACTCGAAGGAGCACTGGTCCGGGGTTAAAATAAAGATGACCCTCGGGCTCGCGAAAAACCCGGGGAAAAAAGGCTTAGGTGGCAAATGGTAAAACCAAAGTTGGGCCTTCTTTGGAGGAGTCTTATTCAAAGCGAACTGTCAAGGGGGTCCCATAAATCACCCAACCGTAAGGAACGCGAAATCAAGGAACATAACACCGGTATGACGGAAACTAGGGTGGCAAGAGTGGAACAAAACACCGGGCATAAGGCCGAGCCTTCCACCCTTTACCAAGTATATAGATGTATTAATTATAGCAGATATATATTGTGATATCCCCAACAAGTAAACATGTTCCGATAAGGAACAACATCTCCATGTTCCAACAAGGAACAAACTTCAACTTCACCGCAACTAGCAACGCTATAAGAGGGGCTGAGCAAAGCGGTAACATAGCCAATCAACGGTTTGCTAGGAAAGGATGGTTAGGGGCTGACATGGCAATATGGGTGGCATGATATAGCAAGTGGTAGGCATCGCAGCATAGGCATAGCAAAAGAGCGAGCATCTAGCATAGCAAAGATAGAAGTGATTTCGAGGGTATGGTCATCTTGCCTGCAATGTTCTCAGAGTTGTCGAAAGCTTGATCCTCGTAAGCGTTCTCAACAGGTTCCTCGTTCACGTACTCGTATCCCGGCTCTACCCAAAGCAACAACACAAACAAAGGAACCACAATAAATCACGGTGCAATGCACAATCAACATGATGCAAAACATGGCATGATGTGCGGGATGGGATATGCAATGCGTATGCGCGCTCCGGAAGGACAATGAAGAACGGGCATCAACTTGGCAAACCAAGTATGCCACTGGAAAGATGAGATGATTTCGGTTGAAATCGATATAAAGATCACGGAATCGGATGCACGGTTTGCAAATGACAAGCAAAACAAGAA
This sequence comes from Aegilops bicornis, assembly GCA_021605145.1. Classification (NCBI taxonomy): domain Eukaryota; kingdom Viridiplantae; phylum Streptophyta; class Magnoliopsida; order Poales; family Poaceae; genus Aegilops; species Aegilops bicornis. Next base: position 603,808,068 of record CM038674.1, on the reverse strand, counting down.
TGACACAAATCTGCCATTAACAGCATGATGCCACTTAGCAAGCAACAAATAATTAAGCTACTGCACCCAAACGTATCAACAAAGTACATGGCAGTGATCTACACAAGATGCTTGACAAAAGATGAGCACTGAGCTTGGCTAATTCACATCATAACAGGTTCAAACAAGCATGGCAAAAGTGCACAAAATATCAGGCTGGACATGGCAAAAACAGCATCAGGTTGCAATGTTCAGAGCAGCAAAACTACATGCTACAGGAACTTAAAATAGCAAAACAAGGCATGGCATGAATCTACTCAAAGCATAGAACAAAAGTCCCTTACTGACCATAAGCCAAAAAGGATCCGAAAATATAGTAACACCCATGTCAATATTGAAAGTTCCGTTAACAGATTCAGCAACATGGAATGTTAAAAACTGATAACAAGTAGGCATGTTTAAGAGCTCGATGCACTCACTACAGAGCTTTAAATGATAAACTAAGCATACATACATCAAGAAGACATGGCATAGAAGACATACATGGCAAGAACAATAACATAGCATACTTGGATCAACCACAACAACCTTGGCAAAATTGAATAACATGTAAACAATCTGCCAGGAAACATTTTATAGCAAAAGTAGAGCTCGATTGACTCAAGCTATGGTACTCCATAATTGCAAACAAGGACATGGATGGATAGAGCAAGACATGTTTAACAAAACATCCTTACTGAAGTATCTCAAAATATGCATGGATCTCTCGGTAGCATCAAGTCAACATGGCATCAAAATATCATCTAAACAGGGCTGAAAACAGCAACATCAGGACACCTACTTTGCATGCTTGTGCTAGTCACCACATAGATCACAAAAATACATGGCATACACCCCTGGAAAGATGGCATGGCATATTACAAAACACATGTAGGACTCAATTCCATAGGGTGCACACATCAATCATGGCAAAAATAACAAAAGTGCAAGTTCTGTTAAGAAACAGAAACTAACATCACATAGCACTCTTCCAACAGCATTTCGGGCATCAAGATGAGCTCAAATGAAAATGATGCAATGAGATGAAATGATCTACTCTTCGAGACGAACACTTTGACATATAATACGCGCAAAATGGATCTACATATGCAAAGATATACTACTTCGAAAATGCAACAAAATAACAAATGATGCAAAAACTTAAGAGAAAGAAAAGGAGAGGGAGAGTCAACGGGCGCTCGTGGCCCGAGGCCGGATCGGATCGGGCCGGGCGGTGGAGGAGCTCGCCGGGGTTGGGGACGCCGGCCGGAGGGGCGGCGGCCGTCGGCGGGCCGGAGCGGCCGGCCGAGGGAGGCCGGGGCGAGGGAGGCCGTATGAAAGGTGGCGGCGAGCCGGGCAGAATGGGCGGCGGGAGCCGGACCAAGCGAGGCGGAGGAGGAGGCGGCGCGGGCGGCGTAGGCGGCGGACGTCGGACGCGGATAGGGCGAGGGGCGGCGGCGCGGAATGTCCGGCGGGCGGCGGACGTGTCCGGCGCGCGCGGGGACGGTTTTCTAGGGTTTCGGGGAGGAAGATCCGGGATTGGAATGGGGAGGTGTTTAAATAAGCATAGAGGGAGCTAGGAGAGTCCAAATGAGGTGTAGTTTTCGCCCACACGATCGTGATCGAATGACGGAGAGCATGGAAGTGGCTTAGATGGGTTATTGGGCTGTTTTGGAGGGGTGTTGGGCTGCAACTTAAAAGAGGCCTTTATGAGAGTGCGGTTAACCGTTGGAGTACCAAACGAGCTCCAAATGACCCGAAACTTGACCGGTGGTCTACGGGTGGTATACCAAGGCCACTAGACAAACCTCGGTCCATTTCGAGAAGGTTTAGTACCCGCACACGGAAAAGCGTAAAAGGGACCGCCGGGGAAGATAGGAGTGCCGGATTGCAAAACGGACAACGGGAAAAATGCTCGGAATCATGAGACGAACACGTATGCAAAAGCGATGCACATGATGACATGATAAAATGCATGACATGGACAAAATGCAAAATGAAGAAAACCCAACCACGTAGGGAATATCATATCACAATGCCGAAAATGGCAAGAGTTGGAGTTACAAATATGGAAAGTTACATCCGGGGTGTTACAGAGATTCTCGGAAATGATCTATGGAAGCGAGTTCCGAAACAAGAGTCCATCATTAAACCAAGGAGAGGATGAGGGGGTGGCTGATGAACTAAACACAATTCATCGAGATTTCCAAAAGAAGGATTTCCACAATCATGTGAACAAAGAGATAACATTTGCCAGATCAAATGATATAATGACGTATGCTCGAGGAAAACGTACTCAATTACACATTGGTGGAAAGCTGCACCCAAAATATGGGCTTAGGTAGCATGATCAATGTTGGAATGGTGATTCGATAACCAATTGTCTAAGAATGAACTATCGACCATTAACTCCAAAGCAATAGGATCGCTAGAAGTTTTGAATTCACGCATCATAGTTCAATTGTCGATATTCATGTTAGAAACAACACGGGGATCAGAAAACGAATGGAGATGGCAAGAAGTATTACTATATCAAGAGTTCTCAAGAGGTGGAGCAATTCTCACAATATCCTTGACATAAAAGATGGTAATACTCCAAGGTAGAACATAACCTAAGCTGGTTAGAAAGGAGCTCCATAACATGATCAAGTTTGTGATGAAAGGAAGGTAAGGATGTTGTCGATGGTAACTCAAATTACCAAGGAACGAGGATGGAACTTATCATCAAGAATTCCGTTGATATCCTGGAAGGAGTCAAAATGTTGATGATGATCACGACAATTTGTTGTCGAGAGGATTCACGAAGAATCAATTGATCCGTGACTGCATCAAGCAAAAGGAGTGATGCAGCAAAAGATTATTGGAGGCCACAGATACGCCACAAACTCGGGGTCAAGTTTGTTGTTCGAGGTGAAACGATAAGGCGAGGAAATTGACGAAAGCTTAGTTCATCGCCGAAAGTTGTGCTCCGGGAATAAGGACCAGGTAGCACAGTTAAAATTTAGCACAATAAGGATATAGCCAATCAGGCTAGGAATGATTTGAAGGATTATTATACTCATAAGCAACAAAAACTACTTAGAGTATTGAATCGGAGTGTGGAATCGATTCACTTATCGGTGTTCTCGAGAGACTAATAACTCAAAACCCGGGGGAAAATTGGAATCGACGAGAATAATAGTTGATGAAGAACTCATAAGAAGTTATGTAGTTCCGTGATATTCTCGAGATACCAGAGGGTATACTCAAAGGTGGAGCAGAATAGAGGTTGGATAGGTGTAATGTTCTGCAGAAGACAAGTACTTCAACTTGCCCGAGAAAAGGAATCAAAGAATATCAATATGGCCAGAACCAAGATTGCAAAAGACCAGATCCCAGATATAAGATGAACTTATACCAAGGGGATAATTAATTTAAGAGTAGCTTCCATGATAAGATCTACATCGTGTCCATGGGCATGAACACAAAGTTCAAGGTCGACTCCCACTTCTTCAATGCATAAACTTTCATTCACTGCTCTAGATAAAAAATGATTTCAGTGTCAAAACCTACCTGGTGAATTATCAAAGGAGTATGACCCATGAAAACTTCTGGGTTCACAGATATTAAGGAAGGCATAGGTTCAACCCATCAGGGCATCTTAGAAACATATACCACAAATTTTAGGAGTAATTAACACAAGCTCAAAAGTAGAGCATGGTTGTCAAAGCATTATGCATCAGGTAAAGAACTCGCAAGATTTGAATGTGAATGATACCATCGGATAACAACCCAGCAATGGGTTTGGCGGTCCATAACGGAGCTGTCGTGAGTCTCGGTACTCAATCAGAGGAAGAAAGAATGCAAAAGTATCAGATTATGGGAATAACTAACTAATTCAAATCTCAAATTCAAAGGAATTGCGATTTCCAAATCAAGGGATCAGAAGCAAACGCTCTGATTAAGGATGGATAAGTTGAGTAGACTTAGGGGTACAACCGACAGCAATTCGGTTGGTCGAGAACCAGTTCATGTTTAAAATGACGTCTGATCCGGAAGGATGAATTCTAGGATTTTGACTGAGGATTGCGAGCATTCACCACATATCAAATCAAAGGCTAAAAATGACGATGACAAGGGATATTAATGAATATTGCTAGACATATGGAACGCAACCATAATGCAAGCAGACAAGTATTTGCACAGTAACAGCTGGCAGAGAATTACCGGAAGACCGGATAGTATATCAATGTACCTTGTGGATCATATGATCAACTAGTAATGAACTGTTCCTCGATAAGGGTGAAGAATTATTCGTAGGGGTATTCATGCGGCAAGGAACTACGGGGTAGTAAGCATAAAGGATGCTTGGACCATCGGAGAGTATTTGAGGGCACCTTGTAATAACAAGGGCAACTGGGGATGAAGGTATGAACGACAAAAGTATGTAGTTATCCATAAAGATTTATCGGTTGTAGGGATTGCAACGGCGAAGGGCACAAGGGTCTCGGGAAAGCATCAGAGTGTCTTGAGAATCTTACAGTGCAGCGGCGATCATCGCTGAAGGGGCTCCCCGGGAGGAAGTATTTTCGAGAACCTAAAGTTAGATTTTAGCAAAATCATTTAACCCGAATAGAAGAGAGTTCAGAGTCCCAGAGTAAAGGTCGAGGAATAAAATATCCTACTACCACCCAATGGCGACGTGGGCCCGTAAGCCGCACATCCATGTTAGTAAAAGTTTTCCAATGACTAGACTCGACTTCGGCCAAGGAGTTGGAAAGGGGGATTCCTACAGGCCGTTGGCTTTGATACCAACTTGTGACGCCCCCGATTCAATCGTACACTAATCATACACGCAAAATAGGTACGATCAAGATCAGGGACTCACGGGAAGATATCACAACACAACTCTAAAAGTAAAATAAGTCATACAAGCATCATAATACAAGCCAGTGGCCTCGAGGGCTCGAATACAAGTTCTCGATCATAGATGAGTCAGCGGAAGCAACAATATCTAAGTACAGACATAAGTTAAACAAGTTGCCTTAAGAAGGCTAGCACAAAAGTAGCAACGATCAAAAAGGCAAGGCCTCCTGCCTGGGACCTCCTAACTACTCCTCGAAGCCGAACTCCACGTAGAATCATCCTCGAGATCTCTATCTCCTGGACTCCACCATCTGGTTGCGACAACCGAGAAGAATGCAAAGGGGGAAAAGGGGGAGAAAAGCAACCGTGAGTACTCATCCAAAGTACTCGCACGCAAGGATCTACACTACATATGCATGGGTATCTGTGTAAAGGGGCAATATTAGTGGATTGAACTACAGAATGCCAGAATAAGAGGGGGATAGCTAGTCCTGTCGAAGACTACGCTTCTGGCAGCCTCCATCTTGCAGCATGTAGAAGAGGGTAGATGGTAAGTTCACCAAGTATCATCTCATAGCATAATCCTACCCGGCGATCCTCTCCTTGTTGCTCTATTAGAGAGCGGTCACTGGGTTATATCTGGCACTTGGAAGGGTGTGCTTTATTAAGTATCCGGTACTAGTTGTCATAAGGTCAAGGTACAACTCCAAGTCCTCCTGTTACCGAAGATCACGGCTATTCGAATAGATAAACTTCCCTGCAGGGGTGCACCACATTACCCAACACGCTCGATCCCCTTTGGCCGGACACACTTTCCTAGGTCATGCCCGGCCTCGAAAGATCAACACGTCGCAGCCCTACCTAGGCACAACAGAGAGGTCAGCACGCCGGTCTAAATCCTATGGCGCAGGGGTCTAGGCCCATCGCCCATTGCACACCTGCACGTTGCGAGGGCGGCCGGAAGCAGACCTAGCCCCCTTAATACAAGCGCAAGCTTACGGTCCAATCCGGCACGCGCTGCTCAGTCGCGGACATCACGAAGGCTTCGGCTGATACCATGACGTCGAGTGCCCATAACTGTTCCCGCGTACTTGGTTAGTGCGTATAGGCTAGTGGCCAGACTCAGATCAAATACCAAGATCTCGTTAAGCGTGTTATTTTTAAGTAACCGCAAACTCCGACCAGGGCCAGGCCCACCTCTCTCCTAGGTGGTCTCAACCTGCCCTGTCGCTCCACCACAAAGTAACAGTCGGGGGCCGTCGGGAACCCAGGCCCACCTCTACCGGGATGGAGCCACCTGCCCCTTCAGCCCCCATCTCCGAACAGTATCATAAGTAATGTAACAGTATATAGTATATAGCATATGCCCGTGATTACCTCCCGAAGTGATCACGGCCCAGTAGTATAGCATGGCAGACGGACAAGAGTGTAGGTGATGTAGGGTAGAACCCTAAGAGGGATCTTTTCACACTTGGAGGGGAAAAAGGAGAGAAACAACAAGAACACAAAGAGGAAATCACTCCAACAATTCCCGATTACACATCCACTAGGGTAACAACACAAGATCCAGAAGTCACAAACACAATCAAAGGAAAGATACAATGGCAAAGTTCATCCTAAATCCAAAGGAGATGGGGGCTTGAAGATAGTCTTCTCCCCTTGAGGAGGTCTTGAAATCCACAAGGATTCTTCCCTAGGGGGTCTTGATTCCACAAGGGAAGGTAGAAAGGAGCAAAGCTCACAAATACCTCATCTAATACTTTGCTAACCCTAAACATAGCCCTAGGTACGGTTTAAATAGGCTTGGGGTCGAAGGAGATGGAGAGGGGCTCGAACAGGAGATCACAGTCGTCCACCCTGATGAGCCCGTGCGCACGGGGTAAGTTGGGCCCGTGCGCATGGGGTGCTCCAGCGCCAACTCCCTGGGTAGCCCGTGGGCACGGGGTCTTGGGGGGCCCGTCTGGGTTACCCGGGACTTCGATTTGTCAGCTGTAGCACTCCGTCTTGATCCACGTGGCCTTGTGGTGGTCCTTCCTCTCCTTGGGGGTGATTCTGAGCCTCTTGGTGGTGTTCCTCTTCGTACCTAATGATACATAGCACATTTTGGCAAGGTAGCAACAATGTTCCACTCGAATCCATATGCAAGCTAAGTAGGAAGGAGTTCACCTCGGTTTCCAAAGCACGTGCTCTAGCTCTTGTCATAGGTCCACGTGGGGCTTGATGTGTCAGTGTAGAGTCCATGGGGATGATGGAAGGATGATCCGCATCATCTCCCCCCCTTGGGAGAGATCCGACTTCGGATCAAAAGCTTCATCTCCATGGTATGGCGCGAGGTCCTTGACGTTGAAGATGTCGCTCACATTGTACTTGTATCGTGGTAGGTCAATCTTGTAGGCGTTGTCGTTGTAGCGTGCTAGCACCTTGAAAGGTCCATCAGCTCGAGGGAGAAGCTTGGACTTTCATTCGTTGGGGAAGCGGTCCTTGGGAAGGTGTAGCCACACTAGATCACCAATGTTTAAGACCATGGGTTGCTTGTCGATGTTGAGCTTGGTCGCTAGTCGTTGTACTTGGGCGCTTGATGGTGTGCCTTGTATCCTCATGCATCTTCTTGATGTAGCTTGCCCGAGCACCCGCATCGATGTTGGTGCGCTCTTGTAGAGGAAGAGGTAGAATGTCCAATGGGGACAACGGGTTGAAGCCGTAGACGACCTCGAAGGGGGACTTGCCGGTAGTCGAATGTCTTGCACGGTTGTAGGCGTACTCGGCGATGGGTAGACATGCCTTGTTGGAAATATGCCCTAGAGGCAATAATAAATTAGTTATTAGTATATTTCCTTGTTCATGATAATCGTTTATTATCCATGCTATAATTGTATTGAAAGGAAACTCAGATACATGTGTGGGTACATAGACAACACCATGTCCCTAGTAAGCCTCTAGTTGACTAGCTCATTAATTAATAGATGGTTGCGGTTTCCTGACCATGGACATTGGATGTCATTGATAACGGGATCACATCATTAGGAGAATGATGTGATGGACAAGACCCAATCCTAAGCCTAGCACAAAGATCGTAGTTCGTATACTAAAGATTTTCTATGTCAAGTATCATTTCCTTAGACCATAGATTGTGCAACTCCCGGATACCGTAGGAATGCTTTGGGTGTACCAAACGTCACAACGTAACTGGGTGGCTATAAAGGTTCATTAAAGGTATCTCCGAAAGTATCTGTTGGGTTGGCACGAATCGAGATGGATTTGTCACTCCGGTTGTGACGGAGAGGTATCTCTGGGCCCACTCGGTAGGACATCATCATAATGTGCACAATGTGACCAAGGGGTTGATCACGGGATGATGTGTTACGGAACGAGTAAAGAGACTTGCCGGTAACGAGATTGAACAAGGTATCGGGATACCGACGATCGAATCTCGGGCAAGTACAATACCGCTAGACAAAGGGAATTGAATACAGGATTGATTGAATCCTCGACATCGTGGTTCATCCGATGAGATCATCGTCGAACATGTGGGAGCCAACATGGGTATCCAGATCCCGCTGTTGGTTATTGACCGGAGAACGTCTCGGTCATGTCTGCATGGTTCCCGAACCCGTAGGGTCTACACACTTAAGGTTCGGTGACGCTAGAGTTGTTATGGGAAATAGTATGTGGTTACCGAAGGTTGTTGAGTCCGGATGTGATCCCGGACATCACGAGGAGTTCCGGAATGGTCCGCGGTGAAGATCGATATATTGGACGAAGGGTATTGGAGTTCGGAAGTGTTCCGGGGTACTGTGCTATGGCGGCATGACCGAAAGGTGTTTGGGAGCCCCGGCAAGTGTTGGAGGGCCTCATGGGCCAAAGGGAAGGGGCAAACCAGCCCACTAAGGGATGGTGCGCCCTCCCAGCCCCTCTCACTTAACCAGGAGAGGTGGGGGCGCCTCCCTAGGGCAGCCCCTTCCCGGCTTGGGGGCAAGTTTCCTAGGGGTGGGGGCGCCCAAACCCATCTAGGGTTTCCTGTGGCCGCCGCCTCCCTAGGGAACCCTAGGCGCCTCCTCCACCCCCTTACCCCTATATATAGTGAGGGAGAGAGAGGCAGCCGCACCTTCCTGGCGCAGCCCTCCCTCCTCCTCCGTAGTGCTTAGCGAAGCTCTGCGGAGAACCACGAGCTCCATCACCACCACGCCGTCGTCTTTGTCGGAGTTTTCCTCAACTTCTCCTCTCCCTTGCTGGATCAAGAAGGAGGAGACGTCCCCGGCTGTAATGCGTGTGTTGAACAGCGGAGGTGCCGTTAGATTCGGCGCTAGGATCATAAGTGATTTGGATCACGGCAGTACGACTCCATCAACCCCGTTCTCTTGAACGCTTCCGCTTAGCGATCTACAAGGGTATGTAGATGCACTCTCCTTCCCCTCGTTGCTGGTTTCTCCATAGATAGATCTTGATGACACATAGGAAAATTTTGAATTTCTGCTACGTTCCCCAATAGTGGTATCAGAGCTAGGTCTATTGCGTAGATTCTTTGCACGAGTAGAACACAAAGTAGTTGTGGGCGTTGATTTTGTTCAATATGCTTACCGTTACTAGTCCAATCTTGTTTCGACGGTATTGTGGGATGAAGCGGCCCGGACCGACCTTACACTTAGACTTACGTGAGACATGTTCCACCGATTGACATGCACTTGGTGCATAAGGTGGCTAGCGGGTGCCAGTCTCTCCCACTTTAGTCGGAACGGATTCGATGAAAAGGGTCCTTATGAAGGGTAAATAGCAATTGGCATATCACGTTGTGGTTTGGCGTAGGTAAGAAACGTTCTTGCTAGAAACCCATAGCAGCCACGTAAAACATGCAAACAACAATTAGAGGACATCTAACTTGTTTTTGCAGGGTATGCTATGTGATGTGATATGGCCAAGAAGAATGTGATGAATGATATGTGATGTAGGAGATTGATCATGTTCTTGTAATAGGAATCACGACTTGCATGTCGATGAGTATGACAACCGGCAGGAGCCATAGGAGTTGTCTTTATTTATTGTATGACCTGCGTGTCATTGAACAACGCCATGTAATTACTTTACTTTATTGCTAATCGGTAGCCATAGTAGTAAAAGTAATAAGTTGGCGAAACAACTTCATGGAGACACGATGGTGGAGATCATGATGATGGAGATCATGGTGTCATGCCGGTGACGATGATGATCATGGAGCCCCGAAGATGGAGATCAAAAGGAGCAATATGATATTGGCCATATCATGTCACTATTTGATTGCATGTGATGTTTATCATGATTATACATCTTATTTGCTTAGAACGACGGTAGTAAATAAGATGATCCCTCATTAAAATTTCAAGAAAGTGTTCCCCCTAACTGTGCACCGTTGTGAAAGTTTGTCGTTTGGAAGCACCACGTGATGATCGGGTGTGATAGATTCTTACGTTCACATACAACGGGTGTAAGCCAGATTTACACACGCGAAACACTTAGGTTGACTTGACGAGCCTAGCATGTACGCATACATGGCCTCGGAACACAAGAGACCGAAAGGTCGAGCATGAGTCGTATAGTAGATACGATCAACGTGAAGATGTTCACCGATGATGACTAGTCCGTCTCACGTGATGATCGGACACGGCCTAGTTGACTCGGATCATGTAATCACTTAGATGACTAGAGGGATGTCTATTCGAGTGGGAGTTCATGAGATGAACTTAATTATCCTGAACATAGTCAAAATATCTTTGCAAATTATATCGTAAGCTCGGCGCTTTAGTTCCACTGTTTAGATATGTTCCTAGAGAAAATATAGTTGAAAGTTGATGATGGCGATTATGGGACGAGAAAGCTTATGTCCTTAATGCACCGCTCGGTGTCTTTGAACCCCAAACGTCGCCCTGTGGATGTTGCGAACATCGGACATACACGCTTTGATAACTACGTGATAGTTCAGTTAAATGGTTTAGAGTAGAGGCACCAAAGACGTTTCTCGAAACATATAAGATGTTTCGAGGGCTGAAATTGGGATTTCAGGCTTGTGCCCACGTCAAAAGGTATAAGACCTCCGACGATTTTCTTAGCGTGCAAACTAAGGGAGAAAAGCTCAATTGTTGAGCTTGTGCTCAGATTGTCTGAGTGCAACAATCACTTGAATCGAGTGGGAGTTGATCTTCCAGATGAGATAGTGATGTTTCTCCAAAGTCATTGCCACCAAGCTGCTAGAGCTTCGTGATGAACTATAACATATCAGGGATAGATATGATGATCCTTGAGGTATTCATGATGTTTGACACCGCAAAAGTAGAAATCAAGAAGGAGCATCAATTGTTGATGGTTGGTGAAACCACTAGTTTCAAGAAGGGCAAGGGCAAGAAGGGATACTTCATGAAACGGCAAATCAGCTGCTGCTCTAGTGAAGAAACCCAAGGTTGAACCTAAACCCGAGACTAAGTGCTTCTGTAATAAGGGGAACGACCACTGGAGCAGAATTACCCTAGATACTTGGTAGATGAGAAGGCTGGCAAGGTCGATAGAAGTATATTGGATATACATTATGTTAATGTGTACTTTACTAGTACTCCTAGTAGCACCAGGGTATTAAGATACCGGTTCGGTTGCTAAGTGTTAGTAACTCGAAATAAAAGAGCTACGGAATAAACGGAGACTAGCTAAAGGTGAGCTGACGATATGTGTTGGAAGTGTTTCCAAGTTTGATTTGATCAAACATCGCACGCTCCCTCTACCATCAAGATTAGTATTAAACCTGAATAATTTTCATTTGGTGATTGAGTTGAGCATAGACATGATTGGATTATGTCTATCGCAATACGGTTATTCATTTAAGGAGAATAATGGTTACTCTATTTATTTGAATAATACCTTCAATGGTCTTGCACCTAAAGGAATGGTTTATTGAATCTCGATCATAGTGATACACATTTTCATGCCAAAAGATATAAGATAGTAATGATAGTACCACCTTCTTGTGGCAATCGCCATTTGAGTCATATTGGTATAGAACACATGAAGAAGCTCCATGTTGATGGATCTTTGGACTCACTCGTTTTGAAAAGTTTGAGACATGCGAACCATGTCTATTGGTGTATATGCATGAAGAAACTCCATGCAAATGGACCGTTTGGACTCACTTGATTTTGAATCACTTGAGACATGCAAATCATACCACATGGGCAAGATGATGAAAGCCTCGTTTTTCGGTGAAATGGAACAAGAAAGCAACTTGTTGGAAGTAATACATTTTGATGTGTGCATTCCAATGAATGCTTTGAGGCACGCAAATGGATATCGTTATGTTCTTACTTCACGGATGATTTGAGTAGATATCTTTGAGTATATTTACTTGATGAAACACAAGTCTGAATTATTGAATGGTTCAAGTAATTTCAGAGTGAAGTTAAAGATCATCGTGACAAGAGGATAAAATGTCTATGATATGATCATAGAGATGAGTATCTGAGTTACGAGCTTTGTACGCTATTAAGACATAGTGGAAATTGTTTCACAATTAATACCACCTGGAACACCATAGTGTGATGGTGTGTCCGAACATCATAGTTGCACCCTATTAGATATGGTGCGTACCATGATGTATCTTATCGAATTACCACTATCGTTCATGGGTTAGGCATTAGAGACAACCGCACTCACTTTAATAGGGCACCACGTAATTCCGTTGAGTAGACCCTTTTTGAACTTTGGTTTGGAGAAACCTAAGTTGTCGTTTCTTAAAAGTTTGGGGTTGCGACGCTTATGTGAAAAAGTTTCAGGTTGATAAGCTCGAACCCAAAGCGGATAAAATGCATCTTCATAGGACACCCAAAACAGTTGGGTATACCTCCTAATTTAGATCCGAAAGCAATAGGGATTGTTTCTTGAATCATGTCCTTTCTCGAGGAAAAGTTTGTCTCGAAAAGTTGAGTGGGAGGATGGTGGAATCTTGATATGGTTATTGAACCGTCACTACAACTAGTGTGTAGCAGGCACGTGAAGTTGTTCCTGTGGCACCTACACCAATTGAAGTAGAAGCTTATGATAGTGATCATGAAACTTGGATCAAGTCACTACCGTACCTCGTAGGGTGACAAGGATGCGTCTTTGCTTGAGTGGTACAAGAATCCTGTCTTGAAGGTCATGTTGCTAGACAACAATGAACCTACGAGCTATGGAGAAGCGATGGTGGGCCCATATTCCTACAAATGGTTAGAGGCCATGAAATCCGAGATAGGATCCATGTATCAGAACAAAGCATGGACATTGGTGGACTTGCCCGATGATCGGCAAGCTATTGAGATAAATGGATTTTTAAGAAGAAGATGGACGTGGACGGTAATGTCACCGTCTATGAAGCTCGACTTGTGGCAAAGAGTTTTTCACAAGTTGACTACAATGTGATTTTCTCATCCGTAGCGATGCTTAAGTCCGTCAGAATCATGTTAGCATTAGCTGAATTTATGAAATCTAGCAGATGGATGTCAAAACGAGTTTCCATACCAGTTTCCGTAAGGAAAGGTTGTATGAGATACAATCAGAAAGGTTTTGTCGATCCTAAGGATGCTGAAAGGTATGCTAGCTCGATGATCCTTCCATGGACTGGAGTAAGCACCTCGGAGTTGGAATATACTCTTTGATAAGATGATCAAAGATTTTGGGTTTATACAAAGTTTATGAGAAACTTGTATTTCCAAAGAAGTGAGTGGGAGCACTATAGAATTTTTGATGAGTATATGTTGTTGACATATTGTTGATCAGAACTGCTGTAGAATTTCTGGAAAGCATATAGGGTTATTTGAAAAGAGTTTTTCAAGTGAAAACCTGTATTAAGCTACTTGAACATTGAGCATCAAGATCTATAGGGATAGATCAAAACCGTTTAGTGGTACTTTCAAATGAGCATATACCTTGACATGATCTTGAAGGTGTTCAAGATGGATCAGTCAAAGAAGGAGTTCTTGCCTGAGATGTAAGGTATGAAGTTAAGACTTAAAGCTCGACCACGGCAGAAAAGAGAGAAAGGACGAAGGTTTTCCCCTATGCCTTAGACGTAGGCTCTACAGTATGCTATGTTGTGTACCGCACCGGAAGTGTGCCTTGCCATGAGTCAGTCAAGGGGTACAAGAATGATCCAGGAATGGATCATTGGACAGCGGTCAAAATTGTCCTTGGAGTAAATAAGGACATGTTTCTCGATTATGGAGGTGATAAAGAGTTCGGCGTAAAGGGTTACGTCGGTGCAAGCTTTAACACCTATCCAAGTGACTCTGAGTAGCAAACCGGATACGTATAGTGGAGCAACCATTTGGAATAGCTCCAAGTGGAGCGTGGAAGCAACGTTTACAATATGACCTAGAAATTTGCAAAGCACACACGGATCTGAAAGGTTCAGACCCGTTGACTAAAACCTCTCTCACAAGCAAAACATGATCAAACCTCAGAACTCATTGAGTCTTAATCACATGATGATGTGAACTAGTTTACAGGCACTAGTAAACTCTTTGGATGTTGGTCACATGGCGATGTGACCTATCGATCATTAATCACATGACGATGTGAACTAGATTATTGACTCTAGTGCAAGTGGGAGACTGTTGGAAATATGCCCTAGAGGCAATAATAAATTAGTTATTAGTATATTTCCTTGTTCATGATAATCGTTTATTATCCATGCTATACTTGTATTGAAAGGAAACTCAGATACATGTGTGGCTACATAGACAACACCATGTCCCTAGTAAGCCTCTAGTTGACTAGCTCATTAATTAATAGATGGTTACGGTTTCCTGACCATGGACATTGGATGTCATTGATAACGGGATCACATCATTAGGAGAATTATGTGATGGACAAGACCCAATCCTAAGCCTAGCACAAAGATCGTAGTTCATATGCTAAAGCTTTTCTAATGTCAAGTATCATTTCCTTAGACCATGAGATTGTGCAACTCCCGGATGCCGTAGGAATGCTTTGGGTGTACCAAACGTCACAACGTAACTGGGTGGCTATAAAGGTTCATTATAGGTATCTCCGAAAGTATCTGTTGGGTTGGCACGAATCGAGACTGGGATTTGTCACTCCGGTTGACAGAGAGGTATCTTTGGGCCCACTCGGTAGGACATCATCATAATGTGCACAATGTGACCAAGGGGTTGATCACGGGATGATGTGTTACGGAACGAGTAAAGAGACTTGCCGGTAACGAGATTGAACAAGGTATCGGGATACCGATGATCGAATCTCGGGCAAGTCAATACCGCTAGACAAAGGGAATTGAATACAGGATTGATTGAATCCTCGACATCGTGGTTCATCCGATGAGATCATCGTGGAACATGTGGGAGCCAACATGGGTATCCAGATCCCGCTGTTGGTTATTGACCGGAGAACGTCTCGGTCATGTTGCGCATGGTTCCCAAACCCGTAGGGTATACACACTTAAGGTTCGGTGACGCTAGAGTTGTTATGGGAAATAGTATGTGGTTACCGAAGGTAATTCGGAGTCCCGGATGAGATCCCGGACATCACGAGGAGTTTCGAAATGGTCCGGCGGTGAAGATCGATATATTGGACGAAGTGTATTGGAGTCCGGAAGTGTTCCGGGGGTACCAGGCTATGGCTAGCATGACCGAAAGGTGTTTCGGGAGCCCCGGCAAGTGTTGGAGGGCCTCATGGGCCAAAGGGAAGGGCAAACCAGCCCACTAAGGGGTGGTGCGCCTCCCAGCCCCTCTCAGTAACCAGGAGAGGTGGGGCGCCTCCCTAGGGCAGCCCCTTCCCGGCTTGGGGGCAAGTTTCCTAGGGGGTGGGGGCGCCCAAACCCATCTAGGGTTTCCCCTGTGGCCGCCGCCCCTCCCCTAGGGAACCCTAGGGCGCCTCCTCCACCCCTCTTACCCCTATATATAGTGAGGGAGAGAGAGGGCAGCCGCACCCTTCCCCTGGCGCAGCCCCTCCCTCCTCCAACACTTCCTTCTCCTCCGTAGTGCTTAGCGAAGCTCTGCCGGAGAACCACGAGCTCCATCACCACCACGCCGTCAGGTTGTCGGAGTTTTCCTCAACTTCTCCTCTCCCTTGCTGGATCAAGAAGGAGGAGACGTCCCCGGGCTATACGTGTGTTGAACGCGGAGGTGCCGTCCGTTCGGCGCTAGGATCATCGGTGATTTGGATCATGACGAGTACGACTCCATCAACCCCGTTCTCTTGAACGCTTCCGCTTAGCGATCTACAAGGGTATGTAGATGCACTCTCCTTCCCCTCATTGCTGGTTTCTCCATAGATAGATCTTGGTGACACGTAGGAAAATTTTGAATTTCTGCTACGTTCCCCAACATGCCTCCCACTCCTTGATGTTCTTCTTGATCAACACGCGAAGTAGAGTGGAGAGTGTCCGGTTCGTCACCTCCGTTTGGCCGTCGGTTTGAGGATGGTATGCGGATGAGAACAAGAGCATGATTCCGAGCTTGGCACATAGGGTCTTCCAAAAGTAACTCAAGAACTTGACGTCACGATTGGAGACGATTGTCTTTGGTACTCCATGGAGTCGCAAGATTTCCCTACAAAAGAGATTTGCAACATGTGAAGCATCGTCTATCTTGTTGCAAGGAATGAAATGTGCCATCTTAGAAAATCTATCCACAACAACAAACACGGAATCCTTTCCATTTTGAGTTCTAGGCAAACCAAGTACAAAATCCATGCTAATGTCTTCCCAAGGTTGATAGGGAATAGGAAGAGGCATGTAAAGACCATGAGATTGAGCTTTAGACATAGCTTTGCGACATGTAGAGCATAGGTTGCTGAAGCGTGAGACGTCTCGAAACATCTTGGGCCAAAAGTAGTTCTTGGAGAGCGTGGAGAATGTCTTATCTCGCCCAAAATGTCCCATGAGTCCGCCTCCATGAGCCTCTTGCAAAAGTAGCAAACGAAGAGAAGACTGGAATGCATAGTTTGTTAGCTTTCATAAGATAAGCATCCTTGATATAATATTGTTCCCAAGAAGTATCGTCAAACACTTAGCATAAGGAATAGCAAAAGATGGATCATTAGCATACAAGTCTGTGATGTGCTCAAAACCAATAACATTCAACTCAAGTTTAGTGACAAGCGTGCATATGCGTGAAAGTGCATCCGCAACTACATTTTCCTTACCCTTAATGTACTTGATCACATAGGGGAAAGATTCAATAAATTCACTCCATTTGGCATGACGCTTGTTCAACTTAGTTTGACCTTTTAAGTACTTAAGCGTTTCGTGGTCGGTATGTATGACAAACTCATCAGGTCTAAGATAATGTTCCGGTCTAAGATAATGTTCCCAAACATGTAGCACACGTACTAAAGCATACAATTCTTTGTCATATATGGGATAGTTAAGTTGAGCACCTGAGAGTTTTTCACTAAAATATGCAATTGCTCGTTTTTCTTGCATCAAAACTCCGCCAATTCCGGTACCACTTGCATCACAATGAACCTCAAAAGTTTTCTCAAAGTTGGGCAAAGCAAGAATCAGAGCATGAGTAAGAAAAGACTTGAGCTCATCAAAAGCGGTGGATTGCAAAGATCCCCAAACGAAAGGAGCATTCTTCTTACTCAAAGCATGCAAAGGAGCGGCAATAGTGCTAAAATCTTTCACAAAGCGACGATAAAAACCCGCAAGACCAAGAAAGCTACACAATTGTTGCAAATTGGTGGGTTGGGGTCAAGTTTTAATTGCTTCAATTTTAGATTCATCAACATGGACACCCTTTGAGGATACAACAAAACCCAAGAAAACCACTTTGTCAACACCAAACGTGCATTTTTTCATGTTTGCATAAAGACGTTCCTTGCGAAGGGTTTGCAAAACAGCCCTAACATGATTAAGATGCTCTTTCATGGTTTTGCTAAACACAAGAATATCGTCGAAGTAAACCACAACAAAGACTCCAATATAAGGGCGAAGCACATAATGCATAAGGCGCACGAAAGTACCGGGAGCCTCTGATAGACCCATAGGCATCACTAACCACTCATATAAGCCAAATTTGGTTTTGAAAGCAGTTTTCCATTCATCACCCTCTTGAATGCGGATTTGATAATAGCCACTTTTAAGATCAATTTTTGAGAAAAAGTTGGCTCCACTAAGTTCATCAAGCATATCATCTAAGCGAGGAATGGGATGCCTATAGCGAACGTAATAGCGTTTATGGGTCTACAATCGGAACACAAGCGGAAACTTCCATCGGATTTAGGCACAAGTATAACCGTAACGGCACAAGGGCTTAAGCTTTCACGCACATGACCGTTGTCGATGAGTAGTTTTACTTGCCGTCGAATCTCCTTAGTTTCTTTGGGGTTGACACGGTATGGAGCTTTGTTTGGAAGTGGCGCTCCGGGGATGAGGTCGATTCGATGCTTAATGCCTCGTAGAGGAGGTAGACCCGGAGGTAGCTCATCGGGGAAAACATCTTGGAATTCCTGCAAAAGAGATTGAAACACCAAAGGTAGCTCATGAGAGGTGTTAGTTGTTGGCTCTCCATCCTTGCACACAAGGACAAAGTGCATCACACTCGATTGGTTCTCACACACTTCTCTCATCTCACTTTTGGTGGCAAATAGGATGAGGTTTTTCTCTCTAGGCGAAGAGGCGCTCAAGTTTGG
The DNA here is from genome assembly GCA_021605145.1 of Aegilops bicornis. NCBI lineage: Eukaryota > Viridiplantae > Streptophyta > Magnoliopsida > Poales > Poaceae > Aegilops > Aegilops bicornis. The sequence continues at coordinate 603,789,558 of CM038674.1, read as the reverse complement.
CTTGTGGCTCTCACTCACTTTTTGTTGGATCACTTTCTCACTCTTCTCTCCATGATGGGTGGCTTGCTTGTCGGCTATGACTTGACTAGGAGACATAGGTCGTAGCACATATTCCTTTCCTTTCATCTTGAAGCTATAGTGATTGGTATGCCCATTGTGGATGACACCATGGTCGAATTGCCATGGTAGACCAAGAAGGAGGTGGCAAACGGTCATTGGGACCACATCACACTCCAAAGTGTCCTCATATGCACCAATTTTGAAGGAGACTTGGACCGTATGCTCAACTCGTATAGTGCCGGAGTCACTTAGCCATTGAACCTTGTAGGGGTGCGGATGCTTCCTCTTGACCAATTGAAGCTGGGAGCATAGTTCTTCACTTGCCAAGTTGTGGCAACTACCTCCATCGATGATGACCTTGACGGACCTTCCATTGATGCCGACCTTTGTGTGGAAGATGTGGCATCGTTGGTCTTCTTCTTGTTGATGTTGAAGAGTCAAGACCTTGGAGACAACGAGAGCGGGGCTCGAATCCTCATCACAAAAGACTCTATCAGCTTCATCCTCGTTCACTTGCCGGTGCATGGCCACTTGCTCAAGAGCTTCCATCTCCTCATCACTCATGGAGTCGTAGGTGCCATCGTCGTTGAGGATCATGGTGCGCTTGCTGGTGCATTCATAGGACTTGTGGCCTCGGCCGACGCAAGTGAAACACTTGAAGGAGCTTGTCTTGACGGTCTCATCGGTCGGAGTAGAGGACGAAGCACGCGGCTTGAAGTTGCTTGTAGTAGGAGGAGGAAGACTTGAACTTGTCAAAGTTTTCTTGTAACTTGACTTGTCGCCGGTATTTGGTGAGGCTCTAGTTGATGTAGGAGTTGCCGGAGTCGCGGGAGCTTGATAAGAGGAACCGTATGTCTTGGACGAGTACTTGGCGTATTTGAAGTCATCTTGGACTTGTCGCTCGGCCTTGGTCGCTTGATGAACTAGCTCGAGAAGGTTTGAGTATGGTTGGAAGTCGGCGATCTTCTTGATGGGATGATTGAGGCCGTTTAAGAAGCGTGCCATTGTTTGCCTGTCGTCTTCTTTGACATTGGCTCGAATCATGGCAATCTCCATTTCTTGGTAGTATTCTTCCACCGTCTTCGTGCCTTGTTTGAGAAGTTGCAACTTCTTGAAGAGATCACGATTGTAGTGTCTAGGCACGAAACGAGCTCTCATGACCTCCTTCATTGCCGTCCAAGTTCTGATTGGTGGTTCACCTCTTGTACGTCGTCGCTCAATCACTTGTTCCCACCAAATGAGAACGTAGTCTTGGAACTCGAGTGAGGCCATTGCGATCTTCTTCTCTTCATCTTAGTTGTGCAAACGGAAGATTTTGTCAACCTTCAATGCCCATGAGAGGTACTCTTCGGGGTCATTGCTTCCATTGAACTTGGGCATGGTGAACTTTAGCTTGCCATAGCGAAGTTCTTCGTCAAAGTAGCAGTTGTGATGTCGCTCTTGCCGTGGGGGAAGATCCTCAAATGCTCGTTCCTCGAGATGTCGCTGTTGGCATGGAGGAAGTCCATGATCCACTTTCTCTTGTTGAACTTGAGGTTGAGGTGGAGCTTGACGAGCTTGTGGAGGAGCTTGAGGGACTTGACGTTGCACACGGGGTTGGTAGTTCCTCTCGTGGATTTCTTCTCGAAGGGTTTCCTCTTGATTGCGCCGTTCGCGATTGCGGTTGGCGATGGCTCAACTTGATTCTTTGAGGGCATGTTCCGCTTCAAGAGCTTGCGCTTCTCGTTGTTGTTGTTGAAGACGTTGAGCCTCGGAGTCTTGTTCTTCTTGGTGTAGAAGCGCTCGTTCTTCCTCTTGGCGGCGAAGACGTTGTCGTTCTTGCGCTTGAGCAAAAGCGTCTTGGTTTGAGTGAGGACGAGGGACTTGCTCATCGACTTGCTCTTGTGAGTGCTTGACGTGTAGCGGATTGCGAGATGCATGACGGTCTTGAGACGCGGCTCGTGGAAGAGTGTTCGATGATGGTGTACTTGAGCCGGAGAAAGTGTCGTCGGAGTGTCGACTTGAGTGGCTCCATATTGAGTAGGAAGAAGTTGAAGGAGGCCGGTTGACCAACAAAGCGCGGATCTCGTCCATTCTTGCATCATTCTCTTTCTTGTGCGCGTCGAGCTTGTTGTCAAAGTAGTCCCGTGTATGTTGCTCGGAGAGTCGCAAGTCGGTGGAGAGGTTGTCAATGCGGTCGTTCATTTCTTGTTGCTCTTGATGTAGTGCTCGTTGTGCACCAAAGAGGTGGCTCTTAGTGATGAATGATGACATGTCCTCGTCTTGCTCGATGAAGAGTGGGTTGGTAGAGGTACTTGGCCTATCCATCATATGGAAGTGGTGGTGAGTAGGAAAATGAGAGAACAAAACCAAAGTTACCTTTTCCGAAGATTGTGGATGTAACAAGTACGATCCCACGTGATGTTACAATAGGGGAATTGGTACCGGGAATTGTTTCTCACACCTACAAGTAAATGAACTATGGAGGAGCTCGGTTAGGATGGTGGCAAAAATTTCAAGCAAATGTTAGTCAAGATATCGAAAAGGTTGAGAAGATTCACAAAAATGCAAGTAAAAACAAATAGATCAAACCCAATGATATCACTAGGAACACACACATGGAAGATAGATGGGATCCGCACAACCAAGGGGTGAGCTCAAATGTGCAACCACGGAAAATGCTCTTGTTGTGCGAATGCTAGAGAGACACTAGCTTGATTGCTCAAATGGGCTAGATACGCGTGTGCACCAACCTATAAGAGAAACATGCCGTCTTCAATCCCGACTATGCTATGTATGAGATATCAAAGATGATATGCGAAATGACTCGATGCTATTGCCTACAAGCTCTTTGTTTCTCCTCTTTTGCTTAAAAGCTTTTCTTGTTTTTTTTCGATGCTTGAGTCAAGTATGATATGAGACAAATAAGTAAGATATGCACGGGAGAGACTTATGGCACTAAGATGGTAACACGATCACTACGGTGCACAAAAGCGTGGCCCGGCAATTCTCAACTTGCTAGTCTCGATGGGTAAGCTACGCGAAATGGCTCGGGTTATCAATGCAAAAGCAAGGGTGAGATGTCGTCGAGGTTACCGTCCGATCTTACGGTAATAGTGAAGTTGTTGAAGCCGGTGTGGTGTCCGAGTTGATGATTGCTTGGCGGTGATGATGATGTCCAAATGCACCTAAGTATCTGAAACACCTTAGGACACAAGAGAAACCGCGGTCCGAAACTCAAACAACCACGAGAAATAGTGCGGAAGAACACGGGTGTTGATTTGGAAGCAAAATGGTGCAAAAGAAAAATGACCGAAGTTCCTGGATGGTCCGTGCGCACGGGGTATGTGAGGCCCGTGTGCACGGGGTCCCGTGTGCACAGGGTCTCGAGGGCCCGTGTGCACGGGGTGTTCTGGGAGCGGATGAACAGCTCCGGATCCGTGGGGATTTTCCAAGGTGAGGTCAAATTCGAGGATTTGGGGGGTGGGGAAGATGGTAGATGGGTAGATCCACTTGCCAAACTCCAAATTCGTGGATCAAAACAACCAAATCTCACAAGATCAAACAAATTGCAAGAAAATTTTTGGGGCTATTTTTGGTGGGGATCTTCGGATTAGGACGAAAAACAACGAAATCAAGCTAGAAAGTGGAAGGTAGGGACTCCAAGATGTGAATCAACGTGGCTCACGATACCAAGATTATGTAGGGTAGAACCCTAAGAGGGATCTTTTCACACTTGGAGGGGAAAAAGGAGAGAAACAACAAGAACACAAAGAGGAAATCACTCCAACAATTCCTGATTACACATCCACTAGGGTAACAACACAAGATCCACAAGTCACAAACACAATCAAAGGAAAGATACAATGGCAAAGTTCATCCCAAATCCAATGGAGATGGGGGCTTGAAGATAGTCTTCTCCCCTTGAGGAGGTCTTGAAATCCACAAGGATTCTTCCCTAGGGGGTCTTGATTCCACAAGGGAAGGTAGAAAGGAGCAAAGCTCACAAATATCTTATCTAATACTTTGCTAACCCTAAACATAGCCCTAGGTACGGTTTAAATAGGCTTGGGGTCGAAGCAGATGGAGAGGGGCTCGAACAGGAGATCACAGCCGTCCACCCTAATGAGCCCGTGCGCACGGGGTAAATTGGGCACGGGGTGCTCCAGCGCCAACTCCGTGAGTAGCCCATGGGCACGGGGTCTTGGGAGCCCGTGCGCATGGGGACACCTGGGACTTCCAGTTTTGCTGGTGTAGCACTCCGTCTTGATCCGCGTGGCCTTGGGGTGGTCCTTCCTCTCCTTGGGGGTGCTTATGAGCCTCTTGGTGGTGTTCCTCTTCGTACCTAATGATACATAGCGCATTTTGGTGAGGTAGCAACAATGTTCCACTCGAATCCATATGCAAGCTAAGTAGGAAGGAGTTCACCTCGGTTTCCAAAGCACGTGCTCTAGCTCTTGTCATAGGTCCACGTGGGGCTTGATGTGTCGGTGTAGAGTCCATGGGGATGATGGAAGGATCCTCCGCATCAGTAGGGCCACTGATGTAATACTAGCATCCTATACTAAGCATTTTGGATTGCAGGTAAAGGTAACAACAGTAGTAGCAAGGACATGCTATACATCAGGATAGGATAAACGGAAAGCAGTAACATGTTACACTGCTCTAATGCATGCAGTAGAGAGAAGAATAGGCGATATCGGGTGATCAAGGGGGGGGGCTTGCCTGGTTGCTCTGGCAAGAAGGATGGGTCGTCAACACCTTAGTCGTACTGGGTAGGAGCGGCGTTGGTCTCGAGGTCTACCGGAGAAGAAGAGGGGGGAAGAAATAGTAAATACGGAGAACACAAGGCATCACAAAACATAACATGGCAATAAGCGGTGCTAGAGGTGACCAAACACAGTAGGAGGTGATATCGGCGAAGGGGGGCAACATCCGGGAAAGTATCCCCGGTGTTTCGCGTTTTTGGATAGATGAACCGGAGAGGGAAAGTTGCATGTTTGCTATGCTAGGGATGTGTGGCAGACGAACGGGCTGCGTATTCGGATTCGTCTCGTCGTTCTGAGCAACTTTCATGTACAAAGTTTTTCCATCCGAGTTACTGATTATTTAGTATTAGTTTTCAAAGTTTCATTTTATTTTCTAAATTATTTTAATTCGAAGATTAAATGTTAAATGCTATGGGTACACATAAGTGTGTGTACAATGGGGCTGACTAGTTGGGACAGGGGGCTGAGTCATCAACCCAGTCAACAGTCGAAGTTTGACTGTTGACTGGTCAACCTGACTAGTGGGTCCCCAAGTCATAGACACATTAGTTAACTAAGTTCAAATAGGTTTAATTAAATAGATTAATTAATCTAATTAGGTGGTTATTTTAATTAAGCCTAATTAGTTCACTAATTAATTAATTTATATTTTAATTCTTTTTTTTTCCAGGGCGTGCGGTGATACGTCCATTTTGCATCATGCTTTTATATCGATATTTATTGCATTATGGGCTGTTATTACACATTATATCACAATACTTATGCCTATTCTCTTTTATTTTACAAGGTTTACATAAGGAGGAAGAATGCGGTAATTTGGAATTACGAAATTTGGAAAAGGAGCAAATATTAGAGACCTATTCTACACAACTCCAAAAGTCTTGAAACTCCACGAAAGTTATTTTTGGAAATAATAAAAAATACTGGAAGAAGAATCTACGTCAGGGGGGCCTCCACCTGTCCACGAGGATGGGGGCGCGCCCTACCTCCTGGGCGCGCCCCCTGCCTCGTGGGCCCCCTGTTGGCCCTCCGATGCCCATCTTCTGGTATATGAAGTCTTTCGTCCGAAGAAAAATCATAAGCAAGCTTTTGGGACGAGACTCCGCCGCCATGAGGCGGAACCTGGGCGGAACCAATCAAGGGCTCCAGCAGAGCTGTTCTGCCGGGGACACTTCCCTCCGGGAGGGCAAAATCATCGCCATCGTCATCACCAACGCTCCTCTCATCGGGAGAGGGCAATCTCCATCAACATCTTCACCAGCACCATCTCCTCTCAAACCCTAGTTCACCTCTTGTATCCAATTCTTGTCTCTAAGTGCAGGATCGGTACCATGGGTTGCTAGTAGTGTTGATTACTCCTTGTAGTTGATGCTAGTTGGTTTATTTGGTGGAAGATCATATGTTCAGATCCTTTCTACATATTAATACCCCTCTGATTATGAACATGAATATGCTTTGTGAGTAGTTACGTTTGTTCCTGAGGACATGGGAGAAGTCTTGCTATTAATAGTCATGTGAATTTGGTATTCGTTCGATATTTTGATAAGATGTATGTTGTCTATCCTCTAGTGGTGTTATGTGAACGTCGACTACATAACACCTCACCATTATTTGGGCGTAGAGGAAGGCATTGGGAAGTAATAAGTAGATGATGGGTTGCTAGAGTGACAGAAGCTTAAACCCTAGTTTATGCGTTGCTTACGTAAGGGCTGATTTGGATCCATATGTTTCATGCTATGGTTAGGTTTACCTTAATACTTTTGTTGTAGTTGCGGATGCTTGCAATAGAGGTTAATCATAAGTGGGATGCTTGTCAAGTAAGGGCAGCACCCAAGCACCGGTCCAGCCACATATCAAATTACCAAAGTACCGAACGCGAATCATATGAAGGTGATGAAAACTAGTTGGACGATAATCCCCATGTGTCCTCGGGAGCGCTTTTCTCTATATAAGAGTTTGTCCAGGCTTGTCCTTTGCTACAAAAAGGATTGGTCCACCTTGCTGCACTTTATTTACTTTTGTTACTTGTTGCTCGTTACAAATTATCCTATTACAAAACTATCTGTTACCTATAATTGCAGTGCTTGCAGAGAATACCTTGCTGAAAACCGCTTATCATTTCCTTCTGCTCCTCGTTGGGTTCGACACTCTTACTTATCGAAAGGAATACGATAGATCCCCTATACTTGTGGGTCATCAAGACTCTTTTAAAGCGCCCGTTGCCGGAGTGAAGCGCCTTTGGTAGGTGGAATTTTGTAAGGAAAAATTTATATAGTGTGCTGAAATTTACTGTCATTTTTTAGTATGGAAAGTAATCCTCTGAGGGGCTTGTTCGGGGTATCTTCACCCCGACCAATAGAGCAAAGAGTTGCTCCTCAACCTACTGAACCTACTGAAAATGAATATGTCTACTTTGAAATTCCTTCGGGTATGTTAGAAAAACTGCTAGCTAATCCTTTTGTAGGAGATGGAACAATGCATCCTGATGAGCACCTAATCTATGTGGATGAAGTTTTTGGATTATTTAAGCTTGCAGGTATACCCTATGATGTTATTAAGAAGAAGGTCTTCCCTTTATCTTTGAAGGAGATGCATTGACATGGTATAGGCTATGTGATGATACGGGTCATGGAACTACAAATGATTGAAATTGGAATTTCATCAGAAGTTTTATCCTATGCATCTTGTTCATCGTGATCGCAATTATATATATAATTTTTGGCCTCGCGAAGGAGAAAGCATCGCTCAAGCTTGGGGGAGGCTTAAATCAATGTTTTATTCATGCCCCAGTAATGAGCTCCCAAGAGAAATACTTATTCAAAGTTTTTATGCTCGGCTTTCTGATAACAATCGCACCATGCTCGATACTTCTTGTGCAGGATCTTTTATGACGAAGACTATTGAATTCAAATGGAACTTATTGGAAAGAATTAAACGCAACTCTGAAGATTGGGATCTTGACGAAGGTAAGGAGTCAGGTATGACACCTAAGTTTGATTGTGCTAAATCTTTTATGGATACCGATGTTTTCCGTATATTTAGCACTAAATATGGACTTGACTCTGAGATAGTAGCTTCTTTTTGTGAATCTGTTGCTGCTCACGTTGATCTCCCTAAGGAGAAGTTGTTTAAATATCATCCTCCCATAGAAGTAAAAGTAGCTGCACCTATTAAGGTTGAAGAAAAGACTATTACTTATAATGATCCTATTGTTCCTACTACTTATGTTAGAAACCACCTTTCCCTGTTAGAATAAAGGATCATGCTAAAGCTTCAACTGTGGTTCGTAAAAGCAATATTAGAACCTATACACCTCCTGAGCAAGTTAAAGTTGAACCTAATATTGCTATTGTTAAAGATCTCTTGGCTGATAATATTGATGGGCATGTTATTTATTTCCGTGAAGAGACTGCTAGAATTGCTAAACCTTGTGCTAAAGATAAACATAGACCTGTGGTAGGCATGCCTGTTATTTCTGTTAAAATAGGAGATCATTGTTATCATGGCTTATGTGACATGGGTGCTAGTGCTAGTGCAATACCTATTGACTTATACAAACAAATTATGCATGATATTGCACCCTCTTGAGTTGGAAGATATTGATGTCACAATTAAACTTGCCAATAGGGATACTATTTCACCCATGGGAATTGTTAGAGATGTTGAAGTCTTGTGTGGGAAAACTAAATATCCTGCTGATTTTCTCGTTCTTGGTTCCCCACAAGATAGCTTTTGTCCCATTATATTTGGTAGACCCTTCTTGAACACATTAATGCTAAGATAGACTGCGAAAAGGATGTTGTTACTATTGGTTTGGGTGATATGTCTCATGAGTTTAATTTCTCTAAATTTAGTAGACAACACCATGAAGAAGAATTGCCTAGTAAGGATGAAATTATTTGTCTTGCTTCCATTGTCGTACCTCCTAGTGATCCTTTAGAACAATATTTGCTAGACCATGAAAATGATATGTTTATGAATGAAAGAAGGGAAACATATGAAGTATTTTTTAAACAGGAACCTATCCTGAAACTCAATTTGCATGTTGAAATCCTAGAGGATCCTCCTCCACCTAAGGGTGATCCCGTGTTTGAGCTTAAACTGTTACCTGATACTCTTAAATATGCTTATGTTGATGAAAAGAAGATATATCCTGTTATTATTAGTGCTAACCTTGCAGAGCATGAAGAAGAGATATTATTGAAAACTCTGAAGAAGCACCGTGCTGCTATTGGATATACTCTTGATGATCTTAAGGGCATTAGTCCCACTCTATGTCAACATAAAATAAATTTGGAGAAAGATGCCAAACCAGTTCGTGATCATCAACGACGGCTGAATCCTAAGATGAAAGATGTGGTAAGAAAGGAAATACTAAAGCTCCTTGAGGCAGGTATAATTTATCTCGATTCTTTGATAGTCGATTGGGTAAGTCCTGTCCATTGTGTCCCTAAGAAGGGATGTATTCTTGTCGTTCCTAATGATAAAGATGAATTGATTCTAAAAAGTATTATTACAGGTTATAGGATGGTAATTGATTTCCGCAAATTAAATAAAGCTACTAAAAAGGATCATTACCCCTTACCTTTTATCGATCAAATGCTAGAAAGATTATCTAAATATACACATTTTTGCTTTCTAGATGGTTATTCTAGTTTCTCTCAAATACCGGTGTCAGCCGATGATCAATCAAAGACCACTTTTACTTGCCCTTTCGGTACTTTTGCTTATAGACGTATTCCTTTTGGTTTATGTAATGCACCTGCTACCTTTCAAAGATGAACGATGGCTATATTCTCTGACCTCTGTGAAAAGATTTGTGAGGTTTTCATGGACGATTTCTCCGTCTATGGATCCTATTTTGATGATTGCTTGAGCAACCTAGATCGAGTTTTGCAGAGATGTGAAGAAACTAATCTTGTCTTGAATTGGGAAAAGTGCCACTTTATGGTTAATGAAGGTATTGTCTTGGGGCATAAAATTTCTGAAAGAGGGTATTGAAGTTGATAAAGTTAAGGTTGATGCTATTGAGAAGATGCCATGTCCCAAGGACATCAAAGGTATAAGAAGTTTCCTTGTTAATGCCGGTTTTTATAGGAGGTTCATTAAGGACTTCTCCAAAATTTCTCGGCCTCTAACTAATTTATTGCAAAAAGATATGCCATTTGTCTTTGATGATGATTGTGTAGAAGCATTTGAAATACTTAAGAAAGCATTGATATCTGCACCCATTGTTCAACCACCTGATTGGAATTTACCCTTTGAAATCATGTGTGATGCTAGTGATTACGCTGTAGGTGCTGTTCTAGGGCAAAGAGTCGACAAGAAATTAAATGTTCTTCAATATGCTAGTAAAACACTAGACAATGCTCAGAGAAATTATGCTACTACTGAAAAAGAATTCTTAGCAGTTGTATTTGCATGTGATAAGTTCAGCCCTTATATTGTTGATTCTAAAGTTACTATTCACACTAATCATGCTGCTATTAAATATCTTATGGAAAAGAAAGATGCTAAACCTAGACTTATTAGATGGGTTCTCTTGTTACAAGAATTTGATTTGCATATTATTGATAGAAAGGGAGCTGAGAACCCCGTTGCAGACAACATGTCTAGGTTAGAAAATGTTCTTGATGACCCACTACCTATCGAAGATAGCTTTCCTGATGAACAATTAAATGTCATAAATGCTTCTCATACTGCTCCATGGTATGCAGATTATGCTAATTATATTGTTGCTAAATTCATACCACCTAGTTTCACATACCAACAAAAGAAAAAGTTTTTCTATCATTTGAGAATTTATCTTTGGGATGACCCACATCTTTATAAAGAAGGAGTAGATGGTGTTATTAGACGTTGTGTACCTGAGCATGAACAGGAACAGATCCTACGCAAGTGTCACTCCGAGGCTTATGGAGGACACCACGCTGGAGACAGAATTGCACATAAGGTATTGCAATCCGGTTTTTATTGGACTACTCTCTTCAAGGATGCCCGTAAGTTTGATTTATCTTGTGATGAATGTCAAAGAATTGGTAATATTAGTAGACGTCAAGAAATTCCTATGAATTATTCACTTCTTATTGAACCATTTGACATTTGGTGCTTTGATTATATGGGACCTTTTCCTGCCTCTAATGGATACACACATATTTTAGTTGCTGTTGATTACGTTACTAAGTGGGTAGAAGCTATTCCAACTAGAAGTGCTAATCATAACACTTCTATTAAAATGCTTAAAGAAGTTATTTTTCCGAGGTTTGGAGTCCCTAGATATTTAATGACTGATGGTGGTTCACATTTTATTCATGGTGCTTTCCGTAAAATGCTTGCTAAATATGATGTTAATCATAGAATTGCATCTCCTTATCACCCACAGTCTAGTGGCCAATTAGAATTGAGCAACAGAGAGCTCAAATTAATTTTGCAAAAGACTGTTAATAGATCTAGAAAGAATTGGTCCAAGAAACTGGATGATGCATTATGGGCCTATAGAACTGCATATAAAAATCCTATGGGTATGTCTCCGTATAAAATGGTTTATGGAAAAACATGTCACTTACCTCTCGAACTAGAACATAAGGCATATTGGGATATTAAAGAGCTCAATTATGATTTCAAACTTGCCGGTGAGAAGAGGTTATTTGACATTAGCTCACTTGATGAATGGAGAACCCAAGCTTATGAGAATGGCAAATTGTTTAAAGAAAAAGTTAAAAGATGGCATGACAAAAGAATACAAAAGCGTGAGTTTAAGGTAGGAGATTATGTATTGCTATGCAACTCTCGTTTAAGATTTTTTGCAGGAAAACTTCTCTCTAAAAGGGAAGGCCCTTACGTTATCGAGGAGGTCTATCGTTCCGGTGCCATAAAAATCAACAACTTTGAAGGCACAAATCCGAAGGTGGTGAACGGTCAAAGAATCAAACATTATATCTCAGGTAATCCTATAAATGTTGGAACCAATGTTATTGAAATCGTAACCCCGGAGGAATACATAAGGGACACTTTCCGGAACGTTTCATACTCCAAAAAGGAAGAGGTATGAGGTACGGTAAGTAAACCGACTCCAAAATAGTTCTAATAGCAATTTTTCTCTGTTTTGGAATATTTAAGAAAATAGGAAAATAAGAAGCAGTCCGGGAAGGACACAAGGCTTCCACGAGGGTGGAGGGTGCGCCCTACCCCCTCGGCGCGCCCCCTGCCTTGTGGGCACCTCGTGTGCTCTCCGGACTCTGTTTTCTTGCATGATACTTCTTTTGGTCGGTAAAAATTCATTATATAATCTCCTGAAGGTTTTGACCACCAAACCACGCAAATATCCTCTGTTTTTGTTTCGAGCTGTTCTGTTGCAGATTAGATCAAGATGTCTTCTCAAGACTCAGACGGAGAGAGCTATGTCTCACATATCATTGCTGACCCAAAGACCTATGGGGGCCTATCTCCTTGTGGTCGAACTACGGATGATGAGGAAGATGCTCACTTGAGGATGGTCAATGATTCAAGTTCGTAGGAGGAGGATGTCCCTCTACCTCAACCTGGGGATATGCACGTGAAGTTCAAGAAGTCTAGTCTCCCCAAGAGGGCTAAACTGTCTAACAACCGATCTATTCCTTCTCGTTTTCGGCAGAAAAGCAAAGGAGATTTATGTGACAAGATCTTGAAGCTAGAATCGGAGGTCGATGTTTAAGGGACACTTTCCGGAACGTTTCAAACTCCGAAAAGGAATAGGTATGTGGTACGGTAAGTAAACCGACTCGAAAACAGTTCTAATGGCAAATTTTCTCTGTTTTGGAATATTTAGAAAAATAGAAAAATAAGAAGCAGTCCGGGAAGGACACGAGGGCTCCACGAGGGTTGAGGGCGCGCCCTACCCCATGGGCGCGCCCCCTGCCTCGTGGGCACCTCATGCGCTCTCCGGACTCCGTTTTCTTGCACGTTATGTATTTTGGTCGGTAAAAATTCATTATATATTCTCCCGAAGGTTTTGACTCCTGTATCACACAATTGTCCTGTGTTCTTGTTTCGAGCTGTTTTGTGTCAGGGTTGTCAAGGCCAGGCATCATGTCGTCCCCCTCCTCCAACAATGGTGACAATGATACTTGGCTAATGAAGATAGAGCTGAAGAGGGAAGAACCCATGGAGATCAAAAAGGATGAAGGGATCAAGAAGGCCACGGAGGACCAAGATCCTGAAGACAACCTTCAACTTGATCACAATCTTCTTACCCCAACTGAGATCGAAGCTTTCAAGATGATTGAGTTAGCTCGTATACAGAATAAGTATCTCACACGTGAAAATATTTTGTTGAAGGAGCATATCGTTGCACTCAAGGGCATTATCCGCAAGTTGGAGGACCTCTTACGCTCGATATGCGACTATCCATCATCACCTCCACCTTCTTCACCAGCAAAGGAGATATAATCACATGGGTATGGGCACTCCCCTTGGCAACTGCCAAGCTTGGGGGAGGTGCCCCGGTATCGTATCACCATCACATCTCCTATCTTTACTATTTTTCTTAGTTCGATCCTATTAGTAATATCTTGATCTAATAAAATAAAGTTTTAGTATGATCTAGTTTTGAGTTTTGCTTTATGATCCCTCTATGTAATCGAGTCCGTGAGCTATATATAATAAAAATTAGTGTTCAGTCAAGGGCTTGATTATCTTGCTATGATCTTGAGTGAATAAAAGAAAAGAGAAAAGAATAAAAAGAAACAAATAGATCATATTGATCTTATTGAGAGTAATGACTTCACATAGGAAGAGTATGATGATTAAAAATTGTTGAGAGTTGACAAACATAGCTTTGGTCATCGTTGCAATTAATAGGAAGTAATAAATAAAGAGAGGTTTCACATATAAATATACTATCTTGGACATCTTTTATGATTGGGAGCACTCATTAAAATATGACATGCTAAAGAGTTGATGTTGGACAAGGAAGACAACGTAATGGGTTATGTTCTCTTATATCTGAGATAAAGTATATTGTCATGGATCATCCAACATGTTGAGCTTGCCTTGCCCCCTCATGCTAGCAAAATTCTTTGCACCAAGTAGAGATACTACTTGTGCTTCCAAAAACCCTAAAACTAGTTTTGTCATGAGAGTCCACCATATCTACCTATGGATTGAGTAAGATCCTTCAAGTAAGTTGTCATCGGTGCAAGCAATAAAAATTGCTCCCTAAATATGTATGATTGATTGGTGTGGAGGAAATAAGCTTTATACGATCTTGTGATGTGGAAGAAATAAAAGCGACAGACTGCATAATAAAGGTCCATATCACAAGTGGCAATATAAAGTGACGTTCTTTCGCATTAAGATTTTGTGCATCCAACCTTGAAAGCGCATGGCAACCTCTGCTTCCCTCTGCGAAGGGCCTATCTTTTTTTATTATCTTTTATCTTATGCAAGAGTCATGGTGATCTTCACCTTTCCTTTTTACATTTTATCCTTTGGCAAGCACAGGGTGTTGGAAAGATCCATATATATATATCTAATTGGATGTAAGTTAGCATGAACTATTACTGTTAACATTACCCTTGAGTTAAAAGGTTGGGAGGCGAAACTATAAGCCCATATCTTTCTCTGTGTCCGGTTAAAATTCCGTAACCACAAGTATTGCGTGAGTGTTAGCAATTATGAAAGACTAAATGATAGTTGAGTATGTGGACTTGCTAGAAAGCTCTAACATAGAGTCTTTCTGATGTTATGATAAATTGCAATTGCCTCAATGACTGAGATTATAGTTTGTTAGTTCTCAATAAAGTTTCGGCTTCATACTTTGCATTGTGAATAGATTATTACTTGAGCATAAGGAATCATATGACAATATCCATATATGTTGCTGTTATAAGAATAATCATGATGCCCTCATGTCCGTATTTTATTTTATCGACACCTCTACCTCTAAATATGTGGACATATTTATCGTTATCGGCTTCCGCTTGAGGACAAGCGAGGTCTCAGCTTGGGGGCTGGCTTTTATATCGATATTTATTGCATTATGGGATGTTATTACACATTATGTCACAATACTTATGCATATTCTCTCTTATTTTACAAGGTTTACATAAGGAGGGAGAATGCCGGCAGCTGGAATTCTGGGCTGGAAAAGGAGCAAATATTAGAGACATATTCTGCACAACTCCAAAAGTCCTGAAACTCCACGAAAGTTATTTTTGGAAATAATAAAAAATACTGGAAGAAGAATCTACGTCAGGGGGGCCTCCACCTGTCGACGAGGGTGGGGGGCTCGCCCTACCCCCTAGGCGCGCCCCCTTGCCTCGTGGGCCCCCTGTTGGCCCTCCGATGCCCATCTTCTGGTATATGAAGTCTTTCGTCCGAAGAAAAATCATAAGCAAGCTTCCGAGACGAGACTCCGCCGCCACGAGGCGGAACCCTGGCGGAACCAACCTAGGGCTCCAGCAGAGCTGTTCTGCTGGGGACACTTCCCTCCGGGAGGGGGAAATCATCGCCATCATCATCACCAATGCTCCTCCCATCGGGAGAGGGTAATCTCCATCAACATCTTCACCAGAACCATCTCCTCTCAAACCCTAGTTCATCTCTTGTATCCAATTCTTGTCTCCAAGTCCGGGATTGGTACTAGTAGGTTGCTAGTAGTGTTGATTACTCCTTGTAGTTGATGCTAGTTGGTTTATTTGGTGGAAGATCATATGTTCTGATCCTTTATGCATATTAATACCCCTCTGATTATGAACATGAATATGCTTTGTGAGTAGTTACGTTTGTTCCTGAGGACATGGGAGAAGTCCTGCTATTAGTAGTCATGTGAATTTGGTATCCGTTCGATATTTTTATAAGACGTATGTTGTCTATCCTCTAGAGGTGTTATGTGAATGTCGACTACATAACACTTCACCATTATTTGGGCCTAGAGGAAGGCATTGGGAAGTAATAAGTAGATGATGGGTTGATAGAGTGACAGAAGCTTAAACCCTAGTTTATGCGTTGCTTCGTAAGGGGCTGATTTGGATCCATATGTTTCATGCCATGGTTAGGTTTACCTTAATACTTTTGTTGCAGTTACGGATGCTTGCAATAGAGGTTAATCATAAGTGGTATGATTGTCCAAGTAAGGGCAGCACCCAAGCACCGGTCCACCCACATATCAAATTATCAAAGTACCGAACGCGAATCATATGAACGTGATGGAAACTAGTTGGACGATAATTCCCATGTGTCCTCGGGAGCGCTTTTCTCTATATAAGAGTTTGTCCGGGCTTATCCTTTGCTACAAAAAGGATTGGGCCACCTTGCTGCACTTTATTTACTTTTGTTACTTGTTGCTCGTTACAAATTATCCTATTACAAAACTATCTGTTACCTATAATTTCAGTGCTTGCAGAGAATACCTTGCTGAAAACCGCTTATCATTTCCTTCTGCTCCTCGTTGGGTTCGACACTCTTATTTATTGAAAGGACTACGGTAGATCCCCTACACTTGTGGGTCATCATGGGGCCAGGTTGTCATAGGCCAGAGACCTTAACGGGTGCTGGGAAAAAGGGCAGCGGGCGAAGCCGCAGCCCGCCTTGGTAGCGAGGCGAGGCTGCTGGGCGCTGTTTGGCGCGAGCGCCATGGCGCTGGCCGGTCAAGCGGGTCGGGCGCTACCGGCGGAGGGCGGCGCTGCTCAGCAGTGGCGGGACGGAAGCGGTCGGCGATGCGGCAGAGGCTAGGGGAGATGCGCGGGGCACAGGGAGCGAGCAGCCCCAGATGCCGTAGCGGTGGCGGGCGGGGCGGGTCCGTACACGGGGCGGAGGCAAGGCGCAGGTCAGGGGGTGAGGGAGCAGGGCGCCGACTGCGAGCGAGGCGGCGATAGCAGAGGGCGGGGCCGACGACAGCGTGCAGGGCGGCGCGCCAGCGTGGCCGCAGGGCGGGCGTAGAAGCAGTAGTGCACAGCGGAGCGGTTCAGCGCGGGGATGGCTGGTGCGATGCGCGCGCGCTGGTGCCAGGAGGGGGCGGTGACCGCGGCGGGGACAACGCGGGCGTGTGGCCATGCACGTGCGATGTGTGTGGGCGAGGAAAATAGCGAGGGGAAGGAACTCACCCCTGATGCAGGGGTACGGGCGGCGAGGGTCGGTGGAGCATGTCGAGGAGGAGATGAGGAGGTCCGGTGGGGAGGTCCGGCGACGGCGAGGCGTTCAGGTGGCGGTGTTGGCGCACGACGACGACGAGCGGGTGCGGCCCTGTGACGAGGGGACGACGGAGAGGATATTAGGACGGGGCGGTCCGGCGGGTGGCACCGGAGAACAGCGAGGCGGTGGGGACGTGCCGGGGCGTCAGGCGACCAGGGCGTCGGGTGCCCCGATCTCGATCCAGAATGGGGAGTGGTAGAGGTCGTGGGAGGATCGTGTTGGAAGTGGGGACGGACCGCTAGGGTTCGGTCGCCCCAAGGGTGCTATAGGCATCGGCCGGGCCCGTCTGGTTGGCCCAGAGGCCAGCTTAGCCGTGGCCCGGTGGGGGGGGGGGGGTTCTCTCTTTATCTTTTTTTGTTATTTTCTTTTTGTTATTTTTTGTTTAGCTACTGTTTTCTATTTATTTTAGCTGCCAAATGCCTTTTGTTCACTATGAAACTTTGCACATAATTCCTAGTCAACACTGTAAGGTTGCACAAAAAGTTTGAGGCCAATTGGAACTGCTCAAATTTATAGTTGAATTAAAATGCTTTTATTTAATCTTGTTATTCCACTAAAGGAATTTCAGGGGCAATTTGGGAAACCAAATGTGGTTGGTTCCAACATATTCATTACTTAGTGAATATTTGCCACCCATCAAACATTTTTTACTTAACAGTTTGAAGAAATATTATTTTGACTTTATTTTAAATTTTGAATTTGATTCAATTGATGTCCTTTGGAGTGCCCCCCTGCCCCCGTATATAAAGGAGGAGGGGAGGAGGCCAGCCACCAGGGGCGCGCCAAGGAGAGGGGAGTACTACTAGGACTCCAGTCCTAGTAGGATTCGGCCCCCCTTTTTTTCCTTTCTACCGGAGGGGGGAAAGGGGAAGGGGAGGGAGTAGGAGAAGGAAAGGGGGTGGCGCCCCCTTCCCTAGTCCAATTCGGCCTCCTCCATTGTGGGGGGCGCACCAGCCCCTTGTGGGCTAGTTAGCCTCCCTCCTATGGCCCATATGGCCCATATCTTTCCCGAGGGGTTCCGGTAACCCCTCCGGTACTCCGGTATGTACCCGGTACACTCTGGAACACTCCGGTACTCCAAAACTACCTTCCAATATATCAATCCTTACCTTTCAACCATTTTGAGACTCCTCGTCATGTCCGTGATCTCCTCCGGGACTCCGAACAATCTTCAGTCACCAAAACACATAACTCATAATACAAATCGTCATCGAACGTTAAGCGTGCGGGCCCTACGGGTTCGAGAACTATGTAGACATGACCGAGACACATCTCCGGTCAATAACCAACAGCGGAACCTAGATGCTCATATTGGTTCCTACATATTCTACGAAGATCTTTATCGGTCAAACCGCAGCATACGTTATTCCCTTTGTTATCGGTATGTTACTTGCCCGAGATTCGATCATCGGTATCATCATACCTAGTTCAATCTCGTTACCAGCAAGTCTCTTTACTCGTTCCGTAATGCATCCTCCCGCAACTTACTCATTAGTCACATTGCTTGCAAGGCTTATAGTGATGTGCATTACCGAGAGGGCCCAGAGGTACCTCTCCGATACTCGGAGTGACAAATCCTAATCTTGATATATGCCAACCCAACAAACACCTTCGGAGACACCTGTGGAGCATCTTTATAATCACCCAGTTATGTTGTGATGTTTGATAGCACACAAGGTGTTCCTCCGGTATTCGGGAGTTGCATAATCTCATAGTCTTAGGAATATGTATAAGTCATGAAGAAAGCAATAGCAAGAAAACTTAACGATCATTATGCTAAGCTAACAGATGGGTCTTGTCCATCACATCATTCTCCTACTTATGTGATCCCGTTTATCAAATGACAACACATGTTTATGGTTAGGAAACTTAACCATCTATGATTAACGAGCTAGTCTAGTAGAGGCTTACTAGGGACACGGTGTTTTGTCTATGTATCCACACATGTATCAAGTTTCCGGTTAATACAATTCTAGCATGAATAATAAACATTTATTATGATATAAGGAAATATAAAATAACAACTTTATTACTGCCTCTAGGGCATATTTCCTTCAGTCTCCCACTTGCACTAGAGTCAATAATCTAGTTCACATCCCATGTGATTTAACACCAATAGTTCACATCACCATGTGATTAACACCCATACTTCACATCGCCATGTGACCTACACCCAAAGGTTTGATTAGAGTCAATAATCTACTTCACATCACCATGTGATTAACACCCAAAGAGTACTAAGGCGTGATCAAGTTTTGCTTGGAAGAGAAGTTTAGTCAACGGGTCTGCCACATTCAGATCCGTATGTATTTTGCAAATTTCTATGTCTACAATGCTCTGCATGGAGCTACTCTAGCTTATTGCTCCCACTTTCATTATGTATCCAGATTGAGACTCAATTTCATCCAGATCAGTGTTTAAAGCTTGCATCAACGTAACTCTTTACGATGAACACTTTATCACCTCAATAACCGAGAAATATTTCCTTAGTATTCTAAGGATAATTTTGACCGTTGTCCGGTGATCTACTCATGGATCACCATTGTACCCCTTTGCCAAACTCATGGCAAGGTACACAATAGGTCCGGTATACAGCGTGGCATACTTTATAGAACCTATGGCTGAGGCATAGGGAATGACTTTCATTCTCTCTCTATCTTCTGCCATGGTCGGGTTTTGAGTCTTACTCAACTTCATACCTTATAACTCAGGCAAGAAGTCCTTTGACTGATCCATTTTGAACTCCTTCAAAATCTTATCAAGGTATGTACTCATCGAAAGTCTTATCAAGCGTCTTGATCTATCTTTATAGATCTTGATGCCCAATGTGTAAGCAGCTTCACCAAGGTCTTTCACTGAAAAATTCTTTTTGAAGTATCCTTTTATACTATCTAGAAATTCTGTGTTATTTCCAATCAACAATATGTCATCCACATATAATATTGGAAATGTTACAGAGCTCCCACTCACTTTCTTGTAAATACAGGCTTCTCCAAAAGTCTGTATAAAACCATATGCTTTGATCACACTATCAAAGCGTATATTCCAACTCCGAGATGCTTGCACCAGTCCATAAATAGATCGCTGGAGATTTGATACGTCCATTTTCCATCATGTTTTCTTACTGTTATTTATATTATTTTTATCCACAATAATGCTTTTTGGAGTAATTCTAATGCCTTTTCTCTCATAATTTGCAAGATACACACCAAGAGGGAGAATTCCGGCAGCTGAAAATCTGGACCTGGAAAAGCTACGTTAGGCCACCTATTCTGCACAACTCCAAACAAGCTGAAACTTCACGGAGATTTTTTATGGGATATTTAAGAATATTGGAGCAAATAACCACCAGAGGGGCCACCAGGTGGGCACAACCCACCTGGGTGCGCCAGGGAGCCCAGGCGCGCCCTGGTGGGTTGTGCCCTCCTCGGCCCACCTCCGGTGCCCATCTTCTGCTATATAAGTCATTCTAACCTAGAAAAAATAAGGATAAGGCTTTCAGGATGGAGCACCGCCGTCTCGAGGTGGTACTTGGGCAGGAGCACTTTTGCCCTCCGGCGGAACTATTCCGCCGGGGGAACTTCCCTCTTGGAGGGCGATGACCCACAAGTATAGGGGATCTATCGTAGTCCTTTCGATAAGTAAGAGTCTCGAACCCAACGAGGAGCAGGAGGAAATGATAAGCAGTTTTCAGCGAGGTATTCTCTGCAAGCACTGAAATTATCGATAACAGATAGTTTTGTGATAAGGTAATTCGTAACGGGTAGCAAGTAACAAAAGTAAATAAGGTGCAACAAGGTGGCCCAATCCTTTTTGTAGCAAAGGACAAGCCTGGACAAACTCTGATATAAAGTAAAATGCTCCCGAGGACACATGGGAATTATCGTCAAGCTAGTTTTCATCACGCTCATATGATTCACATTCGTTACTTTGATAATTTGATATGTGGGTGGACCGGTGCTTGGGTACTGCCCTTTCTTGGAAAAGCATCCCACTTATGATTATCCCCTATTGCAAGCATCCGCAACTACAAAAGAAGTATTAAGGTAAACCTAACCATAGCATGAAAGATGTGGATCCAAATCAGCCCCTTACGAAGCAATGCATAAACTAGGGTTTAAGCTTCTGTCACTCTAGCAACACATCATCTACTTATTACTTCCCAATGCCTTCCTCTAGGCCCAAACAATGGTAAAGTGTCATGTAGTCGACGTTCACATGACACCACTAGAGGAAAGACAACATACATCTCATCAAAATATCGAACGAATACCAAATTCACATGACTACTTATAGCAAGACTTCTCCCATGTCCTCAGGTACAAACGTAACTACTCACAAATCATATTCATGTTCATAATCAGAGGGGTATTAATATGCATAAAGGATCTGAACATGTGATCTTCCACCAAATAAACCAACTAGCATCAACTACAAGGAGTAATCAACACTACTAGCAACCCACAGGTACCAATCTGAGGTTTTGGGGCAAAGATTGTATACAAGAGATGAACTAGGATTTGAGAGGAGATGGTGCTGGTGAAGATGTTGATGGAGAGTGACCCCCTCCCGATGAGAGGAACGATGGTGATGACGATGGTGACGATTTTCCCCTCCCGGAGGGATGTTTCCCTGGCAGAACAGCTCCGCGGAGCCCTAGATTGGTTCCGCCAAGATTCCACCTCGTAGCGGCGGTGTTTCTTCCCGGAAGCTTCCCCCTGATTTTTTCCAGGGTGAAAGACTTCATATAGCAGAAGATGGGCACTGGAGGCCTACCAGGGGGCCCATGAGGCAGGGGGCGTGCCCAGGGGGTAGGGCGCGCCCCCCACCCTCGTGGATGATGGGTGGCCCCCCTCTGGTACTTTCTTCGCTCAGTATTTTTATTAATTCCAATAACTGCCTCCGTGAAGTTTCAGGACTTTTGGAGCTGTGTAGAATAGGTCTCTAATATTTGCTCATTTTCCAGCCCAGAATTCCAGCTGTCGGCATTCTCCCTCTTCATGTAAACCTTGTAAAATAAGAGAGAAAAGGCATAAGTGTTGTGACATAATGTGTAATAACAACCCATAATGCAATAAATATCGATATAAAAGCATGATGCAAAATGGACGTATCAACTCCCCCAAGCTTAGACCTCGCTTGTCCTCAAGCGGAAATCGATAACGAACAATATGTCCACATGTTTAGAGATAGAGGTGTCGATAAAATAAAATACAGACATGAGGGCATCATGATCATTCTTATAACAGCAACATGTATAAATATTGTCATATGATTTCTTATGTTAAAGTAACAATCTATTCAGATTGTCAAGTATGAATCAGAAACTTCATTGAAATCTAACAAACTATAATCTCGGTCATTGAAGCAATTGCAATTTATCATAACATCGGAAAGAGTTAATATAAGAGCTTTTCAGCAAGTCCACATACTCAACTATCATTTAGTCTTTCACAATTGCTAACACTCATGCAATACTTATGGTTATGGAGTTTTAATCGGACACAGAGAAATATAGGGGCTTATAGTGTTGCCTCCCAACCTTTTACCTCAAGGGTAATGTCAACAATAATAGTTCATGATAACTTACATCCAATTGGGTATATATATCAGGGTCTTTCCAACACAATGTGCTTGCCAAAGGATAAAATGTAAAAAGGAAAGGTGCACAAAATCGCAGAGGGAAGTAGAGGTTGTCATGTGCTTTTATGGTTGGATGCACAAAATCTTAATGCAAAAGAATGTCACTTTATATTGCCACTTGTGATATGGACCTTTATTATGCAGTCCATCACTTTTATTTCTTCCACATCACAAGATCGTATAAAGCTTATTTTCTCCATAGTAATAAATCATACATATTTAGAGAGCAATTTTTATTGCACACAACAATGACAACTTACTTGAAGGATCTTACTCAATCCATAGGTAGGTATGGTGGACTCTCATGGCAAAACTGGTTTTAAGGATATTTGGAAGCACAAGTAGTATCTCTACTTGGTGCAAAGAATTTGGCTAGCATGAGGGAGAAAGGCAAGCTCAACATGTTGGATGGTCCATGACAATATACTTTATTTCGGATATAAGAAAACATAACCCATTACGTTGTCTTCCTTGTCCAACATCAACTCTTTAGCATGTCACATTTTAATGAGTGCTCACAATCATAAAAGATGTCCAAGATAGTATATTTATATGTGAAAACCTCTCTTTCTTTATTACTTCCTATTAATTGCAACAATGACCAAAACTATGTTTGTCAACTCTCAAGAACTTTTATTCATCATACTCTTTTATATGTGAAGTCATTACTCTACATAAGATCAATAAGACCTCTTTATTTCTTTTTATTCTTTCTTTTTCTTTAATTCCCTCAAGATCATAGCAAGATAATCAAGCCCTTGACTCAACGCTAATCTTTATTATATTTACCTCACGGACTCGATTACATAGAGGGATCATAAAGCAAAACTCAAAACTAAATCATACTAAAACTTTATTCTACTAGATCGAGATATTACCAAAAGGATCGAACTAAGAAAAACAGTAAAGATAGGAGTGTGATGGTGATACGATACTGGGGCACCTCCCCCAAGCTTGGCAGTTGCCAAGGGGAGTGCCCATACTAGATACTCAGTTCTCCTTTGTTGGTGAAGAAGATGTTGGTGATAATGACAATTGTGCTCTCAGCTTTTTCATATTGTAATCGAGAAGAGAGATCTCCTCCTTTAAACATCGACCTCTGATTCTAGCTTCAAGATCTTGTCACATAAATCTCCTTTGCTTTTCTGCCGAAACGAGAAGGAATAGATCGGTTGTTAGACAGTTTAGCCCTCTTGGGGAGACTAGACTTCTTGAACTTCACGTGCATATCCCCAGGTTGAGGTAGAGGGACATCCTCCTCCTCCGAACTTGAATCATTGATCATCCTCAAGTGAGCATCTTCCTCATCATCCGTAGTTCGACCACAAGGAGATAGGCCCCCATAGGTCTTTGGGTCAGCAATGATATGTGAGACATAGCTCTCTCCGTCTGAGTCTTGAGAAAACATCTTGATCTAAGCTGCAACAGAACAACTCGAAACAAAAACAGTGGATATTTGCATGGTACAGTGGTCAAAACCTTCAGGAGATTATATAATGAATTTTTACTGACCAAAAGAAGTATCATCCAAGAAAACGGAGTCCGGAGAGCACACGAGGTGCCCACAAGGCAGGGGGCGCGCCCAGGGGGTAGGGCGCACCCTCCACCCTCGTGGAAGCCTCGTGTCCTTCCTGGACTGCTTCTTATTTTACCTATTTTCTTAAATATTCCAAAACGGAGAAAAATTGCTATTAGAACTATTTTGGAGTCGGTTTACTTACGATACCTCATACCTCTTCCTTTTTGGAGTCTGAAACGTTCTGGAAAGTGTCCCTTATGTATTCCTCCGGGGTTATGGTTTCAACAACATTAGTTTCAACATTTATGGGATTACCTGAGATATAATGTTTGATTCTTTGACTGTTCACCACCCTCGGATTTGTGCCTTCGAAGTTGTTGATTTTTATGGCACCAGAACGATAGACCTCCTCGATGACGTAAGGACCTTCCCATTTAGAGAGGAGTTTGCCTGCAAAAAATCTTAAACGAGAGTTTTATAACAATACATAATCACCTACATCAAACTCACGTTTTTGTACCCTTTTGTCATGCCATCTTTTAACTTTTTCTTTGAACAGTTTGGCATTCTCATAGGCCTGGGTTCTCCATTCATCAAGTGAGCTAATGTCGAAAAGCCTCTTCTCACCGGCAAGGTTGAAATCATAATTGAGCTCTTTAATGGCCCAATATGCCTTATGTTCTAGTTCGAGAGGTAAGTGACATGCTTTTCCATAAAACATCTTATACAGAGAGATACCCTTAGGATTCTTGTATGCAGTTCTATAGGCCCATAATGCATCATCACGTTTCTTGGACCAATTCTTTCTAGATCTATTGACAGTCTTTTGCAAAATTAATTTAAGCTCTCTATTGCTCAATTCTACTTGACCACTAGACTGCGGGTGATACGGGGATGCAATTCTATGATTAACATCATACTTAGCAAGCATTTTATGAAAAGCGCCATGAATAAAATGTGAACCACCATCAGTCATTAAGTATCTAGGGATTCCAAACGTCGGAAAAATAACTTCTTTAAGCATCTTAATAGAGGTGTTATGATCAACACTACTAGTTGGAATAGCTTCTACCCACTTAGTAATGTAATCAACAACAACTAAAATATGTGTATACCCATTAGAGGAAGGAAACGTTCCCATATAATCAAAGCCCCAAACATCAAATGGTTCAATAACAAGTGAATAATTCATAGGAATTTCTTGGCGTCTACTGATATTACCAATTCTTTGACATTCATCACAAGACAAGACAAACTTACGGGCATCCCTGAAGAGAGTAGGCCAATAAAAACCGGATTGCAATACCTTATGTGCAGGTCTATCTCCAGCATGGTGTCCTCCATAAGCCTTGGAGTGACACTTGCGTAGGATCTGTTCCTGTTCATGCTCAGGTACACAACATCTAATAACACCATCTACTCCTTCCTTATAAATGTGTGGGTCATCCCAAAAGTAATGTCTTAAATCATAGAAGAACTTTTTCTTTTCCTGGTATGTGAAACTAGGAGGTATAAACTTAGCAACTATGTAATTAGCATAATCAGCATACAATGGAGCAGTACGAGAAGCATTTATGACAGCTAATTGATCATCAGGAAAGCTATCATCAACAGGTAGTGGGTCATTAAGAACATTCTCTAACCTAGACAAGTTGTGTGCAACGGGGTTCTCAGCTCCCTTTCTATCAATAATATGTAAATCAAATTCTTGTAGCAAGAGAACCCATCTAATAAGTCTAGGTTTAGCATCTTTATTTTCCATAAGATATTTAATAGTAGCATGATCAGTATGAACAGTTATTTTAGAATCAACAATATAAAGTCTGAACTTATCAGAAGCAAATACTGCTAAAAATTCGTTTTCAGTAATAGCATAATTTCTTTGGGCACTGTCTAGAGTTTTACTAGCGCATTGGATAACATTTAATTTCTTATCAACTCTTTGTCCTAGAACAGCACCCACAGCATAATCACTAGCATCACACATAATTTCAAGGGTAAATTCCAATCAGGTGGCTGAACAATGGGTGCAGAAATCAAAGCTTTCTTAAGTATTTCAAATGCTTCTTCACAATCATCATCAAAGACAAAATGAACATCTTTCTGTAAGAGATTAGTCAGAGGCCTAGAAATTTTTTGAGAAGTCCTTAATGAACCTCCTATAAAAACCGGCATGACCAAGGAAACTTCTTATACCTTTGATGTCCTTAGGACACGACATCTTTTCAATAGCATCAACTTTAGCTTTGTCAACTTCAATACCTCTTTCAGAAATTTTATGCCCCAAGACAATGCCTTCATTAACCATAAAGTGGCAGTTCTCCAAATTCAAGACAATATTAGTTTCTTCACATCTCTACAAAACTCGGTCAAGGTTGCTTAAGCAATCATCAAAAGAAGTTCCATATACGGAGAAATCATGCATGAAAACCTCAACAATATTTTCACAAAAATTAGAGAATATAGCCATCATGCATCTTTGAAAGGTAGCAGGTGCATTGTATAAACCAAAAGGCATACGTCTATAAGCAAAGGTACCGAAAGGGAAGTAAAAGTGGTCTTTTCTTGATCCTCTTTTGACACAGGTATTTGAGAGAAACCAGAATAACCGTCTAGAAAGAAAAAATGTGTATGTTTGGATAATCTTTCTAGCATTTGATCAATAAAATGTAAAGGGTAATGATCCTTTTTAGTAGCTTTATTTAGTTTGCGGTAATCAATTACCATTCTATAACATGTAACAATTCTTTGTGGGATCAATTCATCTTTATCATTAGGAACAACAGTAATACCTCCCTTCTTAGGGACACAAAAGCTTTAGTATTTCTTTCTTACCACTTCTTTCATCTTAGGATTTAACCTTTGTTGGTGATCAACAAATGATTTAGCGTCTTTCTCCAATTTTATTTTGTGTTGGCTTAGAGTGGGACTAATGCCCTTAAGAACATCAAGAGTATATCCAATAGCAGCACGGTGCTTCTTCAGAGTTTTCAATAATTTCTCTTCTTCCTTCTCTGAAAGGTTAGCACTAATAATAACAGGATATATCGTGTTTTCATCAATATAAGCATATTTAAGAGTATCACTACTCGAATCTGGTAATTTTCCGTCTGCTAACTCTTTGCTGTCCGCCAGCGGACGGCAAAGAGCCTCTTTGCCGTCCGCTTCCACAAAGTGGACGGCAAAGAATGGGCAGATGGCAGAAAGTCTATTTGTCGTCCACTTTTTCTTTGCCGTCAGCTGGCTGACGGCAAAGAGCTAGAAGGCAGACGGCGAAGGGCCAAGTGGGCCCCATAGGGCACGGCGTGGCTAGGTCAGCTTCTTTGCCATCTCCCTCGTCTTTGCCTTCTGCCATCTGGTCCTTTGCCGTCCGCTAGCGGAGGGCGAAAAAATGACCCAGCTAACGGCCGTCTCCCCCCTCCTATGCTCACTCTCTGTCTCTCCGGCACCACCCCCTCTCTCTCCCCTCTCTCCCAAACTCAACCGCGCTCGCGCCCCCAACTCAACCGCGCTCGCGCCACCAAGTAAACCGTGCCCGCGCCCGCGACATCGCCGTCGAACACCGCCGCCGCCCGGACGCTGCCACCACTCCACCCCGCCGCAGCACCACCCCGCCGCCCCGGAGCCCTGCAGCCCCATCGCCACCACCGCTCGGCGCTCCCTCCGCCCGGCCAAAGCCGCTCCGCCGCCGCCCCCCGCCGCCGCCCACCCGCCGCAGCACCACCCCGCCGCCCGAGCCTGCGGCCTCGTCACCACCACCGCCTCGGGTGCCCTCCGCTCGGCTAGTGCCACCCGCCGCCTCAAGCCCTGCGGCCCCGTCGCCACCACCGCCCGGCGCCCCCTCCGCCCGTCCAGCGCCCCTCCGCCGCCGAGCAACCCCGCCGCCCGGCGCCCCTGGGCCTGCCGCAGGTGAGCCCCGGCCGCACCCCTCTTCTCCTCTTTTTTTGTTTTTTCTATTTTTAGTTTAGATTACTTTTAGTTTTGTTTTAGATTTAGTTTAGTTTAGATTACTGTTAGTTTGGTTCTTAATTTAGTTTAGTTTAGATTACTTTTAGTTTGATCTTAGGTTTAGTTTAGTTTTAGGTTTATGTTTAGTCATGAAAAAACTAAGAATAATTAGAAGAAGAGGAGGATGAGAAGAATAGCTAGGTTTAGGTGTAGTTGTTTCCTGTTTTGTTTTAGGTTAATTAGTGCTAGGTCTAAGAAGAGGAAAAATGAGGAGAAGAAGAAGAAGAAGAAGAAGTGTCGTGGAATTGTCACGACAGATGTCCTAGCGAGAGGACTTAGTCGTGAGGCCAACGCATCTATGTGGTAGCTTGAGGGGGGTTGAGCGGAATCGAGAAACGCAACACAAGACAAGGGTTTAGACAGCTTTGGGCCCCGGGAAACATCATCCGGTAACAACCCTACATGCTCTTTGAGGCTAGGTCTCATTATGATCATGAGAGAGTCGCCGGTAAACCGGCTCTTTGTGTCTAGCCCTAGAGATTGTTTCTTCTTTGCTTGTCCCTCTTTGGGGAGCCCTGCCCCTCCTTATATAAGTTGAAGGGGCGGGTTACATGTGCAGTCCTATTAGGATTAGGACTAGTCTACCTTCTAATACAAACCGGATACAAGTCCGGGTCTTGACTCCTTGTAAGGGAAATATTCTTCACGCCTTTGCTCTTAAACCGGCCCACCATTAACATAAACCGGCCTCCTGGGCCTTGGGCCTTGTCATCCGTCTGTCCCGCCCACGCGGGTCACTAGTGAGTCATAATGACCAGGCTGGTTGCTTGTAAACCGCCAGGTCAGGGTGGGTTGCCAGTGAATCGCCAAGTGTCAGCCGGGTCTCAAGTAAACCGCCAAGTCCGGCCGGGTTATACTTCCGGCCGGTTTACGCCACGGGGTATATCCCCGACATAAGCCCCCAGTTTAATTTGGATTTATCCATGTTAAACTGATCCTGTAAAACAAACACAAGAACAAATTTGACAGATTATGCTCCGGGTTAAGAATTCTTTTAAACCGGCACCTGATCATCCTTAATTCCATGTCATTTCCTTCTTCTAGAAAATCCAGGTCAATAAGCCAGCTTCATACTCAATTTGCTGACATTGGTTTCTCATAGAGAAATATTGTGAAGAATAATCCACTTGAGTCGGCTTCCAAAGTGCCTTTTTAAAAAATATTGGTCTTCAAATACTCATCTGATATTCAGCCGGCTTGAAGATGTAAAACTTGCCGGTTTATCATTACCAAAATTGCCGAGTTATATAACAGACGATGTCGGGTCATAATTGTTGTTGACACCGGGTCATGTAATTGATCTTCCTGATTTGCTCAAAACTGATAATTTGAAGATGTTCCTCCTTATATATGCATAATACATGTAGCCCCCAAGTCTTAAGAGGAGAACATAGTGATAGCTTAAGACTTGCTCCAATATAAGTGTTGCAACCTTTGAAGAAATCCGGTTTGTTCATCTCAATCATTAGTCATAAACTGAATATTCCACACATGTAACCCCCAAGTACCGGGTTGTCATGCTTGCAGCAACCTGGGACTTGTAATTGTCTTATGCTCAACCAGTGTAGCCCCCAAGGGTTGTGTCATTATGCAATAAGGAGCAGGGACTTTACAGATATGATCATGTAGACTTAAACAGCAACGTGTAGCCCCCAAGGGCCGGCTCAGTAAGATAATATTGAGTTGGGACTTTATATATACTTCATTGAAAATAATATCATATGAGGTAACCCCCGTCATGGGGCTTGAACCCACGTCCACAAGGTTAAGAGCTTTGTGCTTTACCAATTAAGATGTGTACCTTGAATTGTTAACAGGAGCAATTGGTAGCCCCCAAGGGCCGGCTCATTCCAATGTGATGAGTCGGGTCTTCAATAAGGTGATGAAAAAATGACTTTGCATTAGCCCCCAAGTGTCATGGTGCATGCTTGCAGCGACATGAGACTTGCATATTTGATGTAATCTCAACTTGAATAACGTAGCCCCGAAGTGTCGGGTCGTAAGCCTGCAGCGACTCGGGACTATTCCTTCAATTGTCTAATAAATCATATCCATTGATAATATAATAGCCATTGCGCGAAAGTGACTTTGAAAACCTTAATCATAATACTGGTTATTGATAACCATAATAAAATCCAGCCATGTTGGCTATTTGAAGATTTGAATAATATAATCCAATGATTTATGATCGCATGATTCCAATGGCTCAATCCAAATATATATTGGCGACTTATAATCCCAAGCCAGGCCGGGTTAATAAACGCCGGTGATTTATAATCATGCTTTATTCAACCTGTTTCTGTGACATTGAATCACATCGTTGGTTTACCAACTTTTTGTAGTAAGAGTGATAACCCCAATCTTGAGTAATGATAACTCCTTTCATACTGTGCCGGTTTATGATAAAACCATACCGGGTTGTGATAAACACCGGTTTATCCATATTCAATACTGGCGACATATAGTCAAAACCAGACCGGGTTAATAAGCGCCGGATTATAACTGATCATGTACTGACAACTTGTAGTTGAAAGCCGAGCCGGGTTAATGGACGCTAGTTTATCAAAAACATTATAAATCTCATCAAAGGAGAAAAACTTGGCAAATAAAAGCATATGAAAACTTGTAGTCGAGGCTTTTCACGGGCTGCCAGGCCCCAAATTCGAGGCTTTTCATGGGCTGCCAGGCCACTAAGTTAAACCATTTTGCAAAGCCTTTAAGATGGTCCTCAATCCTTAACCAATCGTCGTTTTAACTTGACAAGTTTAGGGTCTTATCAGAGTAACTTGTCAAAGTTCGACGGGTCATACCAGGTTTACCTGGGCGGAGTGACTTACTTAAAAAGGCAGGCTAACCCGGGGTTTTAGGTGTATACACCAGGCTTCCAAGCCGTGGCTTGATAGCCTATTACAAGTGTAGATTCTTTGTTCATTGCGACAACAAAGAATCCCCAAGTAACATTTCGAGCTGTGCTCAGTGGGTGCCTATGTTTGAGTTGTTCTTTTGCAACACTCTCTTTGGCCCCGAAGTAATTTGGCTTTGAGCCGATCAAGAGGTGTGACTATGGTTTGAATACAACCAAGCCCCCAAGTGATTTTTATATAAGGCTTTATAAGATGAATCAAGGGGTAAACCGGATGTCGCTTTATAAACAAGAGCCCCCACGTGATCAATAATATGATAAGCCAATAAGGCAGGATACCCATGTTTGAATTGCGCATCATGGCAGCAGGTCCTCTTCGGCAACCTTTAACTTTTTGCAAGAGATAAATTCTTCTTGAACCGGGATGTTAAACCGGATATTGAGAACTTCAAAACTTTATGGGAGACATTTTTCCCTTGAACCCGATCTTAAACCGGAATCTTCATTTTCAGCCGGAAATTTTCTGACGACCTTTAAACTTGAACTTGTGAGAGATTAATTCTTTTTGAACTGGAAATTCTTAAACCGGATTTGAGAGCTTCAGAGCTTTGTGGGAGAACAGATTTCCCTTGAACCGGATTGTAAACCAGATATTTGAGAGCTTCAGTGAGACCGACTTCCCTTGAGCCGGATTTTAAACCGGAATCCTTTCTGATGACCCGAAACTTCTTCATTGAGCCGGGATTTTGCCACTGTCATATACTTTCTAATCCAGAAATTTTCTGACAGCCTTTAACAGTAGCCTCCGGGACCGGGTTATCTTTCCCTCCAATGTCTTGGGGTTCTTGACTTCACTAAAAACCGGCAACATTTGCTGAGTCATATCATTGTAGCCCCCAAGTCTTAAGGTGACTCGAGGAGTTGGCTTGAGATTCTCCATATTTGACCGTGATATAAACCGGCATAACTCGTATATCATTGGTGTTGATAGCATGATGTGAATCCACATAAGGTTGAGGTGACTGCGGCGGGTTATAAATGATCCCGTATGAGCCGTGTTAGCAACTCGGCCAACGGTTCCTTCCAACTGGCTATTTGAAGTTAACCAAACTGTAGTGGCGGCAACTTGTGCGCCTACTCATTGAGCCATCCAGTGCAGATGGCGGTTGATGATAATTTGCCTCCAATTTGAAAGAAAACCGGGCTACCCAAGCAGTGACTGGCTTTATACTCAATAAACAGCTCATGCAGACAGGTGCGGCCCGGTATGTTGATGTAGACCAGGCCGCGAGAGACGGACAACAAAGACGAACGCAACATCAGAGGCGACTCAGATAGATGAATCGGCCGCGATGTTGTAAGCCGGTGCGGACGGGCGAGTTAACCACATCATGTTGATGTAAACTGGTTTGCAGAATGGCGGCTTGCAGATATGTTCACCGAGCTTGATAGTGTGGCCAGATGCTAGCGCATTATAATGGTGGTGCGAGCTATACATCCATGACACGGCCATAGCTTTTGCGATTAAGAATTGCTCCTGCATAAATAATATCACAAGCCGGAGTAATTTTTTTCTTTTTAAATAATAAAAAATGTATTAATAAAAATTGATTGGACAGATTTCACCTTGACATGTTAGGCCAGAAATTATCCACCGCGGAGTTGATGATCACCACGGGCGAGTCGGCCGCGGGAGCAGACGAATGAACCGGCCGCGGCGTTGTAAGCCGGTGCGGACAAGCAAGTTTGTCCTCCTCATTGTAAACTGGCGCGGGCGCGTGAACCGGCAGCGAGAGCAGACGGGCAAGTCGTCCGTGGCGTTGTAATCCGGTGCGGTCGCGAGAGACGGCCACAATGTTGGAAACGGCCCGGACCCGGGCGAGACAAACGTGGATGCAGACGATGAGTCGGTCACGCGTGCGGATGTAGCGGGGGCGGCGATTTGCACAAATAATGCTGGTGCGCACCCTTTATACGACACCTTTGTAAGGAATAATGGTCCTGATGATTTGTTGGATGATCGTGGATGCTGATTTTGGATAATGCTAGACACAGGCATGATGTAAAAACAGCATATGTACACGCCAATCTGATGGGACGTGAGAAGCACATTTGCTTGATGTCACATGGCTAGCCTGGCCGTTTCTTCTTTGTATTTCTTCTGACCAGATGGTTTCTGTTTTCATGGAGCTCTCGTATCGCCATCTAGTAGTACGAGTGCTTGTCAAACTTTGAGACTTGTGCCAATAAACAATGTAGTGGAGATCTTTTTGCATTCCCTGTTTTCCATGCATGCGCCTGACTGGAACGTCCCCATCCACGGATACACATCCGGGAGCTGAATCAGAGTGGCCGCGGCCAGAGGCGCACGAGTCATGTCGATCGCGGCGAGCAGAAAACATCAGGCGGCGGCAGCAGCTCAGATACCGAAGCATTGGAGGCTGACTCATACACTGAGGAGGGCGGAGACTGAGGCTGGAGCACAGCCGTAGCGGCATGTTGCAGGAACGACTTGACACGGGGACTCGTGCCAAGGCAGAAGTGACGCAGCAGTAGGCGATCTGGCAGCTCGAGGCGCCGCAGCGGCCGAGGAAGATTGGGAGCCGAGGGCGGCTCGGGGTGAGGTGGCAAAGTCAAGGACGACTCTGAACCGGACCGCGACAGCGGCAGTATTTTGCCGTGCAAGGAAGTGGCAGGTCAAACGTAGGAGTCCGTGTCTATGGATAACTCGCTCCCGGGTAATGCCTGTTTCCCGGTCGACCCCAGTTGAACAGATCGGTGTGTGGTCATCCTTTTGGTGATTGAAAAACTGAACCAATACTACTAGTAGCTTCACGTACTAGTGCTAGTTGTTCGGACTTCGATGGATCACGTTGTGTCGGTGGCACACAATAGAAACTCCAAACCATGGGATTAGCCGGCTTGTGCCGAAGACTATCTCCTGTCGAGTTTTCTTCATCCGGCCAATTGCGACCTCCTCGAACCCTGTGAGAGATCCCTCCAAGAACTCATCACCACGGTGCGCGAGCCCCACGGTGAGCGCCAAGTGTCGTGGAATTGTCACGGCAGATGTGCTAACGAGAGGACTTAGTCGTGAGGCCAACGCATCTATGTGGTAGCCTGAGAGGGGCTGAGCGGAATCGAGAAACACAACACAAGACAAGGGTTTAGATAGCTTCGGGCCTCGGGAAACATCATCCGGTAACAACCCTACATGTTTTTTGAGGCTAGATCTCATTATGATCATGAGAGAGTCGCCGGTAAACCGGCTCTCTGTGTCTAGACCTAGAGATTGTTTCTTCTTTGCTTGTCCCTCTTTGGGGAGCCCTGCCCCTCCTTATATAAGTTGAAGGGGCGGGTTACATGTGGAGT
Organism: Aegilops bicornis; assembly: GCA_021605145.1. NCBI lineage: Eukaryota > Viridiplantae > Streptophyta > Magnoliopsida > Poales > Poaceae > Aegilops > Aegilops bicornis. The sequence continues at coordinate 603,755,174 of CM038674.1, read as the reverse complement.
CCTATTAGGAATAGGACTAGTCTACCTTCTAATACAAACCGGATACAAGTCCGGGTCTTGACTCCTTGTAAGGGAAATATTCTTCACGCCTTTCCTCTTAAACCGGCCCACCATTAACATAAACCGGCCTCCTGGGCCTTGGGCCTTGTCATCCGTTTGTCCCGCCCGCCGGGTCACCAGTGAGTCATAATGACCAGGTGGGTTACTTGTAAACCGCCAGGTCAGGGCGGGTTGCCAGTGAATCGCCAAGTGCCAGCCGGGTCTCAAGTAAACCGCCAAGTCCGGCCGGGTTATTCTTCCGGCTGGTTTATGCCGCGGGGTATATCCCCGACAAGAAGAAGAAGAAGAAGAAGAAGAAGAATAAGAAGAAGAAGAAGAAGAAGAAGAAGAGGAGGAGGAGGAGAAGAAAGAATAAGAAAAAGAAGAAGAAGAAGAAGAAGAAAGAGAAGAGGAGAAGAAGAAGAAGAAGAAGAAGAACAAGAAGAAAAAAGAGGAGAGGAGGAGAAGAAGAAGAACAGAAGAAGAAAAGGAAAAAAAGAGACCCCGACCCCGACCCGACCCCGACACCCGACACACCGACACCTCGGCACGACACCCCAACCCCGACCCCCGACCCCCGACACCCTGACACCACACTCCGACCCCGACCCCCGACCAACCGACACCCTGACACCACACCTCGACCCCGACACCTCGGCGCGACACCCCGACCCACACTCCGACACCCGACACCCCGACACCTCGGCACGACACCCCGACCCCGACCCCCGACACCCTGACACCACACCCCAACCCCATATATATTTGTGTTGATCGGGTGTATTTTTATTATGATACACTTAAATTATATACATATTATTATGTTCATGTCAGGTATCCAAATTTTTTATGTTGTACTAATTTCGTTTACTTTTTGTCATTGCAGGTGTTGACAGGATGGTGGGCAAGGGTCCAGAGCGCCCCGATCCTCCTGTGAGCGCTACTGGGAGGGGTGGTTCCATTATTCCAGCCCAGCCCCTCCGGAGAGCGCTGCTAGACAGTATGCAGACAACTGCGGCGGGCGCTTCTTCTTCGGCTGGGAGAGGTCAAGGGAGGATGAAGAAGCCTGCTAGAGGTGGACGTGGCAGCGGGAGAGGTAGGAAGGTTGTTACGCCTTCCTTGCCGCCACCTTCAGCTGATTCACCCGACCACAGGAGTGCTCCGTCTGACGTGGACCCGTCTCGGACTCCGGTCCATGAGCCTCCGGTCGCTGATACTTCCCCCGACCAGACTCGGGTCGCCGATCCTTCGCCCCACGTGAGACCGGTCCTAGGGTCTTTGTCTCATAAGACTCTGGTCACGGGGTCTTTGTCCCAGAAGACTCCGTTCACGGGGTCTTCGTCCCAAAGGACTCCAGTCACGGGGTCTTCGTCCGATAAGACTCCGGTCACGGGGACTTCGGCCCACGAGACTCCGGAGGATGGTAGCGAGGACACCTTTTCAGATGATAGCTACAGCGACGACGAGCAGGTTGAGAAGGGCAAGAAGGTCTACAAGTGTGGCTGTACAAAGCTCCCGCCCATGCCGACGACCCCCGACCAGAGGTGGTTGAGTGCGCCTAAAGGGTTGAAGTAAGTGCATTTACTATTTTTTAACCTTTTTCCTTCATGTTCCTTCAAATTAATATCTAATGCGTTGGCCTTGTCATACTGCAGGGGCTGGGTACGCCCCCGTGGTTCCCGTAGGCCCAACCAGGTCCTTGGTGTGCTTTGCCGGCAGCACTTCCCTGGGTGGGTCACGTTGCCCGGTGAGGGTCAGGTTCCACAGCTCGCACTGACCTAGGAGTGTACTCGGTTGCCCCGGCCCCGCCGGAGGAGAGGGTCGACGGTGTCTTGTGCGAGACGGTGGCCGACATTGTGTTTCGTCGGTTTTGGGTAATTTCTCCTTTACGGAATTAAAAATCAACACTACCTAGCGATTATACTAATCGGTGTTGTCTTGTTTGATTGCAGACCTTCTACAGTGTTTCAGAGGGAGAGCAGGAGGCCGTGTGTATGGTTGTCGAAAACGAGTGCAAGCGCCTACTTCAGAACTTAAGGCACGAGGCTCGGGTGTAGGCCGTTCGAGACTACTACACCTCGAAGGGTATTAGGAGGGGCAAGCAGAAGTGTCGCGGCAAGTTTCTGAGTAAGGAGAAGTACATGTAGGTAATTACATATTCTTAAGGCCTTGAACTTAGTTTTCTTGATTTGATTCGTAGGCGTAGCGCTGAAATTTCTCTTGACTCACTTAGGTGCCCCCGAGATAGTGTGTGGATAAGATGGACTGTTGGGAGGCATTGGTGGATGCGTGGTGCTCTGCCCAATGGAAAGTCAAACACCAAAGGGACAAGGATAAGGGCGACCAAAAGGAAGGTGTGCCACACCATCAAGGGAGCTCCAACCTGTTTGAGTACGGGGAGAACTGGGTATGTGGTTTTCTACATGATTCATGCAATTCATTCTTCATGCTAGATAGTTCATTTATGACATATTTAGCTCTAAAATGACATAATAACCTTAGATAGATCTATAAAATGACTTAATATGCTTTAGTCAGTTAAAAAATGGCATAACTACCTTCGATAGCTCAATAACGACCTAAACTAATCTTAACTAGTTCATTCATGACATAATTAGCTCTAAAATGACATAATAACCTTAGATAGCTCTATACAATGCCTAAATATGCTACAGTTAGCTCTAAAATGACATAATAACCTTGGATAGCTCAATAATGACATAATTAGCATACTTTGGTAAAAATGGCATAATAATCTTGGTTACCTCAAAAATGACCTAAACTTAGCTTATTTCCCTCGAAAATGACATAATAACCTTTCTTAGCTCCAAAATGACCTATTTACTTAGCAATATCACTATTCATGCTAGCTTGTGCCCTTAACTAATATTTTGTTCCTCTCTCTCAAAGCACCACCACAAGAAGCTGTGCTGTGTCCTGTTCGACCTCTATGGCATGGCCCATATGGCCCCGCATAAGAAGGCCAAGCCATTCACGAGTCCCACCTAGATGATCCAGAGAGCTTCACCAACAAGACCTCCCACCACAAGCTTGTGAAGTCTGCATACCTAGGGAAGGCGAGGAAAGGGGAGGACTTTAGCCCGAGCTATGATCCTTTTGATACAGAGCTGATGATGATATCTGGTGGCGGGAGGTCCCATGGCTCTCTAGCCATTGGTGATGGACTGATACGTTGTCCTAAGACTCTCCCGCAGATCAAGAAGCGCCTGAGTAGCTATGATCCTGAGATAACGCCTCGTGCATGGCCCGTAGAGATCTCCATGGCGGTTAGTTATACAGACTCTCTCACCTTTCCTCCATTACATTGTGTGTGCGTCCATCGATGATTGCAATGCTAACGAGGAGTGGTGTGTTGCACGCTATTGTTGAGAAAGAGAGATTGAAGACGAAGGAGCTTGTGGAGGAGGCAAAAAGGGAGGCACAAAGGGAGGCGGAGGAGAGGGAGAGGGAGATGGAGGAGAGGACGAATAAGCTGTTGGAGGGGGAGAGGAACTAGAACGACAGCGCTAACCGGGCCCTATACGAGCTCATCGTGGTATGTTTCTTGTCCATATTATCCCAATCATGCACGTAATGTTCGCATTACTATCTAATATGACTGACTCGTGAGAACCAAATGTGCAGAGCTAGTGCGAGAAAAACGGCCAGGCCCCTCCGCCGATGCCCCAGATTGCTCCGGCGACCACGATGAGTTTGATTTGAATGGTCGTTGCTTACTACTATTCACATTTCAGTTTGCGAACTTGCTAACGAGACATTATGGGAAATGATCTTTGGTGCAGCATGGCTCCCGACAAGCATCGACCACTCCTTCTGCCAATGCCGCAACCCCGACCGGTCCTTCACCTCCGTCTGTCACTGGCGCAGCCCCGACCATTCTACACCTCCGTGATAATGGTATTTTTCTTCATAATTAGTGTGTTTAGTCCATTTATGACATAATTTAGCCTATTTAGTCCACAAATGACATAATAAGATGAAGAAGATTTTCTTGTTCTTTTTCTAGTCTTCTTCTTCTTCTCCTTCTTCTTCTTCTTCTTCTTATTCTTCTTCTTCTTCTAGTTTTCTTCTTCTTCTTCTTCTCCAAAATGAAGTTAGCTCTAAGTTATATCAAAAATGACATAATATGCTTAGTTAGGTCAAAAATGGCATAATTAGCTAGGTAAGCTCAAAAATGGCATTTTTCTTCTTATTTAGCCTATTTAGTCCATTTATGACATAATGTAGCCTATTTAGTCAACAAATGACATAATAAGATGAAGAAAATCAAGGAAGAGGAAGAAAAGAAGGAAGAAGAAGAAGAAGTTCTTCTTTTCTCCTTCTCCTTCTTCTTCTTCTTCTTCTTCTTCTTCTTCTTCTTCTTCTTCTTCTTCTTCTTCTTCCTCTTCTTCTTCTAGTGTTCTTCTTCTTCTTCTAGTCTTCTTCTTCTTCTTCTTCTTCTTCTAGTTTTCTTCTTCTTCTTCTTCTCCAAAATGAAGTAAGCTCTAAGTTATATCTCATAATACGCTTAGTTAGGTAAAAATGGCATAATTAGCTAGGTAAGCTCAAAAATGGCATTTTTCTGCCTATTTAGTCCATTTATGACATAATTTAGCCTATTTAGTCCACAAATGACATAATAAGATGAAGAAAATCCAGGAAGAGGAAGAAAAGAAGGAACAGGAAGAAAAGAAGAAGAAGTTATTCTTCTAGTCTTCTTCTTCTTCTTCTTCTTCTAGTTTTCTTCTTTTCTCCACAGTGAAGTTAGCTCTAAGTTATATCTATAAAATGGCATAATATGCTTAGTTCACTAAAAAATGGCACAATTAGCTAGGTTAGCTCCATTTTACCTAAGTATGCTTACTTCTTCTTCTTCTTCTTCATTTTCTCCTTCTTCTTCTGATTCTAGTCTTCTTCTTCTAACTTTCTTGTTTCCAATTTTGCAGATTTAATTCACTATATGGAAGCTTGCATGGATGGAGTGCTTGTTTCCCTTTTCCTTTTTTTCGTTTGTATCGATGAAAAATGTGGAACTTGTTATATGGATGCATGGAACAATGTGTTGGATGAACATTGTGATGTTACTGTAATATGTATGGATGGAACTCTGTTTCTTATTATGTATGTATGTTGTCATGGATGGAGCTATGTGTTGGATACATCATATGTCTGCTGTGCATGTGAAAAAATATATGTATATCTGTATGTGAATTCCTGTGAAATCAAATGGATTCAAATAAAAACAGGGGATATGTAGCCTATTTGCCGTGTGCTAGCTGACGGCAAAGACCTTTGCCGTCCGCTAGCAGACGGCAAAGAGGACACGTGGCAGCTACCTGTAAAACCTGGGAACACTGGCTGCCTATTTGGTCACTTTGCCGTCTGCTGGCGGACGACAAAGATTCAAATAACTTTGCCGTCTGCCAGCGGACGGCATAGCTGGCCAAGTGGTAGCTTCCCAGCACTGCCTAGCTGATCTCTTTGCCGTCTGTCAGTGGACGGCAAAGAGCTTTGACTCTTTGCCGTCATTGGCGCATTTGCAAAGAGCATCATAACCCTAACGGCTCTCACGCTACCGCACTGCCGTCCGTTGTTGTAACATCCCAAATTTCCTATTTGGAATGTTTTATAATTATAGCTAAGCATCTATGCGTTCTGTTTGAATTTGAGTGGCATTTGAAGTTTCAGAAGTTTTGGAGTTGTTGGAAATTGAATTCAAAATTTTGGCAGTGGACATCATTTCAAAAACTATGCCTGATAAATACTTGAGAAAAAGTATGAGAGGAGTAAACATGACACTCCAAAAATATCAGAGGAAAAACATTGCCAAAAGGTTTGAATTCAAATTTGAGTTTTATTTGAATTTTGAAAAAATAATTTTTATAAAGTTTGGATTTTGCCTGGAAAAATGTTCAAATGATAGGAATATTCCCGATCATTTTGATATATATATGTCCTATATAAAATATTTATATTTAAGTATTTTTCTCTCTCTAATTATTCAAAAAATAGAAAGGACCCAGCGCCACCAAAGCCGACCGGCTCAGCCAAAGACTGGCGGCCCACCGAAGTTGGCCCACCAAGGCCAAATACCGAGCAGCCCAACCAACAGCCGCTGAGCCGAGCCGACGTCCCGACCACCGAAGCCGGCATTGCCGCCGCCGAGCCGCCGCCGTCGACCCGTCGATGAAGTCGCCGGATTCTCCGCCGTCCGATCTAGAACGAACGGTGTAGATTAGAACCCCCGAAGCGGTAGGTTTAGGTTTAGTAAACCGGGTTTTGTTCCGGTTTAGTTCCGGTTTTGTTTAGGTTAGTTGGACCGGCCCGACGCGGTTATTTTCTGTTAAACCATGGGCGTGTTTTAGTTATATTACGCCCGAAGCGTTAGTTAGGCCCATTAGGCCGTTTTTCTTTATTTTTCGTTTTCTGTTTTAACAGAATAGTTTCAGATTTGAAAAATTCATATCTTTTAATCTACTTAATATTTTTAAGTGATTCTTTTTTTGTTGGTTTGCAAATTTCTTATAGTTTCTGTCGAAAATACAGTTAGCTATGTTAAAAGTATTTAGAATTGCTTTATTTTAGATTTAGACAGAATAGTAAATCTGCTATAAAGTGAGTTAGGAAAATTAACTTTTTGTGATTCTTTTTGTCACAACTTTGTTTTGACATTACCTAACCGTAGCAATTTATTTGGGCATTTTAGGATTAATAAAAAAATAGTTTTAATCAGAATCATGTTATTCTTAATTAATTAACTAGCTACTGTTTTCCTATTGTTTTAGTTAGCAAATAAATTTATTTTTCATATGTGATAGATTATTCTAGGTTAGTTTCTGTCACTTTAGAGCATGAACTTTTATTTATAATAAATAAAACTTTTATTTTATTTTTCCTAATAGAATTTGCTTTAGGCCTAATAGGAGTTTTATAATAGATTTTAAAGTGATTCTTTTTGCTCCTAGTTGCTTGATGAATCCTTTTCTGTTAGGTAGCATAAACCCATGCTTAGGTTCTGCTAAGAAAATTTTTGTTATGTAAAACTATTTTTAGTTGTTGCTTGAAGTAGGAAAACTTTGATTTGGTTTTTCTTTGAGTTTCCTTTGGGTTTTGATTCGTTTGTTTTGTGTGTTTCATATTACTATGTTGTTATGTAAGTGATCATATGTTGTATGCTTATTGTGGTTATTGTTGTTGGAAATATGCCCTAGAGGCAATAATAAATTAGTTATTATTATTATATTTCCTTGTTCATGATAATCGTTTATTATCCATGCTATAATTGTATTGATAGGAAACTCAAATACATGTGTGGATACATAGACAACACCATGTCCCTAGCAAGCCTCTATTGGCTAGCTCGTTGATCAATAGATGGTTACGGTTTCCTGACCATGGACATTGGATGTCATTGATGACGGGATCACATCATTAGGAGAATGATGTGATGGACAAGACCCAATCCTAAGCCTAGCACAAAGATCGTAGTTCGTATGCTAAAGCTTTTCTAATGTCAAGTATCTTTTCCTTAGACCATGAGATTGTGCAACTCCCGGATACCGTAGGAATGCTTTGGGTGTACCAAACGTCACAATGTAACTGGGTGGCTATAAAGGTGCATTACAGGTATCTCCGAAAGTGTCTGTTGGGTTGGCACGAATCGAGATCGATTTGTCACTCCGTAAACGGAGAGGTATCTCTGGGCCCACTCGGTAGGACATCATCATAATGTGCACAATGTGACCAAGGGGTTGATCACGGATGATGTGTTATGGAACGAGTAAAGAGACTTGCCGATGCGAGATTGAACAAGGTATCGGTATACCGACGATCGAATCTCGGGCAAGTACAATACCGCTAGACAAAGGGAATTGTATACGGATCGATTGAGTCCTTGACATCGTGGTTCATCCGATGAGATCATCATGGAACATGTGGGAGCCAACATGGGTATCCAGATCCCGCTGTTGGTTATTGACCGGAGAACGCCTCGGTCATGTCTACATGTCTCCGAACCCGTAGGGTCTACACACTTAAGGTTCGATGGACGCTTAGGGTTATAAAGGAAGTTTGTATGTGGTTACCGAATGTTGTTCGAGTCCCGGATGAGATCCCGGACGTCACGAGGAGTTCCGGAATGGTCCGGAGGTAAAGATTTATATATAGGAAGTCCTGTTTGCCATCGGGACAAGTTTGAGGTCATCGGTATTGTACGGGACCACCGGAAGGGTCCCGGGGTCCACTGGTGGGGCCACCTATCCGGAGGGTCCCATGGGCTGAGGTGAGAAGGATCCAGCCCAAAGTGGGCTGGGCGCCACTTCCCCTAGGGCCCATGCGCCTAGGGTGAAGGGGAAACCCTAAAGGAAGATTCCCATAAGGGAAGGCACCTCCTAGGTGCCTTGGGGGAAGGACTCCTCCCACAGCCGCCGCCCCTTGGAGATTGGATCTCCTAGGGGCTGGCGCACCCCCCCCTTGGGATCCCTATATATAGTGGGGTAGGAGGGCCTCTCAAACACACTTTTTGCCTTTGGTGCAGCCCCTCCCTCTCTCCCAAGTTCTTCTCCTCTCCTGCGGTGCTTGGCGAAACCCTGCAGGATTGCCACGCTCCTCCATCACCACCATGCCGTTGTGCTGCTGCTGGATGGAGTCTTCCTCAACCTCTCCCTCTCTCCTTGCTGGATCAAGGCATGGGAGACGCCACCGGGCTGTCTGCGTGTGTTGAACGCGGAGGTGCCGTCTGCTCGGCACTCGGATCTCCGTGATTTGGATCACGACGAGTACGACTCCTTCAACCCCGTTCTCATGAACGCTTCCGCTTAGCAATCTACAAGGGTATGTAGATGCACTCTCCTTCCCTCGTTGCTAGTTTCTCCATAGATAGATCTTGGTGACACGTAAGAAAATTTTGAATTTCTGCCACGCTCCCCAACAAAGGGTATCATAGCTAGGTCTATTGCGTAGATTCTTTGCACGAGTAGAACACAAAGTAGTTGTGGGCGTTGATTTTGTTCAATATGCTTACCGTTACTAGTCCAATCTTGTTTCGACGGTATTGTGGGATGAAGCGGCCCGGACCGACCTTACACGCATTTACGTGAGACAAAGTTCCACCGATCGACATGCACTTGGTGCATAAGGTGGCTAGCGGGTGCCGCCTCCCACTTTAGTCGGAACGGATTCGATGAAAAGGGTCCTTATGAAGGGTAAATAGCAATTGGCATATCACGTTGTGGTTTTATGAGGTAAGAAACGTTCTTGCTAGAAACCCAAAGCAGCCACGTAAAACATGCAAACAACAATTAGAGGACGTCTAACTTGTTTTTGCAGGGTATGCTATGTGATGTGATATGGCCAAGAAGAATGTAATGAATAATATGTGATGTATGAGATTGATCATGTTCTTGTAATAGGATTCACGACTTGCATGTCGATGAGTATGACAACCGGCAGGAGCCATAGGAGTTGTCTTTATTTATTGTATGACCTGCGTGTCATTAAACAACGCCATGTAATTACTTTACTTTATTGCTAACCGGTAGCCATAGTAGTAGAAGTAATAGTTGGCGAGACAACTTCATGAAGACACGATGATGGAGATCATGATGATGGAGATCATGGTGTCATGCCGGTGACGATGATGATCATGGAGCCCGAAGATGGAGATCAATGGAGCTATATGATATTGGCCATATCATGTCACTACTATATAATTGCATGTGATGTTTATTATGTTTATGCATCTTGTTTACTTAGAACGACGGTAGTAAATAAGATGATCCCTTACACAAATTTCAAGAAGTGTTCTCCCCGACTGCGGCACCGTTGCTACAGTTCGTCAGCTTCTAAGCACCACGTGATGATCGGGTGTGATGGATTCTTACGCTCACATACAACGGGTGTAAGACAGATTTACACAAAGAAACACACTTGGGGTTAACTTGACGAGCCTAGCATGTACAGACATGGCCTCGGGAACACAGAGACCGAAAGGTCGAGCATGAGTCGTATAATAGATGCGATCAACATGAAGATGTTCACCAAGTCGACTAGTCCGTCTCACGTGATGATCGGACACGGCCTAGTTGACTCGGATCATGTAATCACTTAGATGACCAGAGGGATGTCTATCTGAGTGGGAGTACATAAGATGAACTTAATTATCTTGAACATAGTCAAAAGACCTTTTGCAAATTATGTCGTAAGCTCGCGCTTTAGTTCCACTGTTTAGATATGTTCCTAGAGAAAATATATTTGAAAGTTGTGATGGCGATTATGCGGACAGTAAATAGCTTATGTCCTTAATGCACCGCTCGATTGTCTTTGAGCCCCAAACATCGTCTGTGGATGTTGCGTAACATCGGACATACACGCTTTTGATAACTACATGATAGTTCGCTTAAACGGTTTAGAGTTGAGGCACCAAAGACGCTTTCAAACGTCATGAACATATGAGATGTTTCGAGGGCTGAAATTGGGATTTCAAGCTCGTGCCCACGTCAAAAGGTATAAGACCTCCGACAATCTTCTTAGCCGGCAAACTAAGGGAGAAAAGCTCAATCGTTGAGCTTGTGCTCAGATTGTCTGAGCACAACAATCACTTGAATCGAGTGGGAGTTGATCTTCCAGATGAGATAGTGATGTTTCTCCAAAGTCATTACCACCAAGCTGCTAGAGCTTCGTGATGAACTATAACATATCAAGGATAGAGATCATGATCCTTGAGGTGTTCGCGATGTTTGACACCGCGAAAGTAGAAGTCAAGTAGGAGCATCAATTGTTGATGGTTGGTAAAACCACTAGTTTCAAGAAGGGCAAGGGCAACAAGGGATACTTCATGACCCGGCAAAACAGTTCTTTGCTCTAGTGAAGAAAACCCAAGGTTGAACCCAAACCCGAGACTAAGTGCTTCTGTAATAAGGGGAACAGCCATTGGAGCAGCGTTACCCTAGATACTTGGTAGATAAGAAGGCTGGCAAGGTCGATAGAAGTATATTGGATATACATTATGTTAATGTGTACTTTACTAGTACTCCTAGTAGCACCAGGGTATTAAGATACCGGTTCGGTTGCTAAGTGTTAGTAACTCGAAATAATAGGCTACGGAATAAACGGAGACTAGCTAAAGGTGAGCTGACGGTATGTGTTGGAAGTGTTTCCAAGGTTGATGTGATCAAACATCGCACGCTCCCTCTACCATCAAGATTAGTAATAAACCAGAATAATTATCATTTGGTGTTTGCGTTGAGCATAGACATGATTGGATTATGTCTATCGCAATACGGTTATTCATTTAAGGAGAATAATGGTTACTCTATTTATTTGAATAATACCTTCGATGGTCTTGCACCTAAATAAATGGTTTATTGAATCTCGATCGTAGTGATACACATTTTCATGCCAAAAGTATAAGATAGTAATGATAGTACCACTTACTTGTGGCACCGCCATGTAAGTCATATTGGTGTAAACGCATGAAGAAGCTCCATGTTGATGGATCTTTGGACTCACTGCTTTTTGAAAAGTTTGAGACATGCAAACCATGTCATTGGTGAATACGCATGATGAAACTCCATGCGGATGGATCGCTTGGACTCACTTGATTTTGAATCACTTGAGATATGCAAAACATACCACATGGGCAAGATGACCAAAAGCCTCGGTTTCAAAGAAGATGGAACAAGATAGCAACTTGTTGGAAGCAACACATTTTTGATATGTGCAGTCCAATGAGTCTTTGAGGCATGCAAAGTGAATATCGTTATGTTCTCGACTTCACAAATGATTCGAGTAGATGTTGAGTATATTTACTTGATGAAACACAAATCTGAATTATTGAATGGTTCAAGTAATTTCAGAGTGAAGTTTAAGATCTTCGTGACAAGAGGATAGAATGTCTATGATATGATCATAGAGATGAATATCTAAGTTACGATTTTTGGCACACAATTAAGACATTGTGCAAATTGTTTCACAATTAATACCGCTCGAACACCATAGTGTGATGGTGTGTCCGAACATCATAGTTGCACCCTATTGGATATGGTGCGTACCATGATGTCTCTTATCGAATTACCACTATCGCTCATGGGTTAGGCATTAGAGACAACCGCACTCACTTTAATAGGGCACCACGTTACTCCGCTGAGATGACACCGTTTGAACTATGGTTTGGAGAAACCTAAGTTGTCGCTTTCTTAAAAGTTTGGGGCTGCGACGCTTATGTGGAAAAGTTTCAAGGTTGATAAGCTCGAACCAAAGCGGACAAAATGCATCTTCATAGGACACCCAAAACAGTTGGGTATACCTCCTAATTCAGATCCGGAAGCAATAGGGATTGTTTCTTGAATCGGGTCCTTTCTCGAGGAAAAGTTCGTCTCGAAAAGTTGAGTGGGAGGATGGTGGAGACTTGATGAGGTTATTGAACCATCACTTCAACTAGTGTGTAGCAGGGCACGTGAAGTTGTTCCCGTGGCACCTACACCAATTGAAGTAGAAGCTTATGATAGTGATCATGAAGTTTCGGATCAAGTCACCGACGCATACCTCGTAGGGTGACAAGGATGCGATTTACTTGAGTGGTACGCAATCCTGTCTTGAAGGTCATGTTGCTAGACAACAATGAACCTACGAGCTATGGAGAAGCGATGGTGGGCCCAAATTCGACAAATGGTTAGAGGCCATGAAATCCGAGATAGTATCCATATATCGTAACAAAGCATGGACTTTGGTGGACTTGCTCGATGATCGGCAAGCCATTGAGATGAATGGATCTTTAAGAAGAAGACGGACGTGGACGGTAATGTCACCGTCTATGAAGCTCGACTTGTGGCGAAAAGTTTTTCACAAGTTCAAGGAGTTGACTACGATGAGATTTTCTCATCCGTAGCGATGCTTAAGTCCGTCGGAATCATGTTAGCATAAGCTGCATTTATGAAATCTGGCAGATGGATGTCAAAACGTGTTTCCTTATCAGTTTTAAAAGGAAAGGTTGTATGTGATACAATCGTAAACGCTTTTGTCGATCCTAAGGATGCTAAAAGGTATGCTGGCTCCAGCGATCCTTCTAAGGACTGGACTAAGCATCTCGGAGTTGGAATGTGCGCTTTGATGAGATGATCAAAGATTTTGGGTTTATACAAAGTTTATGAGAAACTTGTATTTCCAAAGAAGTGAGTGGGAGCACTATGGAATTTCTCGATAACAATATGTTGTTGACATATTGATGATCAGAAATGATGTAGAATTTTCTGTAAAGCATATAGGGTTATTTGAAAAGTGTTTTCAAGTGAAAACTTGGATTAGGCTACTTGAACATTGAGCATCAAGATCTATGAGGATAGATAAAAAACGCTTAATGGTACTTTCAAATGAGCATATACCTTGACATGATCTTGAAGGTGTTCAAGATGGATCACCAAAGAAGGAGTTCTTGCACGAGATGTAAGGTATGAAGTTAAGACTTAAAGCTCGACCACGGCAGTAACGTAGAGAAAGGATGAAGGTCGCCCCTATGCTTCGGACATAGGCTCTATAGTATGCTATGTTGTGTACCGCATCGAAGTGTGCCTTGCCATGAGTCACTCAAGGTACAAGAATGATCCAGAATGGATCATTGGACAGCGTCAAAATTATCCTTAGAAGAATAAGGAAATGTTTCTCGATTATGGAGGTGATAAAGAGTTCGGGCGTAAAGGGTTACGTTGATGCAAGCTATAACACCTATCCGAGTGACTCTGAGTAGCAAACCGGATACGTATAGTTGAGCAACCATTTGGAATAGCTCCAAGTGGAGCGTGGAAGCAGCATTTACAATATGACATAGAGAATTGCAAAGTACACACGGATCTGAAAGGTTCAGACCCGTTGACTAAAACCCGTTGACTAAAACCTCTCTCACAAGCAAAACATGATCAAACCTCGTAACTCATTAAGTCTAAATCACATGATGATGTGAACTAGTTTACGTACACTAGTAAACTCTTTGGGTGTTAGTCACATGGCGATGTGACATATCGCTGTTAATCACATGACGATGTGAACTAGATTATTGACTCTAGTGCAAGTGGGAGACTGTTGGAAATATGCCCTAGAGGCAATAATAAATTAGTTATTATTATTATATTTCCTTGTTCATGATAATCGTTTATTATCCATGCTATAATTGTATTGATAGGAAACTCAAATACATGTGTGGATACATAGACAACACCATGTCCCTAGCAAGCCTCTATTGGCTAGCTCGTTGATCAATAGATGGTTACGGTTTCTGACCATGGACATTGGATGTCATTGATGACGGGATCACATCATTAGGAGAATGATGTGATGGACAAGACCCAATCCTAAGCCTAGCACAAAGATCGTAGTTCGTATGCTAAAGCTTTTCTAATGTCAAGTATCCTTTCCTTAGACCATGAGATTGTGCAACTCCGGATACCGTGAGGAATGCTTTGGGTGTACCAAACGCCACAACGTAATCGGGTGGCTATAAAGGTGCATTACGGTATCTCCGAAAGTGTCTGTTGGGTTGGCACGAATCGAGACTGGATTTGTCACTCCGTAAACGGAGAGGTATCTCTGGGCCCACTCGGTAGGACATCATCATAATGTGCACAATGTGACCAAGGGGTTGATCACGGGATGATGTGTTATGGAACGAGTAAAGAGACTTGCCAAGAACGAGATTGAACAAGGTATCGGTATACCGACGATCGAATCTCGGCAAGTACAATACCGCTAGACAAAGGGAATTGTATACGGGATCGATTGAGTCCTTGACATCGTGGTTCATCCGATGAGATCATCGTGGAACATGTGGGAGCCAACATGGGTATCCAGATCCCGCTGTTGGTTATTGACCGGAGAACGCCTCGGTCATGTCTACATGTCTCCGAACCGTAGGGTCTACACACTTAAGGTCTGGCGATGACGCTTAGGGTTATAAAGGAAGTTTGTATGTGGTTACCGAATGTTGTTCGAGTCCCGGATGAGATCCTGGACGTCACGAGGAGTTCCGGAATGGTCCGGAGGTAAAGATTTATATATAGGAAGTCCTGTTTCGCCATCGGGACAAGTTTCGGGTCATCGGTATTGTCACGGACCACCTGAAGGGTCCCGGGGTCCACTGGTGGGGCCACCTATCCCTGAGGGTCCCATGGGCTGAGGTGAGAAGGATCCAGCCCAAAGTGGGCTGGGCGCCACTTCCCTAGGGCCCATGCGCCTAGGGTGAAGGGGAAACCCTAAAGGAAGATTCCCATAAGGGAAGGCACCTCCTAGGTGCCTTGGGGGAAGGACTCCTCCCGGCCGCCGCCCCTTGGAGATTGGATCTCCTAGGGGCTGGCGCACTTGGGATCCCTATATATAGTGGGGTAGGAGGGCCTCTCAAACACACTTTTGCCTTTGGTGCAGCCCTCCCTCTCTCCCAAGTTCTTCTCCTCTCTGCGGTGCTTGGCGAAACCCTGCAGATTGCCACGCCTCCATCACCACCATGCCGTTGTCTTGCTGCTGGATGGAGTCTTCCTCAACCTCTCCCTCTCTCCTTGCTGGATCAAGGCATGGGAGACGCCACCGGGCTGTACGTGTGTTGAACGCGGAGGTGCCGTCTGCTCGCACTCGGATCTCCGGTGATTTGGATCACGACGAGTACGACTCCTTCAACCCCGTTCTCATGAACGCTTCCGCTTAGCGATCAACAAGGGTATGTAGATGCACTCTCCTTCCCCTCATTGCTAGTTTATCCATAGATAGATCTTGGTGACACGTAAGAAAATTTTGAATTTCTGCTACGTTCCCCAACAATTGTTTGCCTCGGTAGAATTTCCGGAGTGCGAAGCTTGCTACCACAAGTCCCTAGCTTACGAAGATCGTCAGCAAGGCAAGTCATTGATCATGTTTCTTTACAATACCTATGATTTTTATTCAATTAGAATTACCTCCCCACCATGCATGCAAGAGGGTGAAATTTTGAAGTTATGTTCTTGAGTAGTATCATGAGGTAGGATGAACCAATTCCCTTGTTACCATGACCCGGACGAATTAGTTTTTTTTTGCTATGCTCGTAGACTGGGTTGGTTGAGTGAATTCATAAGGGAGATGTGAGAGTCTTAAAGATGATGACAACCCCATGACTTCAAGATCAAGATGGACTTCGAAATTCACTACTGGGTGGAGGACGGTTGACGGGCACCCTGGAGAACCCAGTGGTTCGCCGGCATGCATGGAGAAGCGCCATGACATCTTGCAGAAAGCTTCACCCAGC
Source organism: Aegilops bicornis (assembly GCA_021605145.1). Classification (NCBI taxonomy): domain Eukaryota; kingdom Viridiplantae; phylum Streptophyta; class Magnoliopsida; order Poales; family Poaceae; genus Aegilops; species Aegilops bicornis. Next base: position 603,738,877 of record CM038674.1, on the reverse strand, counting down.
CACGAAGAGACGGATGTATACCCCATCGACGGAAGCTTACGCAGCAGCCGCAAGCCATTATGGGCTCGCTTGGTCAACCCTAGTTGTGACTGGCTGGACGGTACTACAAGATGTAGAAGAACGGTAGGATTGGATGGGTACCGCAGTGGTCGAGGAACTCTTCGAAGACCTGTTCGTTCCTCCCGCCTTCAAACACCATGAAGTGCTAAGACTTAAAAGGAGGGAACGATTCTTGCGGTAAAGTGCGCAAACCTCTGCAGAGAAAAGATCTAATCGATTAGCCGTGTCCCTGCTATTACGGACAATTTGAGCCTCCGGAACTTGGAAGTATTCGGAAATCTCAACACTGAAATTAATAATTTAATTGAGGGGTTATGACTTAATAATTTGGGAATGAGACATTGGTTGGCGGAACCATCTCAATAACTACCAACAATTTTGTAGTATTTGCAAGCAAGTCCACTGTAGTAGGAAAAAACTGGCTTTTTCGCAAAATGATGAAACTTAGAGCCCCACAGCCAAATTGCATATAGTAATAGTAATATTTTATTGTTCTCTCTTCATGACTTGCCAGCATATTCAAAATGCTTACCTACACGGCTGCAACGTCTTATGTTGCAGAGGATTATTTCCATCAGGAGTGAGGCTACGATCCGCGCTTGGTGATTGCCCTTTGGAGTCGGATGGACTCGCTATTCTTCTACGCTTCCGCAGCTTTACTTAGTTTATTTCTCATGAGTTGGCCTTCGGCCGAATTTATTCCATTGTAATAAAGACTCGATATGAGAATCGTGTAATAAATTCAGGTGTGATTGAACTTTGATTATTTCATCAATGTACTGTGAGTGCCAACATGATCTTGGGATGGTACAGACACAGAGACTTGACCGATTTTGGGTCAGGTTGCTACAGAGATGGTATCAGAGCACACGCTGACCGTAGGACGTAACCCCTAGGATCGGAAAGCCATAGGAAGAGACTATTTATTGTATGTCCTTATCATTCCGTAATTCTCCCCTGTTCATTTCTGACTTCTCTCCGATTTTCAACATTCTAGATGGCCGAAGTTCACCCCGCTTTGCTACCGGAGTTTTGCCACCAGATGAGACGATGCCCTTCGACAGAAGCTGGTCCAGATCGTGAAGAAGCTGAAGATTGCTCGCCTCGATCACCGGAAGCCTACCAATGCACTTCCGACGGATACCCGCTACAGGATCGAGGTGCACATTCCAGGAGAACCTTCGAGGACATACAGAGCCTATTGACTTTGAGTTTACCGACTTCAACCGGATCCTCCGGAAGAGACATGGCGATTTATCGTGCACTTGGACATCTCCGAGAAGAGTACAGGCGAGCTCGATCCATCGATCTCGCCATGGTTTCTCGCAGAGCAAGGAATGGAGATATCATCCGCATCGTGGAGGACGACTCCATTCTCTCATATGTCCAAGACTTGGAGTGTCTCCTCGTGAAACGGGAGATCCGCATCGCCATAACTCGAAGGTACACAGGAGGCTGTTGTTCCGTGAACTGGAACTGGAAGAGAAGGCACACGCAGACTTCCTTGACCATGAGGAAGAAATCGCGGACTTCATGGAGAGAGTCGACGACCTGAAAATGAAGGTTGTCGCGTTAGAAGAAAAGATGGACTTGGGAGAGGACCTTTTTCCGAGTGGAGATGACGGACCTCTCGTGAGCAATGATCAGGATTATGAAGGGAGTTCCACCGAAGAAAGCCGCAAGAGGAGGCGCCGCATCAGAGGACGCCACACCGGAGGACATCGCACCAGAGGACGCAAGGATTATTGATGAAGACATTTAGTCGACCGCCATGTTATTTTATTTTCGTCGATTAGTTAGGTCGTTATGTTCGATTAGTCGAGATATTTGTAATCGAGATTGAACCATGTTTGAGTGGATGAATAAATGATTGGTGTGATTATGATTGTGCATTCATATGGGTAGTGATATTCCCTCATTAGACCATTGTTCTATTCTAATTTTCTCATCCACTCCAAAACACCAGATGCCTCCGAGACGTGACCCCGGTCTCAACTTCCGCCGGAGCTCACCCAGCTGATTCAAAGAATGTAATGCCCTCATGCGGATGCTCATCCGAACTGTAACAACAACAACAACAATCCACCGCCACCACCCTCGCTGACAACTTGACCCGCTTCTTAAGGCTGAATCCGCCAGTGTTCTCTAGCAAGACCTTGAGCCGATTGTGGCCGATGATTGGCTCCGCAAGGTCGGAAGGGAGTTAGTCACCGTTGGATGCATCGATGCGAGAGAAGGTGCGCTTTGCCGCACATCAACTTGATGGACCTGCAGCTTCTTGGTGGGAGAACTACACCGCCACTTATCCCATCGGCACCATCACGTGGGATCAGTTCCAAAGAGCCTTCCGCACCGCTCATGTTTCAGCTGGAGCCATGAGTCTCAAGAAGCGTGAGTTCCGCAACTTAGGCCAGGGAACCGTCATCGTGGGCAAGACGTGGATGAGTTCAAGAAGTTAGCTCGCTATGCCCCGGATGATGTGGCCACAGATGCCGCAGCAGGAAAAGTTTCTCGAGGGACTCAATGACGAGCTGGGTATGCAGCTAATGGTGGCTACCTTCACCAACTACCGTGAGCTGGTAGACAAGGCCACCATACTCAAGGCAAGCAGCAGCAGATTGATAGTCGCATAGCGGAAGTATGGCCAGGAAGTACAACTCGAGCTCAGCAGAAGCCCGTTATGCCCCATACTCGGGAGGGCATACCCATCACAACCATGGAGGACATAACCATGGAGGGAATGGGAACAACCGCAACTGTGACAACAAGTCAGGCAATGGGAATGGCAATGGAAACGGCAATGGCAACCAAGATCGTCCTGCCCCGGCTCAGAAAGATCTGAGTCACATCACCTGTTTCAAGTGCCAAAAAACAGGGCACTATGCCACCGACTTCCCGGAGGCCAAGCAGAGGAATGGAAGCGGCAATGGAAGCTCAAATAAGAAGCCCAACCCTTTCCCTCGTGCAGTGTGAACCACATTGACGTGGAGGACGTCTATGATCAGCCGACACCGTGGTTGGTAAGTTTTATTGAATTCACGCTCAAGATTGGTACTCTTTGATTCTCGTGCAACGCATTCATTCATATCAAGGGTAGTTGTGGAAAAGTACGGGTTGCCAACTAAAACCCTTAGAAGCCCCTTCGCGTCGGCCCGCAGGAGGAGAAATGATGGCAGGTTTAGGCTGTCATGCAACCCTCAACATCGGAAACCATAAATTTCCGCAGACCTCATAGTGTTGGAAACCCGGACCTTGGATGTAATCCTAGGCATGGATTGGTTGACGAAGTTTGAAGGAAACATAGACCGCTCAAGAAGTCGATTCTGCTCACCTCCCCGGATCAGAAGAGGATCAATTATGTAGCCAGTCATAGCCAGATGAAGAATCAGGTGAATTCCCTCACGGGAGTTGTTCATGAGGAAGTGCCAGTAGTGCAAGATTTTCCGATGTGTTTCCGAGGAATTACCAGAATGCCACCGGACAGGGACATTGAATTTCTGATTGAGTTATTGCCAGGCGCAGCCCCAATATCCAAGAGACCCTATCGGATGCCCCCGAACGAATTGGAAGAGATCAAAAAGCAAATTAATGAGCTATTGGAGAAAGGATATATTCGGCCAAGCTCATCACCATGGGGAGCCCCAGTTCTTTTGGTAGAGAAGAAGGATGGAAGCCTGAGAATGGTTGTGGATTATCGTTCGTTGAATGATGTGACCATCAAGAACAAGTACCCTCTGCCAATGATTAATGATCTATTTGATCAGCTAGTTGGAGCCAAGGTATTCTCCAAGATCGATCTTCGATCGGTATCATCGATTGAAGATCCGTGAAAAGGATATACCCAAAACAGCATTCACCACTGTGTATGGTTTATATGAGTATACCGTCATGTCATTTGGATTGACTAATGCCCTGCATACTTCATGAATTTGATGAACAAGGTATTTATGGAATATCTGGACAAATTTGTCGTGGTGTTCATCGATGATATACTGATTTTCTCCAAGAGCGAGGAAGAGCATAAGGAACATTTGCGTCTAGTTCTGGAGAAACTCCGAGAACATCAGTTGTATGCCAAGTTCAGCAAATGTGAATTTTGGCTGAAGGAAGTCGGATTCCTCGGACATGTTATTTCAGGAGAAGGAATAGCAGTTGACCCTGCCAAGGTTGAATCAGTCACCGATTGGCGATCACCCACCTCGATCAAGGAGATCCGCAGCTTTCTTGACTCGCAGGATATTATCGGAGGTTTATTGAGAATTTCTAAGATTGCCAAGCCCATGACTGAACTGTTGAAGAAGGACGCCAAGTACATCCGGACCGAGGATTGTGAAGCCGTTTCGTGAATTGAAGAAACGTTTGGTTACAGCCCGTACTGATTTTGCCGGACATACACAAGGATTACCGGTATATTGTGGCGCTTCTCGTCAGTGGACTCGGAGGAGTACTCATGCAGGAAGGAAAAGTTGTAGCTTATACCTCCGCATAGCTACGACCACACGAGATGAATTATGCCACACATGATTTGGAGTTAGCAGTAGTAGTGCATGCACTCAAGACCTGGAGACATTTCCTCATCGGAAACCGTTGTGATGTTTACACAGATCACAAGAGCTTGAAGTATATTTTCACGCAGAAAGAGTTGAACCTCAGGAAGAGGAGATGGCTAGAGTTAATCAAGGACTACGCATGAGATTGCATTACCACCCAGGAAAGGCTAATGTTGTAGCAGATGCTTTGAGCCGTAAGAGTTATGTGAATACTCTTATAGCGGGAGGATTACCCCAGGAGTTAGCCGATGGCCTCGTAGATCTCCGATCGGAGATAGTTCCGAGAGGATATGTTGCAGCTCTGGAAGTTCAGTCCACTTTGGCCGGCTGTAATTCGTGAAGCCCGTAAGTCTGACAAGGAAATTGATGAGATAAAGAAAAGGATGAATGAAGGAAAAGCTAAAGGGTTTCGTAAGGATGAATACGGAGCTATATGGTACGGGGATCGTATTTATGTGCCCAATGATCCCGAACTCAGGAAGCTAATTCTTCAAGAGGCTCATGATTCACCGTACTCGATTCACCCCGATAACACCAAGATGTACCTGGATTTGAAGGAAAGCTTCTGGTGGACAGGTATGAAGAAGGATATTACCGAGTACGTAGCAGTATGCGATGTTTGTCAATGAGTAAAGGCAGAACATCAGAAGCCAGCAGGGTTACTTCAAACTTTGCCGATTCCCGATTGGAAATGGGAAAAACTTGGAATGGATTTTATCACAGGATTACCCAGGACCCGTTCAGGTTATGATTCCATCCGGTAGTGGTTGATCTATTGACCAAGGTAGCTCATTTCATTCCCGTGAAGACTACCTATACCAGTTGTAAGTTGGCCAAGATATACATGACCAGGATCGTATGTCTGCATGGAGTTCCGAGGAGTATCGTGTCAGATAGAGGAACACAATTTACCTCAAAGTTTTGGAATCAGTGACATGAAACTTTGGGTACGAGGCTGGAGTTCAAGACAGCTTTTCATCCACGCAGATGGATGCACCGAGAGAGTCAACCAGATTCTGGAGGACATGTTGAGAGCTTGTGTGCTAGACTATGGGTTTAGCTGGGATGATAATTTGTCAGACGCAGAGTTCTCATACAACAACAGTTATCGCACCCGATCGAAGATGGCCCCTTCGAAGCTCTATACGGAAGGAGGTGCGAACACCATTCTTTGTGGGATGGTGTTGGAGATCGAACACTTTTCGGTTCCGATCTTATCGGAGATTCAAGAGAAAGTCAAACTGATTCGAGATAGACTCAAGATAGCTCAACGAAATGTAAGAGTTATGCCGACAAGAACGCAAGGAAGTAACTTACGAAGCGGGAGACCGAGCATATCTTCGGGTGTCTCCACTTCGTGGAATCAAGAGGCTTGGTGTCAAAGGAAAGTTAGCACCCCGATTCATTGGCCCCTACAAAATCCTCGAACGTCGTGGAGAAGTTGCTTACAAGTTGAAATTGCCGGAAGGATTGTCCGGAGTTCATGATGTCTTCCATGTTTCTCAGCTGAAGAAGTGTCATGCCGACATGGCTGATATTCCGTTGAGAGACACAGTGCCCCTAGAGGCCATACAGCTCGAAAGTGATCTGACTTATAAGGAGAAACCCGTCCGGATTCTCGAGACTGCGAACAGAGTCACCCGCAAAGCAAGATCATCAAGTTTTGCAAGGTCTTTGTGGAGTCATCACTCCAAGAGGAAGCCACACGGGAGCGCCAAGAAGACCTCCTTCGAGACCACCCGCACCTATTTGCTAGCCAACCCGAATCTCGATGGCGAGATTCATCTTAAGGTGGGTAGGTTTGTAACATCCCAAATTTCCTATTTGGAATGTTTTACAATTATAGCTAAGCATCTATGCATTCTGTTTGAATTTGAGTGGCATTTGAAGTTTCATAAGTTTTGGAGTTGTTGGAAATTGAATTCAAAATTTTGGCAGTGGAAATCATTTCAAAAACTATGCCTAATAAATACTTGAGAAAAAGTATGAGAGGAGTAAACATGACACTCCAAAAATATCAGAGGAAAAACATTGCCAAAAGGTTTGAATTCAAATTTGAGTTTTATTTGAATTTTGAAAAATAAATTTTTATAAAGTTTGGATTTTGCCCTGAAAAATATTCAAATGATAGGGAATATTCCTGATCATTTTGATATATATATGTCCTATATAAAATATTTATATTTAAGTATTTTCTCTCTCTCTAATTATTCAAAAAATAGAAAGGACCCAGCGCCAGCCAGTGCCGACCGCCCACAAAGACTGGCGGCCCAATCGAGTGGCCGCCAATAGCGACCAGCCTGAAAGGCCAATGGCCCAGCCCCCTCGACCGAACCCTCCCGCAGATCGGTCGCCTGACCGACGCCTCTCCCTCACCCGACACGACACCCCCCACCTCCCTCTTCCCACGCCTCGCCGCCGCCCGGATCTCACGGATCCGGATTCGCCATGAATCCCTCCCCGATCGCCTCGCGCAAGTCGAGGCCCCCACCCTATATATACCCCTCCCCTCGACCCCGTTCCCTCCTTCGCCCCCTCGCCTAACCCCTCCCTCTCGCCGCACACGCTCGCCGGAGCAACCGAGCCGCCGCCGCCATTAGCTTCGTCCCGACCCACCCCGGCCACCCCGAGCTCACCTGACCCCACCCCCGAGCTCACCTCGTCGCGCCGCGCCACCGGAGGTCCTCACGACGTCTCGCGACCACCGGAGCCGCCACGCCGTCACCGCCCGAGCCGCCGTCGCCGTCGACCCCGTCGGTAAGTCGCCGAACTCCCCTCCGCCGTCCGATCTAGAACGAACGGTGTAGATTAGAACCCCCGAAGCGGTAGGTTTAGGTTTAGTAAACCGGGTTTTGTTCCGGTTTAGTTCCGGTTTTGTTTAGGTTAGTTGGACCGGCCCGACGCGGATATTTTCTGTTAAACCATGGGCGTGTTTTAGTTATATTACGCCCGAAGCGTTAGTTAGGCCCATTAGGCCGTTTTTCTTTATTTTTCGTTTTCTGTTTTAACAGAATAGTTTCAGATTTGAAAAATTCATATCTTTTAATATACTTAATATTTTTAAGTGATTCTTTTTTTGTTGGTTTGAAAATTTCTTATAGTTTCTGTAGAAAATACAATTAGCTATGTTAAAATTATTTAGAATTGCTTTATTTTAGATTTAGACAGAATAGTAAATCTGCTATAAAGTGAGTTAGGAAAATTATTTTTAGTGATTCTTTTGTCACAACTTTGTTTTGACATTACCTAACCGTAGGAATTTATTTGGGCATTTTAGGATTAATAAAAAAATAGTTTTAATCAGAATCATGTTATTCTTAATTAATTAACTAGCTACTGTTTTCCTATTGTTTTAGTTAGCAAATAAATTTATTTTTCATATGTGATAGATTATTCTAGGTTAGTTTCTGTCACTTTAGAGCATTAACTTTTATTTATAATAAATAAAACTTTTATTTTATTTTTCCTACTAGAATTTGCTTTAGGCCTAATAGGAGTTTTATAATAGATTTTAAAGTGATTCTTTTTGCTCCTAGTTGCTTGATGAATCCTTTTCTCGTTAGGTAGCATAAACCCATGCTTAGGTTCTGTTAAGAAAATTTTTGTTATGTAAAACTATTTTTAGTTGTTGCTTGAAGTAGGAAAACTTTGATTTGGTTTTCTTTGAGTTTCCTTTGGGTTTTGATTCGTTTGTTTTGTGTGTTTCATATTACTATGCTGTTATGTAAGTGATCATATGTTGTATGCTTATTGTGGTTATTGTTTGCCTCGGTAGAATTTCCGAGTGCGAAGCTTGCTACCACGAGTCCCTAGCTTACGAAGATCGTCAAGCAAGGCAAGTCATTGATCATGTTTCTTTACAATACCTATGATTTTTATTGCATTAGAATTACCTCCCCACCATGCATGCAGTAGGTGAAATTTTAAAGTTATGTTCTTGAGTAGTATCATGAGGTAGGATGAACCAATTCCCCTTGTTACCATGACCCGGGACGAAGTAGTTTATTTTTTCTATGCTCGTAGACGGGGTTGGTTGAGTGAATTCATAAGGGAGATGTGAGAGTCTTAAAGATGATGACAACCCCATGACTTCAAGATCAAGATGGACTTCAAATTCACTCTTTGGGTGGAGGACGGTTGACGGGCACCTGGAGAACCCAGTGGTTGGCGGGATGCATGGAGAAGCGCCATGACATCTTGCGGAAAGCTTCACCCAGCCACGAAGAGACGGATGTATACCCCATCGACCGGAAGCTTACATGTGCAGCCGCAAGCCATTATGGGCTCTGGCTTGGTCAACCCTAGTTGTGACTCTGGCTGGACGGTACTACGAGATGTAGAAGAACGGTAGGATTGGATGGGTACCGGCAGTGGTCAGAGGAACTCTTCGGAAGACCCTGTTTCATTCGTCCCGTCTTCAAACACCATGAAGTGCGAAGACTTAAAAGGAGGGAACGATTCTTGCGGGTAAAGTGCGCAAACCTCTGCAGAGAAAAGATCTAATCGATTAGCCGTGTCCCCGGTTACGGACAATTTGAGCCTCTGGAACTTGGAAGTATTCAGAAATCTCAACACTGAAATTAATAATTTAATTGAGGGTTTATGACTTAATAATTTGGGAATGAGACATTGGTTGGCGGAACCATCTCAATAACTACCAACAATTTTGTAGTATTTGCAAGCAAGTCCACTGTAGTAGGAAAAAACTGGCTTTTCGCAAAATGATGAAACTTAGAGCCCCACAGCCAAATTGCATATAGTAATAGTAATATTTTATTGTTCTCTCTTCATGACTTGCCAAAGATATTCAAAATGCTGACCTACACGGCTGCAACGTCTTATGTTGCAGAGGATTATTCCGATCAGGAGTGAGGCTACGATCCGCGCATGGCGATTGCCCTTTGGAGTCGGATGGACTCGCTATTCTTCTACGCTTCCGTAGCTTTACTTAGTTTATTTCTCATGAGTTGGCCTTCGGCCGAATTTATTCCATTGTAATAAAGACTCGATATGAGAATCGTGTAATAAATTCAGGTGTGATTGAACTTTGATTATTTCATCAATGTACTGTGAGTGCCAGCATGATCTTGGGATGGTACAGACACAGAGACTTGACCGATTTTGGGTCAGGTCGCTACAGTTGTCTTTGCCATCTATTGACCTAGGATGGCGGACGGCAAAATCCTTTCCCGTCCGCTTACTGGAAGCGGATGGAAAAGAAGGCCTTTGCTGGCATGTGTTCAGATGGACAATTTGCCGTCTGCTGGCGGACGGCAAAGACGTTTGCCATCCGTGATCCATGCCTTTGCCGTCCGCCATGGCGGACGGCAAAGAAGCTGATTCCAATAGTGTATCAGGTAATGCTTTAAGCTCAAACAAGGGATCACCCTTTGGTGGAGGAGGATCCCCTAGGATTTCAACAGGCAAGTTTTGTTTCAAAATGGGTCCCTGTTTAAAGAATACTTCATCTATTTCCCATCTTTCATTCATAAACATATCATTTTCATGGTCTAGAAAATATTGCTCTAAAGGATCATTAGGAGGCACGGCAATGGAAGCAAGACCAATAATTTCATCTTTACTAGGTAATTCTTCCTCATGGGGTTGTCTACGAAACTTAGCGAAATTAAACTCATGAGACATATCCCCCAAGCCAATAGTAACAACATCCTTTGTGCAGTCTATCCTAGCATTAACAGTATTCAAGAAGGGTCTACCAAATATAATGGGACAAAAGTTGTCTTGTGGGGAACCAAGAACAAGAAAATCAGCAGGATACTTAACTTTCCCACACAAAACTTCAACATCTCTAACAATCCCAACTGGTGAAATTGTGTCTCTATTGGCAAGCTTAATTGTAACATCAATTTCCTCTATCTCAGCAGGTGCAATATCGTGCATAATTTCTTTGTATAAGGAATGAGGTATTGCCCTTTCACTAGCACCCATATCACATAAGCCATGATAGCAATGATCTCCTATTCTAACAGAAATAACAGGCATGCCTACAACAGGTCTATGTTTACCCTTATTATCGGGTCTAGCAATTCTAGCAGCTTCATCACAGAAGTAAATAACATGCCCATCAATATTATCGGCCAAGAGATCTTTAACCATAGCAATACTAGGTTCAACTTTAATTTGCTCAGGGGGTGTAGGTGTTCTAGTGTTACTCTTACGAACCACAGTCGAAGCTTTAGCATGATCCTTTATTCTAACAGGGAAAGGTGGTTTCTCAATATAAGCTGTAGGAACAATAGGATCAACATTGTAAGTGATAGTTTTTTCTTCAACTTTAATAGGTGCAACTAATTTTACTTCACTGGGAGGATTATATTTAAACCACTTCTCCTTAGGGAGATCAACATGAGTAGCAAAGGATTCACAGAAACAAGCTACTATCTCAGAGTCAAACTTAGGTGTTATACCTGACTCCTTACCTTCGTCGAGATCCCAATCTTCAGAGTTGCGTTTAATTCTTTCTAATAAATCTCATTTGAATTCAATAGTCTTCATCATAAAGGAGCCAGTACAAGAAGTATCGAGCATGGAGCGATTATTGAGAGAAAGCCGTTCATAAAAATTTTGAATAATAATTTCTCTTGAGAGCTCATGATAGGGGCATGAATATAACATTGACTTAAGCCTCCCCCAAGCTTGAGCGATGCTTTCTCCTTCACGAGACCAAAGATTATATATATAGTTGAGATCACGATGAACAAGATGCATAGAATAAAACTTCTGATGAAATTCCAATTTCAATCGGTTGTAGTTCCATGATCCCATATCATCACATAGGCTAAACCATGTCAATGCCTTTCCCTTCAAAGATAAATGGAATACCTTCTTCTTGATAACATCCTCGGCCATACCTGCAAGCTTAAATAATCCACAAAATTTATCCAAATAGATTAAGTGCAAATCGGGATGCAATGTTCCATCTCCTGTAAAAGGATTAGCTAGCAGTTTCTCTATCATACCCGAAGGAATTTCAAAGTAAACATTTTCAGTAGGTTCAGTAGGCTGAGGAGCAACTCTTTGCTCTCTTTGGTCGTGGTGAAGATACCTGAACAAGCCCCTCAAAGGATTATGTTCCATAGTAACAAGTGACAGTAAATTTCAGCACAATATAAAAATGTTTCCTTACCAAATTCCACCTACCAAAGGCGCTTCACTCCCCGACAACGGTGCCAGAAAAGAGTCTTGATGACCCACAAGTATAGGGGTCGAACCCAATGAGGAGCAGAAGGAAATGATAATCGGTTTTCAGCAAGGTATTCTCTGGAAGCACTGAAATTATCGGTAACAGATAGTTTTGAGATAAGGTAATTCGTAACGGGTAGCAAGTAACAAAAGTAAATAAGGTGCAACAAGGTGGCCCAATCCTTTTTGTAGCAAAGGACAAGCCTGGACAAACTCTGATATATAGGAAAACTCTCCCGAGGACACATGGGAATTATCGTCAAGCTAGTTTTCATCACGCTCATATGATTCGCGTTCGTTACTTTGATAATTTGATATGTGGGTGGACCGGTGCTTGGGTACTGCCCTTTCTTGGACAAGCATCCCACTTATGATTAACCCCTATTGCAAGCATCCGCAACTACAAAAGAAGTATTATGGTAAACCTAACCATAGCATGAAACATGTGGATCCAAATCAGCCCCTTACGAAGCAACGCATAAACTAGGATTTAAGCTTCTGTCACTCTAGCAACCCATCATCTACTTATTACTTCCCAATGCCTTCCTCTAGGCCCAAACAATGGTAAAGTGTCATGTAGTCGACGTTCGCATGACACCACTAGAGGAAATACAACATACATCTCATCAAAATATCGAACGAATACCAAATTCACATGACTACTTATAGCAAGACTTCTCCCATGTCCTCAGGAACAAACGTAACTACTCACAAATCATATTCATGTTCATAATCAGAGGGGTATTAATATGCATAAAGGATCTGAACATATGATATTCCACCAAATAAACCAACTAGCATCAACTACAAGGAGTAATCAACACTACTAGCAACCCAGAGGTACCAATCTGAGGTTTTGGGGCAAAGATTGGATATAAGAGATGAACTAGGGTTTGAGAGTAGATGGTGCTGGTGAAGATGTTGATGGAGAGTGACCCCCTCCCAATGATAGGATCGATGGTGATGACGATGGTGATGATTTCCCCCTCCCGAACGGATGTTTCCCCGGCAGAACAGCTCCGCCGGAGCCCTAGATTTGGTTCCGCCAAGATTCCGCCTCGTGGCGGCGGTGTTTGTTCCCGAAAGCTTCCCCCTGATTTTTTCCAAGGTGAAAGACTTCATATAGTAGAAGATGGGCACCGGAGGCCTGCCATGGGGCCCAGGAGGCAGGGGGCGTGCCCAGGGGGGGTAGGGCGCGCCCCCACCCTCGTGGATGGTGGGTGGCCCCCCTCTGGTACTTTCTTCGCTCAGTATTTTTTATTAATTCCAAAAACTGCCTCCGTGAAGTTTCAGGACTTTTGGAGCTGTGCAGAATAGGTCTCTAATATTTGCTCCTTTTCCAGCCCAGAATTCCAGCTGCCGGCATTCTCCCTCTTCATGTAAACCTTGTAAAATAAGAGAAAAAGGCATGAGTATTGTGACATAATGTGTAATAACAGCCCATAATGCAATAAATATGGATATAAAAGCATGATGCAAAAAGGATGTATCAGAGGGGGAAATTATCATCATCATCATCACCAACAACTCTCCCATCTTGGGGAGGGCAGTCTCCATCAACAGCACCATCTCATCTCAAACCCAAGTTCATCTCTTGTATTCAATCTTATTACCGGAACTATAGATTGGTGCTTGTGGGTGACTAGTAGTGTTGATTACATCTTGTAGTTGATTACTATATGGTTTATTTGGTGGAAGATTATATGTTCAAATCCATTATGCTATTTAATACTCCTCTGACCATGAACATGTTTATCATTTGTGATTAGTTACTTTTGTTCTTGAGGTCACGGGAGAAATCATGTTGCAAGTAATCAGGTGAATTTGATATGTGTTCGATATTTTGATAGTATATATGTTGTGATTCCCTTAGTGGTGTCATGTGAACGTTGACTACATGACACTTCACCATATTTGGGCCTAAGGGCATGCATTGTGGAGTAGCAATTAGATGATGGATTGCGAGAGTGACAGAAGCTTAAACCCCAGTTTATGCGCTATTCCGCAAGGGACCGATTGGATCCAAAAGTTTAATGATATTGTTAGAATTTATTCTTAGTACTTTTCTCGTAGTTGCGGATGCTTGCGGGAGGGTTAATCATAAGTAGAAGGTTTGTTTAAGTAAGAACATCACCTAAGCACCGGTCCACCCACATATCAAATTATCAAAGTAGCGAACACAAATCGAACCAACATGATGAAAGTGACTGGATGAAATTCCCGTGTACCCTCAAGAACACTTTGCTTATCATAAGAGACCGTTTTGGCATGTAATTTGCCTCAAAAGGATTGGGCTACCTTGCTGAACTTTTGCTACTACTATCGTTACTTGCTCGTTACAAATTATCTTGCTATCAAACTACGCTGCTACTTACAATTTCAGCACTTGCAGACATTAACTTGGTGAAAACCACTTGTCATTTCCTTCTGCTCCTCGTTGGGTTCGACACTCTTACTTATCGAAAAGAGCTAAAATTGATCCCCTATACTTGTGGGTCATAAAGGATATTTTTTGGCGCCGTTGCCGGGGAGTGAAGCGCCTTTGGTAAGTGGAATTTGGTAAGGAATCATTTATATAGTGTGCCAAAATTTATTGTCACTTGTTACTATGGAAAACAATCCTTTGAGGGGTTTGTTCGGGATATCTTCACCTCGTCCGGAACCACAATTAGTTACCCCTCAACCTACTGCACCTACTAAAAATATTGAATATGAAATTCCTTCGGGTATGATACAACAACTACTAGCTAATCCTTATGGAACCGAACATCGTGATATGCAGTTGATATATGTGGAACAAATTTGTGGATTGTTTAAGCTTGCGGGTTTACCCGGAGATGAGGTGATGAAAAAGGTTTTCCCTTTATCTTTGAAGGGAAAAACATTGGCATGGTATAGGCTATGCGATGATATTAGATCATGGAATTGGAATTGTTTGAAATTGGAATTTCATCAAAAAATTATCCTATGCATCTAGTTCATCGTGATCGGAATTATATATATAATTTTGTCCTCGTGAAGGAGAAAGTATCGCTCTAGCTGGGGGAGGTTTAAGTCAATGTTATATTCATGCCCCAATCATGAGCTCTCAAGAGAAATTATTATCCAGGATTTTTATGCTCGACTTTCTCGTAATGATCAAACAATGCTTGATACTTCTTGTGCTAGTTCTTTTATGAAGAATACTATTGAATTCCGGTGGGATCTTTTGGAAAGAATTAAACGCAACTCCGAAGATTGGGAACTCGAGAAGGTAAAGAGTCAGGTATTAAACTTAAGTATGATTGTGTTAAATCTTTTATGAATACTGATGCTTTTCAAAAGTTTAGCACTAAATATGGACTTGACTCTGAGATAGTAGCCTCCTTTTGTGAATCATTTGCTACTCATGTTGAACTCCCTAAAGAGAAGTGGTTTAAATATCACCCACCTGTTAAAGAAGAAATTAAAGAACCGGTACCAGTTAAAGAAGAAACAATACTTTATAATGTTGATCCAGTTGTTCCTTCTGCTTATATTGAGAAACCACCTTTTCCTGTCAGGATAAAGGAACATGCTAAAGTTTCAACTGTGGTTAACAAAAGCTATATTAGAAAACCTAAACCTGATGAACAAATTAAAGTAGAACCTAGCATTGCTATGGTTAAATATCTCTTGGAAGAAGATATTGATGGGCATGTTAAACCTGATAGAAAAGATAATCATAGACCTGTTGTTGACATGCCTGTTATTTCAGTTAAAATAAGAGATCACTGATATCATGGTTTATGTGACATGGGTGCTAGTGTGAGTGCTATTCCTTAAACTTTATATCAAGAAATTATGAAAGACATATCACCTGCTGAGATAGAAGAAATAGATGTTACTGTTAAACTTTCTAATAGAGACACTATATCACCAATTGGGGTTGTTAGAGATGTTGAAGTCTTGTGTGGGACAATAAAATACCCTACTGATTTTCTTGTTCTTGGTTCCCCACAAGATGACTCTGTCCCATTATCTTTGGTAGACCTTTCTTGAACACAGTTAATGCTAAGATAGATTGTAAGAAACAAACTGTCGGTGTTAGCTTTGGTGATGAGTCTCATGAGTTTAATTTTTCCAAGTTTAGTAGAAACCTTCATGAAATAGAATTGCCTAGTAAGGATGAATTAATTGGTCTTGCTTCTATTGTTGTGCCACCTACTGATCCTTTAGAACAGTATTTGCTAGACCATGAAAATGATTTACATATGCATGAAAGAAATGAAATAGATAAGATTTTGTTTGAAAAACGTCCTCTACTCAAACACAATTTGCCTATTGCAACTCTAGAAGGTCCTCCTCCACCTAAAGGTGATCCTATGTTTGAATTAAAACAATTGCCAGACACTTTGAAATATGCTTATCTTGATGAAAAGAAGATATATCCTGTTATTATCAGTGCTAACCTTTCAGAACATGAAGAAGAAAGATTATTGAAAGTTCTAAGGAAGCACCGAGCTGCTATTGGATATACTCTTGATGATTTAAAGGGCGTTAGTGTCCCACTCTATGTCAGCACAAAATTAATATGGAACCTGATGCTAAACCCGTTGTTGATCACCAATGTCGGTGAAATCCAAAGATGAAAGAGGTGGTAAGAATGGAAATATTAAAACTTCTGGAAGCAGGTATAATCTATCTTATAGCTGATAGTAGATGGTAAGTCATGTTCATTGTGTCCCTAAGAAAGGAGGTATTACTGTTGTTCCTAATAATAAGAATGAACTTATTGCACAAAGAATTGTTACAAGCTATAGAATGGTAATTGGTTTTAGAAAAATAAACAAAGCAACTAGAAAAGATCATTACCCTTTGCCTTTTATTGATCAAATGCTTGAAAGATTATCTAAGCACACACACTTTTGCTTCCTTGATGGATATTCTGGCTTTTCACAAATACCTGTTTCTTAACCTGATCAAGAAAAGACCACTTTTACTTGTCCTTTTAGAACCTATGCTTAGAGACATATGACTTTTGGTTTATGTAACGCACTTGCTACCTTTCAAAGATGTATGACTGCTATATTCTATGACTTTTGTGAAAAGATTGTTGAGGTTTTCATGGATGACTTCTCTGTTTTTGGGAAGTCTTTTGATGATTGTTTAAGCAATATTGATCGAGTTTTGTAGAGATGTGAACAAACAAATCTTGTCTTCAATTGGGAGAAGTGCCACTTTATGGTTAATGAAGGCATTGTCTTGGGTCATAAAATCTCTGAAAGAGGTATTGAAGTGGATCAAGCTAAGGTTGATGCAATTGAGAAAATGCCATGTCCTGATGACATCAAAGGTATTCATAGTTTCGTAGGTCATGCTGGTTTCTGTAGGAGATTTATCAAAGACTTTTGTAAAATTTCTAGGCCTCTTAATAGTCTTCTGCAAAAGGATATTCCTTTTGTTTTTGATGATGATTGTCTTGAAGCCTTTGAAACACTGAAGAAAGCCTTAATTTCCGCACCTATTGTTCAACCACCTGATTGGAACTTGCCTTTTGAAATTATGTGTGATGCTAGTGATTATGATGTTGATGATGTTCTAGGATAAATATTTGATAAGAAATTGAATGTTATTCATTAGTAAAACTCTAGACAGTGCTCAATGAAACTATGCTACTACTGAAAAAGAATTCTTAGCAGTGGTGTTTGCTTGTGATAAATTTAGACCTTATACTGTTGATTCCAAAGTAACTGTTCACAGAGACCGTGCTACTATTAAATATCTTAAGGAAAAGAAAGATGCTAAACCTAGACTTATTCATTGGGTTCTCTTGTTACAAGAATTTTATTTACATATCATTGATAGAAAAGGAGCTGAGAACCCCGTAGCTGATAACTTGTCTAGGCTTGAAAATGTGCTTGATGACCCACTTACTATTGATGATAGTTTTCCTGATGAGCAGTTAGCTGCAATAAATTTTGCTAATAGTACTCCTTGGTATGCTACTATGCTAATTACATTATTTCTAAATATTTACCACCTAGCTTTACTTACCAACAAAAGAAAAAATTCTTCTATGATTTAAGACACTACTTTTGGGATGACCCACATCTTTGTAAAGAAGGAGTAGATGGTATTATTAGACGTTGTGTACCTGAGCATGAACAGGGAAAAATCCTATGGAAATGTCACTCCGAGGATTATGGAGGGTGAGGGAGTCCTGGATTAGGGGGTGTCCGGATAGCCGGACTATCACCGTTGGCCGGACTCCTGGACTATGAAGATACAAGATTGAAGACTTCATCCCGTGTCCGGATGGGACTTCCCTTGGCATGGAAGGCAAGCTTGGCGATACGGATATGTAGTTCTCCTACTGTTGTAACCGACTCTATGTAACCCTAACCCTATCCGGTGTCTATATAAACCGGAGGGTTTTAGTCCGTAGGACGAACAACAATCATACCATAGGCTAGCTTCTAGGGTTTAGCCTCTCTGATCTCGTGGTAGATCCACTCTTGTACTACCCATATCATCAATATTAATCAAGCAGGAGTAGGGTTCTACCTCCATCGAGAGGGCCTGAACCTGGGTAAAAACATCGTGTCCCTTGTCTCCTGTTACCATCCGCCTAGACGCACAATTCGGGACCCCCTACCCGAGATCCGCCGGTTTTGACACCGACATTGGTGCTTTCATTGAGAGTTCCTCGTATGCGTCATCCTTAGGCCCGATGGCTCCTTGATCATCAACAACGACGCGGTCCAGGGTGAGACTTTTCTCCCGGACAGATCTTCGTATTCGGCGGCTTTGCTGCGGGCAATTCACTTGGCCATCTGAGCAGATCGAAAGCTACGCCCCTGTCCATCAGGTCAGATTTGGGAGTTTGAACTACACGGCCGACACCCGCGGAGACTTGATCTTCGACGGATTCGAGCCACAGCCAAGCACGCCGCACTGTCTTGATGGGCACGATCTAGCTCTGCCGCCCGAGCAGTGCCACGAGGCCGCACCGGATCCGCTCCGACCCTTAGCTCGGAGCCGACTCCGCCGATCGAGGATGAGTGGCTGGACACACGCCTCGGGGCTACGATCTCTCTGGCGATTGAGCCGAACTCCATCCCTGTCGCTGCGAAGACCATGACTCCAAGGTGCGGACTCCTCTCCGGACTCCGAACCCTTCTCGCCCTGCCAATTGAATCCAATTGGGCGCCGGTTATGGAGTTCACTGCGCGGACATCTTTCAAAGCCTCGCCCTTTGGCGACATCCTGAATTCACTAAAGTCTCTCTCTTTATCAGGAGAGCCCTGGCCGGACTACGGTTAGGAAGGTTGGGATGCGGACGACGAAGAAATTCAACGCCCACCCACCACCCACTTTGTAGCCACTGTCGATAATTTAACCGACATGCTCGACTTCGACTCCGAAGACATCGACGGTATGGACGACGATGCTGGAGACAAGCAAGAACCAGCGCCTACAGGGCACTAGAAGGCCACCTCGTCATACGACATATACATGGTGGACATCCCAAAAGATGGGAATGGCGATGGAACAGTGGAGGATGACCCCTCCAAGAAACAGCCCAAGCGCCCTTGTCGGCGTCGCCGCTCTAAATCCCGCCACAACAAAAGCGGTGATTCCGGCACGGAGATAATAACACCCCGGACGGTTGCGAAGACAACCTCCTCCAGCAGGATTTAGCACAGGAGGAGGGAGAAGCCAGCCCTCATGATAGAGCAGCAGACAGGGAGGTGGAGGACGATAATTATATGCCTCCCTCCGAAGATGAGGCAAGCCTCGACGACGACGAATTTGTCATGCCTCAGGATCCCGCCAAACAGGAGCATTTCAAACACAGGCTTATGGCCACGGCAAGCAGCCTCAAGAAAAAGCAGCAGCAGCTTGGAGCTGACCAAGAATTGCTAGCTAACAGATGGACTGAAGTCCTTGCAGCCGAAGAGTACGAACTCGAACACCCCTCCAAGAGATACCCAAAACGCAGGCTTCTACCCCAATTAGAGGAGGAAGCACCCAAACCTACATCACCAGCGCATGATGCGGTGACCGCCACCCCTGCGGCAGCGATAGAGGCCTCTAGGCCCTCCATTCAAGCCGCACCCCGGCGTCGCTCGAAAAGCACCAAGGCACGGGGAAACGCGCCAGACCTGCAAGACATATTGGAGGACAAGGCAAGGCAAACAAGATCGATCTACGGATCGCGCGGGTGCCCCACGACACGTGATGATAACCGTCACGCCGGATACAACAATTCCGGCGGGCGAACACGATGAACAAAGCTCATTTGAGCTGCGTCGTGATATAGCTCAATACAGAGGCGCCGCACACCCACTATGCTTCACAGACGAAGTGATGGATCATCAAATCCCCGAGGGTTTCAAAGACGTAAACATCGAATCATACGATGGCACAACAGATCCTGCAGTTTGGATCGAGGACTACCTCCTCCATATCCACATGGCCCAGGGTGATGATCTACACGCCATCAAATACCTCCCACTCAAGCTTAAAGGATCAGCTCGACATTGGCTTAACAGCTTGCCAGCAGAATCAATTGGTTGTTGGGAGGACCTGGAGGCCGCATTCCTTGATAACTTCCAGGGCACATATGTGCGACCACCGACGCCGATGACCTCAGCCACATAATTCAGCAGCGGAAGAATCGGCGGACAATTACGGACACGGTTCCTAACCAAGAAAAATCAAATCGTTGACTGTCCGGATGCAGAGGCCCTTGCAGCCTTCAAACATAACATCCGCGAAGAGTGGCTTGCCCGGCACCTAGGACAGGAAAAGCCGAAATCCATGGCAGCCCTCACAACACTCATGACCCGCTTTTGCGCGGGAGAGGACAACAGTAGCTAGCTCGTAGTAACAACTTGACCAAAAACCACGGTAGTTCGGATACCAAGGATAGCAATGGTAGATCGCGTCGCAACAAGCACAAAGCGCCGCGTAACGGCGATAATGCTGAAGATATCTGACGATCAATGCCGGTTAGAGGCTCTAAACCCGATCAACGGAAAAAGCCGTTCAAAAGAAATACTCGGGGCCCGTCCAATGCAGGATTGCTGGTCTTCAAACAGCGAGCAAGTTAAATGCCAGCGACAAGGGGCTGCATAAGCGATGACGAGGAGGAGCCCGGCCGCCGAACAATAGAGGACGAAGGGCTTCCCCCACAAGTGCGGATGGTGAACATGATATACGCAACCCACATACCCAAAAGGGAGCGGAAGCGTGCACTAAAGGGGCGTATATGCGATGGAGCCAGTCGCCCCAAAGTTCAACCCATGGTCCTCCTGCCCGATCACCTTTGATCGAAGGACCACCCACTAGCATCCGCCACGGCGGATTCGCCGCATTGGTTCTTGACCCAATCATCGACGGATTTCACCTCACTAGAGTCCCGATGGGCGGCGGTAGCAACTGAACCTGCTCTATCGGGATACGGTCGCCAAAATTGGCATAGACCCCTCAAGGATTAAACCCACAAAGACGACCTTTAAAGGCGTCATACCAGGTATAGAGGCCAATTGTACAGGCTCAGTTACACTCGAAGTGGTCTTCGGATCCCCGGATAACTTCCGAAGTGAAGAGTTAATCTTCGACATAGTCCTGTTCCGCAGCGGCTATCACGCACTGCTTTGACGAACCGCATTTGCAAAGTTCAATGCGGTGCCGCACTATGCATACCTCAAGCTCAAGATGCCAGGCCCTCGAGGAGTAATCACGGTCAATGGAAACACCGAACGCTCTCTCCGAACGGAGGAGCATACGGCGGCCCTCGCGGCGGAGGTGCAAAGCAGCCTCTCACAGCAATTCTCGAGTCCGGCTACTAAACGTCTGGACACCGTCAAGCGCGCCCGGAGTAACCTACAACAAGACCGCCTGGCACGATCCGAGCACGCGTAGCAATCCGGCCCCAACCCCAGCCCTCACGAAATTGCGAAGCCAGTACTACGCGTACA
The DNA here is from genome assembly GCA_021605145.1 of Aegilops bicornis. NCBI lineage: Eukaryota > Viridiplantae > Streptophyta > Magnoliopsida > Poales > Poaceae > Aegilops > Aegilops bicornis. The sequence continues at coordinate 603,717,117 of CM038674.1, read as the reverse complement.
TAACTACGCTCTGGAGATACCATGGGCATAAGGGGAGGGGCACGACCACGGCACGCCTGCATGCGGCTCAACCGCACTGAGGGCTCCCGATTGTGTCATTCTTTTCTTTCTTCTTTTCTCTTACTTTCGGGACTTCGTTTTCCGGAAGCCCTGTCCGGCACTAGAATTGCCGAACTCACGATGCAACAGCCAGGAAGCGTAAAGCTACGCCGAAAGTGTCCAGTGGTCTCTACTACGAGCATTATACCTGTTTTACATACCATCCCGCAGCTTACCCATGGAGGGGGCATGTTAAATAGTCCCATCCCTTGCTTATCGCACTATTTGTATCGTTCTGCTTTCATTGCAGATACCTTTTGAATAAACAATACATAGCTTTTGCCTATTATTGCACTCCTTTCTCTATCTATATATATGTTCATTCATGACATGTTGCACCCGTACACTTTGCTACGGCGAATACACCAGGGGCTTAAGTACCCCAAAAATATGGTGTGATAAGTCCGAACACTTTCACAAGTGCGGCACCCCGAACTTATAGCATTATATGCATCGGCTCCGAATCATGTCTTGGGTCAATAGTTGGGTTTGCCCGGCTCCCATGTTTTGGTACCTTACGTTCCGTTATATCGGCTAAGGTAGCGCTGGCAGAACCACTGCGATTGTGCCCCGTTGAGCCGGGTTGAGCACCTCAGTGGAGAAAGCAAAAACTGACCGTCATGATAGGGCGAGAGCCGATCGCTGTTCGAGAGGTTTTTTCGGGTCCCCAAAGACTTATGCCGCTTAGAGCAAGGAGTCGGCATTGTCCGCCAAGGCGTGGATAGCGCCCGAACTCGGTCTTCCGAATACTAGGGGCTTCACGAAATTTAAAATTATATAATTCTATGGCTAAGTGAGAGTGTTCAAGCACTATAGTCCGGTTGCCTTGTTCGTTGCGTTGAGCGCCTCCCTCGTAGGACCCAAGAATGGGAACAAGAGCGCTCAAGTTTATCCCGAACACCCCAGCACTCGTGGCATGGGGCTGAAGCCAACGACTTGCCATCTCTCAAATTTGATAAACGGCCGCACAGAAGGTAATATTTTAAATTCACAAGCGTTGCTTAGCGCATATGAACAAGTTTTTGGCGTACAGGATAACAAATGCGAGTCTATTCAAAAATCACATCTTTGGAGCATTCACCCGCTATAAGGCGGGCACCCTTCAGGATGCCCTCATAGTACATTTCGGGCTTGCGATGCTCCTTGCCCGGCGGTGGCCCGTCCGTCACAAGCTTCTCAGCATCCATCTTGCCCCAGTGCACTTTAGCACGGGCACCTTCAATGCAGACGGAGCGCTTGATGACTTCAATCCATGGACATGCGTCCACCAGCCGCCGCACTAGCCCGAAGTAGCTCCCAGGCATGGCTTCCGTAGGCCACAGCAAAACTATGAGGCCCTTCATGGCCAGTTCGGCGACCTTGTGGAGCTCGACCAGCTGCTTCAGCTGGTCGCTCAGGGGCACCGAATGTCCGGCCTCAGCATACTGAGACCAGAACACCTTTTCCGTCAAGCTCCCCTCCTCGGCGCGGTAGAACGACAAAGACATCAGACACACTACGGGGCAGATCTGCGAATGCTCCTGGAGAGCTCCGGATTCGGGTAAGTAATAGATAATTCATTTTGACATGCTTGCTTTGCATAAAGAATGCCTTACCCGCCGCTATCTTCTTTAATGATTCAATTTCCTGGAGGGCTTTTGGGCTTCGCCTTAGCGGCTTTGGCACTCTCAAGAGCCGAGGCGAGCTCGGACTCTCGAGTCTTGAGTCATGCTCCAAACTCTTGTGTTTTTCCACGAGCACAGGAGCTCTTGCCGCACCTCCGCCACCGCGCCTCCTGCTTCTCTCGCTCGGTGCGCTCCACGGCCGCTTTGCTTTGGTCGTGGACACCGCTTCCTTCGTGGTCGCCACCTCGTTCGTGGCCCCTACAATACCCACGTTAGTCCTGTCATTTTTGCAACAAAATCCTTTCTATAAGGTATTACTTTAATAAGGTATTACTTACCTTCCTTGTCCTCGAGCTACTTCTTGGCAAGGCCGAGCTCGTTCTCGGACCGCTCGAGGCTCTGCTTCAATGCATTGACCTCTGCAGTCGGTCTGGCGAGAGGTCGGCAAGCGCCTGCATTCCCATATTGACATACTTATGTTAGACTCTTGCGTATATCTTTTTAGATCCTCAGTCCGGCTTTTCTTTCCGAACACCGAACAAAGCATCATGGGCTACTGTCTATGCGGTAATATTTTTACATATTCTAAACTTACCTCAAAGCCTGTTAGAAGGCTGGTACAGGCTTCAGTCAGCCCGCTCTTGGCGGACTGAACTTTCTGGATCACCACACTCATAACAGTGCAGTGCTCCTCGTCGATGGAGGCGCCGTTAAGCGCCTCCAACAAGCTATCCAGTGCCTTCGGATGGACGGAGGTCACCAGCGTCGCAGTCTTGCCCTTCTTACGAAGGGGCCGCTTGCCGGACTTCGGAACCACTGAAGGTTCCGATGCAGATTCCGCACATGGCGGACTTAGAGCCCTCCGGGTTTCGCCCCTTTGTGCCCGGAGTCCGGAGGTTGCCTTCTTGGCGCCTCCAGGACCACCTCCTCCTGGCTGGGCCCCTTTTGGGACTCCATCGCGGTGTCATCTGCGTCACGAGGAGAGGAGGCGGTCGGAAGTTAAGTGCTATTCACATTCGACGAATCCAGGGAGCCGCTCGACGAAGCGGCGAGCTCGTCCTTGGGAGGGCCACATGGTTATATTCGGCGTTAGAAGACACTATGCGACAAATAAGAAGTCATGAGCTATTCCGGAGTCCGGACACTTACGATCTCGCCAGGGGCTTGGCCCTTGGTGGCCACTCCTCCTCGTCGTTGTCCGTGTTGGCGGAGAAGTCCGGACGAAGGGTCCTTCCTTTCTTGGACCCTCTGGCCTCCCCAGTCGGGGCGGCCTTCCTTTTCTTCTCAACCCCCGCTGGGGGAGAGGCTTGTTTTTCCTCCTCCTCGCACTCAGGGGAGGATTCCGCCACAGAGTCGTCGGACGATGAGTCCGACAGCACCTGGCGCCGGGAGCTCCTTCGAGTTCCCGTGGCCTTCTTCTTGGCCTTCTTCTCCGGCACCACGTGAGGTGCCGGAGCCCGCAGCCCCGTCCAACGGGCGTCCGCTGGATCTTCGGCAAGGGGCGGACGGTCAATCCGTCCGGACGTCTTCACCGATCTGTCAAAGGTTAGGGAGTTTTAGATCCCGCATAGAGTCAAACTATGAAAAAGAGTCCCATAAAGGGTAAAATAACTTACCTCGCTGGCTTGACATCGCGAGCTGAATCGCGATCTTGATGGCGGATGCGGAGCTTCAGCGCCTTGAACAAAGCACCTTCCGGGCATCTTCGTGCGTAGTGTCGAAAAGCCGGCTCAAGGTTCGGTGTTGTGCGGATCAAACTCCCACAAATTGAAGGCCCGTTCTTTGGCATGGGAGAATCCGCGGATGAGCATCACACGGATTACGTTGACAAGCTTGAGATTCTTGTCCACCAGGTTTGGACGCAGGTTTGGAGTCCGGACAGCTCTTCCGAATCACCCCGTCGGGCCCGTCTCTTTCCATGATGTGAGCCGTGTGGGGAAGCCAGATCGAATTGGGGCCGCCGCCCATTGAGAGTCGCGCGGCTCGGTGATGTAGAACCACCCCGATTGCCACCCCTTTATGGTCTCCACAAAGGAGCCCTTGAGCCATAGGACGTTGGCCATCCTGCCCAACATGGCACCTCCGCATTCCGCTTGGCGGCCGCCCACTACCTTCGGCTTGACATTGAAGGTCTTCAGCCATAAGCCGAAGTGGGGCTGGATGCAGAGGAAGGCCTCGCACATGACGATAAACGCCGAGATGTTGAGGATGAAATTCGGGGCCAGATCATGGAAATCTAGGCCGTAGTAGAACATGAGCCCCGGACGAATGGGTGAAGTGGAAACCCTAGTCCGTGGAGGAAGTGGGGGAGGAACACCACCCTCTCATGGGGCCTGGGGGTGGGGATGAGCTGCCCCTTTTTGGGGAGCCGACACGCGATGTCGCCGGACAAGTATCCGGCTTTCCGCAGCTTTTTGACTTGTCCCTCCGTGACGGAGGAGACCATCCACTTGCCTCCCGCTCCGGACATGGCTGGAGAAGGTTGAGGAGGATGTCGCGGACTTGGGCGCCGGAGCTCGAGTCTGTGAAATGGATGAGCAAAGGAGGAAGAAGGCGTGGGTGAAAAGGTGGATCCTTATCCCCTTATATGGACGGACGGTTATCGTCCCCCGCCAGCCTGGTAAAACTCGCTTATCTCCCAAGCGCCGTAATCAATGGCACGGTTGGGTTGCCCACGTCCGTATTGATGGGAATCCCGGAATAAGGGGGCACGATCTCCGCTCCGATAAGACGTGCCGAAGAAACCGCCTCGCTAAACGCACTGAGGTGGGACAGTAAAAACGATTCATATAAAGGCCTGGTCGTGGTGTGATGTCACGCCGTGGAATACGTCAGCAGATCTGTGCAAAGGTTATTCTCTCTACGGTGGTATGTGGAACTAGTTTTGCAGAGCCGGACACTATCCTTGTGTTCAAAATCTTCTATGAATTATTAGGAGGAGGAACCCACCTTGCAATGCCGAAGACAATATGCGCACCAGATTCGTCGTCATTGCAGCCTGGTTCAGGGGCTACTATCACCGTTGGTCGGACTCCTGGACTATGAAGATACAAGATTGAAGACTTCGTCCCAAGTCCTGATGGGACTTCCCTTGGCGTGGAAGGCAAGCTTGGTGATACGGATATGTAGATCTCCTACCGTTGTAACCGACTCTGTGTAACCCTGACCCTATCCGGTGTCTATATAAACCGGAGGGTTTTAGTCCCGTGGGGATCGAACAACAATCATACCATAGGCTAGCTTCTAGGGTTTAGCCTCTACGATCTCGTGGTAGATCCACTCTTGTACTACCCATATCATCAATATTAATCAAGCAGGAGTAGGGTTTTACCTCCATCGAGAGGGCCCGAACCTGGGTAAAACCATCGTGTCCCTTGTCTCCTGTTACCATCCGCCTAGACGCACAGTTCGGGACCCCCTACCCGAGATCCGCCGGTTTTGGCACCGACAGAGGGCATCAAGCTGGAGATAGAACTGCTCATAAGGTATTGCAGTCTAGATTTTATTGGCCTACTCTCTTCAATGATGCCCGTAAGTTTGTCTCATATTGTGATGAATGCCAAAGAATAGGTAATATCAGTAAGCATCAAGAAATGCCTATGAATTATTCACTTGTTGTTGAATCATTTGATGTTTGGGGATTTGATTACATGGGACCTTATCCTTCCTCTAATGGGTATACACATATTTTGGTTGATGTTGATTATGTTACTAAATGGGTAGAAGCTATTCCAACCAGTAGTGCTGATCACAACACCTCTATTAAAATGCTTAAGGAAGTTATTTTCCCAAGGTTTGGAGTCCCTAGATATTTAATGAGCGATGGTGGTTCACACTTTATTCATGGTGCTTCCCGTAAAATGCTTGCCAAGTATGATGTTAACCATAGAATTGCATCACCTTATCATCCTCAGTCTAGTGGTCAAGTTGAACTTAGAAATAGAGAAATAAAGTTAATTTGGCAAAAGACTGTCAATAGGTCCAGGAAGAATTGGTCTAAGAAATTAGATGATGCACTTTGGGCTTATAGAACAACATATAAAAATCCTATGGGTATGTCTCCTTATAAAATGGTTTATGGACAAGCTTGTCATTCGCCTCTTGAGTTAGAACATAAAGCATATTGGGAAGTTAAAGAACTCAATTATGATTTCAAACTTGCTGGTGAAAAGAGGCTATTTGATATTAGCTCATTAGATGAATGGAGAACCCAAAGCTTATGAAAATGCAAAGTTATTCAAAGAAAAAGTTAAAAGATGGCATGACAAAAGAATTCAAAAGCGTGAGTTTAAAGTCGGAGAATATGTTCTTTTGTACAACTCTCGTTTTAGATTTTTTGCAGGAAAGCTCCTCTCAAATTTGGAAGGCCCATATGTCATCGAGGAGATTTACCAGTTAGGAGCCATAAAAATAAATAATTCCGAAGGTACTAACCCGAAGGTTGTCAATGGACAATGAATAAAGCATTATATCTCAGGTACGCCTATTAATGTTGAAAGTAATATTATTCAAACTTTGACACGGAAGAACACATAAAAGAGTCCTTCCTAACACTCGTAATCGTGAAAATAAGGAGGTACGTGATACGGTAAGTAAACGGACTCCAAAAAATCCGCAAAAATATTTTTTTATCAGTTTTGGAATATTTAAGAATTTTGGAAATAATGAAACTCCCAGGAAGCGTCCCCTGGTGGGCACAAGACACCAGGGCGTGCTAGGCTTGCCTGGCGCGCCCAAGTGGTTTGTGCCCACCGTGGACACCTTCCGTACTCCATTTTTCTTCCATATGCTTGTCCTCCAAGATAAAAAATCTATATATACTTCCCGAACCTGTCAATCACCGTATCACGGAGAAATCCTATGTTCTCTTTTCTTGTTGTTTTCTGTGTAGTTCTGAAAATATGTCATCCCAAGATTCCGACAGAGAGAGCTATGTCTCACATCTCATTGCTGATCCAAAGACCTATGGGGACCTATCCCCTTGTGTAGAACTATGAATGATGAGGAGGATGCTCATTTGATGAGGGTTGATGATTCAAGCTCGGAGGAGCAGGATATTCCTCTACCTCAACCTGGGGATATGCACGTGGAGTTCAAGAAGTCCAGCCTCCCTAAGAGAGCTAATCGGTCTAATAACTGATCTATTCTTCTTTGTTTTAGGCAGAAAAGCAAAAGGATTTATGTGACAAGATCTTGAAGTTGGAGTTGGAAGTCGATGATTTAAAAGAGGAAATTTCTCTCCTCAACTACAATATGAAAAAGCTGAAGGCACAGTTATCTTCGCCACCATCATCCTCTTCACCACCAAAGGAGAACTGAGTATCGGGTATGGAACTCCCCTTGGCTTCCGCCAAGCTTGGGGGAGGTGCCCCGGCATCGTATCATCCCACTATCTTTTGCTTTTACTTATCTTAGTTCGATCTTTTTGCTTTAGAAAGTTTAGTTCGATCATTTCTTGTTTGAGAGTTTTCTTAGTGATCTATCGTTGTAATCGCGTGCAAGTTATATAATAAAGTTTTGTTTTCTTTACTTTCACGTTGCAAATAAAGAAAATAAATAAATAAATAAATAAAAGAGAAAGGAAATAAATCAATAAGATCATATACTAATCCTATGGTAGGTGATAGCACCACATAGGGAAAAGTATAAGTAGGAAATTTTATTAGAGATTGACAAACATAGCATTAGTCAATGATGCAACTCATGAAAGAATTAATAAGGGAAGATAAGATTCACATATGAATATACTATCCTAGAAATTTTTGTGATTGTGAGCCCTCATCAAAATAATATATGCCAAAATTGTTGACATTGGACAAGGAAGACAACTTAATGGTTTATGTTTGTTTATATTCACATAGAAGTCATATTGTCATAGATCCTTTAACATGTGATGCTTGCCCCCTATCTTTGTTAGCCAAAAATTCCGCACTAAGTAGAGACACTACTTGTGCATCCAAAAACCCTTAAACCCAAATATTTTTCAAGTGTCCACCATACCTACCTAGGGATTGAGCAAGATCCCTCAAGTAAGTTGTCATTGGTGTAAAAAGGCAATAAAAATTGCTTCTAAAAGTGTGAGGTCATTTAGTGTAAGAGAAAATTGAGCGTTGTACGAACTTGGATGAAAAAGAATAAAAGCGATAGACTGCATAATAAAGGTTGTAATCTTAAGGGCCAATACAACATGACGTTCTCTTGCACTAAGGGATTGAGCATACAAACAAATAAGCGCATGGCAACCTCTGCTTCCCTCTACGAAGGGCCTACCTTTTACTTTTATGTATTTACTTTTATGCAAAGAGTCAAAGTTTTCCTTCTATTCCTTTTATTTTTCTCCTTTGGCAAGCATCATGTGGTGAGGAAAGATCTAGGCACATATGTCCAGTTGAATATAGATAGCATGAGTTATTATTGTTGACATCACCCTTGAGGTGAGTATGTTGGGAGGCGAAACTATAAGCCCCTATCTTTCTATGTGTCCGGTTGAAACGTTTTGCTCATGGGTACGAGGTGAGTGTTAGCAATCATGAAGACTATATGATGGTTGAGTATGTGGACTTGGCAAAAGGCTCCAACACGTGACCCTTCCTGAAAAGACGATGAATTGTAGTTGCAAAGTTGACTGAGAACATAGTTTGTTGGTTTCTAATCATAGTTTTAAATAGCCGGCTATAGCTCCACTATAGCCCGCTATAGCCTTTTCAGCAGGGTGCCGCTAAATGGTCGCCTTCATAAATAGCCCACTTTAGCCCGCTATAGCTCCGCTATAGCTGATTTGGAGACCCGCCGCTATTTTCCATAGCCCGCTATTTAAAACATTCTAATAGAGTTTTTTCTTTATACTTCGATTATGTGATGAATTGTTACTTATTCATGAGAAGTGTATGATAAAAAATTTATGTTTAAATTTGTTGTTGTTATAATAATCAACATGATGCTTCTATGCCCGTATTTTGTTTTTATTGACACCTCTCTCTCAAAGCATGTGGACATGTTTTTCGATTTCGGTTTTCGCTTGAGGACAAGTGAGGTCTAAGCTTGGGGGCGTTGAGACGTCCCTTTTGCATCATGTTTTCTTACTGTTATTTATAATGTTTTTATCCACAATAATGCTTTTTGGATTAATTCTAATGACTTTTCTCTCATAATTAACAAGGTACACACCAAGAGGGAGAATTCCGGCAGCTGGAGATCTGGACCTGGAAAAGCTATGTCAGGCCACCTATTCTGCACAACTCCAAACAAGCTGAAACTTCACGGAGATTTTTTATGGAATATTTAAGAATTATTGTTACAAATAACCACCAGAGGGGGCCCACCAGGTGGGCACAACCCACCTAGGCGCGCCAGGGAGCCCATGTGCGCCCTGGTGGGTTGTGCCCTCCTCGGCCCACCTCCGGTGCCCATTTTCTGGTATATAAGTCATTTGACCTAGAAAAAATAAGGAGAAGGCTTTCGGGATGGAGCGCCGCCATCTCGAGGCGGAACTTTCGGGACGGAGCGCCGCCACCCTTATTTCGGGACGGAGCACCGCCAGCTACGGGTGAGAACGTCTCATCGTAGTCAACCCCTTGAACTTGTAGAAAACCTTTCGCAATAAGTCGAGCTTTGTAGATAGTAACATTACCGTCAGTGTCAGTCTTCTTCTTGAAGATCCATTTATTTTCTATGGCTTGCTGATCATCGGGCAAGTCAACCAAAGTCCACACTTTGTTCTCATACATGGACCCCATCTCAGATTTCATGGCCTCAAGCCATTTTGTGGAATCTGGGCTCATCATCGCTTCCTCATAGTTCGTACGTTCGTCATGGTCAGTAACACGACTTCCAGAACAGGATTACCGTACCACTCTAGTGCGGATCGTACTCTGGTTGACCTACTTGGTTCGGTAGTAACTTGATCTAAAGTTTCATGATCATCATCATTAGCTTCCTCACAAATTGGTGTGGGAATCAATGGAACAGATTTATGTGATGAACTACTTTCCAATTCGGGAGAAGGTACAATTATCTCATCAAGTTCCACTTTCCTCCCACTCACTTCTTTCGAGAGAAACTCCTTCTCTAGAAAGGATCCATTCTTAGCAACGAATATCTTGCCTTCGGATTTGTGATAGAAGGTGTACCCAACAGTTTCCTTTGGGTATCCTATGAAGACACATTTCTCCGATTTGGGTTCGAGCTTATCATCTTGAAGCGTTTTCACATAAGCATCGCAGCCCCAAACTTTAAGAAACGACAGCTTAGGTTTCTTGCTAAACCACAGTTCATACGGTGTGGTCTCAGCTGATTTAGACTCAGCTAAATGGTTGTACCGAAACAAAATACTGCTACGGAACACTTCAAGTAACCTACTATTGATATATCATAGTTCTTACTGAGCAACTGAATATATTTTTAAAAGATTAATCTCAGTTTTACAACTTACTGATGCGTCTAAAATTAAGTTCATCTCCATGCACACATGAAGTAGAGTCCAATGTTTGCTTCCTAGTTATTTCATGTTTATGCCGGATCACACTTTCATACACAGATCCACCATGAGCTATAAGGCAATTAGCAAGTTAGCAAATGTTCCAGAAATGAATTTATTCACATATTAATAAATCCATCTAGCATTGCATAGTATAATTAGACGTCCACATTTGCAGCTAATCAAGCTATACAGAGAAAGACACCATCTATTATATATCATGAGGGCGTCACATGTAACACAAGTTGCATATAGTTAAGGCATCAAGGAAATCTGTTGCATTTTGAGCCCAATAGAATTCATCTAAGTGTACTAATCAACAGTTAAAAATTAGCTAGAGATCATTTAGTGTAGTAGATAAGTGGAAGTCAAGCTAAATCACAGAAACATGAAAAAAAAACATCGCTATTCCTAGCAATTGATCATCCTATACAGGAAGATGTAGTGCATATACCATCAGTATATAATCTAGGCATAAACATACAGAAGTGGCAGAAGGATGATTGGAGCTTCAGTTTAACATGAAGCAGTTCCTTACAGTCCAAAAACCAAGTCACAAAATTGCATCAAGAACAGGCTATGAGACTTGCATTGCGGTGCTTTTTTCTCTATATATCACCACACTACATGCCTTCTGTAGATAGGTGACTTACCAAGAGGTAGGTCACTAAATTACCTACATCTGCCAGGAAATGGAAATCAAATGAGGGGGAAGCAAGACAAAAAGATTTTTACCTTCTTCCAGCTGGTGCTGGTCTTGGTTCTTGAGGGTTTCTTTTTCTGCAGGCTCGACGCTCTTGTTGTTTCTTGGAGGCTTTCTTCCTTGCTCGCATAGGGAGTTGGGGGTGAGGAAGAACTGGAGGCCGTATCAAGTGGAGTCGAGGCACAGCTGCCGGCGGTATGATAAGAAAACTGCTGTTATTTCACTATCAGGAATGAAGCTCACTTCTATGTCATGTCACTTAGGGCAAATAATAAATCTTGGTATTGAATCTCCCCCTGCATACAAAAATCAAATGAAAATGGATAAGAAAACTGTTGCTGTTTCATGTGAATAACATGCACGAATTAATCATGAGACTGAACCCAGGATTGCAGTCTCATATGCTCACCACATTGGTAAAACTTTACAAATCACATTATAAAAGTACCATGGAATGTACCTGACGAGGAAAGAGGTCAAGAAAATGCACGGTCTAACTGAACCATCATCTCTCACGGGTTTACCTCCCTTGCGAACCCACACTCCAGGAGGATGTGATTGATTGATTCTTCATGTTGATCGCAGAATGGACTAAAATGATCCCTTAAGATCAATCTAGCAGGACCTAACAAGGAACTAAGTGCTTACTCAGAGTACCAAACTTTTTAACTTAATAAAATATCCATATACTGACCGGGCTGCATATATAGACATAAAACCAATAGGATAAAATTATTCAGTCATACACACAAGATAAAATTGGTAGCGAACTGCATTTTTATTTCAAATAGAACTTGGTATGTACATGTACCAGATGACTGAAAAAAGGTTTGCTAACTCTCGTGAAAATGCAGACCTGACAGACCATTGGACATATGAAAACTACCAAGTGGAAATGTATATCTGAATAATTTTCGAGTGCACAGATTAACGGGAAAGAATGTCACTTTCAGCGATGAAGACATGATGGTGTTCATGTTTCGAAATTAAGCAAAACAACACCAATAATGTTTCTACCTAGAAATAAGATGAGAAAGTAACAACTTAATCATCGAAAAGCTTAACTGAAAGTTATACACGTTCTCTCCTGGCAACTATATACATGTAATTAATGGTCAAACCTGCCATTTTTCAGATATAACATATATGCAGCTATATAAACATGTTCTCTCAAGGCATTTATACATGTATTGGTCAAATAAATAATATGTTATTCAGAGGTAAAATATTAAGTGTAACCTTGTAGCCATCTTTGAGTTGTTCACCATTAGCAAGGAAAGTGGAAGGTCTTTTTGCTTAGAGTTTGGCAAGTAGCAGTGGAGGAAATTCTTTTGTTGAATATCTGCTATGTCTGAACGGTAGCTAATATGCCTATCCTATAAGATAATCTCGCTCCTTGTATGAGACATAACCCTTATAGATAATCTCCATGTACAATCCTATAGATGGAACAAATTCATCAGAATATAAGTGAGTGGTAGTCTCTCATTTTGAACTCAATTCTCCCTTCATTGCCATCTTGGTTGTACACATTGATTTTCTCTTGTGAGTGGTAATGCATTGAAGAATTATTTGATCTGTCGGAGTGTCTTTTGGTTTCGCTGAAACTATTTCTTGGAATTACTTACATGTGATGTTTAATATAGAAATCAATTCCTATTAGATGAGTACATATATTCTTCAAGCACATAACATCGCAAATTATAGATGTGTTAACAGGGCAAATATTATAGATAAGCAAAGAAAATCTAAATGAACGATTGAACAACATGAATTATCAGAACTACATATGAAGATCAATGGATTTAGTTCAAATTCCACCTAGATAGACATTTAGGAACTCACAGATAGCATCGACCAAATGATGTGCTAGACTACAACTGACACACACGGGTTGTCGAGAAGTTCAGAAGAACGAAAAAAATGTTGGGGAACGTAGTAATAATTCAAAATATTTCCTACGTGTCACCAATATCAATCTAGTAGATGCTAGCAATGAGAGAGAGGGAGGGCATATTCATACCCTTTAATATCGCTAAGCGGAAGCGTTACAAGAACGCGGTTGATGGAGTCATACTCGCGGCGATTCAAATTGCAGAAGATTCGATCTAGCGCCAAACGGACGGCGCCTCCGTGTTCAACACACATACAGCCCGGGGACGTCGCCTCCTTCTTGATCCATCAAGGGGAGAGGAGAAGTTGAGGGAGAGCTCCGGCAGCACGACGGCGTGGTGGTGGAGCTTGCGGTTCTCATGCAGGGCTTCGCCAAGCACAACAGAGGAGGAGGAGGTGTTGGAGGAGGGAGGGGCTTCGCCAGGGGAAGGGGTGCGGCTGCCCTCCCACCCCCTCAATATATATAGGGGGAAGGGGAGAGGGGGAGGCGCCCTAGGGTTTCCCCTAGGGGGCGGCGGCCAAGGCAGATTGGATCTTCCTAGGGAAACCCTAGGGAGACTTGCCCCCAAAGCCAAGCCAGGTGGAGGCGCCCCACCTCTCCAAGTTACGTGAGATGGGTGGGAGGGGCGCACAACCCCTTAGTGGGCTGATGTGCCCCCTCCCCTTGGACCATAAGGCCCCCCAACGCTTGCCGGGGCCTCTGAAACTCCTTTCAGTCACGCTCGTCGTCACCCGGTACTCCCAGAACAATTCCGGACTCCAATACCCTTCGTCCAATATATCAATCTTCACCTCCGGACCATTCCGGAGTTCCTCTTCACATTCGGGATCTCATCCGGGACTCCGAACAACCTTCGGTAACCGCATACTATTCCCCATTACAACTCTAGCGTCACCGACCTTAAGTGTGTAGACCCTACGGTTTCGGGAATCATGCAGACATGACCGAGATACCTCTCCGGCCAATAACCAATAGCGGGATCTGGATATCCATATTGGCTCCCACATGTTCCACGATGATCTCATTGGATGAACCACGATATCGGGGATTCAATCAATCCCGTGTACAATTCCCTTTGTCCATCGGTATGTTACTTGCCTGAGATTCGATCGTCGGTATCCCCATACCTTGTTCAATCTCATTACCGGCAAGTCTCTTTACTCGTTCCATAACGCATGATCCCATGGCTAACTCCTTAGTCACATTGAGCTCATTATGATGATGCATTACCGAGTGGGCCCAGAGATACCTCTCCGTCATACGGAGCGACAAATCCAGTCTCGATTTGTGCCAACCCAACAGACACGTTTGGAGATACCTATAGTGCACCTTTTTAGCCACCCAGTTACAATGTGACGTTTGATACACCCAAAGCACTCCTACGGTATCCGGGAGTTGCACAATCTCATGGTCTAAGGAAATGATACTTGACATTAGAAAATCTCTAGCAAACGAACTACACGATCTTGTGCTATGTTTAGGATTGGGTCTTGTCCATCACATCATTCTCCTAATGATGTGATCCCGTTATCAACGACATCCAATGTACATGGTCAGGAAACCATAAACATCTATTGATCAACGAGCTAGTCAACTAGAGGCTTACTAGGGACATGTTGTGGTCTATGTATTCACACATATATTATGGTTTCCGGTTAATACAATTATAGCATGAACAATAGACAATTATCATGAACAAGGAAATATAATAATAACCATTTTATTATTGCCTCTAGGGCATATTTCCAACAGTCTCCCACTTGCACTAGAGTCAATAATCTAGTTCACATCGCCATGTGATTAGCACTCATAGTTCACATTGCCATGTGTCTAACACCCAAAGAGTTTACTAGAGTCAATAATATAGTTCACATCACCATGTGATTAACACCCAAGATTTTACTAGAGTCAATAATCTAGCTCACATCACCATGGGATTAACATTCAATGAGTTCTAGGGTTCGATCATGTTATGCTATCGAGAGAGGTTTTAGTCAACGGGCCTGCAACATTCAGATCCGTGTGTTCTCCACAAATCTTTATTTCATATTGTAGATGTTGCTACTATGCGCCACTTGGAGCTATTCCAAATGGTTGATCCACTATACGTATCCGGTTTGCTACTCAGAGTCATCCGGATAGGTGTTAAAGCTTGCATCGACGTAACCCTTCGCCGAACTCTTCATCACCTCCATAATCGAGAAACATTTCCTTATTCCCAAGGACAATTTTGACCGTTGTCCAATGATCCACTCCTGGATCACTCTTATACCCCCTTGCTAGACACGTGGCAAGGCACATCACGGTACACAGCATGGCATATCGTATAGAGCCTATGGCTAAGGCATAGGGGACGACATTAGCTTTCTCTTCAACTGAGGTAGGTGCCACAAAAACATATTTCTGTGCTGCGCTACTTTCTGGTTGAAGAAAAGGTTCAACAACCTCATCAAGTTCTATCTTCCTCCCACTCAATTCTTTCGAGAGAAACTCTTTCTTGAGAAAGGACCTGTTCCTAGCGACAAACACTTTGCCCTCAGATCTGAGATAGATGGTATACCCAATCATCTTGTTTGGGTATTCTATGAAGACGCAATTTCCGCTTTGGGTTCGAGCTTTTCTGGCCGAAGCCTATCGACATAAGCATCGTAGCCCCAAACCTTAAGAAACAACAACTTAGGTTTATTGCCAAACCATAGTTCATACGGAGTCGTCTCCACGGACTTAGATGGTGCCCTATTTAAAGTGAACGTAATTGTCTCTAATGCATAACCCCAAAATGATAGCGGTAGATCGTTAAGAGACATCATAGATCGCACCATATCCAATAGGGTGCGATTACGATGTTCAAACACGCCATTACGCTATGGTGTTCTAGGTGGCGTCAACTGTGAAACGATTCCACCTTGCTTTAGTGATTGCCAAACACATAACTCAGATACTCTCCCCTTGATCAGATCGTAGGAAATTGATCTTCTTGTTATGATCATTCTCAACTACACTCTGAGATTGCTTGAACTTTTCAAACGTTTCAGACTTATGCTTCATTAAGTAAATATACCCATATCTACTCAATTCATCGGTGAAGGTGAGAAAATAACGATATCCACTGCATGCGTCAACACTCATCGGACCGCACACATCAGCATGTGTGATTTCCAACAAGTCACTTGCCCGTTCCATTGTACCAGAAAACGGGTTTTAGTCATCTTGCCTATGATGCATGGTTCGCATGTGCCAGGTGATTCAAAATCAAGTGACTCCAAAAGTCCATTAGCATGGAGGTTCTTCATGCGCTTTACACCAATATGACCTAAGCGGCGGTAGATTTTAGAAGGAGGGGGGTCGTTCGTATCCAGTTTCAACTAATTTTGCACCGTGCTAGCGAGAAGGTCATGCAAGACTGTGTACACGGGGCACGCATCAGCAGTTAATAACTGGTGTGTCCATCCCAGAAAAAAAGACAATAACGCGGGATGATGCGCCGATAACTTGGACGTTCACACGGGCGCGGCCAATCGTACGAGTATAGTGGCGCGTTCACAAAAAAGGGATCAAACGCTCAGCCTATGTATTTCTCGTGTAAATAGATAATTTAGTGCAATTGGTTATTTACTTTAAACATAATGCATTGACGTGTTAGTGTAGAGGCGCACAAAAAGAAGTCTGCTACTTAAAAGTGTTACCTCATATGATTACATAGCCTCCATTTCATAAATTGCATACCCGTTGAATTCATATATGAATATTACATATATTACTTCATTATAGAACCTTAAATCATCCAATACTAATGATTTGGAATGCAAGAGTAACAATGGTGCATGTACATGATAGCTACATTGGTTGTTTGAAGAAACATCACTGTAACTTTGGCATGTACAAATGAAAAGGTTTATTTAAATAGAAAAAAATGTGATATGTGAGTGTCCAATCTTTATAGCGTTGAATCGATATTGTACCTTTGGCCACGATACGAAGTAGATATTGATTTATGTTCAAGCGATGCACGTCCACAATCGCTAGATAGTGTTACGTGAATGAATTGTGCAATCTTTCTCACACGCATACATATCTCATTTCCCTGTGGTCATCGGAATCACACACGCGCACTTCATGTATTTCTCTCCCTCCGTCAAGGTTAGAATTCGTCTTTCTACCCCGTCCTACAAGTCTCTCACGCAGAAACACACACGCTCTCTCTGTCGAACACGCCCACCCATTTAATTCCGCCCACCCACAGCCACTAATGTCTCAAAGTATAATAATGTCTTTCACACATATGCCTAAGGTTAACTCGAGTTCCGGAACCATATGAATACATACAATGGGATTCCAACAGAGCACCTTTTGTTTTGAGATTTCACTCTCTCTCTCTCCAACACATTGTTTCTCGCTTCATTTTCCGGCACTTGCATGCACACAATTTTGTTTATCTTCGTGATGCTTTAAGTATGCCTCGCACAAATGCTATCTACCTATCCCTTAATATAGCTAGATATGTGTCACACAAACTCCTTCTCCCTACTAGCAAGATGCCCATGCGTTGCAATCGAACATCAAGATGCATTTGTATGAGTAGTTTATCTTGTGGGAGAAAAGGATGAACGAGGGAATGCCTTGTTTGCAAATGCAGAGAGGGGTGTGGGTATCTTTTTGCAAAATTGCCACAGTTTCCTTCCTATCCGTCGGGTATAAATTGGATGGCCTATATTGCAGGATGGCAAGAACACAACCATCACCAACTCTGTTTTTTATAAGAGTAGGGATATGTAAGTGTCACTGCCCCCCCCCCCCCGCCCCCCGACACACACACCCACAACCACACACACACACTTCCCAACACCGAAGGAGTAGGGTGACACCTCGATCTTGATACTAATCTATCGACTGGCTCCTCTCTCAAACACACACACACGCGCACACACTACCCGACACCGAAGGAGTAGGGCGGCACGTCGATCTTGATAGTAATCTATCTACTCCTCGTTCAAACACACACACACACATACACACACACTCGCTAGTTGTGCCTCTATGCCTACCGCGCACACTCTCGATACGTCTTTCTCTCCCTCCCCCTCCCCCACCCCAACAATGACAACAGAAGGGTGAAAACTCAATCTGATCGTAATCTGTCAATTGGTTTCTCTCTCGAACATTGTGTCTATGTGCCTCGCTCAGTAGCCCCCTTGATATGTAGACTTCTCGCACGCGCACAGCTGTAGTGTCGATGACGTTGAACCCAGTGTGCCTCGTTTTTACCGGCCTCATGTGATAGTTTTCACCCTGTTTTCTGTTAATTAACAAGGCAACCTTTTCTTTGTTACTACTAGTGAATCCGAAATCATTCAAGTATATAAAATATATCACTTCAACCCAATTATCGCAGTAACTATTTTAAAAGAAACTAGCTAGATGCCCGTGCGTTGCATGGAAAATCAAGATGCATTTGTATGAGTAGTTTATCTTGTTAGAGAAAAGGACGAACGAGGGAAGGCCGTATTTGCGAACGTGGAGAGGGGTGTGGGTAAATTTTTGCAAAATTTCCATAGTTTTCTTCCTATCCGTTAGATATAAATCCGATGCCCTATATTGCAGGATGGCACGCACACCATCATCACCAACTCTGTTTTCTACTCCCTCCGTTCCTAAATATTTATCTTTTAATAGATTTCAACAAGTGACTACATATGGAGCAAAATGAGTGAATCTACACTCTAAAATATGTCTACATACACATCCGTATGTGGTAGTCCATCTGAAATCTAAAAAAGACAAATATTTAGGAACGGATGGAGTATAAGAGTAGACATGGAGATATATCAACAGCATGGTCTACAACAAAAATGTGCTGGACTGGTTAGCGCCGGATGCTCGCAACGCGATGACATGAGTTCGAATTCTGTCTTTAACTTTATATTTCTATATTATATATTACTTATTTAATATATACTTCTTTCGCTATTGTCTTGTGATGGAACCCATAGAGTACTTAGAATACAAGATTAAGGATGGACTTGTTTCTTTTTAACTTTCATCTGAAGTCAGTAGCCACCCTACAAGTCACGTGTACACTTTGTACATGCAATTAACTTTTTATAGAGGGACAATCATACACGCAATTAACTCAAATGGATTGGATGTCACTCTATTATTTCCAAGATAAGAGCATCTCCAACGGCAGTAAGCAAATTTCCTCCCGTTTCCTTCTGCGGAGGACGACATCAAACGCCAGTGGCATACATTTTCACAACTCTAACCAACCAGATGAAATTCGTGCGAACACGGACTGATTTCATATAAGCATGAAGGATTTCGTATAAAAAAGCCGGATCTTCATACAAACATGATGGATTTCATTACATTTACATGAACTAAGCGGTGCCAATCCGGCTATCTTGGTATAATTAATACTCCCTCCGTCCGGAAATACTTGTCCTAGAAATGGATGTATCTAGACTTATTTTAGTTATAGATACATACAATTTATCCATTCTTAGAACAAAATTTCCCGCTAGTCGGAGAGGGAGTACATAATCTAAATGGTCATGGCGGATCCCTTTGTCTTCCTCATGTCCGGTAGACACTTTGCGGGGTCGACGAAGGTCCTCGGAAGAGACGAAGAAGCAAAGAAACCACCTGAATGTGCAGTCGTCGCCTCGGCGGTGGCCTTCATGGGACCCAAGTGGCGGCGGCCTCCGGTGTTCTACTTCTCCTCGATGATGGCGGACGACACGGAGAAGCTGGCCACCGACTCGTCGCTGTCCAGGCACCCGGCTTCGCTCGCCGCATGGCGCCGCCGCAGCACGGAGGCGCGCCACGTACACGGAGGCGTGGTACAACGCGGCAGCGACGACGCCCGTACCGGTGTGCTCGCCGCCGTGCCAGCGTGGAGCAACTCGCCACTCCTCATCGAGCTGAACTCGAGCGGCGAGTTGCGGAACCACGCTACCGCTTAGCGGCGCCCGCTCCGTCGGGCCAAGCGAGGTTGGTGAAGCACCGAGCGGCCTCGCCCGTATCCGGAGGGCTCGGCGGGCCACCCAACCGGGTAATATGCCAGAGAACGGCTCCTCGGAAGCCATCAGAAGAGTAGAGAAATTGGTGAAGGCGGAGATGGGGGAGCAGCGGAGGGGTGTGATTCTTGCCTGCTGTATGTCTGGCCTCGTGTAAATAGAGGGCGGACGGTAGGAGCTTGGCCGGCGTCTGGCCTCGTCTAAACTGAGGGTAGACAGGAGGATCTCGGCCGGTGTTGCGTTTAATTCCGGCCCGCTCATGAACGGACGTGTGGCCGGAATAGGTTTCTCGGTTTGCATGCGGGTTTAACAGACGGGTTTGATGGAGGCGAGGAGGCGTGTTCAGCCGGGCGTCAGCGGCGGCGCAAGATTACTATTCGATTTGGCGGATGGCGACACGATTCCCGATACGACTTTAATGCAGACGAGCGAGGGAGTTGCCGTTCCCGAAATGTTGAACGGCCAATGCATCCTCCTTCAATTAATGCATGAGGGAAGTAATGGGAGGAGGACCGGGAAAAGAGGCTGCACGATGTGAATGCAACCCAGTTTTCCCTCATATAAAGGCGCCCTCTCCATTCCAATGCATCTCCACATCGTACGCACCTAAGCATTTGCCCAAGCACCTACACTAAGCGCAAAAGAGCTCACTCCAGACCCATGGCGGTGATGCTCGCGAGCGGCTAGCGGCTGTGCCCGATGGTCCACGACGTCGGCCTGCGGCATGGCGCCGAGGATCGTCTCTAGACGGTGTTGGAGACCGGCTGGTGGATGGCCACTGTCGACACCAACTACGACTCTCAGTTGGACCAAATGATCGTTGCCACCACCAACAAGATCACCATCCTCAAGAAGCTCGCGGACGACATCGCCGTACTCCTCCAGCCCGCGCGCCCGGGCTCCTCATTGCCTGCTACCCTAATCGGCCTCCATGGCTGGAACCTCTTTCAAGCACTGGTGGCCCTGCGACCGGCGACGCCACGAAGAATGTCCACCTGGAGGTCGCGCTCGCCGCGAGGCGCCTCGCCCTGCAAGAATTCGTCGACCTACACATCCACGTGTACGAGCAAATCGTGTACATAGGTATCTACAAGGCCAGTGAGGACGCTACAACGTTGGCTGAGAAGTACCTCGACCTCGCCACAAAAGTTGCTGCTCCTTAGCCGCCGGTCGGTGGCCCGGCGCACTAAGTTGAAGAGGAGGAGGTCGTACGTTGATGGATGCATCTTTCTTCTTGCCTTTTGTAACCACCATTGTGATCACATCATCATCGTGGCCTTAATTCTTATTGTGGTGTTGCATTCTCGTTCCAGTCAATACCGACATGTGCGATCCCTTTGCTTAATTATATGCATCACTATAACTAGTACTCCATCCGTCAATTTATAAGTTGTGCTTACCTTTTCCATCAACTTCGTGCAACGCATGGGAATCTTGCTAGAAACACTAGAACATGTCAGACCGCGTGTGACCAAACCGACGATGCGCCAACCTAGCTACTACGTACCCTGCTTATCTAGCGGAAATAGCCCCGCCCTAGCGTTTCCAATCGTTATTTCTATCTATCGATCGTGCCAAGGAGCAGAACCAAAATGTTACAATTAATACATGTTTCTCTACTCCTACTCCTATACAAGACTCAGTTGGTGATGGTGGTGTGTCTGCCATCCGTCGTTTCTGACCATTAGATCTGCATCTAAGGGTTGTGAGGTAAGTTGTGGCATTTTTGCAACAATAGCCCACTTCTCTGCTCCAATTTGCAGAAAATCCCTTATTATCTTGAAAGCAACCACATCCCTCCCTCACCTCATCAAAACAGCCTAAGAAATATATACTCCTATAAAAGACTCAGTTGGCGATGGTGGTGTGTCTGCCATACGTCGTTTCTGACCATTATATCTGCATCGAACGGCTATGAGGTAAGTTGTGGCATTTTTGCAACAATAGCCCACTTCTCTGCTCCAATTTGCAGAAAACCCCTTATTAACTTGAAAGCAACCACATCCCTCCCTCACCTCATCAAAACAGCCTGAGAAATATGTTTTGAGTGAAAAGTACTCCCTCCATTCCTAAATATTTGTCTTTCTAGAGATTTTTCAATAAGTGACTACATACGAAGCAAAATGAGTGAATCTACACTTCAGAATATGTTTATATAATCCATATGTGAAAGTCCATTTGAAATCTCTAAAAAGTCAAATATTTAGGAATGGAGGGAGTAATATATTAGGAGTATATCAAAACAAGAGTGATTTCTTTCAAGTTTGTGAACAAGTACTACTATTCTACTACTTTGAATCCGTCGCAACGCACGGGCATATTGCTAGTAAAAGGAAAAAGGCATGCCCCGTTCGTGTCGCACTCCCCCCACACACGCACAGGAATCGGGAGTACTCCACGGCCCGTCCGGCATGACACATAGCTTAGGGAAGGCGTGTTGTCTAGCATTTTCACTTCCATGTGGGACCGCCGTTGAGAAAACCGACTATTGGCAAACCGCACCCCTTTGCCTTGGGTTGGAAAAGCGAAGCGAGGGGAAGATCTAGGCTGTACGGAAGCCAAGAAATTTGGTGTCAGATGGGGCTCGTTGATAGAGTAGGAGCATTCTGTACTACTCTGCTCCTACTAGTACCAAGTTTGTACTATACAACTAGTACTACCACTATACAATTAGTAGGTACGTGCACAGCATAGCATCGTAGGAACAAAAAACGGGAAGATCTTGTTTTGGGTGATTTATCTTTTTTTTCTGTCAACGTAGTATGAGTAATATGATGTGGGGGCACCCATGAAGCTTATGTGGCTTGGTTGCATGGCTACGAAAGGTTAGAGAAAAATAAATAGATAATGTGTTTAGAGTGCACTCAACTAAATAGATATACTTTGGATCCATTGCAACGGGCCGGCACATCTATATCTATACCCCCTATATAGTGTGTGAATAACTTTGAAAGTTGGTCGTTGGACGAAGCGAATCCGACGGTACAAAGATGGCAAATCCGAGCACTACTAGCCGTTGGATATCATCTACATTCCACCAGATTCTTCCACATGTAGAATCTAGAAGACTCCATGGTTGAACTTCATTCATGACTAACTTTACCACAACTAAGCTTAGGCAAAGTGTGTCTGAAACAAAAAATGTGGCTAACAAAATGGCCACCACAAGTGTGGCAAGATTTGGCAAGAAGTTGAGTCTATGACATGTGGACCATGTAGCTAGAAAAGTGTGGCAAGCCACAAGTGTAGCAATGAACCAAACACATGCCTGGTGTGTTTGGTAGGGTGTATGAAGGGTGCATGATCCCAAGAGTTCCCTCCTCGACTCATTTTTGGGTGTTTGGTAGAGTGTATGAAGGGTGCATGAGTCCACACTAGATTAGCACAAATACACTAGAAGCATGCATGAAGAGAGCATCATGAAGAGGGGTGTTGAGTTGAGCATGCATGAAGAGGGAACAACAATGCTGAGATGAGAACGCAACCAAACACACTTGTGGCATGCCTAAGCTTAGGCGTGGCAACCTTAGGCTGCAAACCAAACCATAACTTTGGAAGTTGGTCGTTGGATGAAGCCAATCCGACGGTACAAAGATGGCAAATCCGAGCACTACTGGCTGTTGGATATCATCTACATTCATAACTAACTTTGCCGACGGTACAAAGATGGCAAATCCGTCACATGTAGAATCTAGAAGACTCCATGGTTGAACTTCATTCATAACTAACTTTGCCACAACTAAGCTTAGGCAAAGTGTGTTTGCCACAAAAAATGTGGCTAACAAAATGGCCACCACAAGTGTGGCAAGATTTGGCAAGAAGTTGAGTCTATGACATGTGGACCATGTAGCTAGAAAAGTGTGGCAAGCCACAAGTGTAGCAATGAACCAAACACATACCGGAACGCCTAAGCTTAGGCGTGGCAACCTTAGACTGGAAACCAAATCATAACTTTGAAAGTTGGTCGTTGGATGAAGCCAATCCGACGGTACAAAGATGGCAAATCCGAGCACTACTGGCCATTGGATATCATCTACATTCCACCAGATTTTGCCACATGTAGAAGCATAATGCACAAACCACCAGAATCGCATGCATGCAATGCACGTGTACCTTACTAGTAGTTGGTAGTAGTAAGAAACAAATTCTGGGTTTGTCACGAGCTCGTACTGCGGGAGCACCACAAGGCCTGCCGCAGGATTATATTTCCCTCTCGGGGCCCACGGGACCAAACTTCAGTGGCTTAGTGCCCGGCCTATGAGAGAAAGTACAATAAGGTGATGTAGGTGGGCTGTAAGACATTAAATATTATATTTTTGCTTAGTTGGACGAGAGAGAAGATGAAAGAGAAGAGAAGCGGGCTACTAGTTAACAGCCGGCTGCAGCACGTGCTCCTAGGCATTTTATGAGAGAGTGAGGTGGGTCATGTAACAATAAAGTAGTACATATTAATATTCAACTATTGTACTTGCTAGCTTCAAGCTTGGCTATATGTGACGTGGCAACATCATATAACCAGCAGCCGGCTATATTATTAACCATGCTTTGAGTCAATGACATTCGGACATTAATTGCGGCTGGCCCACATGTCATTCTCATGGTGGTGGTGTGGTTCGCGACTCACTCGTTCGAGATGAACCGGCCGGTGGTGGCGTGGCCGTGGCGAGGGTGCCACAGCTGGGCGTCGGGGCGTTACGAGGCGTAGATGGCCACACCGGCGGGTACTACATGTAGTACAGAATTACTCGAGCTGAGGATTGATGCCCGGGATGAAATATGTCACAGCCGCTGGATGAAAATTCGATGGTGCGAGACGTGTGGTGTCATGGGTTCGTGCGGCGTCGTGGGAATCATGTGTGGCTGTGGTAGAAACTTGATGCTTGTTGCATTTAAGGTGGCCACATGTCATGCACACAAAGGCAGAGGGGTGGTGCGGCCGAGAGGGGAGAGGCGCACGTCGGGGGACGTGGTGCCGTGGGTTGGAGCGGCGTCGTGGGAACCGCGAGTGGCAGTGGATGAAACGTGATGGTCGTCGTAGTTGAACTTCCATGGACAAGCTATCATGTCTACGGACACATGCATTCCATACCGATCACTAGAAGGAGTAGTAGAGAAAGCTAGGCGGATAAATAGTTCTTTATAGTCAAGCAGACCCACGCTACTACTTGTTCCAAAGACATGCACACCATCGAAATAGTCCATCTATATCAATATACATAGAGAGGGAATATTTTTTTACAAGAGAGGAAATAGTTCATCCATCCATAATGCCCTGCTGTTGGTGCAGCATCTTCTTCTTCTTCTTCTTCTTCTTCTTCTTCTTCTTCTTCTTCTTCTTCTTCTTCTTCTTCTTCTTCTTCTTCTTCTTATTCTTATTGTTCTCCTTCTTCTTCTTCTTCTTCTTCTTCTTCTTCTTCTTCTTCTTCTTCTTCTTCTTATTCTTATTCTTCTCCTTGTTCTCATTTTATGTGGGAAACGGCTTCGCAACAAGCTCTCTGGACCTTGCAGCTATCTCGAAACTCACACGGGCATCGAGGGCAGCATATTTTATCCGCTCGTACATCAAGGGATAATCCTCCCATCCAGACGACCTTAATGCTAGCGTCTCGTCACCCTTATGGAGATTTGTTCCTGGCACAAAATTTGCTACGTCGAATAGGGATGGTGTCGGTTTATCACAATCTTCTACAGGATTTTTTATTCTGGTTTGTAGGTCAGCGATGCTTTTCAAATCAAGGTTGTACGACTCCAACTTCTGTTTGTCCCTTGCGATGGCTGCCCCACAGAAGTATATGTCCTCCCGAGACAAGAAATCATGAAGCTCACCTGGTATGGAGGGCGCGTGTATGATGTGGTACACCAAAACATCCTCTTCGAGGCACAGCTGAAGGACAGCGACGCGTTGGATCTTCCCAGTGGCACGCTCCGTGTACTATGCGTCGAGACCGATGACATTCATCTCCACCTTTTGGAGGGAGTTGGATACATTGTTGATCCACTTCCGAACAACCCTTGGGTGGTCGGTGACTGCGGCAAATATGCTCAACGAGCCTTCGACGAGGACATGTTGGACGCTAAAAACCTGCATGTCGATCTCTTTCGCCATTTGGAACCGCTAGACCGGAGGGCTATGGTTTGGAGAATTAGGATTAGATGGCTAATCTAACTGAAGATGATGATTATTTATAGGGGCTTCTGAATTACTCCAGGAGGATGTGAAGAGGTTAAAACAATGTGAATGCGGTGTGGTTTGGATGCAAATGAAGATCAAGGAGTAGTGAAAAAGCCGAGGAAAATCGGTTCCCGGTGGAGAAGTAAATGGGAGAATTTATGCGCATGCATGAGGAGAGGTGTGGTGGTTTGACTGCTGCATGCAATGGATTGGACGGGATCTTCGGTTGCCTTCTCTCTCTCTCCCACGCGCACAGAGTGGCCCACTTGCATGCTGCAGTTTATTGGCTGGAGTCGGGCTGCAGCTGCTCATGCGTATGCTAATTAATGTTGTGAATGCGGGGCATGGAGGGAAATGGGCGCATGCAAAAGGGTATATACCCAGACTAATTAGAGAAATACTGAAAAAAGTTATGCACAGACAAAAGAGGACCGGAGGGAGTACTACTCATGTTCCTACTACGGTTAAGGAATATGCGGTTATCCTCAAAAAAAGAAAAGTCCTTCTTCAAGGCTCCGCATGCACGAGAATTTGGTTCTGCTCGCAATATGGATGATAGCTGGAGGATGAAGTGAACCCAGAGGCATGCTAGCACGGGAGTGTACTCATGTTCCTACTACTCCTACTAGTAGTAGTAGTAGTAGTACAATTGTGGTACACATGATGGTCAAAATACAATTATTCATCCAGTCCTCACAGTGAAGTGACAAGACCCTGCGCCCGAGGTGACACCAGTCCAGGCGGCGTGTCCGGGTTACCAAAGTCAGCCTCACCTTGTGCCTTTGTCAGATCCTTTGTCCCCTTGTTGTATAGCATGCCTCGCCTCGTCTCCCTCTCCCCTAGCACCACTCCATCTCCATCTCCGTCTCGCCGGAGATCCTGAGGTCAATCTTAATTATCTCACTGTGCCCCCGCATACCATCGCCTCCCCCTGTACCACTATTCCCTCGCTAGCCGCTCCAGCACCGACAACCTTCTCCCCCGTAAATCAAGCCCCCCAAAACCCCACCTTCCAAACTCCACCATGGCCGAACGCAAACTGCGCAGGATCCATATGAGCCGCGATTGGAGCTATCTCCCCAGTGACGTCCTCGACCTCTGTTGTTTGTGTATGGATATGTTGAGCGCCCTGCGGCTGGATGCATGCTCGAGGGGCATGCACACGGCCATCATTGAAGCGGGGCCTAAGCTTTTCAAGACACCCTGCTTGCTACTATCTGGTCTTGCGAGATTGGCTCACCATGATACGAAGGCGTACATGATGCCCCTCGACTTCAATCCGATCTCCATTAGCCAAACTTCTTTGCAGGTATGTAGCGGGTCGCCGTACATCATTTCCCTCGACATTGATCCGATCACCATCGCTCAAACTTCTTGGCAGGTATGTACTTTGGGTCGGCATGAACTCCCCTTTCGATGGCTGCCGTCGAGAGAAGACGGTAAAAAGTTGGTGCTCGTGGAACTTCCGCACCTCCCATGAGATTATCCTTCCTCCGTTGGATTATATAGAGTATTACCATCGCGGTCCTAGTCATCTAGATTACCGCGTCAGTTGGATGGACCTTGTTTTGCAGAAGATTGTAATCTGCCAAGTGCCCACACGACATGCGGATTATGCACACTTCAAGATAATTGCCTTATTCGACAAGGGACTCGCCTATCTTTACGTTGGTGCCTTCTTTAGATGGAGACAACTCAGCTCGCAGTGGATCGTCGTCAAAGCTGATACACACTTATGTGATGCTATTGAACACAATGGCATCATCTACGCAACCGACAAAGCAGATGGCACCACGTATTGCCGGGACGGCCCGTGTAAGTTGTTTCTGTCTCATGTTAATGAGGACACCATGACATTGTTTGAACTTTTTATGATGATTGGCATATCCCTGTTTGAGCAGAATTTGAGTAGAACTATGGCAATGTATTAGAGACGCCGTAAATCAGCTATATTTGGAATGAGTTAATTCATGCGATTGTGATCATGTCATTACAGTCAATTTGTACCCCTGAATAATCAAACGGTTAGGAATATATGGATATTCTCCTTATTTTATAGTAATCTATATACTACTAATAAATATGAGCGTGTATCAATGGCCATGTTAGTTTCCTCATTTTCATGATGTACAAACATGCACCACACTGTTGGTTTCATCTAACCATACATTAGGGAAGTAAATGTGCATATGGAGAACTCTATATTTGGAAGTAGTGAAATCCTGTAATGCTTACCATGTGTACATACCTATATTCGCCCTTCAGCAATCAATGGCTAGAATAATATCCTCACAAAAAATTTGCCCACAGAACACGAGTATATAACAATGCATGGTCTGTTAGTTACCTTGAAAAATTTGTTTGTGAGGACGGAACATGATTCCATAACATGCATGACATGGTAGTTTCCTGTGAAGAATCGATTGCGAGATAACATGAGTATAACCATGCATGGCACTTCTATATTTTCGAACCCAGTATACATTTCCCTGTATTTTCCTCCCAGTTCCAACAGGGACATATAAATGATGTTTCTTGCGTTATCCTACTCATACTCTGAACAATGTTGATCTTACATTAACAATGCATGTCCTTTTTGACATGATGCAATGTCCCTACAGTTACTGCCCTTTGTAATCACACCACCTTTGCCAAAAACAGGGAAGCACAACTGGTTCCTTGCTCGATCAGACGATGGCAAAATACTGATGAGCCGGAAAAGTTATATTGCAAAAACCCCACTGTATACAAGCATAGTGAAATACATGAGTATCCGGACAGTGGTTGTTACGTCTATGAGCAGGATGCCAACTTGTTGGGGCCTTCAGAATTTTTTTAGTTGGAGGCGGGTAAACAGCCTTGGTTCACACTCTCTATTTCTCGGACTCAATTATCCGATTAACCAGGAGATCACCGTTGGCAAGGACCTTGATGGCAGAGAGGCTCTGTTTGCTATGGAAAATTGTGTCTACACGGCGAGCCCTAGGAGTTCGGGAGCAAACTCCCCTGATTGTCAACGATACAGCCTGCAGCCAAAAGAAGGTGAGAATGACAAAGGCGTCCGGATTAACTTTGATCCTTGGATGTCTCAATTACGACAGGCAGTGATGTGGTTCAAGCCTTCAGGTTGATAGGTAATTGGGCTGTTGCATCGTAAGGGTGGAGTACTGGTGTCTCCGGATCATTGGTCGCTGAAGCGAGGCTGCAAATTATGATGGTGTTGGATCATCTCTTCGAATGACTTTGTTGTCTTTGCTGCTTGTTCTGGATGGGTAGTTCTTTCTTTTGTTATGCATATTCCTTGTCATTTGGTCATCCTCGTCTATGTCACTTTTACTATGTAATAGTTGGCTCTGTTTATAATGTCATTCTCGTCTGGATCACGAGAGTCCGAAAGGCTACCGCAGATGGGTGCGTTTTGGTGGTGTAGCAAGACTTCTTATGAACTATCATGTCTTGCTGTTTATGTCAGTAGTAGTCACTAGTCAGTGTTTGAATGTTGTATATATCGTTGTTTTGAATTGTTTATTGTCTCGAACTACTGGTGGGCTAAATGAGGGCATCACCATTCTCCAGTGTTCAGAGTGTATCTCCTTTTTTCAAGTTATATAATTTGAGCTCAGTGTCTTTTCGATGATGTACACTTGTTTGGGCCAGTGTGGTGTCGTTGAATATGGGCCGAGCGGTAACGCCAGCCAAACAGGTCAATTATGACTCTCAGGCCGGGCTCTCAAAAGATCCTAAAAAAAGGTCGGGCTCTCCAAAAAAGAAAGAATAAGGACCCTTAGGCCGACATGTGGGCGCCACCGGTGTTTTCATGCGCTTGCGCGCCGAGAGCATATTGGCGCGTGTTCGAAATTCAAGCTACCTTTTCATCCCCAATCTCCCGCCCCTCCCCCACCTCTGGAATCTCGATTCCTACTCCAGTTCCCCCAAATCCCCCTCCTGTACTCCTTGTACTCAAGCTCACTATCATGTGGCAGGTCAACGCTGATCTCTGAGCCGGAGATCCTGAGGTCCGTCCTGCCTTCGGTCGCTGCATGCTGTCGCTCAATAGTGGCATGGCGGCGCTTGACAACCAGTTTGCCAGCAAAGTGCTGATGGTAACCATCAACGGTGACCGGCCTCCCGTCTCGCCGGATGACCTTGTCTAAGCTCTTGGCATTGCGCACGGCATCCAAATAATTGACTTGCTCGTCGAAGTCTGTCCGCCACCGGCTGATTTCTTTGTCAGGTTTCGGACAACTTTCGACTGCAGTCGTGTGTTCAAATCTTCCCGGTGTTTATTCTGCGATGGCGCGCTGGTGAGCTTTGATCGATAGCACCCAGGATGGGGCTCGGTGCCCTCTGAGCTTGAGTTTTTAACAAAGCTTACCTTCCACGGCATGCCTCGACGTGCTTGGAACAGCGAGTCCATGAATGAGGTTATCAACGACCTTGGAGGTGAGCTCCTAAGTATGTTTGTTCCTCCAGACAGCTGGGCTCTGACGGTTATGGCATGGATGAAGAAGCCGTCCACCATACCGAAGGTGATTGGTGTTGAGATACCGGTGTAGGAACTGGGTTTGTACTATTCGTTGCCACCAAGGCTGCCGCGGACCACGTTAGGGATGTACTTGTATCGAGTGTTCGTGCATGTCGAAGAAGTGGTCAATCCATCAATCGAAGTTCTGCCATAGCCACTGGTGCCAGGGTCCGTCGACGATGTCCATTACAGGAGTCAACGTCAGACTTTCCCCATGTTGCTCGGAATGATGGATGGCACAGGGCCTACTCCATCGCGCGGCGGAGGCCACTGCTTCTTTGGGAGAAGAGGCAGGGTTGGCTGCCTGGATGTGCTCTAATTTGAGGTAACAACTGAATCTTGTCAGATACTAGTTAAATCCGAGCTATGGGTGTGAAGCACTGATGTGCCAGTACATTTGATTGTGACTTGTTCTAATTTTGTACCTGAACTTTTTTTAGAAAGGGTTGTACGTCAACTTAATGTGCTAGCAGAACTTATTGTGTTGTCTGTCTGTTTTCTTTGCACGACATTCAAGATATTTCCCTGTCATTGATAAAGAAGATGAACCGTTATGTACGAGTTCCTTGGTTTCAACATAGCCCTACCTGTAGCGATCCACTGCTTCCATCCTGATTGTGCCGCCTGCGTGAAATTTTTGTATGCAAGTTCAGTGTGCTATGATGTTCTATATGATTGTGTCAACTATATAAGTTTTTACTGAGCATCAGCAATGCATATGGCTGAAATATGTATTTACGAGCATCGACCGATGGGTCTCTCTCTCTCTCACACACACACACACGCGCACACACACACACACACGCACACACGCACAAGTGGGACCTGTTGAATTATTTCTTTGCTCGTGACAGCTTTTAATTAGGTTCCACTGTAATCTAACTTTTTTCTTAATTTATTAATTGAGCTCAGTGACTCCAAAAAGTTGTACAGAAGCCTTGTTTGGGCCTTTCAGGCGTCGCTGAATGTGGGTTGAGTAGCCATGTTAAGTTGTACTGTATTACACAGGCCTTTTTTTTCAACATCCGCAATGCAACTGGGCCGACAGTTGTACACAATATCCGGGTCAACTTGTTATTCTCCGCCCTGCTAGGCTGCAAACTTTCCTAGGAGGTATGCATTAGGCTTAACAAGAAAATGGACTTTAAGAAATAATAAATGGGGCGTAATTATAATAACTGGGCAGTAACTATAAAAAGATGCACCAAACACGTAATTAGTTTATTATTTTCGGAATTTGAAAATGTTAATTTCATTACTTGTTGCGTGTGCAATATTTCGTTGGATTTTAACGTAATACAACTTTATTTTGAAATTATATTTAATCTGACTAGAAATTTCAGATAAAAATATTTGGGATCCCATAAAAATGTGGGATTTTTTCTTGAATTCTGTTGTGAGTGGTTGGTTGAAATTATTAATCGTTGTCCTAGCTAGAAAATGGGTTGTACTTTCAACAAACTGTAAATGGGCTGTAGTAAATTCCATTAGAATTAAAAAATGGGATGTACATTCTTAAAAATTGCAAATGGGCTATATGTTCTATGCCACGCACTTGTGGGTCTTCTAAGTTGACGCGTCCCCTAAAGAAAACTAAGTTGACGCGTATGCAAGGCTTTGTCAACAACACACGGTTCTGGCAGCTGTGGCCATTGGATGTCCATCCAACGGATGTCGTGCTTCTTCTTCAATCTCAGATATTCTTGCTTCAGCAACCCAAAAAATGATTCCTCCCCCTGACATCTAGGGCGCACCGTTTCTGAGGCTGACCTGCGGGCCTACTAAGTTGACGCGTACCAAGGGCTTGGTCAACTTAGTCAATATAAACGATTCTAGCTGCAGTGACCGTACGATGTCCATCCAATGGTCGTAGTGCTTCTTGAACCTCTGGTCTTCTTGCTCCAGCCACCCAAAGCAGCGCCGGTCGTGTCGCGTGCTCCTGCCTCCCGTGGCCGGCTGTGATGCCGCGGAGGCCTCACCGCCCCTACTACTCCCACCGCTGGCCAGGCCATCCCTCTACTCACCCACACCCCCTGTTATTCTGCGGCAACGGCAGCCTCACACCGCAGCCGAACCAGTGAACCCTCGTACTCCTCTCCGCGCGGGCTTACACTATCGCGTCTTCCCCGGCTTCGTGTCGTCCCCTTCCTAGGCCTCGCCGTCGTCCACCGTCCTGGTTCTCTCGGCGCGGCGTGGTCAACGTGGTTAAGGAATGGCTTCCATCGGAAGAGTACTGTCGTGGAGAGGCTGACAGCTGGGTCCACGGCAGCCGCAAGGAAGTGCCTCCTTATTATGCGGAAAATAATTATTCCTCCACCTGACAGCAGGGACCCACCGGACGGGCAACTATATTTCGTGAAAAAAATGTTTCCCCCTGACTGCTGGGACCTACCAGCTACATCTTCGCACGCAAGGAAGTGCGTCCGGGCAAAAAAATGATTCGCCCCCCTGACTGCTGGGACCCACCAGCTACATCTTCGCACGCAAGGAAGTGCCTGGCAGTCGGGACCCACCTGGTCGAAGCATACGTAGCGTTGTCACTCTGGTCGCGAACGTGTTGTAGTAGAGGCGCGCACGTAGCATGTACATGTACGTACAGTGGACAGTGTGCAAGAAAGAAAATACGGCCATGTACATACATACGGGCAGGGTCTCGAACGCCTACTCGCGCATACGTACGGCCAGGGCTCGTGTACATGGCTAGGTCGGAACGGAGAAACAGCGTCGTCGTCCTGTTCATGGGGAGCCAATCGGTTGGGTCGGAACGGAATGTGTCGTCGTGTTCATCGGGAGGGCTTGGACGGAACAGCCGATGGAAACGAGGCCTAAGCGCATCAGCAGACGGAGGAAGCGGCCTTGTGTTCGACCGCCACGTTCAAACGGGATCCCTGTTCATCGGGAGGGTGCAGCGTCTGCATCAAAAGCGGAGGAAGCGGACCTCCCTACGGTCGAAACGGGGTCCTGTTGATCGGGAGGTGTGGCGTACCACAAAAGCGGAGGAAGCGGACTTGTGTTGGAGCCGCCACGGTCAAAGCAGGGGTCCTGTTCATCGGGAGGGTGTGGCGTGCCAAAACGGACTCCACAGATACTGTTCATCTCCACCGTCGACCCTCCAGCCTCCACGGGCTATTGTTCATCCACCATCGACCTCCTCCAGCCTCCACTGCGATCGCTCATCCACGGGCTCATGTTCATCCAGCCTCCACCGCCGCTACTCCACCGGCTCTTTATCGCTCAACCAGCCCTCTCCACGGGCTCCTGTTCAACCACCCCTCCACGGGCTACTGTTCATCCTGCTCTCCATCGTCTACTGTTCATCCTGCCCTCCACGGGGTCCTGTTCATCCAGCCCCAACCGGCTCGAACAATTGGGGTCCTGTTCATCCACCAAGACCGGGAACTGTTCATCCAAACCCCCCAGCAACGCTCACTGTTCGTCCAGAGGAAACGCCGCGGGGTCCTGTTCATCCACCCCCACCGGGGACGGTTTATCCAAACCCCCCGAGCAACACTCACTGTTCATCCAGAGGCAGCATCGATCGGCTTCAGTTAGCAGCAGTAGCGAAGGAATCGCTCGATCGGGTTCAATTAACAGCCATTGATCGATCGCTCGGGTTCAGTTAGAGTCCAATGCCTCGCTCGGGTTCAGTTAGAGCCCAACGCCTCGCACACACGCGCGTACGTACGACAGAAACGCGCATCGCTCGGCTCCCGACCACCCACCGTAACCGGGGACTCCCCGATATTTTCCGCGCCCTCGCTTCTACCACGGTTTTTTCCGTCATGGACGGCCCAAAGAATGTCATGCAGCTGCGTCTCTGGCCCGCCCAGGATGAAAAGCCCATTTTCTGTCATGATTTTTTGTCATAGAAATAGGACCCCACCACATCCATGATGATACCAGGTTTTGTCACAATTATTGTCATAGAAGTGTCATAAGTATGACAGAAAAGATTTTTGTTCGGCCCAAAATGTCATGGATGTGTCTTTTTTTTGTAGTGGCACAACCCCTTAGTGGGCAGATGTGCCCCTCCCCTTGGCCCATAAGGCCCCCCAACGCTTGCCAAGGCCTCTGAAACTCCTTTCGGTCACGCTGGTCGTCACCCGGTACTCCCAGAACAATTCTGGACTCCAATACCCTTCGTCCAATATATCAATCTTCACCTCCGGACCATTCCGGAGTTCCTCGTCCTGTCCGGCTCTCATCCGGGACTCCGAACAACCTTCGGTAACCACATACTATTTCCCGTAACAACTCTAGCGTCACCGAATCTTAAGTGTGTAGACCCTACGGGTTCGGGAATCATGCAGACATGACCGAGATACCTCTCCGGCCAATAACCAATAGCGGGATCTGGATACCCATATTGGCTCCCACGTGTTCCACGATGATCTCATCGGATGAACCACGATCTCGGGGATTCAATCAATCCCGTATACAATTCCCTTTGTCCATGGTATGTTACTTGCCCGAGATTCGATCGTCTGTATCGCCATACCTCGTTCAATCTCATTACCGGCAAGTCTCTTTACTCGTTCCGTAACACATGATCCCGTGGCTAACTCCTTAGTCACATTGAGCTCATTATGATGATGCATTACCGAGTGGGCCCAGAGATACCTCTCCGTCAAACAGAGGGACAAATCCCAGTCTCGATTCGTGCCAACCCAAC
Organism: Aegilops bicornis; assembly: GCA_021605145.1. Lineage (NCBI taxonomy): Eukaryota > Viridiplantae > Streptophyta > Magnoliopsida > Poales > Poaceae > Aegilops > Aegilops bicornis. The sequence continues at coordinate 603,681,956 of CM038674.1, read as the reverse complement.
ACACACTTTCGGAGATACCTGTAGTGTGATGACCCACAAGTATAGGGGATCTATCTAGTCCTTTCGATAAGTAAGAGTGTCGAACCCAACGAGGAGCAGAAGGAAATGATAAGCAGTTTTCAGCAAGGTATTCTTTGCAAGTATTGAAATAAGTGGTAACAGAGAGTTTTGTGATAAGGTAAATTGTAACGAGCAACAAGTAACAAAAGTAAATAAGGTGCAGCAAGGTGGCCCAATCCTTTTTGTAGCAAAGGATAAGCCGGAACAAACTCTTATAATAGGAAAAGCGCTCCCGAGGACACATGGGAATATCGTCAAGCTAGTTTTCATCACGCTCATATGATTCGCGTTCGGTACTTTGATAAATTGATATGTGGGTGGACCGGTGCTTGGGTGTTGTTCTTACTTGAACAATCATCCCACTTATGATTAACCTCTATTGCAAGCATCCGCAACTACAACAAAAGTATTAAGGTAAACCTAACCATAGCATGAAACATATGGATCCAAACAGCCCCTTATGAAGCAACGCATAAACTAGGGTTTAAGATTCTGTCACTCTAGCAACCCATCATCTACTTATTACTTCCCAATGCCTTCCTCTATGCCCAAATAATGGTGAAGTGTTATATAGTCGACGTTCACATAACACCACTAGAGGTTAGACAACATACATCTTATCAAAATATCGAACGAATACCAAATTCACATGAATACTAATAGCAAGACTTCTCCCTTGTCCTCAGGAACAAACGTAACTACTCACAAAGCATATTCATGTTCATAATCAGAGGGGTAATAATATGCATAAAGGATCTGAACATATGATCTTCCACCAAGTAAACCAACTAGCATCAACTACAAGGAGTAATCAACACTACTAGCAACCTACTAGCACCAATCCCGGACTTAGAGACAAGAATTGGATACAAGAGATAAACTAGGGTTTGGAGATGAGATGGTGCTGGTGAAGATGTTGATGGAGATTTACCTCTCCCGATGAGAGGAGCGTTGGTGATGATGATGACGATGATTTCCCCCTCCCGGAGGGAAGTGTCCCCGGCAGAACAGCTCTGCCGGAGCCCTAGATTGGTTCCGCCAAGGTTCCGCCTCGTGGCGGCGGAGTCTTGTCCCGAAAGGTTGCTTCCGATTTTTTTCTCATCGAAAGACTTCATATAGGAAAAGATGGACGTCGGAGAGCCACCAGGGGGCCCACGAGGTAGGGGGCGCGCCCCCCACCCTCGTGAGCAGGGTGTGGGCCCCCTGGCCTTCATCTTTGGCGACGATTTTTCTTTATTTATTTTAAGGTATTCCGTGGAGTTTCAGGACTTTTGGAGTTGCGCAGAATAGGCCTTCAATATTTGCTCCTTTTCCAGCCCAGAATTCCAGCTGTCGGCATTCTCCCTCTTCATGTAAACATTGTAAAATAGGAGAGAATAGCCACAAGTATTGTGACATAACGTGAAATAATAGCCCATAATACGATAAATATCAATATAAAAGCATGATGCAAAATGGACGTATCAACTCCCCCAAGCTTAGACCTCGCTTGTCCTCAAGCGAAAAGCCAATAACAATAAATATGTCCTCATGTTTAGAGGTAGAGGCGTCGATAAAAATAAAATACGGACATGAAGGCATCATGATTATTTCGTAACAGCAACATAAATAGATTTTGTCATATGATTACTCATGTTCAAATGATGATCTTTTCAAACCCAAAGTATGAATCAGAAACCTTATTGAGCCCCAACAAATTATACCCTTAGTCATTGAAACAATTGCAATTTATCATAACATCGGAAAGAGTCTATGTCAGAGCTTAAAAGCAAGTCCACATACTCAACTATCACTTAGTCCTTCATAATTGCTAACACTCACGCAATACTTGTGGTTACGGAGTTTTAATCGGACACAAAGAAAGATAGGGGGCTTATATTTTTGCCCCACAACTTTTTACCTCAAGGGTAATGTCAACAATTATAATTCATGCTCCCCCACATCAAATTAGATATATATATATATATATATCATGTTCTTTCCAACATGCTGGGCTTGCCAAAGGATAAAATGAAAAAAAAAGGTGAAGATCACCATGACTCTTGCATAAGGTAGAAGATAATAATAAAAGATAGGCCCTTCGCAGAGGGGAGCAAAGGTTGCCATGCGCTTTTATGGTTGGATGCACAAAATCTTAATGCAAAATAACGTCACTTTATATTGCCCCTTGTATGTGAACCTTTATTATGCAGTCCAAATTAAGCTTTTATTGCGTCCACAACAAGTTCGCATAAAGCTTATTTCTCTGCACTAATAAGTCATGCATATTTAAAGAGCAATTTTTATTGCTTGCACCGATGACAACTTACTTGAAGGATCTTACTCAATCCATAGGTAGGTATGGTGGACTCTCATGGCTAAACTGGTTTAGAGGTATTTGGAAGCACAAGTAGTATCTCTACTTGGTGCTGAGAATTTGGCTAGCATGAGGGGGAAAGGCAAGCTCAACATGTTGGGAGATCCATGACAATATACTTTATCTCAGATATAAGAAAACATAACTCATTACGTTGTCTTCCTTGTCCAACATCAACTCTTTATCATGTCATATTTTAATGAGTGTTCCCAATCATAAAAGATGTCAATGATAATATATCTATATGTGAAACCTCTCTCTCCTTATTACTTCCTATTAATTGCAACGATGACCAAAGCTATATTTGCCAACTCCCAACAACTTTTAATCACCATACTCTTTCTATATGGAGTCATTACTTTCACTAAGATCAATATAAACTCTTTGATTCTTTTTATTCTTTTTCTTTTATTCACCCAAGATCATGGCAAAGTAATCAAGCCCTTGTCTCAACACTAATTATATATAGCTCGCGGACTCGATTACAAAGAGAAATCATAAAGCAAAACTCAAAACTAGATCATGCCATGACTTCTATTCTACTAAATCAAGATACTACTAATAGGATCGAACTAAGAAAAATGGTAAAGATAGGAGTTGTGATGGTGATACGATACCAGGGCACCTCCCCCAAGCTTGGCAGTTGCCAAGGGGAGTGCCCATACCCATGTGATTATGTCTCCTTTGCTGGTGAAGGTAGAGGTGTTGTTGATGATGCAGGCTTGTCGTCCACCTTCCATGGCATAGGCTCACCATCATAGAAGGATGATCGAGTCTCCGAAATCCTCAAATCTGCAGCCAAACTCATCCTTTCAAATGCTTCTACACGATCATCATCAAAGACAAATGGTACATCTTTTTGTAATAAATTAGTCAGAGGCCGAGAAATTTTTGAGAAGTCCTTAATGAACCTCCTATAAAATCCGGCGTGACCAAGGAAACTTCTTATACCTTTGATGTCCTTGGGACATGGCATCTTTTCAATAGCATCAACCTTGGCTTTATCTTACCTGGGATGTGCTTGGGTGAGATTCTTACTTGAATAAGCATCCCACTTATGATTAACCTCTATTGCAAGCATCCGAAACTACAACAAAAGTACTAAGGTAAACCTAACCATAGCATGAAACATAAGGATCCAAACAGCCCCTTACGAAGCAACACATAAACTAGGGTTTAAGCTTCTGTCACTCTAGCAACCCATCATCTACTTATTACTTCCCAATGCCTTCCTCTAGGCCCAAATAATGGTGAAGTGTTATGTAGTCGACGTTCACATAACACCACTAGAGGTTAGACAACATACATCTTATCAAAATATCGAATCGAATACCAAATTCACATGACTACTAATAGCAAGACTTCTCCCTTGTCCTCGTGAACAAACGTAACTACTCACAAAGCATATTCATGTTCATAATCGGAGGGGTAATAATATGCATAAAGGATCTGAACATATGATCTTCCACCAAGTAAACCAACTAGCATCAACTACAAGGAGTAATCAACACTACTAGCAACCTACTAGCACCAATCCCGGACTTAGAGACAAGAATTGGATACAAGAGATAAACTAGGGTTTGGAGATGAGATGGTGCTGGTGAAGATGTTGATGGATATTGCCCTCTCCCGATGAGAGGAGCGTTGGTGATGATGATGACGATGATTTCCCCCTCCCGGAGGGAAGTGTCCCCGGCAGAACAGCTCTGCCGGAGCCCTAGAATGGTTCCGCCAAGGTTCCGCCTCGTGGCGGCGGAGTCTCGTCCCGAAAGGTTGCTTCCAATTTTTTTCTCATTGAAAGACTTCATATAGGAGAAGATGGACGTCGGAGAGCCACCAGGGGGCCCACGAGGTAGGGGGCGCGCCCAGGGGGAGGGCGCGCCCCCCACCCTCGTGAGCAGGGTGAGGGCCCCCTAGCCTTCATCTTTGGCGACGATTTTTCGTTATTTATTCTAAGGTATTCCGTGGAGTTTCAGGAATTTTGGAGTTACCTGAATAGGCCTTCAATATTTGCTCCTTTTCCAGCCCGAATTCCATTGCCGGCATTCTCCCTCTTCATGTAAACCTTGTAAAATAGGAGAGAATAGCCATAAGTATTGTGACATAACGTGAAATAACAGCCCATAATACGATAAATATCGATATAAAAGCATGATGCAAAATGGACGTATCATAGTGCACCTTTATAGTCACCCAATTATGTTGTGACGTTTGATACACCCAAAGCACTCCTACGGTATCCGGGAGTTGCACAATCTCATGGTCTAAGGAAATGATACTTCACATTAGAAAAGCTCTAGCAAACGAACTACACGATCTTGTGCTATGCTTAGGATTGGGTCTTGTCCATCACATCATTCTCCTAATGATGTGATCCCATTATTAACGACATCCAATGTCCATGGTCAGGAAACCATAACCATCTATTGATCAACGAGCTAGTCAACTAGAGGGCTTACTAGGGATATGTTGTGGTCTATGTATTCACACATGTATTATGGTTTCCGGTCAATACAATTATAGCATGAACAATAGACAATTATCATGAACAAGGAAATATAATAATAACCATTTTATTATTGCCTCTAGGGCATATTTCCAACAAAAAAGGGAGGACAAGAAGGGCCATATGCGCAGGAAACAGATAAGCTTCACAAATAAACAGGGAAGCAGAGCCTTAGATACCACAGTTGCATTTGCAGATACAGAGACTGGTTCAGAATGTATGAGAGGATTGATGAACGGCAGACCTTGTAGAATTCCTTGACGGCGAGAGCGCAGTCCCCCTTCTCGAGCAGCGCACATCCTAGCAATTAGTGTCCCTGCATTAGTAACATAAGCAAGAACAGATGAAGCTCTGAAACCTCTGCACATTTTACAAATATACGGCCCTCTTCCTTAGACATGAACTGATTAACGGTGGCACCAACTGAAAAATGGGGAATAATAATCTGCGTCAGTCACCCTGACAGAGGTGTCGTCGAGCGCGAGCGCCCTCCTGATGTCCTCCTCGAACCTGGCCTAGTCCTTGTGGCGGAAGTGGCAGAGGCCCCAGTTCACCCAGTAGACGGAGACACGGGAGCAGCGCGCAAATGCCTGAAAACCAACCAACAAACCAATCAACTAATCAATCCGTGGATTTGGGGAGGAAGGAGGAGGTTTTGGGGGGTGCGCGCTCGCCTCGGTGTAGCAGTCGATGGAGGCACCGAGGCGGGCCGTGCGGAAGCACGCGTCGGCACAGAGCGGGCAGTGGACGTAGAAAGCATCCCTCCGTCGAGGGAACCACGCCGGGGAGCTCCTGGTAGCCGGGCTACGCGGCGGCTGCCGCGGCCCCCTCCTGCCGGCGGTAGAGGCGGCGGGTGACCCAGAGCAGCGCGGCCGCCTCCGCCTCCGCGAGCGCGAGCAGGCCGAGGAGGAAGCCCGCCAGGAACCCTGCGGCAGCCATCCCGGGTTGAGCTCCCGACGGCGAAGGAGACAACGGCCGTGGGTAGGGAGGCGGGCATGGGTTAGGGTTTTGAGGGAGGGAGAGGAGAGGGGTGAGGCGGGAGGACCAAGATGGCAGAGGATTCTGCGGCGGCGGCGGCTGCACCGGCGGAGAAGGATTCTGCAGCGGCGGCGGCGGCGTTCACACCCTAGGAAATAGATCGAGAGAGGAGTCGAGGGGGGCTCATTCCCGTGATTCGGTTCGTGGGACGGGGTTCTGTTCCTGGTTTTTTTCTACATGCGAGATGAACAATGTGGTGGGAAGGGAGATGAAACAAAAGACTAAAGTGGTGGGACAAAATAAGCTGTGGATGCTATTCACCAACTCAGACATTAGGAGTGGAGATTAGAAGAAATGCACCTTACATTTCAGAATTTTATCAAAAAACAAATACACTTTATATAAAGAAACGGAGGGAGTAGATTACAGAATAAGGGGTCAAACTCTATCTTGCCATTACATGATTGAACAATCTCGAGGAAATTGGACTCCGGGATGGTTTTTGAGCAACCATGGCGCTCTGCCATTAACGGACCATTCTTCATTTCCATTGCCTCTGTCGTGGCAGCATGCATCACCTATTCGAGTCAGGAATTTGAGCCAGCCAATGACTCCCCCAAATTATTACCAATGACAAACACTGTAGCACTTGAACCATCATTAAAGAAACAAGCATTGACGTTCATCTTGTTGGTATTTAGATCATTCTTCATCCACTTCTCCCTACAAGCTTGAGCATAGACCTTTGGAGATGCTGAGTTTGACATCATTGCATGTATTGACAAAGCAGTCCTTGTTGGGTTAGCTTTATCTACTCCCTTTGCCGCTTTTCTATGCTGCCACCAAATATACCAAACTCCTACCGAGATAGTTTTTGAAGACCCAAGATGGTTCAATATCCCCTGCAAAAAAACACGATGGTTCAGTATCAAAGATTGACGTCATTGATCTTGGAGCAAATATACTAGGACTACACTGCCTGATCTGTCACTTCATTAGCTTGTTCAGTTATCTCCTTCAGTCCCAAAGACTTCCCGATCTCTTTAGCACTACGACAAGTAAACACCAAATGCTTCACATCTTCTGCATCGCCATTGCAAACTAGGCACGCCGAGACTGGAACTGAAGGAAATACGCCCTAGAGGTGATAATAAAGTTGTTATTTTATATTTCCTTATTCATGATAAAGGTTTATTATTCACGCTAGAATTGTATTGATCGGAAACTTAAATACATGTGTGAATACATAAACAAATACAGTGTCTCTAGTAAGCCTCTACTAGACTAGCTCGTTGATCAAAGATGGTTAAGATTTCCTAATCATAGGCATGTGTTATCATTTGATAACAGGATCACATCATTAGGAGAATGATGTGATGGACAAAACCCATTCGTTAGCTTAGCATATTGATCGTTCAGTTTATTGCTATTGCTTTCTTAATGTCAAATACATATTCCTTCAACTATGAGATTATGCAACTCCCGGATACCAGAGGAATACCTTGTGTGCTATCATATGTCACAACATAGCTGGGTGATCATAAAGATGCTCTATAGGTATCTCCGAAGGTGTTTGTTAAGTTGGCCTAGATCGAGATTAGGATTTGTCATTCCGAGTATCGGAGAGGTATCTCTGGGCCCTCTCGGCAATACACATCATAAGAATCCTTGCAAGCAAAGTGACTAATGAGTTAGCTGCAAGATGATGTATTACGAAACGAGTAAAGAGACTTGCCGGTAACGAGATTGAACTAGGTATAAAGACACCGACGATCGAATCTCGGGCAAGTAACATACCCATGGACAAAAGGGAATTACGTATGTTGTCATAAGGTTCGATCGATAAAGATCTTCGTAGAATATGTAGGAGCCAATATGGGCATCCATGTTCTGCTATTAGTTATTGACCGGAGAGGTGTCTCGGTCATGTCTACATAGTTCTCGAACCCATAGGGTCCGCACGCTTAACGTTCATTGATGATATAGTGTTATATGACACTACTGGAATCAGGATCTTTGACGTCAGCCAGCTCTTTGCCGTCGGCTAGCTGACGGCAAAGAAGTTCTTTGCCATCAGCTTAAATATAGCTGATGGCAAAGATGAGCGGATGGCAAAGAAGGTGTTTGCCGGCAGCCTTCTGTTTGCCGTCCGCTAGCTGACGGCATAGAGTCTTTGCCGTCTGCTAGCAGACGGCAAAGATGGTGGATGGTGGACTGTAAGGACGACCTAAAGGCCAGTTTCTTTGCCGTCTGCTAGCGGACGGCAAAGTTTCTTTGCTGTCAGCCAGCGGACGACAAAGAAACTGGCCGTTTTAACGCCCGTTTCCCCCTGGCCCCACCTCACCTCACCCTCTCCTCTCTCTCTCTCTCCCAGCCCTCACCTCACTCATGCGCCTTGCCCCACCCCCTGTCACCCGCCCGCCACCCCGAGCTCCGCCCGCCCCACCACCGACTCCTCCTCGCCTCGCCCCCGCCCCCGCCACCCCGAGCTCCGCCTTGCCCCTCCTTCACCCCCCCCCCTCTGCCTCGCCTCTCCGACGCCGTCGCCTCCACCTCGCCGCCCGAGTCCCGTCGTCGACCACCGCCGCCCCGAGCTCCGGCCCCTCCGACGTCGCACCATACCCCGACGCCGTCACCGTTGACCCCATACAGCCCGGCCCCTCCCAGGCCCAGTAGTCCCCAACACCGAGGTGCGCCACCCCTCCCTCTTCTCTCTCTCTCTGTGTGTTTAGGTTTAGGTTTAGGTTCAATGATGTTGTGCAATGATGCTAAAACCCGTGAGTGAAGAAACTATGCAAGTAAATTGTTGTGCAATGATGTTGTATTTTCAAGAACTGATGCAGATTTGTTTTAGTACTTCTAGTTTTTTGAGCACAGTGTATTCAAGGGTGTACAGGAAAAGAAAATGCATGTCTTGCAAATTTAACATTCTGTTCATGGATGATCTATACTTGATTTTCTGGGAAGTTTTTGAAAATGATTCTGAGCACCTTCAAATGTTTGGAGTCCAACAGAATGTTCACCACATATGGTTTTTCTAGCTCCATTTGGGCAGCAATTTTAACAGTCCGCACTGAATGTACTATCCTTGATTTTATTTCCAGTAATTGTTTCAGATTTCTATAGTCATGTGGTGTGTACAAGTGCGACAACTAGCTCTGGTGTCCTTGATAAATCATAATCAATTCACTCAGGGCACTATTCTTTATAAATGGGAATTTCTTCAGAAGAAGTCGAGCACCCCCGATTGTTGCAGTTTGGGAAACCTGAACTAGGCCCAGCCCATTAGCCTGATGCGTCGACACCCTGGGATAATAAAACTACAAGAATCATGGTGTAGGCATTTGATGCTAATGGCCTGCTGCGTCATATACTCCCAGCGGTGCCCCTGCATGAGCGCTGAGCACAAACTCACTCACTGTCCGAGAGGTCCCAGTCACGAGGAACTCACACCCTATCACTTCACTGTCTGGTCAGCAAGTAGGAACAACGATAGGCTTTGGCATTTCCATTTGTATCCATGGCGCCAAAGTTGATGCTAACCTAACTCGGCATTTTTTAGTTTTGACCAATCGGACTCCCGGTTGTGCTTTTATTGTTTTTTTACACAACTTCTTTAATGGATTCGTTTCCATATGCCATTGTTATTTTGGTTGTGCTTTTATTGATTTTAGAACACTTAATTAATTTTGGTTGAGTTTTTTACATTACTATGCTCTATTTTTCAACATTTTCAGTTTTCTTTCCTGTCTAAAAATCCCTAGTTTTGAAGGGTGCCAATTGCCATTGCCAACTAACCTACGAAATTAATTAAGTGTTGTCGATGTTGTTGATTATCAGAGATGGGGGGAAGCCGCCACCGCAGGCTTCGCTCTGCCACACCGAAGTACGAGTTGGATGCTTTCGAGTTCTTCAGTATCATACTTGGGACTTCCTCCAGGAGGCAGGTATATAAAAGGAGAGATCTCCCCTTCACCCATCTCATTATGATAACTCTGCTATTTGCTACATCACTCCTTGTCCCAAACTGCAGAGGCTACCTGACACTTTGATACGTCCATTTTGCATCATGCTTTTATATCGATATTTATCGCATTATGGGCTGTTATTTCACATTATGTCACAATACTTATGGCTATTCTCTGTTATTTTACAAGGTTTACATGAAGAGGGAGAATGCCGGCAGCAGGAGTTCTGGGATGGAAAATGAGCAAATATTGGAGGCCTATTCTGCGCAACTCCAAAAGTCCTGAAACTCCACGGAATATCTTAAAATAAATAAAGAAAATCGTCATTAAAGATGAAGGCCAGGCCCACACCACTCACGAGGGTGGGGGCGCGCCCTACCTCGTGGGCCCCCGGTGGCTCTCCGACGCCCATCTTCTCCTATATGAAGTCTTTCGATGAGAAAAAAACAATAAGCAACCTTTCGGGACGAGACTCCGCCGCCACGAGGCGGAACCTTGGCGGAACCAATCTAACGGCTCTGGCAGAGCTGTTCTGCCGGGGACACTTCCCTCCGGGAGGGGGAAATCATCGCCATCATCATCACCAACGCTCCTCTCATCAGGAGAGGGCAATCTCCATCAACATCTTCACCAGCACCATCTCATCTCCAAACTCTAGTTCATCTCTTGTATCCAATTCTTGTCTCCAAGTCCGGGATTGGTGCTAGTAGGTTTCTAGTAGTGTTGATTACTCCTTGTAGTTGATGCTAGTTGGTTTATTCGGTGGGAGATCATATGTTCAGATCCTTTATGCATATTATTACCCCTCTGATTATGAACATGAATATGCTTTGTGAGTAGTTACGTTTGTTCCTGAGGATAAGGGAGAAGTCTTGCTATTAGTAGTCATGTGAATTTGGTATTCGTTCGATATTTTGATGAGATGTATGTTGTCTAGCCTCTAGTGGTGTTATGTGAACGTCGACTACATAACACTTCACCATTATTTGGGCCTAGAGGAAGGCATTGGGAAGTAATAAGTAGATGATGGGTTGCTAGAGTGATGAAGCTTAAATCCTAGTTTATGCGTTGCTTCGTGAGGCTGATTTGGATCCATATGTTTCATGCTACGGTTAGGTTTACCTTAATACTTTTGTTGTAGTTGCGGATGCTTGCAATAGTGGTTAATCATAAGTGGGATGCTTGTTCAAGTAAGAATAGCACCCAAGCAGTCCACCCACATATCAAATTATCAAAGTACCGAACGCGAATCATATGAACGTGATGAAAACTAGCTTGATGATATTCCCATGTGTCCTCGGGAGCGCTTTTCCTATTATAAGAGCTTGTCCAGGCTTGTCCTTTGCTACAAAAAGGATTGGGCCACCTTGCTGCACTTTGTTTACTCTTGTTACTTGTTGCTCGTTACAATTTATCTTATCACAAAACTATCTGTTACCACTTATTTCAAGATTTGCAGAGAATACCTTGCTGAAAACCGCTTATCATTTCCTTCGCTTCCTCGTTGGGTTCGACACTCTTACTTATCGAAAGGACTAAGATAGATCCCCTATACTTGTGGGTCATCAAGACTCTTTTAAGCGCCCGTTCTTTGAGGAGTGTAAGCGCCTTTGGTAGGAGGAATTTGGTAAGGAAAATTTTATATAGTGTGCTGAAATTTCATCACACTTGTTACTATGGAAAGTAATTCTCTGAGGGCTTGTTAGGGTATCTTCACCCGTCCGATGAGAGCAAAGAGTTGCTCCTCAACCTACTGAACCTATTGAAAATGAAACTCCTTTTGAAATTCCTTCGTATGATGGAAAAACTGCTAGCTAATACTTTTACAGGAGATGGAACAAAGCATCCTGATGAACATCTACTCTATGTGGATGAAGTTTGTGGACTCTTTAAGCTTGCAGGTATACCCGATGATGTTGTTAAGAAGAAGGTCTTCCCTTTATCTTTGAAGGGAGACGTATTGACATGGTATAGGCTATGTGATGATACGAGATCATGGAACTATAAAAGATTGAAATTGGAATTTCATCAAAAATATTACCCTATGCATCTTGTTCATCGTGATCGCAATTATATATATAATTTTTGGCCTCGCGAAGGAGAAAGCATCGATCATGCTTGGGGGAGGCTTAAATCAATGTTATATTCATGCCCCAATCATGAGCTCTCAAGAGTGTCAATTCTTCAGAATTTTTATGCTCGGCTTTCTGATAACAATCGCACCATGCTCGATACTTCTTGTGATGGCTCTTTTATGATGAAGACTATTGAATTCAGATGTAATTTATTGGATAGAATTAAACGCAACTCTAAAGATTGGGACCTCGACGAAGGTAAGGAGTCAGGTATGACACCTAAGTTTGATTGTGTTAAATCTTTTATGGATACCGATATTTTCCGTAAGTTTAGCACTAAATATGGACTTGACTCTGAGATAGTAGCTTCTTTCTCGTGAATCTTTTGCTACGTATGTTGATCTCCCCAAGGAGAAGTGGTTTAAATATCATCCTCCCATAGAAGTAAAAGTAGCTGCACCTATTAAAGTTGAAGAAAAGACTGTCACTTATAATGATCCTATTGTTCCCACCTCTTATGTTGAGAAACCACCTTTCCCAGTTAGAGTAAAGGATCATGCTAAAACTTCAACTGTTGTTCGTAAAAGCAATATTAGAACTTATACACCTCCTGAGCAAGTCAAAGTAGAACCTAATATTGCTATTGTTAAAGATCTCTTGTCTGATAATATTGATGGGCTCTTGTCTGATAATATTGATGGGCATGTTATTCAATTCTGCGGTGAATCTGCTAGAATTGCTAAACCTAGCGTTAAAGATAAACATAGACACATGGTAGGCGTGCACTGTTATTTCTGTTAAAATAGGAGATCATTGTTATCATGGCTTATGTGATATGGGTGCTAGTGCTAGTGTTATACCTTATGATTTATATAAAGAAATTAAGCATGAAATTGCACCTGCCGAGTTAGAAGATATTGATGTTACAATTAAACTTGCCAATAGAGATACTATATCTGCAATGGGAATTGGTAGAGATGTTGAAGTCTTGTGTGGGAAAACTAAATACCCTGCTGATTTTCTTGTTCTTAGTTCCCCACAAGATAGCTTTTGTCCAATTATATTTGGTAGACCCTTCTTGAACACTGTTAATGCTAAGATAGACTACAAAAAGAATGTTGTTACTATTGGCTTGGATGATATGGTCCAGTGTGTGGTGTGGTGGATTGCCTCAGGGGCTGATGATGAACAATACAAAGGAAGAACAACCTCACGAGGGGCTGTTCTTGAGCTGGTGCGATGAACTGCTTGGGTGAGTTCGATCGCCTCTCTCTCTCTCTCTCTAGGGCTCTGTCTGTGAGTTTCTTCCAGATCCCTCTACTCTGTGTGATCTCGATCCTCTCCCTACCTTGGTGGTGGCTAGTCCTATATATAGAGGGAGGCCCTAGGCCTCTTCCCAAATAATGAGCGGGAAGGGCACCAACAGTTGGCCATTTTGAAGGGGAACATCTAGTACACTTATCCTGACTAAAGTTGGTCTTCGGCTGCCAAAGGCTCTGACGGTGACGCCGTCCTGGGCTTAACGATGACCTCCATCCTGCCGTTCTGTTGGTCTTGGTCTTGTTGCACCGAAGCGGTAACCTTTGCCTGATGCCTTGGCCTAGGCTTGCCTCCTTTGCACCAAAGGGGAAGTGAGGACACTACGCGGGCTGGCGCCCGCCTGGCGCCCGCCTGGCGCCCGCCTGGCCTTGATCGTCATGGCTTGCGTCACGGGGCACCCTTGGGAGGTACCCTGCCTTGATCTCTCCGCCTCCTCGCGAGCCTGCCTGACGAGGATGTTCCTGAGGGTGGTTCCCGTCGCCTCATGAGGCTTGGCCCTCGCGAGGGTCTTGAGCTTGAGCCGATGAAGCTGGGCCGTCTTTGGGGCCCCACTTGAGCCACGCCGCAAGCCGCAGTGCAAGTCTGGGACCCCTGTTCTGCACGCCGACAGTAGCCCCCGGGCCCAAGGCGCGCTCGGACTTGGCTTAGCAGAGAAGCGAAGGGGCAAGTGCGAAGCGCCACGGGCCCCAACAGCCTGCAGCCTTGGGCGCCGCGTGGATATTGATTGGTCGTGGGCGTCTCCGCCTCCCCACGATGCATCGGCAACTGCCCTTCTGTCAAAAAGGAGTCCCGGGCCAGACTTGGTGCTTGTTCTCGCTCGTCTTGCTCCAGATCCCCTTTCTCTCCCTTCTCCTCCGCTCTTCCGAAATCCTCCAGATCTGCTTCAATCCTTCCCATCCTGCAGCCATGGCGCCTCTTAAGACCCCGACTGAGGCCTGGTACCTCCCGGCTCTGGATCCTCCGACTGTGTCGGCGAAGAATCTCGCCCTTGTGCGCCGGAGGACGGTGGCGTAGGGCAACAAGGGAACGACTGTGCTCAAGGCCGGCTCAAATCAGCCTGAAGGTCAGGGAAGCACCTTCTACCCGTTCTTCGTGAGCGCCATTATTGCCGGTCTGGTCCCTCCTTTTTCCGAGTTCTTCTTCACTGTTCTCCGCCAATACAACCTACAAGCTCTGCATCTCCACCCCAACTCTGTTCTCCTCCTGGCGATCTTCGCTTACTATTGCGAGGCTCATGTTGGGATAAAATCCTCGGTAGCCTTGCTGCGCCATTATTTCTTCCTGCAGGTCTCCCGGGGCTCTATTACTGCGTGCACGAGCTTCGTCGCATACTCCAGCTCCAACTCCATCTCCAAGCCCGGGAAGAGGATTGAAGGCTTCCGGAGCAAGTGGGTTGTGGTGGACGTCGGGCGCATCCATCCCCGACTGGCGCTGCCGTTGGGGCAGCCCGAGGCCATTGATGCGTGGTCCCACGCGGAGCTCGTCGATTCTTGCGCGAAGATGTTGCTGAAGAGGATAGACGCGGACCTGTGACTAGCCAACTTGGGGGCGGCGAAGCTGACCGGGGCCACGCTCCTGAGGGAGTTCCTGGAACATCGGGTGGCTCCGCTCAGGAACATTCGCTTCATTGTGGAGGCCGGGAGGCAAGCGATGACCTTCGCCTGACCTCCGAGGCCCTCTCTGACGAAGATCTGGCCACGGCTCTCCATTCCTTGGTCGGGGGGGGGGGGGGACGTGGCAATGCCGGAGGGCGCTCCCGTCCCCCTGTTCCTTCGCGGCGACTGGGAGCAGGTGGTGAACGACATGCCCACCTTCAATGGTGAGGGGCTGGTGCCTGCCGGGGCTCCCAAGGATCTGGCGATGTTGGCGATGGTGAACGTTTCCTCCAGCAACTCCAGCGGAAGAAGAGGAGGTGGAAGGAGGAGGTTCTGACTTCGAGGCGCCTGGCGAGGAGTCGGGGGAATCCTTCCCTCGGCGCAGGTCCCGCGCCCTTCGCTCCATGCCGGACGACGATGAGGCCGACGTTAGGTGAGGAGGGGAGGATTCCCCCTGGTTCCGAGGAAGGGCAGGTCGGGGCTGGTTCCCCCAGGGTCCGTTCTGACTCCGGGGCGGTCTGAGTCCATCTTCGGCCTTCCCAACGCGCCTACTGCTTCCGGTCCTCCCGAGGCTGATCCTAGCCGCGGGCTTTCAGGCTTCAAGTTCGGTCGGAGGCTGCCTGGGTCCGGGGACGATGACCAGTAAGTGTTTGATCCGTGCTTTGCTTTGCTTCTGTCGCTGGGGCCTGACGTCTGTGTTCTCTTGGCCAGGTCTGCACTTGCAGCGAAGAGGCCGAAGGGGGCTTCCGCGGCCCTGCTTGAGGCGGGTTCGTCTGCCGGGGCTGCGGCTCCGCCTGCGGGGAAAGGAGGCAGCGAGGCTCGCGCCTCCCCTGCCCGGTCATCCTCGCGAGCCCAACAGGGGCACTCTGGAGGTGAGTCAGCCCTCATTGTCCTGCTGACTCCGGAGGTGCCTGGGCTTGACGTTGTTGCTGAGGCGCCCAAGGCCCAGGGGGCTCCTTCTTCCCAAGCCGTGATCACGCTGTCGTCTTCTACACCTGCTCCACCGGCTCCAGTCTCCTCTGATTCCTCGGCCATCTCGGACCAGGCTGCTAGTGAACTGAGCCGACAGCGGGAGGATCTCCGGAATGCTGATCCTCGTCTGGTGGCCGGGCGCCTGGAACTGGCTTCTGGCTGGGCCCGCTCTGCTGCCTCCGTCCGAAGCGGTCTTTGAGCCAAGCCGCGTCGGCCTCCGATGGGGAGAAGCAAGCCACTCGGCAGGCCAAGGCCGCTCGCGATGCCGCCCTGGGCGATGCCGCGGGCGCCCGGGACCGCTGCAAGGCACTGGAGGCCGAGCTGCAAGGCCTGCGTGGCCAGCTCGCCAAGGAGGTCCGCGGCCAGCTCGCCAAGGAGGTCCGCGGCCGCCAGGAGAAGGAGAAGGAGATGGAGGCCCGGGAGGCCGCCATCAAGAACCGGGACCCCGAGCTTGATGGCTGTCCTGGCCGATTGGAGGTGCAGGAACAGTCTCTGAAAGCGGAGAGGATCGAGCTCGACAGGAAGGCAAAGATCCTGGCTGAGGATCGGGTGGCCTTCGCCAAGTTGGAGGAGAAGGCTCGCACCGCGTTGAAGACGCTCTACGAGGGTGGCCTGGGGGAGCCGTTGGCTGGTGCAGAGAACGGCCCCGCCAAGATGCTTCCTTTCTTGGTTCGAGCACTTGAAGATGTCGCGGACGGCCTTGCCCCCACGGCCGAGGCCGAGGCGCACGCCTTTGTCTTCGCAAAGACCGACACTGTATCCTCAGCCACGTCTACCTTCGCGGCCCCAACACCGACCTCGACGGCCTGCTGGAGCATGTGAGCGGTGACCTTGCCGCTGCCGCTGCCGAGGCCGTGAAAGGCCGAGCCGAGGCCCTGCTGGGGAAGTTTCGCGCCTTCAGCACCTTGCCTGGGTGTGGAGCCACCAGCTCCGCGGCCTCGGGAGGTGGGGCGCCACAGGAGAGTGATCCCTTCGCAGCTCATGCTCTGTTTTTAATCCTGCAACATGCACCATGCCTAGGGAGGCGTTTAAACTTGTGTTCGGTGTTGTGAAACGACTTGTGGCTTGTAATATTTGCTTTGAATTCACATTCTTCCCTCCTACTTGCGTGTGTTCTACGTCGGCAGGGCCCGACCCACAAGATACTTTCAGCCGTTAGCCCCGGCCGAGACCAGGGCGGGACTAAGGAGTGAGGGGCTACGTGGCAAGTTAGGCTCCTGAGTCGCGATGCTCAGGAGTCCCCCTTGACGCGCGAATAGCAAGTAGGGATAGGAGGCATAGGAGTGGATTAGTCATTCTACGTTGGCAGGGCCCGGCCCCGCGCATACCTCAACCGCCGTTAGCCCCGACCGGAGACCAAGGGCGGGACTAAGGAGTGAGGGGCTACGTGACCGATTAGGCTCTGAGTCGCGATGCTCAGAGTCCCCTTGACGTTCAAAGCAATTTTCATACCTTGGCTCCGCTCGGGAGGCGCGGCGACCAGGTCCGGGACCTTGCCGGGTGGCGTCACGTTGGGCGAGGCCAGGCGCAGCCCGTGTCCAGCCCTCGCGCGGCACTCCCGAGGAGGCGTTGCGATGGCTCCTGCACACCGAGCTCTGGGCTCCCTGAGGTTGATCTGATTATGAGCCGCCCTCGGTTGTTTGTCACCAAGGAGCATAAGCGCTTCAGATGTGTACGGGCATAGCCGCTCCTCGGCAGTGTCGTCGGCCAGTATGAGCATGGTGCTTCCACTGGTTCGTGGGAGGGGCTCCCCTCGGGAGGAGCCCAGGCGTGTCTGACCCATACGACACGTGGCCGGCATGGTAGGGCTAGGAGAGGTGTATCTGGGCACCCGTGAGCCAGCGCGGGACTCACGAGGCCCTACCTCGAGGCGGGTTGCGCCTAGCTCTGGGCCTTTGTAAGTGCATCTAGTGCCACCCCTAGTTGGTTTTGGAGTATTGACGACAAATGTGGTTGAGGGACTAATGCGTTTGTGAGAATTGCAGGATAACGCAGGTAGTGTCCCTCATTGATTCGGTTTACCTACCGGAGACGACCCCTAAAAATGTATGAAGACATTGAAGACAATGGTGGTATGTGAAGATATTCACATTGAAGACTATGACATGAGAAGACATTGAGTGAAGACTATGGAGCGCGAAGACTGTGTGGTTTCGTTGTTTCCTTTTCTTCTTTGTTGAGTCATAGGAACCACCGTACTGTTAAGTGGGGTCCAAGTGATCATAGTCAGAATGACTGAAGTGATGCTCAACCCAAATCCTATGTCTTCGAAAGTGAATACAATGAGAGCAAAACTTATCCAGAGTGGATGAGTCAGCTTTGCTTGTAGCCCAAGTAAAGTTGCCGTGAGTGTTTGGAATCGACCGTTGGAACACGTGTCGGTTCCTTAGTAACCAGTGGTCATTTCGGACATAACAGGTCGGGTTGCCTAGTGGCTATAAATAGCCCACCCCTACACCATAAATTGGTGGCTGCTCAGAGTTAGTGCACGGCTTTTGTCGTTTGAGAGCAACCCACCTCGAAGCCTTTGAGAGAGAAATCCTTGCGAGGACAAAGCCCAAAACACCCAGAGCCAAAGAGTGTTAGGCATCATGAAGTTTTCCTGCATGTGACACGAAGACTTATTACACTTGAGGACCTGTGAATCCTCCGGCCGGTTAGGCGTCGCGTTCTCGAGCATCCAAGAGTCATTGTGGATTGCCGGTGAACGCGTCGTCTGTGAAGGTTCTAAGTCTACCTTGAAGACTTACCAGAGTGATTGGGCGAGGACTGTGTGTCCTTAGCTCAAGGAATAAGGTGAAGACGCGGTCTTCGAGTTGAATCTCAGCCTCCCTAACTGGATGTACAGCTTGTCACGGCAATCGAACTGGTCCAACAAATCATGTGTCTTCAACTAGTGACTGGTTCTATCCCTTCCCTCCTTTACCCTAAGTTTGTCTTCATGAAGTCATTGCTTATATGTCTTATCTGTTTGACTTCACTGCTTGACTTCTATTGTTGTTTGGCTTCATACTATCTTCCATCCTGATCCTTACTACATAGCTGCTATTAGTCTTGTCCGTTCACATTATTGCATACTTGACTATGGCTTGCTTGTTGTAGTTATCTTCCGCTGCATATCAACTAGGTCATTTCTGTTGTTTGTCTTTGAAACATCCGTGTTTTGAAGACTTTCATAAAAATCACCTATTCACCCCCCCTCTAGCAGATAACTAGTACTTTCAATTGGTATCAGAGCAAGGTACTCCCTTTGTTCTGTGTGATTCGGTTTAACCACCTGGAGTTTTAGCTATGTCGACTGCAAGGATAATCAAGGTCTCCGCTGCTTGCCCCGTGTTCGATGGAACTGACTATCCCTACTGGAAGAATAAGATGCGCATGCATCTTGAAGCCATTGATGTCAACCTCTGGTGTGTCATCAAGAACGGCGTTCCTAAATCTGGTGAAGGTGTCACCTCTGCTGATGTCAAGAAGTTCATTCAACTGGACTCCACTGCAAAGAACATCATCTGTGGTCATCTGACCAAAGGACAGTATGGCCGTGTGAGTGCTTTCTGGAAGCGTCGAAGCTAGTGCAGGGGGCTATCCAAGGTCAACGAAGGCGTCTCAATCCAGAGAGATCAAAGAATCAGTGTTCTTCCCAACCTCTTCAACCGCTTCAAGAGAAACGACAATGAAAATGTCCAGCTCACGTTTGATCGCCTCACTGACATCACAAATGAGCTTCATGCTCTCGGCGCCACTGAGGTCACCAAGCATGAAATCGTAAAGACACTACTAAGATCACTTGACAGCTCTTTTGACACCCTTGCCCTCATGATACAAGGACGTCCTGACTTCAAGACACTCGATCCGTCTGATATACTTGAGAGGCTCAATACACATGAGTTCCAGCTATCTGAGAAAAGAGATATCTATGGTCCAAACTATGGCCGAACTCGCGCTTTGAAGGCGAAAGTTGTTTCCTCATCTGAAGAAGAATCTAACTGCGGTTCTGATGATCCTGAAGACATTGGAAAGGAACTTGCTATGCTTGTGAAGAAGTTACAGAAGTTCACTAGGAAGAAAGGCTTCAGAAAGACTTCACGATCCAGCTCAAGAAATGATGAAGCTTCCACTCAAGACTACAAGAAGAGAACACATCACAAGTGCAAGAAAAGCTGGACACTATATCTCTGAGTGTCCACGGTGGGACAATGAGAAGAAGAAGAAGAAGAGCAAGGAATATGATTACGATGACAAGACAAAGAAGAAATCTTCAAAGTCTTCTTCCAAGTCTTCATCAAAGTCTTCATCGCATAAGAAGAGCTCATCTGGCAAGGCTCGTGCTTTTGTTGGCAAGGAAATGGATTCAGAGGAGGAGTCTGCTTCTGAGGAAGTGGAGGTGGAATCTGAAGAGGAGTCCGACCCGGGCGTTGCAAGTCTGGCTTTAGCCACAGCCTATGTTGCCAAGTCCATCGTCAACACTGAAGACAATGACTTCTACACCAACGCTGAAGCTGATGACAAGGACGACCCTACTCCCACCTACTTCTTCATGGCACGCGGTGCCAAGGTAAAATCACGTGATGCCTACTTTCAAACATCAAGTGAAGATGACTCATTGTGAATCCAAACCTAGCTACAAAACACTTGCTAAAATTGCAACTGAACAACAAAGAGCTATGGAACATACTCAAAAACTGTTAGACAAAAGCGATGACCTGTTGGACGCGGAAATGACACATTCACAGTCCTTAGTTGAAGACATTAAAATCTTCATGCTAAGTACCAAGAACTTGAAAGTCGTCATGAAACGCTATCAACTACTCATGAAAGGCTCTCCTATGATTATCTTCAAAGGAAGCAAGAGCTTGAGAAATTGAGAGCGGCTCATGAAGATCTTCAAAAGAGAATGAGTCACTTCAGCTCAACGGATCAGTTTCGCTCGAGGATGGATTTGAACCACCATGTCTAAAATGTCTTGAGCGTGATATCACTACCTCTGTTCTTTGAATGTTCAACTGCTGCTCTTGTTGCATTGTCTTCAACTACCAATGTGGTTACTAACCCCTCTGCGGAGGATACCACCGCCATTGCTGATGAAAATGCTAGGTTGAAGACATTGCTTGAAGCGAGGATGTATAAAAAGTGCGAAAGGGCATCGACACTTTGCGATGTCCTCAAAAAGCGTATTCTGAACCGAAACCCTAGGAAAGAGGGTGTTGGGTTCGAGAGGAAAATGGATGTTGATGGTTCCCTCTTTGGAAGCTTTGGCGGTATCCCAAAACCACATGGGTTGCTGCAAAGGGACCTTCGATGGATCCATCCACCTTATCTGGCTTTACCGTGCTAACCCTATTATCATTGATGAATCCTTTGATGCAAACTATAAGCTGTTCAAGAATCGAATGGTGAAGTGTTTGCGGTATATTGGTACTAACTGCAGGAATGGACCGCTTATGAAGAAGATCTGGGTTCCCAAAAGCTGTCTTGAGAATCTTCCGGTGAATGTCATCATGACACCACACAGGAAGAAGACAAACCCAGGACCAAAGGCGTCATATGGTCTAAAGGCTTCATACAGATAGAGGACTCACTTGAGTCACCCTAATGCCAATGTTTTGCAGGGAAGCAGTACTCAAATTTATGAATATGAGCGTGTGTCCTCAAATCGCTATATTCACAGAACTAAGAACTTTTCTGCTTATTCATGTGAGTATCACTCATCTCCTGCAAGGCTATTTGCTAGGGCTCCAAAGCCGAAATTCTCAGATGCTGCACTTAGACTCATTGCTTCTAAGCCAGCCCTGAAGATGTGGGTGGTTAAGAAGAATTAACCTCTTTTGCGTGAAAGGGTCTCCGGCCGAAAATCAAAGGCGTCGATGCTATTCTTTGGGGACCTAAAACATCTTGTAGGGTACAAGATCAAATGCCCAAATGGTCTCACTATGTATTTTGTTCCTGAATCGTTTGCCATTCATCCCATCGGTCCTAATCTTGATTTAAGATTCAATAATCCACTTGCCCGTCAAATGTTTATGCTTCACAATGCTCTTGGTGAAGCCTATCCCCTAACTGCATCTTTGTAGGGTATGACACCTCATGCTTGAGAATGGATTATGGACGGTGGATGCACTAATCATATATTTGGTGATCGAAGTCTTCTCATGGACTCAACCTTACGTCCATCGGACAAGAGTCACATCACATTTCTTGACCTTTGGTAAAAAGCAAGGTATTGGGTCTAGGTAGAGTTGCAATCTCAAAGGATCAACACATGGATAAAGTGATGCTTGTTGAATCCCTTGGTTTCAACTTAATGTCTGTCTCAATGCTTTGTGACTTGAACATGATTGTGATATTCGAAAAATATCCTTGCCTTGTACTAATGGAATCTGACAAGTCTCTAGTCTTTGAAGGGTACAGGAAAGATGATCTATATATGGTAGATTTCTCAGCAGGTCCACAGCTTGCCGTATGTCTTCTTGCAAAAGCTTCAGAATGCTGGCTCTGGCATCGGAGGCTGGGGCATGCTGGAATGAGGAACTTACACACACTTGCCAAGAAGAAGCATGTCATAGGCATCGAAGGTGTCAAGTTCAAGAAGGATCATTTGTGTGGTGCCTGCGAAGCTGGAAAGATGACTAGGGCAAAGCACCCCTCGAAGACAATCATGATGACATCTCAACCCTTCGAGCTGCTTCACATGGATTTGTTTGGCCCTACTCATTACTCTACCCTCACAACAACTGCTTGTCTCTATGGCTTCATCATTGTTGATGACTACTCAAGATACACATGGGTGCACATAATTCTCTACAAGATCAAGTGCAAGATGTCTTGACGATTAAGCCAATCGAGCAATGAACAATTATGGCGTCAAGATCAAGCATATCGAAGTGATATGACCTTGAATTCAAGAACACCGGACTTGATCTTTATCTGGATACCATGGGAATCACTCATGAGTTCTCTGCTCCATACACACCCTAGCAAAATGGCATCGTGGAGCGCAAGAACGAACCCTCATTGAG
This sequence comes from Aegilops bicornis, assembly GCA_021605145.1. Taxonomy (NCBI): domain Eukaryota; kingdom Viridiplantae; phylum Streptophyta; class Magnoliopsida; order Poales; family Poaceae; genus Aegilops; species Aegilops bicornis. The sequence continues at coordinate 603,659,110 of CM038674.1, read as the reverse complement.
ATGGCTCGAACAATGCTCGACGAGTACAAGACACCAAGAAAGTTACGGCACGGAGCCATTGATACGACTTGTCACGTCATCAACCGTGTTTATATCCATAAGCTTCGAACAAAACATCCTATGAGCTCCTTCTTGGCAAGAAGCCAAATGTCGTTACTTCACGGTATTTGGGGCTAAGTCTTTGGATCAAGGATCCTCATCACAAGTCAAAATTTGAACCCAAAGCTCACGAAGGCTTCATGCTCGGTTACGGAAAGGACTCACACTCTTACAGAGTCTTCAATCTCTATCTCTACAAAATCGTCAAAACTGTATCAAAACTGTAGATGTGCGATTTGATGAAACCAATGGTTCACAAAGAGAGTTCCTGCCAAGCACACTAGACGAAGCTCCACCCAGCGAATCTATCAAGCTAATGGGGCTGGTGAAATCATGCCTTCTGAAGCACAGCTTGAAGAGGAACTTATCATTTCTGCACCTAACCAATCTGAAGACAATGCTCAGCCTGAAGACAGTCCTTCCAATGAAGACAACGATCGGCATGAGCAAAGTCTTCGTCCAGTTCATCCTCGAGTTGCAAATGAATTACACATTGAGAAGATAATCGATAGCATCAACACACCTGGTCCGCTTACTCGCTCAAGAGCAACACAGCTAGCAAATTTCTGTGGGCACTTTTCCTCTGTATCAATATCAGAACCCAAGAAAGTTGCTGAAGCTTTTATGGAACCAGAATGGATTCAAGCTATGCATGAAGAACTTCAACATTTCAAGCTGAATAATATTTGGTAACTTGTCAAGCGTCCTGACCCTCGTAAGCATAACATTATTGGCACCAAATGGATATATCGAAACAAGCAAGATGAGCATGGTCAAGTCGTCAGAAACAAAGCAAGGCTTGTGGCTCAAGGATATACTCAAGTTGAAGGAATTGACTTCGATGAAACATTTGCTCCTGTAGCTAGGCTTGAAGCTATTCGCATACTACTAGCCTATGCTAACCACCACAACATCTTGCTTTATCAAATGGATGTGAAGAGTGCATTCCTCAACGGCAAGATTGAAGAAGAAGTATATGTCGCTCAACCACCTGGCTTTGAAGATCCAAAACATCACGATATGGTGTACAAGCTAAATAAAGCAAGCAGATGGCCTCAAACAAGCTCCTCGCGCTTTGGTATGATACAATCAAAGACTTCAAGAGCAAAGGCTTCATACACGGATCCCTTGATCCCACCTCTTCACGAAGACATATGATGGTGAACTGTTTGTATGCCAAATATATGTGGATGACATTATCTTCTACCGCATTCAACCGTAAGTATAGTGATGAGTTTGGATACATGATGCAAGAGCAATATCAGATGTCCATGATGGGAGAGCTCAAGTTCTTCCTTGGTCTTCAAATTAAATCGACAAAGAAATGGCATCTTTACATATCAAGAAAAATACCTCCAAGATTGTGTGAAGAAGTTTGGAATGCAAGAATGCAAAGGATACACGACGTCAATGCCAGCCAAACACCACTTGGGTCCCGGCGACAATGGTAAAGAGTTCGATCAAAAGGTATACCGCTCCATGATTGGTTCCTTACTTTACATGTGTGCATCTAGGCCAGATATTATGCTTAGTGTAAGCATGTGTGCTCGATTCCAAGCGGCACCAAAGGAATCGCATCACTTAGCTGTGAAGCGAATTCTTCGATATTTGGCTCACACCCCAACACTCGGATTATGGTATCCAAAGGGCTCAAAATTTGATTTAGTTGGATTTTCGGGTGCTGATTATGCTGGTGACAAAGTGGATCGCAAGTCTACATCAGGCACGTGTCACTTTCTAGGACGATCACTCGTCTGTTGGTCTTCAAAGAAGCGAGCGTGTGTCACTCTCAACTGCAGAATCTGAATACATTGCTGTCTTTGGATCCTGCGTGCTCAGCTTCTATGGATGAAGCAAACTCTCAAGGACTATGGCATCAATCTGACACAAGTACCTCTTTTCTGCGACAACGAAAGCGCCATCAAGATTGCCAACAATCCAGTCCAGCACTCGAAGACAAAGCACATTGAAATTCGTCATTATTTTCTCAGGGATCATGTCATGAAGGATATTGACATCATTCACGTCAACACTGAAGAGCAACTGGCAGATATCTTCACAAAGCCCTTGGATGAGAAAAGGTTTTGCAAGTTACGGTGTGAGCTAAATATCTTGGAATCCTCAAATGTCATGTGATCAAGCACACATCCTAACACTTATGCATGTTGATGACTTAGATGTGCAACACACGCAGTAACGTATATCTTCAATCAGTGAAGACTTACATTCTAAGTGTGAATACATTAACGTGGAATTTGACTTTGGAGCACCACGATAATTGTGCGCCGTGTCTGGGTCTAATACTTCCTATACGGTGGGTAACGCCACCACTAAATTTCTTTGTTTGAAGTGTTTCACTCATGGCGTTATCTCTTGAAGCTATTCGCATTTGATTTGACTTCAACTTCAACCTATTTTCATGATTCTCTTCACTATGATGATTTGGTTGCTTTGTCGATATATATTTCATCCTCTCTGACATTCACTTATAGCTATGTCTTCAAGTTGAATCTTTTGAACTAAGTGAATGTGATCGGACCCCAATCTCTCTATGCTTTCTATCTCAAACTCTATCTGTCCAAATCATATGCATTCTATTGAAAGCTGTCGAATGTCTTCGCTGCGTCCTTGTCGGCCAGTAAGACACAGAGACAAACTTTAAGTCTGTTTTAAATAAGTCATCATTCTTGTTGAACTCCGGAGAAGCCGGAACGACCATCAAACAAACTGGCGGGCGTGGGAACGTGGGATAACTCACAGTATGTTGCATGCGTGCCACGTGCCCCTCAGATGTGAACCGCCAGGGGCACCTGCGTAATTGCGTTGCGCCGCACACCTCGTTATAAATACCTATCCCCTGCGGTAAAGAAAATCTTCTTCCACCTCTCCACCTCATCAAAACCCTAGCGCCACCGCTAGCTCTCGACGATGCCGGCGACGAAGCGCTTAGCTGCCGCGACTTCTCCGACGCCGTCCTCACGCCGGCCGTGAACATCTTCATCTCCTCCGCCGCCGTAGGTGTCCTCCGTCGCCAAGTTAGGGCACGGTGGACTGGACTGCTCGGCCTCCTTTCCTTCCGTCTAGCAGTTCTCTGAAGCGGTAAATATATCTCTATTTTTACCATCTTTTTGATCTTCAAGATTCATCCTACTTGCCAAAAATTGTTTCTGCCCATACAAAGTTAGATCTATTCTCTCCGCATCTCGTACTGCTTAGTATATTCACTTAAGATTCACAACTAGTTAGATTCCTCACTTGTACTTATTCGCGGATTCGTACAAATCTGGAACCAACTCTCAGCGTATAAGTGAATGTCTTCGCATCATGAGGTCAATGTCTTCAAACCGATTTATCTTCAAAATCTTACGAGAATGCATATGACCTCTTCCCTTCCCTCGCATCTCTAATGTTGTCACAGGTACATGTCCGTGGAGAATCCCTTGGTTCTAATAGTCCGCATTCGCTTGCAGAATTCTTATAGCATCAAACCAACTCTCCGAAGCCGGTTCACATGCATCAAGCAAGCATAAGCCTTTGAAGCCTTTGATTGTGAAGCCATTCAGTTTGAAGCTCATGGCTACAGATAAATCAGTCGGGAAGGGTGGCGGGCAGCGTCGTGAGGGAACCTCAAAAGATCTGCCTGATGACCTCGCAGAGCTGTACAAGACAGATCCTGAAGAGACTTATAATCAGCGCAAGACACGAATCTAATGGATTCGACGCTATTGGGCTGAACAGTGGTTCAAGTACAATTTAAATCACGACAAGAATATGCCGAGAAGAATGCCATCAGAAGCCCTTGGGGTGATATTATGTTTCGAGGCCTCCCTCCCAAGAGCATGGCTAAAGCTATTGCACAAGGTTTCTATCCTTGCATGGTCCGTGGACCTCAGCCTGAAAATGCCGACCCGACGTCTTTGCTCTGGTGTCGCGATGACAATCTCTTCAAGCGCAACTTCCAGCATGCAAAGGCTTCTGCAAAGGAAAACAAGAAGTCATTGGGATTAGACTTCAACCCTGGTCCCTCTGCTCCCCGTGCTGACGGCTCACATGACGCTGAACCCAATGCCATCGGTCCATTTTCAAACCTTGAAGGCCTCATCACTTATATTTTGGTCCAAGGTGCCAAAGTGGATCACTCTGATGACAATGATGACTCGGATGAAGCCCCAGCTCCAGCTCCTGCTCCTGCTCCTGCTCCAAAGCCGCAGAAGCTTAAGAAAGTCAAGGCTCCAAAGTCAGCTGCTCCTCCAAAAGCTTCTCGTGAAGCCAGCAGCCATCGCACCTTGAAGCCGATTACTGCAGTCGAGGACCAATCCGCATCTCCAAGAAGACGGAGAAGAGAAAGAAAAGTGTCAAGAATACTGAATCGACATCGACCCTGCTACCATTCTGCGTGAAGAGCACATTGATCTGTCAAGTGATGACGATCTTGCAGATGATGCTCTTGAGCAGCTTATCAAGAGAAAAGAAGAAGCAGAAATCTTCAACAACTTGCCTCTCTTTGATGTGGCAATCAGCCATCACTTCATTGATGAGTGGTTTGACACACCAAACATCAGCTTTGAAGATCTGCAACTTCCAATTGGCCTCAGCATCTCTTTCAACGGCGCCATTGCTTCGAGCTAGCTCTAGCTCAATGGATTGTTGAATCAAGCACAAAATTGACTATGAGAAGGCTCGATTCAAGAAGCATATGGCTGCACTCAGTGTGCAATACGTCAAAAACTTCAAGTTCATGCTGCACGACCTCAAAGAAAACTTTGTCAAGAAGCGTGAAGAAGCCAGAGGCTCTCGTGAGCGCATGAAGGCTCTGGCTGACAAGTGTGTGCTTGCCTACAATGAAATTTGAGAAGCGCCAAGGCACTTGGCCGTCACAGCATCGACCGGATGGCTGCAAAGAAGAAGTCGTCTTCGGTGACCAAGCTGCACCTTCAAGGCGGGAAGAGCCCGCATAGTCTTCCCAAGCGGCATGACCGGCTCGAAGCCAAAGGTACTCTCAAGCGCTTCGAGCAGAAAAAGACGAGGGCTGCCGAGGCTGAAGCGAAAAAGGAAAAATCTGGCGCCTCGATGCTGCTCCCTCCAATAAGAAGCTAAAGACCAAGAAGAATCGGGCTGCTCCTCTGAGCCCTTGATTGTTGAAACCATTTACGTGGTTCGTCCCAGCGTCACGCAACCCAAGAACTTGAATGACTGTTCATGAGCCTTCTTCCACAGAGGCTCTGAAGTGAAGAGATTCCGCAGCTGATCCCCCATCACTGAAGACATTGTCACCATGACAATGTTGAAGATGATGAAGTTCTTCCTCAAATCGAGTACAATGTGGTATCATCGCTTTGTTAAATGCGAACAGCGAACTCATCAGCATTGGTCGTCCTCTGACGCCAATTGCTCAGGATGCTTCATGGACTCATCGCCCGCAACAACAAGACTCCCCCAGTACTCCCCAACAACAAGTCACTCCCAAACAGCAACACCAAGAACAAGAGGAAGACTTTGAGGCCCGGGCAACCCCATCTCCAAAGGCGTCGCCAGCATTTCGCAGGCTTCGCAAAGGTCAAAGGCCTCAAGTGCCTCTTCCGAGCGTTCCAGAAGGAGAAGTGCACCACCAACTTGTTGCACGTCAAGTGTTTTCAGAAGCCACTCCAACTGTGAATGTCTCTGAGTCTGAGGCCAAAGCTGCTGAAGACAATCCGGCTGCATCAGCCGCTGACACCCAAGAAGAAGAAGAAGAACGTGTTCCTACACCCCCAGTAATTGAAGAAGTGATCCCCAATATCAACGTGTCAGTGCCCGACCCTCCAGCTCCTCAAGTGGAGGTTGAAAACAATGAGGCTGCCACCTCCAACACCAATGAAGCCAATGAAGTGGTCATGGCTGAAGCCAATGTGGAGCCTGTCCCAACCGCTCCCGAAGCCAATGAAGGAAGCGTGCACGAAGCCAATGAGGCAATCGCTCCCGAAGCATCTCTGTGCAGCACTGAAGCCTCGATTGCTGCCATCGCTCCAGATTCCGCCACCAAGGCCCTACACAATCGAAAGCAAGCATTCAACTATGGCGAAGCTAGTCACGATAAGATGGCCCGTTACGGTCCCTCCGCCTCATGCCTCTGGTCCTCAATTCGACTATCATATTGCGCATAGGCCTCCGGTCTAGAAGCGAAGCCAAGACGCCAAGGTTTCCGAGCATCGCCACCTCAACTGGTTCTTTCAATGCAAATGGCTTCAAAGCCCACAATACTTTCTTTGACATTGCAAAGAACCCCTACAAAAACCAAGGATCTCATCGACCGGTTACGGAGCTATCGACAAGAACGGCTATTACTCCACATGTTACAGATGACCAAGGCCGCATTTTCCCTCATATGCGCCTCGACACCAAGCCATTGCGGACTGCCGTGCTTAGAAGAAGCACTTGATTGCTTTCATGATGCAGGTGCAGCTTGGCTTCATAATGCATAAAGAGCACTGGAATGAAGAATTAGTGCTTCAATTCTATGCCACACTCCACATCCGCGGCTACAACAGAGACACAAAGACATGGGTTCTCGAGTGGATGACTGGAAATGTCCATCATGAAGCCAAAGCTCTTGACATCATTGAGCTCACAGGCCTACCCACTCCCGGAGAGTTGTTTGAACCTGGATGTCAACTCCACCGCGATGCCTTGGAAAGCATATTTCATAAGCCAGAACCCAACATGAGTCAGATGCTGAGCATGATGAAGCCACTGCCACATGACGCTGAATACCCTCAACACTTCTTTGTTGATGACCTTGAGTATCTGCCTCGTACCATATATCACATCATACGGCGAACTCTATGGCCAATAAAAGGGCATTCATAAATGCGCAAAGCTTGAAGGAGCAATGAAGACATTGGTCTTCTACATCCTCAATGGCATCACCTTCAACACGCAAGATTTCTTCATCCGACAATTGGCTGCCTCTGGATCCGATCTGTTTGGTCCAAGTTCTATGCTCCATGGGTCATGCGCCTCATCAAGATGCACTCTTGCTATCAACTATCAACCCTCCGCCGCAATCATCCGATCTTTCTACCAGAGGTTGATATGTCTGTTGAAGCCATATACCCTGAGCCTGCCAAAATGCCTCTAAGTCTTCAGAACGCAGATCACCACAGCTTCTCTCAACCTATGGAAGGCGTCCAAGCGGTATCTCGTATCTATTCCCTGGCTGGGAACACACGTCTGCCTCATCATGCACGGACTGAAGCCACTGAGAGCACAATTGGCCAAAGGCCTCGGAAGCGCTCTCGATTCCTCAACGATCGAGAACTTCTTGTGGCGCTGCATCAAAAACAACAACGACAACCCTTCTGCATCATTTTTGGTCCTTACTGACAAAAGGGGGAGAAGCATATGGGTTTGATAGTCTTCAAGCGGGTTCATAAGGGCGGTTGCACTATATTTTGCCTAGTGTTTACAAAGGCGTTCAAGCGGGTTCATAAGCACAGGAGCTCGTTTATGAAACGTTTGGTTCTTATGAGTTGTAACACTTAAACTCGATGGTCGTCTGCTACTTATTTGCCTTACCCTGGTGCGATGATAAATTCCGCATGTGCATTTATAACTTCCAGACTTAGATCATTCTGCAGACGTCCATTTTTCATTATGCATGTCATTCTCTTAGCTATATCATTTCATGCATGATGAATTATCTTCATAAGTTGAAGAGGATCTCCACAAGTACAACCTGCCATGTGCATTTGCATTCCAAAAGCAAACTACTTATATGCACATCTTCGTGGGGAGCCTTTGCCACTTATGAAGACAATTCCTATCCTTTACAATTTCACATATTTTATCCCGTTGAAAACTTCAACCAGTTTGTCATCAATCACCAAAAAGGGGAGATTGTAAGTGCATCTAGTGCCACCCCTAGTTGGTTTTGGAGTATTGACGACAAATGTGGTTGAGGGACTAATGCGTTTGTGAGAATTGCAGGATAACTCAGTAGTGTCCCTCATTGATTCGGTTTACCTACCGGAGACGACCCCTAAAAATGTATGAAGACATTGAAGACAATGGTGGTATGTGAAGATATTCACATTGAAGACTATGACATGAGAAGACATTGAGTGAATACTATGGAGTGCAAAGACTGTGTTGTTTTGTTGTTTCCTTTTCTTCTTTGTTGAGTCATAGGAACCACCGTACTGTTAAGTGGGGTCCAAGTGATCATAGTCGTAATGATCAAGTGATGCTCAACCCAAATCCTATGTCTTCGAGCGAAGACAATGAGAGCAAAACTTATCCAGAGCTGGATGAGTCAGCTTTGCTTGTAGCCCAAGTAAAGTTGTCGTGAGTGTTTGAAATCTGACCGTTGGAACACGTGTCAGTTCCTTAGTGACCTGTGGTCATTTCGACATAACAGGTCGGGTTGCCTAGTGGCTATAAATAGCCCACCCCTACACCATAAATTGGTGGCTGCTCAGAGTTAGTGCACGGCTTTTGTCGTTTGAGAGCAACCCACCTCGAAGCCTTTGAGAGAGAGAAATCCTTGCGAGGACAAAGCCCAAAACACCCAGAGCCAAAGAGTGTTAGGCATCACCAATTTTTCCCGTCTGCATGTGACTCAAGACTTATTACACTTGAGGACTGTGAATCCTCCAGCCGGTTAGGCGTCGCGTTCTGAGCATCCAAGAGTCATTGTGGATTGTCGGTGAACGTTGTCTGTGAAGGTTCGAAAGTCTACCTTGAAGACTTACCAGAGTGATTGGGCGAGGACTGTGTATCCTTAGCTCAAGGGGAATAAGGTGAAGACGCGGTCTTCTGAGTTGAATCTCAGCCTCCCTAACCAGACGTACAGCTTGTCACAAGAATCGAACTGGTCCAACAAATCATGTGTCTTCAACTAGTGACTGGTTCTATCCCTTCCCTCCTTTACCCTAAGTTTGTCTTCGTGAAGTCATTGCTTATATGTCTTATCTGTTTGACTTCACTGCTTGACTTCTATTGTTGTTTGGCTTCATACTATCTTCCATCCTGATCCTTACTACATCGCTGCTATTAGTCTTGTCCGTTCACATTATTGCATACTTGACTATGGCTTTCTTGTTGTAGTTATCTTCCGCTGCATATCAACTAGGTCATTTCTGTTGTTTGTCTTTGAAACATCCGTGTTTTGAAGACTTTCATAAAAATCGCATATTCACCCCCCCCCCCCTCTAGTCGATAACTAGCACTTTCAGCCTTTATCATTGGTGTGTTCCTACAGGGTTAGAATGCAAATGCTCTACATCCTCAGGTCCCGACCCTCGAGCTAGCTCAGCCGCCGCTGGTATGACAGGTCGCCATGACGTGGGTCAAGGCCAGGAGGTGAGGGCCGGAGAGCCAGTAAGAGCCCATGAGTCGCGATGCTCAGGTACCCCCCTTTTAACGTGCAAGCGCTTTGCATTAGGGCGGAGAGGCCCGCGACAGGTAGTAGGCAATAATTGCATGAATCAGGTTAAGCACGAAGGAGCAAATCCATCTAGATAGGTGCGGAGAAAGCATGTGCCACTGGGTCTGGCCCAAGCAGCTTGGGGATAATGCAGCCCGAGGGGCGCCCCCAACAAGGTAAGTAAAGAACATAAGCAAAACGGATACATGCCGCAGGGACGGACCCACGCAGCCTGGGAATGATGCAGCCCGAGGGGCGCTCCTAGCTGAAAACGAAACTTGGGAATGTGTCACCTGATATGGTCGGAGATGGCGGGGTGTTGAGGTAGCGGATGACGCGTGACGAGGATGCCGGCCCTCACGAGCCCTCCGGACCGGGAGCCTCGGGAGGCTCCGGGAGTACGGGGGGTTCCTCGAGAGCCATCTCCGTCTCCGCCAGGACCGTGCGCTGCTTGTCCTCCTGAGCCTCCAGAGCGCCCCTCAGCAGGCGATGATGGGCGGCAACCGCGTTCCGCAGGCCGAAAGGCATGCGAACGTAGCTGTGAGGTGGACCCTCGCAACGCCCCACGCGTGAGGGCCAGAGGCGCTCCTGAGACGCGGCTTAGTTGAGCCCTGGTATGTCGATGCAGATTCGCAGCCCAGCATCCTCGCCTGGATGTGGGGCCACGGCGGGCAAGCAGCGACAGCCGCGCATGAATCTGGACTCCTGTAGCTCCTGGGTGCTCCTCGCAATGAACTCCTGAGAGTTTGGCCCTCCTTGCCTCATACCTTCCTGGGGGAAACGTGCCTTCAAGCACGCCTCCAAGTGGTGCCCGAGCGCCTCCCTCGAGACTCCGGCTAGGTCGGTGGCTCGCCATGAAAGAGCCCCCGAGCCCTGCCTGAGGAGGGCGCCGGGCGCGCCTCCCTATGCCCCAGAGGGTGGCGCCACTTGAACGGGCACAGGTCCTATTGCCATGCCTTTGGAGGTGCTTACCCCACGAGGGCTTGGACCAGGTGAAGCCTTCTTCTTCTTGGGGATCGCCTCAGGAAGTATCCCGCTCCTGTGATCTGGGTCTTCGATTGCTGCGGCTTGGAAGGCGCACTCGAGAGAGCACACTGCATCCCTTTCCTCACAAGGCACTGTGATGACTCCTCTGCTTCCTGGCATCTTGAGGACATTGTAGCCATGGTGAGTCACTGCCATGAACTTGGCCAAAGCTGGGTACCCGAGGATGGCATTGTATGGCAAGCGAATGTGGGCGACGTCGAAGTCGATGATCTCAGTGCGGTAGTTGTTGCGCTGTTCGAAGGTGACAGGAATGCGGACTTGCCCTATCGGGACGGTGGAACCATCGGTGACTCTGGAGAAAGGCTTGGTCGGCTGAAGCTAATCGTATGGCACTTGGAGATCATTGAATGTCTTGACAGATAGGACGTTGAGCCCTGCTCCGCCATCGATGAGGGTCCTGGTGACTTGCACGTTGCTGATGACTAGTGAGCAAAGCATGGGGAGGACTCCGGCCGTTGCCGCGCACTTGAGCTGATCCGCTGAACTGAATGTGATGACGCCTTTACGACCACCGAGAGGGCGTGTGGCCTCGGCTTGGGAGGATTGCATTCACCTCATGAAAGCAAACTGCTTGAGGATGCGCCGAGAGGTGGGGCTGGCGCTACCCAGGATGCAAGCGATCGTGCGCGGCTCCTGGAAGCCCCCAGCCCCCTCGTCCTGATGATTGTCTTCGTACCTCCTTGGTGGCTGCGGTAGAGGTGGGAGCCCTGCATTGCCTTGACGGTGATCCTTGCGAGGTTGGTCCCTCCAACCTCCCTCACAAGGCTGGTCCTGCCAGCGGTCCTCGCAAGGTCTGTCACGCCATCCCTGGCGAGGGCCACGGTCTTCCCAGCGTCCTGCGCCTCTTCCTCCTCCTCGGCCGTAGCCTTGATCACTGCGGTCGGGGCATCGACCGATTCGCCCTTCTCGCACGGCCCTGAGCTCTTGGCATTCGTTGGTGTTGTGGGTGTGGAGATCGTGGTACACGCAGTATCGGCTGCCCTTGGAAGGCTCGGGCTGATCCCTGCCTCGCTTGGTGTCTGGTTCGGCCGCGAGCACTGCAGCCCCCTTGCGCTTCACATCCTTGGCCTTGGGCTTCTTCTCTTCTGGATCGGCAGCTGGAAGCTTGAGGAGGGAGAGGCGCCCTTCCTCAGCCCTGGCGCATTTGGTCGCCAAGTTGAACAACTCCAGAGATGTGCACAGGTCTTCATGCATCGCCAGCTCCTCCTTCATCTTGACGTCACGCACGCCATTGGAGAAGGCTGAGATGATGGCCTCCTCAGTCACCTTGGGAATCTTGAGGCGTGCGTTGTTGAAGCGCTGGATGTACTTCTGCAGGGTCCCTCCTGGCTGTTGCTTGATGCGGCGCATGTCGCTCACGGCAGGAGGCCGGTCGCGAGTGCCTTGGAAGTTGGCGATGAAGCGGGTGCGTATCTCGTCCCAGGAGGAGATCATGCCGGGAGCCAGGTTCAGGAGCCAGGTCCGGGCTCCGTCCTTCGGTGCCATGGGGAACCAATTCGCCATGACCTTTTCGTCCCCGTTGGCGGCTTCAATGCCCATCTCATAGAGCTGAAGGAACTCCGCGGTGTCGGTGGTGTCGTCGTAGCGAGGAGGCAGGTCTGGCTTGAACTTGCCGGGCCATGCGACGCTGCGTAGCTCGGCGGTGAAGGCGCGGCAGCCTGCTGTGGCCACCGGAGCTCTCTGATGATGCGGGGCTTGCTCTTGTGGATTCCCACGCACCGCTGCCTGGAGCAGCGCGGGGTCTTGACGCGGTGGCGCTGGAGCGTGGTCGCGGCGCTCCGGCGTTGGGAGCACGCGAGCACCTTCTTTGGGACGAGGGATCTCCTGGCAGCTTCTTTCTTGGTGCGGGCGCCGGGCGCGAGGGTCTCGGCCGGGGCCCACGCGCCTTGGAGCAGGCGCCTTCTTGGGAAGGAGGTGGCGGGGAACCTCCGGCTCCCTGCCTCTGCGCGTGGTGCGGGCGAGGCAAGAAGAGGGACGGCGCTGGGGAGCCCTGCGGGCCATGAGCTTAGCGATGCGGTCGAGCCACTCCTCGTAGACGTCGTCGACGGGGCGGTAGCGCAGGAGCTCGTTTGCCGCGATGAGCATGGCTCGAGCCTCCATGGGCGCGCGGAGCGCGTGGGACGAAGAACCAGCAGGGGCGAGCGAAGGAGTGGCAGTGCGACCTTCTCGCCTCACCGATGGATGCAGGGACGAAGCCTGCTGCTCGTTCCCCGCCGGGCCGGTGGCGGCATTGGCGGCAGGCGACGGGGAGCGACGGGGGTGTCCGCCGACGGGAGCCGTCTGGGCGACTTCGGCGGCGCGAAGCAGCCCGGCGCTTAGCGCGAGCTTCGGCGGCGTCGACCATGGACATGTCGGAAGATCACACACAACCAGCGGAAGAAAGATTCCGGCGCACCCCTACCTGGCGCGCCAAATGTCGGATTTCCGGTTCCAGCAGACCCTAGAGGTTCGAACACTGGGGTGCACGCGGAGATCTTTCCCCTACCAGCTCATGCATGCATGGATTGCGAGGGATCTAAACTACGAACGATGAACAACACACAGACACGAGGTTTATACTGGTTCGGGCCATCGGTGTGGTGTAATACCCTACTCCAGTGTGTGGTGTGGTGGATTGCCTCACGGGCTAATGATGAACAATACAAAGGAAGAACAGCCTCGCGAGGGGTTGTTCTTGAGCTGGTGCGATGAACTGCTTGGGTGAGTTCGATCGCCTCTCTCTCTCTAGGGCTCTGTCTGTGAGTTTCTTCCGGATCCCTCTACTCTGTGTGATCTCGATCCTCTCCCTACCTTGGTGGTGGCTAGTCCTATTTATAGAGGGAGGCCCTGGGCCTCTTCCCAAATAATGAGCGGGAAGGGCGCCAACAGTTGGCCATTTTGAAGGGAACATCTAGTACACTTATCCTGACTAAAGTTGGTCTTCGGCTGCCAAAGGCTCTGACGGTGACGCCGTCCTGGGCTCCACAATGACCCCCATCCTGTCGTTCTGTTGGTCTTAGTCTTGTTGCACCGAAGCGGTAACCTTTGCCTGATGCCTTGGCTTGTGCTTGCCTCCTTTGCACCAAAGGGGAAATGAGGACACTGCGCAGGCTGGCGCCCGCCTAGCCTTGATCGGCATGGCTTGCATCACGGGGCACCCTCGGGAGGTACCCTGCCTTGATCTCTCCGCCTCCTCGCGAGCCTGCCTGACGAGGCTGTTCCTCAGGGTGGTTCCTATCGTCTGCCCCGCGAGGCTTGGCCCCTCGCGAGGGTCTTGAGCTTGAGCTGATGAAGCTGGGCCGTGCTGGGCCCCCACTTGATCCACGCCGCAGGCCGCAGGCAGGCAAGTCTGGGGACCCCCGTTCCCAGAACGCCGACAAAAACTCTGAAGAAGCATCGTGCCGCTATTGGATATACTCTTGATGATCTTAAGGGCATTAGTCCCACTCTATGTCAACATAAAATAAATTTGGAAGCGGATGCCAAACCAGTTTGTGATTCTCAACGACGTTTGAATCCTAAAATGAAAGAAGTGGTAAGAAAAGAAATACTCAAGCTTCTGGAGGCAGGTATAATTTATCCCATTGCTGATAGTCAGTGGGTAAGTCCTGTCCATTGTGTCCCTAAGAAGGGAGGTATTACTGTTGTCCCTAATGATAAAGATGAATTGATCCCACAAAGAATTATCACAGGTTATAGGATGGTAATTGATTTCCGCAAATTAAATAAAGCTACTAAGAAAGATCATTACCCCTTGTCTTTTATTGATTAAATGCTAGAAAGATTATGCAAACATACACATTATTGCTTTCTAGATGGTTATTCTGATTTCTCTCAAATATCGGTGTCGGCTAAAGATCAATCAAAGACTACTTTTACTTGCCCTTTTGGTACTTTTTCTTATAGACGTATGCCTTTTGGTTTATGTAATGCACCTGCTACCTTTCAAAGATGCATGATGGCTATATTCTCTGATTTTTGTGAAAAATTTTGTGAGGTTTTCATGGACGATTTTTCTGTCTATGGTTCCTCTTTTCATGATTTCTTGAGCAATCTTGATCGAGTTTTGCAGAGATGTGAAGAAACTAATCTTGTCCTGAATAGGGAAAAGTGCCACTTTATGGTTAATGAAGGTATTGTCTTGGGGCACAAAGTTTCTGAAAGAGGTATTGAAGTTGATAAAGCCAAGGTTGATGCTATTAAAAAGATGCCATGTCCCAAGGACATCAAAGGTATAAGAAGTTTCCTTGGTCACACAGGATTTTATAGGAGGTTCATTAAGGACTTCTCAAAAATTTCTCGGCCTCTGACTAATTTATTACAAAAAGATGTACCATTTGTCTTTGATGATGATCGTGTAGAAGCATTTGAAATACTTAAGAAAGAATTAGTCTCTGCACCTGTTGTTCAGCCACCTGATTGGAATTTACACTTTGAAATTATGTGTGATGCTAGTGATTATCTTTGTAGGTGCTGTTCTAGGGCAAAGAGTTGATAAGAAATTAAATGTTATCCATTATGCTAGTAAGACTCTAGAAAATGCTCAAAGAAATTATGCTACTACCGAAAAGGAACTTTAGCAGTTGTATTTGCTTGTGATAAATTCAGACCCTATATTGTTGATTCTAAAGTAACTATTCACACTGATCATGCTGCTATTAAATATCTTATCGAAAAGAAAGACGCAAAACCTAGACTTATTAGATGGGTTCTCCTGCTGCAAGAATTTGATTTGCATATTGTTCATAGAAAAGGAGCTGAGAACCCCATTGCAGTTAATTTATCTAGGTTAGAGAATGTTCTTGATGACCCACTACCTATTGATGATAGCTTCCCTGATGAACAAGTAAATGTCATAAGCACTTCTCGTAGCACTCCATGGTATGCTGATTATGCTAATTATATTGTTGCTAAATTTATACCACCTAGCTTCACATACCAACAAAAGAAAAAGTTTTTCTATGATTTACGACATTACTTTTGGGATGACCCACATCTTTATAAAGAAGGAGTAGATGGTGTTATTAGACGTTGTGTACCGAGCATGAACAGAACAGATCCTACGCAAGTGCCACTCCGAAGCTTATGGAGGGCACCATTTGGAGATAGAACTGCACATAAGGTATTGCAATCCGGTTTTTATTGGCCCACTCTCTTCAAGGATGCCCGTAAGTTTGTTTTGTCTTGCAATGAATGTCAAAGAATTGGTAATATTAGTAGACGTCAAGAAATGCCTATGAATTATTCACTTGTTATTGAACCATTTGATGTTTGGGGCTTTGATTATATGGGACCTTTTCCTGCCTCTAATGGATATACACATATTTTGGTTGATGTTGATTACATTACTAAGTGGGTAGAAGCTATTCCAACTAGTAGTGCTGATCATAACACTTCTATTAAAATGCTTAAGGAAGTTATTTTTCCGAGGTTTGGAGTCCCTAGATATTTAATGGTGATGGTGGTTCACATTTTATTCATGGTGCTTTCAGTAAAATGCTTGCTAAATATGATGTTAATCATAGAATTGCATCTCCATATCACCCACAGTCTAGTGGTCAAGTAGAATTGAGTAATACTGAGCTCAAATTAATTTTGCAAAGACTGTTAATAGGTCTAGAAAGAATTGGTCCAAGAAACTTGATGATGCATTATGGGCCTATAGAACTGCATATAAGAATCCTATGGGTATGTCTCCATATAAAATGGTTTATGGAAAAGCATGTCACTTACCTCTCGAACTAGAACATAAGGCATATTGGGCCATTAAAGAGCTCAACTATGATTTCAAACTTGCGGTGAGAAGAGGTTATTTGATATTAGCTCACTTGATGAATGGAGAACCCAAGCTTATGAAAATGCCAAGTTATTTAAAGAAAAAGTTAAAAGATGGCATGACAAAAGGATACAAAAGCGTGAGTTTAATGTAGGTGATTATGTATTGCTATACAACTCTCGTTTAAGATTTTTTGTAGGAAAACTTCTCTCCAAATGGGAAGGCCCCTATGTTATCGAGGAGGTCTATCGTTTCGGTGCCGTAAAAATCAATAACTTTGAAGGCACAAATCCGAAGGTGGTAAATGGTCAAAGAATCAAACATTATTTCTCAGGTAATCCCATAAATGTTGAAACAAATATTATTGAAACCGTAACCCCGTAGGAATACATAAGGGACACTTTCCATACCGTTTCAGACTCCGAAAAGGAATAGGTATGTGGTACGGTAAGTAAACCGACTCCAAAACAATTTTTAAGGCAATATTTCTCCGTTTTGGAATATTTAGAAAAATAGAAAACTAAGTAGCAGTCCGGGAAGGACACAAGGGCCCCACGAGGGTGGTGGGCGCGCCCTACCCCCCCTGGGCGCCCCCCCTACCTCGTGAGCACCTCGTGTGCCCTCCGGACTCCATTTTCTTGCACGATACGTATTTTGGTCGGTAAAAATTCATTATATATTCTCCCGAAGGTTTTGACTCTCGTATCACGCAAATCTCTCCTGTTCTTGTTTCGAGTTGTTTTTCTGACAGGTCTAGATCATCATGATGTCCCCAAGTGCTTCCAAGGACAAGTTCTTCGAGAAGGTGATCAACCCTTACCTCGCGGAGGTGCTGCGACACCCTCAAACCATTGAGATGCGTGATGGGTTGCTGCACATCCGCGATGTTGAGGGACCAAAGGGAAACGAAAGCGTGGAGGCGAGGCTCGAAGCAATGGAGCAACAAGTTTTCAAGTGCCGTGGGATGGTGGAGGCGTGGAATTGGCGCTAGCCACAAGATGCTCATGGAGTTCACCAACAACTACGAGCGGATGCCAAGAACACCGAGGAGGCCATCTTCAAGCTAAATGAGAAGATCGAGCACCTCCAAGCCCAAATCTATGATCTGCAAAACCAAAACTGTGAGTATGAATATAGATTCAAAAGGATGAGTTTGGCTGCAGATTTGAGGATTTCGGAGACTCGATCATCCTTCTATGATGGTGAGCCTATGCCATGGAAGGTGGACGACAAGCCTGCATCATCAACAACACCTCTACTTTCACCAGCAAAGGAGACATAATCACATGGGTATGGGCACTCCCCTTGGCAACTGCCAAGCTTGGGGGAGGTGCCCCGGTATCGTATCACCATCACAACTCCTATCTTTACCGTTTTCTTAGTTCGATCCTATTAGTAGTATCTTGATTTAGTAGAATAAAGTCATGGCATGATCTAGTTTTGAGTTTTTCTTTATGATCCCTCTATGTAATCGAGTCCGTGAGCTATATATATAATAAAGTTTAGTGTTGAGTCAAGGGCTTGATTGTTTTGTCATGTTCTTGGGTGAATAAAAGAAAAGAAAGAAGAAAAAGAATAAAAAGAAACAAAGAGTTCATATTGATCTTATTGAGAGTAATGACTTCACAAAGAAAGAGTATGATGATTAAAAGTTGTTGGGAGTTGGCAAATATATCTTTGGTCATCGTTGCAATTAATAGGAAGTAATAAGGAAAGAGGGGTTTCACATATAAATATATTATCATTGACATCTTTTATGATTGGGAGCAGTCATTAAAATATGACATGCTAAAGAGTTGATGTTGGACAAGGAAGACAATGTAATGGGTTATGTTTTCTTATATCTGAGATAAAGTATGTTGTCATGGATCCTCTAACATGTTGAGCTTGCCTTTACCCCTCATGCTAGCCAAAATTCCCAGCACCAAGTAGAGATACTACTTGTGCTTCCAAATCCTTAAACCAGTTTTGCCATGAGAGTCCACCATATCTACCTATGGATTGAGTAAGATCCTTCAAGTAAGTTGTCATCGGTGCAAAGCAATGAAAATTGCTCTAAATATGTATGATTGATTGGTGTGGAAGAAATAAGCTTTATACGATCTTGTGATATGGAAGAAATAAAAGCGACGGACTGCATAATAAAGGTTCATATCACAAGGGGCAATATAAAGTGGCGTTCTTTCGCATTGAGATTTTGTGCATCCAACCATAAAAGCGCATGGCAACCTCTGCTTTCCTCTGCGAAGGGCCTATCTTTTATTATTATCCTCTACCTTATGCAAGAGTCACGGTGATCTTCACCTTTCCCTTTTTCATTTTATCCTTTGGCAAGCCTAGCATGTTGGAAAGAACATGATATATATATATATATATATATATATATATATATATATATATATATATATATATATCTAATTGGATGTAGGGGAGCATGAATTATTATTGTTGACATTACCCTTGAGGTAAAAGGTTGTGGGGCAAAACTATAAGCCCCTATCTTTCTCTGTGTCCGATTAAAACTCAGAACCACAAGTATTGCGTGAGTGTTAGCAATTATGAAGGACTAAATGATAGTTGAGTATGTGGACTTGCTTTTAAGCTCGACATAGACTCTTTCCGATGTTATGATAAATTGCAATTGCTTCAATGATCGAGGTTATAATTTGTTGGTGCTCAATAAGGTTTCGATTCATACTTTTGCATTGTGAAAAGATCATCACTTGAACATAAGTAATCATATGACAAAATCTATATGTGTTGCTGTTATAAGAACAATCATGATGCCTTCATGTCCATATTTTATTTTTATCGACGCCTCTACCTCTAAACATGAGGACATATTTATTGTTATCGGCTTTCCGCTTGAGGACAAGCAAGGTCTAAGCTTGGGGGAGTTGATACGTCCATTTTGCATCATACTTTTATATCGATATTTATCGCATTATGGGCTGTTATTTCACATTATGTCACAATACTTATGGCTATTCTCTGTTATTTTACAAGGTTTACATGAAGAGGGAGAATGTCGGCAGCTGGAATTCGGGTGGAAAAGGAGCAAATATTGGAGACCTATTCTGCGCAACTCCAAAAGTTCTGAAACTCCACGGAATATCTTAAAATAAATAAAGAAAAATCATCGCCAAAGATGAAGGCCGGGGGCCCACACCACTCACGAGGGTGGGGGGCGCGCCCCCTACCTCGTGGGCCCCCTGGTGGCTCTCCGACGCCCATCTTCTCCTATATGAAATCTTTCGATGATAAAAAAACAATAAGCAACCTTTCGGGACGAGACTCCGCCGCCACAAGGCGGAACCAATCTAGGGCTCCGGCAGAGCTGTTACCAGGGGTCACTTCCTCCGGAGGGGGGAAATCATCGTCATCATCATCACCAACGCTCCTCTCATCGGGAGAGGGCAATCTCCATCAACATCTTCACCAGCACCATCTCATCTCCAAACCCTAGTTCATCTCTTGTATCCAATTCTTGTCTCCAAGTCCGGGATTGGTGCTAGTAGGTTGCTAGTAGTGTTGATTACTCCTTGTAGTTGATGCTAGTTGGTTTATTCGGTGGGAGATCATATGTTCAAATCCTTTATGCATATTATTACCCCTCTGATTATGAACATGAATATGCTTTGTGAGTAGTTACGTTTGTTCCTGAGGACAAGGGAGAAGTCTTGCTATTAGTAGTCATGTGAATTTGGTATTCGTTCAATATTTTGATGAGATGTATGTTGTCTAGCCTCTAGTGGTGTTATGTGAACGTCGACTACATAACACTTCACCATTATTTGGGCCTAGAGGAAGGCATTGGGAAGTAATAAGTAGATGATGGGTTGCTAGAGTGATGTAAGCTTAAACCCTAGTTATGCGTTGCTTCGTAAGGGGCTGATTTGGATCCATATGTTTCATGCTATGGTTAGGTTTACCTTAATACTTTTGTTGTAGTTGCGGATTCTTGCAATAGAGGTTAATCATAAGTGGGATGCGTGTTCAAGTAAGAACAGCACCCAAGCACCGGTCCACCCACATATCAAATTATCAAAGTACCGAACGCGACTCATATGAACGTGATGAAAACTAGCTTGATGATATTCCCATGTGTCCTCGGGACCGCTTTTCCTATTATAAGAGTTTGTCCAGGCATGTCCTTTGCTACAAAAAGGATTGGGCCACCTTGCTGCACTTTGTTTACTCTTTTTACTTGTTGCTCATTACAATTGATCTTATCACAAAACTATCTGTTACCACTTATTTCAGTACTTGCAGAGAATACCTTGCCGAAAACCGCTTATCATTTCCTTCTGCTCCTCGTTGGGTTCGACACTCTTACTTATTGAAAGGACTACGATAGATCCCCTATACTTGTGGGTCATCACACTTTTATGAAGATGTTGGACGGCCATCGGCCAAAGAATGTGAAGCTGCGACAGGCTGACAGCGGGCTTCGCAGGCATTGGGACGTGGAGTTGGTGATCAGGTATGGCCACATGTACCTGTGTCGTGGCTGGGAGCAGTTCTACCGTGCCTACGACCTATGGCACGGGTACTTACTTCTCTTCAGGTACGACATCGACGCCATGCTCACCGTGAAGGTGTTCAACACGACTATGTGTCGCATGCGCTACCAGGACGACGATGATGCTAGTACGTTATGCCTCTTCTTCCTCTACATTTGGCTTTGTCTCACATCGATTGTTAACGGTCATTGTTGCATTTGGTCAGGCAATGGGAGCAGCGGCGACTACTGCTACTGACCAAAGCAGCAGCGACTCTGGCTGCAGCAAAAGCAGCAGCAAGGATGATCCGGAATGGAGTGGGGAAGAAGAGGAGCAGAGTGGGGATGAGGAGGTGCAGGTTGACGATGGGGAACACATGGTGGTGGCTGAGGATGACCTAGCGATGGTGGTGGCTGGCGATGGACAAGAGATGGTGGTGGCTGAGGATGACCTAGCGATGGTGCTGCCTGAAGATGGCCTCGCGATGGTGGTGGTGCCTGACAATGACCTCGCGATGGTGGTGGCGCCGGCGATCCCACAGCCAGGCGACATGACCATGCCAATTGTGGTAGAAGACTACATCCCACTGCCTCCACCGCCTCGCCACTCTTGGCGCATCAGGATGAGGAAGGAGATGGAGGAGTGAACTATGGCAGTTATGCCAAATCTCCAAAATGATCCATACTTAGCTTTGTTTCCTCCGAAATGACATAAGTTAGCTCTAATATGCTAAGTTATCTCTAATATGCTTAGTTTCCTAGGTTTGCTCAATAATGACATGCACTTGGCTT
Organism: Aegilops bicornis; assembly: GCA_021605145.1. Lineage (NCBI taxonomy): Eukaryota > Viridiplantae > Streptophyta > Magnoliopsida > Poales > Poaceae > Aegilops > Aegilops bicornis. The sequence continues at coordinate 603,637,513 of CM038674.1, read as the reverse complement.
ACTTGTGTAAAAAATGGATAATAATGCTTAGTTAACTCAAAAATGGCATAATTAGTTAAGTTAGCTCCAAAATGACCCATTTAACCTAGGTTAGCTCCAATATTATCCATTTTACCTAGGTTAGCTCCAAAATGACCAAGTTTACCTTGGTTAGCTCCAATATGATCCTTTTTAGCTAGGTTAGCTCCAAAATTACTTATGTTAGCACAAAAATGACCTATACTTACCTTATTTTCCTCCAAATTGACATAATAAGCTTAGTTAGCTAAAAATGGCATAATTACCTATGTAAGCTCTAAAATGCCACAAATAAGGAATAAGAAGAAGAAAAACAAGGAAGAGGAGGAAAAAGAAAGAATAGAAGAAGAAAAATAAAGAATAAAAGAAGAAGAATGAGAAGGAAAAGGGTAAAACCTTCTTCTTCTTCTTCTAGTCTTCTTCTTCTTCTTCTTCTCCAAAATGACCTAAATTAGCTCTAATATGCTTAGTTACCTAGGTTAGCTCAATAAAGACCTATACTTAGCTGCTTTATATCAAAAATGGCATAATATGTTTAGTTCACTCAAAGATGGCATAATTAGCTAGGTTAGCTCCATTTTACCTAAGTATGCTTACTTCTTCTTCTAGTCTTCTTCTTCTTCATTTTCTTCTTCTCCTTCTAGTCTTCATCTTCTAACTTTCTTGTTTCCCATTTTGTAGATTTCATCTAATTCACGGAAGCTTGCATGGATGGAGTGCTTCTTTTCCCTTTCTGCTTTTATTTTGTATCGATGAACTTGCATGGATGGAACGTGTTATATGGATGGGTGGATAACGGTGTTGGATGAACAATGTGAAACTTTTGTAATATGTATGGATGGAACTATGTGTTGGTTATGTATGTATATATGATGAAAGTTGTGTGTTGGATATGTCTTCTGTGAAATTTGTGTGTTGAAACTTGTGTGTTCAAATTGAATGAATTTAAGGAAAAACAAAAAAACAGGGGCTATACAGGATCTTTGTCGTTCGCTGGCAGACGACAAAGAGATTTACCATAAGCCAGCAGACGGCAAAGAGGCCACGTGGCAGCTACCTATGCAACCTGGGGACTGACCTATTTGGTTACTTTGCCATCTGCTGGCTGACGGCAAAAGTGCAATGGTCTTTACCGTCTGCCAGCGGACGGCAAAGTGCACCGTTAGCCCCCTGACGGTCGTACGCTGCCATGTGTGTCGTCCGGGACCTTTGCCGCCAGCCAGCTGACGGCAAAGACCATTTCATCTTTGCCGTCCGCCAGCCGACGGCAAAGAAGCCTTCGCCGTAGCCTATTCAGTCGGACTTATTGTCGTCTGCTAACGGACGGTAAAGGCCTTTGCCGACCGCCAGCTATTCCTTTGCCGTCCGTCATGGCTGACGGCAAAGTGCCTGATTCCTGTAGTGTGAGTTATATGATTTGGTGACCGAATGTTGTCCGGAGTCCCGGATGAGATCACAGACATGACGAGGAGCTCCGGAATGGTCCGGAGGTAAAGATTTATATATAGGACGATGGTATTCAGACACCGGAAGTGTTTCGGAGTGTATCGGGTAGTCATCGGTATACCGGAGGGGGTAACTGTAACGCCCGAATAATTATGCTACAGTATACCACTGTTAATGGTGCCATGTCATTGATTTTACTGTTGTTAAGTTTGCGTTGATTCGAAGTCGGTTCTGAATTCAACTTTAAAATCAGTAAAAAGAAAAGGCAAGAACAAAATAAAACTAAAATGAGAAACAGAAAGCAAAAAAAAAGGTAAAGGAGAGAGCCCCCTGTTCCTGGCCTACAAGAGCCGGCCCAGCCCAAACCCACACCCGCGGTCGATCCCCTCCCCTCACTGTGCCTCCGACCCCGTCGCTACAGGGGCTAGACCTCGCCAGATCACCTCGCCGGCGACGCCCCGAGGGGATAAGACCGACGCCTCGGGCCTCCTCCCCCACCAGATCCACCCTGCTCTTCCCCCTCTCTGTCCCGCTCGCCCACCTCACCCAGGCGTCGTCCACGCCATGGCCGCGCCAATAGCCGTGGCCATCGTCGTCCCCGCGCCCCTCTGACTTGTCCTGGAGATCAGCGTCGACCGCTACGTCTCCCTCGCCCACGAGACCACGCCGGAGCCACTGCATCACCACCATGTCGTCTTCTTCCTCCTCGGACGTCGTCGACCTCGCCGACAATTCTGACTCGGGCAAGCCCTCCCCGATCCCGCTTTAGCACGTCTACAGGGCCTGGTGAGAAACCCCGTCCGACCCCCTCTCCCACGCCCCTCCTCGTGATCCCGTCTGCCCGTGTAGCCCCACCACGTCGGAGCTCCACTTGCCGCGCCCCCTAGTCGCGCCCGCATGTCGATGGCCTCGTACCCGCTCGCAGCACCGCCACTGCCATCACGCGCTCATCGTCCCGACACCCGGAGCTCCGCCCCCACACCGCCGCGGTACACCTGTACGATCGACATGGCCACTGCCGCTGCGCGCCTTGGCCCTGCCCGCTTCGCCTGCCCGCGCCACGCCGCTCGCCCGTCGCGTCCACTAACCACCAGCGCCACCGCCGGATCCGCACCAGCTGCACCGAGCACCTCCTGCCTCCCGCCTTCTTTGCCTGCAGACGCTGCTCACACCTTGTGCCGCCACAACCGCCGGCCACCTCTCCTCGGCCTCGCCGCCTTGTTCCGACGGCGCCTGTGCCCCCCCCTCATAGCCCGGTGGCCACGCCACACTGTGGGCTCGCCCGTTCTCCCACACCCGCCTGGCCGCCCTTGTGCCACTGCTAGGGGGCCCCACGCCCCTATAAAAAAGGTTAAAAATATTAACAAAAGTAATTAATTAATTAGTCGGTAATTAATTATTTAACTTAATTAACTCCATTTAGTTACCCTAATTAACTAGGTTAACTAATTAGATCTGTTTAATTAAGTTGTGTCAATGACAGCAGGACCCACCTATAAGTTTGACCTAGTCAACGCCCTGCTGACTGCTGATGCCATGCTGCCGTCACGCTGAAGTAATAATTCTGTTTTTCAAATTAAATTAAATAATAACAATTTCAGAAAATGTTTAAAACTTTGAAAAATCATATAAAATAATTCGTAACTCGGATGAAAAAGTTTTATACATGAAAGTTGCTCAGAACGGCGAGATGAATCCGAGTATGCAGTCCATTCGTCCGCCACACGTCCCTAGCATAGCGAACATCGAACCTTTCCCCTCCGGTTCATCTGTCCGAAAATGCCAAACTTCGGGAAAACTTTACCGGATGTTTTCCCCCTTCGCCGGTATCATGTAGCCTTGTGTTATTTCATCCCTAGCGCTGCTTATTGTCTTGTCATGCATCTGTGTGCTTTGTATTTATTGTTTCTTCCCCTTCTTCTCTCCGGTAGACCTCGAGACCGATGATGATGCCGCTGTGATCGATTACATCATCGACAACTCTTCTTCCCTTTCAGCAGAGCTTCCAGGCAAGCCCCCCCCCCCCCCTTTGATCATCCCGATATCGCCCATTACATTCTCTCATGCTTGCATTAGATTTTGCTACTGTAATTAGTTGCTCCTATTATGATGCATATCCTGCTTTTGTAACCTGCTTATTATTACCTACCTGCTTATCCTAACTGCTTAGTATAGGTTGGTTGGTGATCCATCAGTGACCCCCACCTTGCCCTTGTTGCCCCTGCTTCATCATTGATGACTCGATCAACGTGATCGATGACCAGAGACCGACACATCACTTCACCCCCTTAGTTGTACGACTCTGCAGAGTTACCATTGAGTGCCGAGGGTGATACCTCATACATCACTCCTGATGAGACCTCTGTAGTCTAGCTATTCGGTCGTCGTCATCGAGGGTGATTCCTCCTTGACCACTTCTGATAGGACTCTGTCGTGCAACCCCTCAAGTGTGAACCTCGAGGGTGGTTCCTCTTACGTTCACCTTGATGATTACATTGATTGGAATTCACCGAGGGTGATTCCTCGGGTTTTCCTCCTTGATGTTTTGGATACACGGTTACCCGGACTTTACTTGAGACCATTATTGAAGTTGGGTCGGCCCTGAGGGGTACCCACGAGTTGATGTGAAATTCGGGCGGGCCCGTAGAGCACCCGTGAGTTTTCTACGTGGCATGGTCGGGCATTCTGGGCCCTTGCCGTAAGTCCATGAGACGGGGCGACGGAATCACATTATCGTGAGTCTCTGCTCGTCTCCGCGAGCCCCCCAATGCACTTACAGGTTTGGGTATTTGTTCTGAGTTGGCCTTTGGCCTTTACGCACTAACCACCACAAGAGAATAGTTATGGGCCTCGATGTCGTAGTATCAGCTGAGGCTTTGTCAGACGTCCAGTTCAGCATTGCGGCACGGTCGGATCATGCTGGCCATCCGAGGCGGTCTTTGGTATCCACCACGCTTCATAGCGACCGGAGTGCAACGGGCGATGGGCCCAAGACCCTGGAGTGCTTAGGATGTAGACCGGTGGGGACCTCCCTGCTGAGCGTAGGTAGGGCTGCAACGTGTTGATCTTCCGAGGCCGGGCATGACCCAGGAAAGTGTGTCCGGCTAAAGTGATCGAGCGTGTTGGGTAACATGGTGCACCCCTGCAGGGAAGTTATCTATTCGAATACCGTGTCCACAGTAATGGACGTTCAGACTTGTATCTTGATCTATTATAACTAGAACTGGTTACTTGAGACATGTGATGGATATGTGGCTCCGGGATTGCTTTCTCGCAGGGAGTCGAGGAAGAATCTCTGGGCGTTAATGTTACAACATGCTTGTTAAATATAAATTTCTATTCTTTACTCTTCTACTTGCTGCAAGATACTTGGAGCTGCTTGAAGATGCTAGTCTTTGATAGGCTAGGCATTTCCCTCTATTCTGGCATTCTGCAGTTTAGTCCATAGATACATACCTTCCTTTGATGCTTATGCATACTTAGTATAGATCTGATGATTGCGAGTACTTTGGATGAGTAATCACGGTTGCTTTGCTACCCCTTTTCCCCCTTCTTTCTTCTTTCCGGTTATTGCAACCAGTTGGTGGATCCCTGGAGCCAGATGCCACCGCCGACGGATTCTAATACATGGAGGTCGCCGAAGACCAGGAGTAGTTAGGAGGTCCCAGGCAGGAGGCCTTGCCTTTTCGATCGTTGTTGCTTTTGTGCTAGCCTTCTTAAGGCATCCTTGTTTAACTTATGTTTGTACTCAGATATTGTTGCTTCCGCTGACTCTTGTGTATCGAGCTATGTATTCGAGCCCTCGAGGCCCATGGCTTGTAATATGAAGCTTGTATTATTTTAATTTGTGTCTAGAGTTGTGTTGTGATATCTTCCCATGAGACCCTGATCTTGATCGTACATATTTGCGTGTATGATTAGTCTACGGTCGAATCGGGGGCGGCACAGTACCAGACACCCTCGGGACGGTAATGGGTCCATTGGGCCATTAGAGGGGAGCACACCATCCCACAAGGGGTTGGCGCACCCCCCTATGGCAGTCGACCAAGTGGGAGAAAGGAAAGGGGGGGATTCGGCCCGCCCCTTCCTTCCCTCTCCCCCCTTTCCTTTCCCCCTCCGGCAAATATGGAAAAGGGGGGGCACCACTTGGGAACAGACCCCAAGTAGGATTCGGCCTACTTGGGGGCGCCTCCTGGCTGCTCCCTCCTCCTCCGCCACCTATATATATGTGGGAGGAGGGTGCCTAGCACAACCACAACAATTGCTTAGCCGTGTGCGGCGCCCCCCTCCACCGTTTACACCCTCGGTCATATTTTCGTAGTGCTTAGGCGAAGCCCTGTGGAGATAGCTTCACCATCACCGTCACCACGCCGTCATGCTGCCGGAACTCATCCACTACCTCGCCGTCTTGCTGGATCAAGAAGGCGGAGGATGTCACCGAGCTGAACGTGTGCTGAACCCAGAGGTGTCGTACGTTCGGTACTCGGTCGGTTGGAGCGTGAAGAAGTTCGACTACATCAACCGCGTTAACAAACGCTTCCGCTTACGGTCTACGAGGGTACATAGACACACTCTCCCCTTTTGTTGCTATGCATCTCCATGGATAGATCTTGCGTGTGCGTAGATTTTTTTACCCATGCAACGTTTCCCAACAGGAACATGCCGGTGAATTGGCATGCACATGCCAAGTATAATCCAATGTAGAGTCTTCCATCCAAAGATTTTACCTTACTCGGTATATTGATATTTTTCACAATATTTCCGAAAGAGGGTTGTTGCTTGAAGGGCATGTATCATCTCAGCTAATTCTATTAGCAAACTAATGATGCCATTCAATAATAATCGACTAATCGAATCAAGAATGAATAGGATCTTTTTTTATGCCACGTCACAAAATCCTTTATCACATTTGCACTCAAAGGAATTTTCATGATTCTTTCAACATCCGCTTTCGTATGATCCTAAATTAATCTTTATGGTAAGCGATGAACTATATCCATTAATTAATCCTTGTCAATGCGGCTACCATTATGCCCGCAAGTCAGTTATATTTTTGGACTGTGCTAACCACCAGTCGACTGGTCGTTAGCAACAGATCCGCACGAGTCTATCTCGATCCACTTCTCCCGCTATCTTCCCACGCTAGCTTTCCACTGATTTTTTTCCTTCTCTCAAAAACCGTAGTAAATCGCTAGTGGTTTTTTCTGGTTTTTCGCTGCATAATATGAAAAGAAAATAAAGGTGCTTGAAAGAGGTTTCGAACCCAGGTCTATGCAATAGTTGTTGAGCCTAATAACCAAGTAAGACACCTTTTGTTGTTGTCTATTGTAGGTAAACAATGTTATTTAAACCTTTCTTATTTCTGCCATATCAGGAAAAAAAAGTTTGGCTTGGTAACTTTGGCATGACCAGAAAGATAACTATGGTATGAGCAACATGATAACTATACCATGATAAGGCTGGTAACTACGGTATGAGAAGGTTAAGGCATGGGGAAGTATGGTAATTTAATACAGAAATTACCGGTGAAAATGTTTCAAAAGCTTCCCCCTTGGATGAAAGATACCATGGTGGTTAAAACGTAAGATATTAGTTATCATGTCTGCGATGTATACATTATCATGCTTTTTACACAGAAATTACCGGGTGTATTTTTTTAAACAAAAAAATTTGGTAAAAAATTAAATTGGCGTTTCTTTTGGAGTTATGAACATTGTATGTCTCTATTTCCATGCTATTTTCATAGAAATTACCGGGTCCCCCCCCCCCTCGCCACGATGCCATATTTACCAAAGATCGGGTACATAAGTTATCAAGTCTACCATGTATGAGTTATCATGTTATTTGCACATAAGTTACTGTGGCATGTTTCAGCGACTTGCCCCACCCCCACCCTCGCCGACCAAGTCATTAGGACCGGGGTACATAAGTTATCGGGTCCGCTATGTTTGAATTATCATGTTATTTGCACAGAAGTTACCGTGGTATGTTTCAACAACTCCCCCACCCCCACCCTCGCCGAAGTTATCGACAACGTTTCTAGGACCGGGGTACATAAGTTATCGTGTCTATGAAATGTGAGTTACCATGTTGTTCACACGAAAGTTGCCGAGGATGTTTCATTAACTCCCCCCTACCAAAGTTATCGGACTGGGGTCCATAAGTTATCAGTATACAATGTGTGACTTATCATACTATTTATACAAAAAAGTTATCGAGTGTATGTTTATATTAGTTTTTTTAAAGCTACGACGATATTTGTACATAAGCTATCAGGTTTGTGGTACATATAATTATCAATCTCATTACAAAAGAATTTCCCGAGATATGACGAATGTGAAAAAGACCGTTGTTCGAATTCTATAGAAGTGAAACATTTATTTCTCTAGAAAACATTCATCACTACAAAAAAGAGACAAGTGGAGTACAAAACAGGTTGCATCGGTCCTTTAAAAAACTTGCAGCAAATGGTTTTGTCTCCTCATCAAAGACGTTATGGTCTTTCTTTCTCGCTCTCATTTACTAAGGTAGAAATACAAATTAACCCGCAAATGAAATGCAATGTAGTCAGCTCAGCTGGTAATGCGTCGTGGCCACAACCAACAGATTGTGTGTTCGAATTCTAGTGGTGGCACTATTTTTCTAAAGCTCTTTTTACGCGCCAGAGCAGAAAGATCGAAGGAAAAATCGAAAAATGCCTGTCGCTAACCAACAGTCGGCAGGAAAATAGCTTTTCCCATATTTTTTTGGGAGGGTAGTTACAAATTAATTTTCTTAGGAGGTAAAACTTACTTCAGTTACAAACATCGACCCTGGTCATGCGCACGTTACTGCTTATCTCTTCTTCTTTTTTGATGTGGAGTTTCTGCTTATCCTCTGGCAAAGCACGGTACTGCTTAATCAATAATCATCGTCAAACGAGTCCACTGCCTTTGTCGGGCATCATTGCCGTTTCTTGCAGAGTTGCTTCTAGTGGGCCAGTATGCCTTGGGCGTGTTCACGTAGCACTCCTTTTGGTTTTGCAGAATTCTAAAATTCTGCGTGAAGAGAATTTAACAAGATGCTTCAGACACGTGTGGGTTGCTGTTTTGCCCGATATAATATGTACGGTTAGGCTAAAATTCAGTCGACTGATTTTTAAGAAAATCTCGGTCGGTGTATTTGACCTTCCATCGTGATCTGTTTAAGATTCAGGATCGCTGCTGTTTCCTTGTGCTGTATCGGCCTGTTTTAGTTTGTGCCCCCGGCCCATTGCCTTGTTTCTTTTTTCTTTTCTTTCCTTCTCTTCTACTCTTTCTGTTGGACAGAGATGCCCCATGGGCTGGCCGTGAGGGGTGGTGTGGCTTTTCCTTTGTTTGTTTTTTGGGCTTTCTTCTAGGCTGAATTTTTTGTTAGTGCTCGTGTTACCTGGGGACATGAGCGATTAATAGGGTTGTTCGCTTTGGTTTGTTTCCATTTTCTATTTGTTTTTTCTTTATTTTTTATTTTCAATTGCTATTATTGTTTAAAAAAATTGTACATTGAATCACATGCCATGTTTTATTGTCAGTGTTCGTATGCAACATTTTTTCTTTCCAAAAAATATTATCGCTGACACACCCGTTGAGCACACACAGTTTCATGCACATCGGCCACACACAATTGTATGTATATCGTTGGCGTGCAACTTATCTTTTTCCTTTCCAAAAATATTTGTCACCGGCCAACTAGGCTTTGTTTCTGATTTGCGTTTTCTTTTACTTTGTTCGTGGATTGAGTAGAGACCAGTAGGGCCAGTTGCATGTTCGACACTAGGAATGCAACTGCAAATGTCGCACTCGACCGCAACTCCATGTCTTCTAGCATGACCGCAATTGGAAGTTTTTGTTCTGTCGGAGGGGGCGCCAGTAGAAGGGGCGGCCAGTTGCAAGCCCGACAACATCCCCGCAACTGCAAGTGCCGCACCCGACCGCAAGTGCATGTCCCCTAACAAGGTTGCAAGGACCTTTGTTATGTCGAAGGGGACAGCGAGAGAGGGGTAGGCCAGTTCTATGACCGACACTAGGAATGCAACTGCAAGTGTCGCACCCGACCGCAACTGCATGTCTTCTAGCCCAACTGCAACTGGATTTTTTTTTGTTTTGTCGGTGGGGGCGCCAGTAGAGGGGGCGGGCCAGTTGCAAGCCCGACAACATCCTCGTATGCAAGCCGCACCACCGCAATCGCATGTCCCCCAACATGGTTGCAATTGGACCTTTGTTTTGTCGGAGGGGGCGGGCCAGTTGCATGTCCGACACTAGGAGTGCAAGTGCAACTGTCACACCCGACCGCAACTGCATGTATTGTAATTAACCTGGCCACAACTGGACATTTTTGTTTTGTCGGAGGGGGCGGGCAGTTGCATCTCCGACATTAGGAATGCAACTGCAAATGTCGCACCCGACCGCAACTACATGTCTTGTAACCCGACCGCAACTGGACTTGTTTGTTCTGTCGGAGGGGGCGGGCCAGTTGCAAGCCCGAGAACAACCCCGCAACTGCTAATGTCTCACCCGACCGCAACTGCATGTCCTGTAACCCAACCGCAACTGGACCTTTTTGTTTTGTCGAAGGGGGTGGGCCAGTTGCAAGCCCGACAACATCCCTGGTACTGCAAGTGCCGCACCCAACCGCAATTGCATGTCCCCCCCCCCCCCCAACATGGCTGCAATTGGGCCTTCGTTTTGTCGAAGGGGGCGGCGGGAGAGGGGGCGGGCTAATTGCATCTGCATGTCTTGTAACACACCACAAGTAGACTTTTTTGTTCTAGCAAAGGGGGCGGGCCAGTTGCAAGCCCGACAACGATCTTACTGGCCAGCGCCCGCACCGACCTAATCGCATGTCCCCCAACATGGTTTCAACTGGACCTTTGTTTCGTCGGAGGGGGTTGCGAGAGAGGGGGTGGGCCATTTGCATGTTCGACACTAGGCATGCAACTGCAAGTGTCGCACCCGACCGCAATTGCATGACTTCTAGCCCGACCGCAACTGGATTTTTTTTCTTCCGCTGTAGGGGGCGGTAGAGGGGCAGCCGGGCTTGTAAGCCGGCAACATCCCAAGAATCGCAAGCGTTGCACCCGACCGCAACTACATGTCCAACTGTAGTCATGCAAGTGCATGTCTTTCTAACTTGGTTGCAATCAGGCTTTTTTTTTGTCGGAGGGATCTCGAGGAGAAGGGGTTAGTTGCATGTCCCACAATAATCATGCAACTACAAGTGTCGTCCCCCAACTGCAATTGCATGTCTTCCAACAAGGTTGCAACTAGGGATTTGTTTTGTCGGAAGCGACAACGACGCTGTAGGAGTGGCGTAGGGCATGCCCGATAGTAGCCATGAAACTGCAAGCGTTACTCCCCACCCCCAACTACAAGTCTCTCCCTAGGCATGCAACTGTAAAAGTCACTCTCGATAGTAATTGCATGTCTTCAATGCGACAACAATTCAATGGTCTTTTGTTTTGCAAGAGGGCAATTGCATGTCTACCATGATTTTTTATGTGTTTTTTAATCTTTTCTATATAGGTGTTTGTTTTCCAAATGGGTCACCTACTTGCATGTAAGTACATATGTTGTAGCCCACATGCAACTGCAAGCCACACCAGATGGGGGTAACTAGGATGCTAGGGGGGACAAGAAACTTGGGTGGCTTGGTATGTGGGTTTATTATTGACCTTTTCATTTTTCCATTTTATGCTTTTCTTTCTAAAAAAGTTTATGTTTTGATTTTTTTTCTAAATAGTGATATTTTAATTTTTAATTTTTAAAATAACATCACTTGATTTTACGCACGTCGGCCACGTGCAATTGCATGTCCTCCAGGCCATGCGCAAATGCACGACCACAATCTCTGTGCAACTTAACAATTTTCTTTAAAAAATAGTGCCATTGGTTATACACACGACAGTCGCATGGAGTTGCGTGTCCGTCGATCACATGTAATTGAATGCTTGCTATTTGTGTGCAATTTAATTTCTTTTCTTAAAATATTGCCATATGCTTGCACAAATATTTGATTGCATGTAGTTCCGTGTCCGTGGATCATGCACAATTACATCTGTGTTATCCGTGTGTAACTTAATTTTTTAATTTAAAAATATTTTTTATTTTCCCTACAGTTCACCTACAACTAGTGATGTGTACTAAGAAAGAAGTAAATGTCCAATAACTAGTTATATGCAATTTAACTCTTGTTCCATAAAATATATATTTTGTTGGTCAAAGAGTGAGCTTTAATTTTCTACTACCCGTTCCCCTTTTGTTTACAATTTTTTACCACATGCACCAGGAAGCTCATTCAATTCAACCAGTGTTCTCTTTTTATTTCTTTTTTTAAATATTATGTGCTCAAAGTAATACAATATATTACATTTTTGTGTTATGTGTTATGTTTCAAGAGACACATTCCAGTGCACATCGGCTTTTTTTTGTCGAGGAAAAGTGCACACCGTGTGTTGACACGAACACTGACAGTCCCAACTACAAGCATAAAAAAGAGAACCAATGAACAACAGAAAATAAAAGAGACTACACATACGTACAAGAGCAAGAGACGAGGCAAAAAAACCTGAGTAGGACGAAGCCCAGCTCAAAAGACAGTAGCAAACAGAAACCTGGAAGAACCTGGCCTATGCTACGCATGGCTGACACATGCTGACGTCAGCGACTGAGACTTTGCGAAGTCTTCGACTGATTCCTAGACAAACCCTAATATGTATCTCATGAACATTGATACCCTCTCTGTAAATTAATATATTTTTCGACTGTCTACTACAATAAGTTTTGCCCGGCTCCGATGAGAGAGGGGTGATGACGGCGGTGCGTCTTCGGCCCGCTTCAGTGCTTGTAGTTGTCGCTAGGTGGTCTATGAATCTGGATGTAATTCTTATTATTTCTTGTGTTCGTTGTACTATTATGATTGAAGATGAGTAGATCGGATGTTTTTTCGCAAAAAAAATAATATATAAGATCATTACAAATTCTTCAAAAAAAAAAAGATGCCTTATAAATTCTACGATGACGCGAAAAATCGGAGCGGTATGCGGGGCACCATGTAGACTCGCCCTGATTCATGAGGCCGATGGAGCTTCATGTGTCCCACATGACATGAGTTGATGTGCACATGTAACCCTCTCGCATGGGAGTCCAGGAAGGCAAGCAGAAGAGTTGAATGGTTCGTTGGAGGTTTTGTCACAGGCAGAGCTAGCAGGGGCACTGCGGCATGGCCTTCACACGAGGATGGACCATCGAAGGATTCAGATGGTTCGGTGATGGGCACCGAGACATCAAGACCCTGGACACATCTTATGCAGGCCACGACACATGTTCTTCGACAGTCCAGCACCGAACCATTCAGTTCAGAAGCCCCATTCAGGAGAACGGTGCGGTTTCGTGCGATCCATGTAAATGGATATCACAGTCTACAAGTGGCTTTGGTAGGATCTGTTTACAGGGCAACTAACTATGCGGATGCCATGCGACAAGGGAAAGGACCAGATTGATTGCATTGCCTGAACAGAAATAAACAAGGGAAAGGGCCAGCAGAGCAGTACCGACATGTTCGTGGTAAAACGACACTAGCGACAGCAACCTCCTGCTCTAAGTATGATTTCCGATCAAAACGGTAATCACATTGCCGCGGACTAGAGTGTTCTCTCGAAATGGCAATGGCAGGCAGCAGAGAGAGGCTGCACAACTGCTTTCAACTTCAGAGGGTCTTTTTCCCGCAAAAAAAAAAAAAAGAAACTTCAGAGGGTCTTTTTTTTTGGAGGGGGGCTTCAGAAGTTCAGTGGGTATCACCAATTCACCATGGTCGATAGCACATCAGGCCCAAACTGGAGACCTCTCCGTTGCAAGTTGCAAGGACTCACTTAAAGCCTGGTGCCCACGGCCCACCCACGTGGCCCGCTTCTGGTGTCCATCCTGGTGAAGCCTAGGCTCGAACTCGACCTCCGGCGACGCCCGCCGGCGGTAAATTTGCCGCAGCCGCCCCTCCTCGACCTGTCTCCTCCAATCGGCCCCGCTCGTCCTGCTCCTCCGCTCAGATCCGCCTTCCCCGACGCCAAGCTCGCCGGCCGCCCCTGCCGGTGAGCTCGACGAGCTGAAGGCCGGCCGACGCCTCCTCTCCCCCTGGCGAGCTGCACCAGACCACCAACGGCCGACCACACCTCCCCCAACCCCGCTTAGGTATATGGCAGCCATCTTCAACAACCATATGATTTTTCCCACTGTACATACGAATTTGTTGCATTTGTTCAGACATCATCTTGATGCATCATTTGCTACGAGCCGGAAAAAAAAAAGTAGGTTCCATTTTTTGTCCCATTTTCCATTCCAACAGTAGCACCTTTTGTTAGTTCGAATAATATCTCAAGGCATCATTAAGTCATTATGCAATCAAGCTTGTGCTCTGAGATCAGAATCGGTAAAATGTACTCCGTTACAACACTTCACCACATTCAGAAATAGCAAGAGGGGATAAGCTAGGTGCCCAGGCGCTGCAAATAGGTCGGCGGTGAATCCGTTTAGAGCTGACTTGCTTTCAAAGCTGGATATTCTTTCTAGTAACCTCACTGCAGGTCAACAGAACAAACACCAAATAGTAGCTAAAGGCACTTAAGATCTTTGCCGGTACCCATAATTTGTTATCTGACCATCAAAGCGAACTGGCTCACTTCACTAAGGAATTAGGACAGGTCAATTACTTGATCTGACTGTTTAATCTCCACTTGAGTAAGGAATTAGGAGAGGTCAAACACTTGATCTGACTGTTTATAGCTCCACAGTTTCGGTATATCTTAGCTCTGTTCAGGGATCTGAATGACTATCATGACATGCAAATAGGATCTGAATTCTGAAATGACATGTTGTTCTATGTTCTTGGACATCTAAGCAAGCTTATGGAAAACACCGGCAAGCTTGCGATAGATAATATGCGTACACTCACCATTATTACCGTCCGGTGATTTGTTCAGCCTTGTTTCAGGAAATAAGTAGGCAAGATAACTTCAGGCAAAGTGCACAGCAGCTGCAACTGAAGCCAGACTTAAAAGGGTTGCAAGGTGGTGGAGCGTCAGTTGTTATTAGGTTCGGTCCACCTTTGCCATGTAATAGTACTAATTTTCATATATATTACTCCCTCCGTTCGAAATTACTTGTCGCAGAAATGGATGTATCTAGACATATTTTAGTTCTAGATACATCCATTTCTGAGACAAGTAATTCCGAACGGAGGGAGTACATATATATGATGAGCTCCTTTTTTCTTGATTTTAGCACCCATTTGGCAGTCTGTCCTCATACCCAAACGGGAGAATCGATTATAACCCCTCCAGTTCATCTACCTTTGCTCATATGCCCCTTTCTTCATTTGCCTCACTTATGAGCCCCCTTGTTACTCATATTGTTGACCATAGCCCCCTTTTCATGTTTAGCTGGATCATTAAGCAACTAACATCGATTCCCTGAGAGTTCGCACCCCTCTGCGTGCACCGCTGCTATTCCCATGAGCTCAACTACCTCCGTGCAGTCGTCCCCACACCTCGGCCGCGCCTCCCGCGAGAGACCTAAACGTCCCACTCGTGCTTCTATCGGCAGCCCCAGCCCAAGCTCCTCCCGCCGGCAACCCAACCTGCTCGCACCGCTGCCATTCCCGTGAAGCTCAACGACCTCCAAGATGCAGCGGAAGGCCGAGCCCCGCCTCGGCCAAGCTGGGTCTTCTCCCTCCGTGCTGCCTCCACCGCCATGGCCCGTCCCCGACCGAATCCTGCTCTCTCTCTCTCCATGCGCCCTGACTTGAATCCCCTCCCCTTGTGGCTTCTGTCGGCCCCAAACAAATCAGAGGATCTGCAGGCTAAGTCCCGTGAAGAGAAGATAAGGGAGAATATTTCAGTCTTTTCTTCATCTATATAACAACTGATTCGGAGAGAAATTGGATCTTTTGCCCCACTTTACTTCTCCATTTGATCATTTGCCCCCCTGAGAGGCTACCGGGTGGGGCCCGGGGCCACTGTCATTGAGACAATCACAGGGCAAACGGAATCAGGTGATGAATTAATGCTTAAACGTGCAAAAGGGGCTTATGATCAAGAGGCACATCAAACAAGGGGGCTCACAAGTGAGGCAGACGAAGAAAGGGGCATATGAGCAAAGGCAGATGAACTGGAGGGGTTATAATCGATTCCCCCTACCCAAACAATGGCCAAATTGTGGATAATATAATATTTTCCCTAGCACAGCGCCCTTCTACTAACAGTCTATATCCTAAAGATATCTCACCAGAGTGCTTCGGTATATCTAGGCTTCAGAATCAGCTGTACCGCACGTTGATCTGACAAGGAACAGGCTTAACAAGAGCTTCCATAGGACAATGAAATCAGGATGCACGGCGTCAAAAGCACTTTACATTCAGAACTAATACAAGGATTGCTATGTCCATACAGCCACTTTATTTACTATACTATTCAACATACCAACTCAAGGAATGCTCACTACAACAGCATTCAGTGAACAGAAAGATAAGGATTCATGAAAATTAAAGTGCTATTCTGAATTTCTGATGCAGTATACATTATTCTTTGGTTCTGATTATTGCTAGCTGGACATGGATTTTACATCATAAACTCCTATCATCCTATACAGAGTTCCTGTTGGTAACGAGAGTCAGATATCTGATAGACTGCCTACTTCACTCTATGCAAGGATTCCAAAACCCTTGACCTATCAATTGTCAACTATATATGCCTTGACCGCTTCGGCTGGCATGTTGCAACAAACAACAGCTCATGTACAGGAACAAGTGATTCGGCACTTGCCTTTATTGGTGTAGCATCTCATGCTGCTTGACCAGAATCTGTGTGTAGAGGAGCTCGTTCCAGGAGTCCGGCACACCGGGAAGGCACCAGTGGCTGCAGTCCTGGTATAGCTCTGGGGACTTGCGCTCCTCCTCGCTCAACTTCTGCTTGCGGTAGACTGAAGGATGCCCCTCCTTCCTGTAGTCAGTCATCCTTGTAATGTTCAGGTAGGCCACTGGTGTTTTCATCCCATGGAGGACCTCCTCCAGAATGCTCATCTTCTGCGGGTATGGCATGAGGTACTTTTCGTTTGTTATCGGCTCAGTTTCCTTGTCGCAGCTACCGCCTGAATTCCACTGCCCTCCGCTGTACAACAGAAACACACACATTTGCAAACATCAGTTGCTGTGATAACGATATGACAACACGAACTGAACTTGTAGGAGATGAGATCAGAAAAGTCTCTACGAACCTGAAATGGGATGCTGAGTAGCCTCTGAAAAACACAGTTGTTTTCTTGGGATTTATATTGGAATCAACCCACCTGGCCCAGGTGTTGAGAGCTCTCCGGTAGGCGTCATGGACATTCAGCTGACTGTATACTTGGTTGCCCTCTTGATAGTAATCTTTCCTGTAGCACATTTGACATACTTGGAACGGTAAGGAACAATTGAAATGCAGAACACATCACATGAACATCTTTATTGAATCATATTGTGCGAATAAAAACTTACCCAAGAGAAGTTTTCTCATGCGTCCACCAGTGCCCAGTATTGAAAACAATGACATCTGCATTCTTGTACCTCGAGGATGATTGATCAATTTTGTCAAGCCTAAGAGTTTCCTTTTTCTTTCCGCTACGTGACAAGCATATCCCATTCCTGAACAAGGAAAGGGGAGCGGAAGAACTCCACAGTACAATTGTAGTCCTAGACAACATGAATTTAGCACATAAGCTTTCATCCTAAATACTGAAACAACCTCAGATAGCAATTCTTCTGAAGAAAAACAGCAAAAACAGAACAAGGCATAAGAAAAGCACAGAGCAGAATATTCCCACATTCATGCTCTGACTTGCTACATGTAAAAATGTTTATGCTCTGATTTTTGCTACATGTAAAAATATTTATGCTCTCATCTGTTGCATATAAAAAAATTTATGCCCTGATCTGCTAATGGTTTGCTTCATTGAAATTGTGTTAATGCTCCCATTTTCATGACAAAAATGTTCTGATCTCATTTGTTTTGATTCAGTGAATTTCTTTAATGCTCCAGTTCATGTACGGTGCAAGAAGTGAATTGTAAAATGCAAGTTCAGAGTCAGAAAAAGGAAACGTGTAAATATGCATGAAATAAGCTGTGTTGTGCAAAATGAAAAGGATGTAAGAATGTGAATTGAATATAGTGCAATGGGTTTATTGTATATCAAGCAAGAGTCTTAAATTGTATTCGTCAATGAAGTTATGTTTCTTTGTCAGTGAACATTACAATGTTGAGCTGTATTGCAGAAAAATGAGGTAAGCAAACTGATGGTGATCCAATTAGCTCGGCTGTGGAGCAAATTGCACGGGAAGCCTTTGACAATTCGAAGGGATGGAGGCCAGCAGCGCCCAGATTCCAGTGGATGCCGCCGTAATTGTAGTTCGCTGTTCTATCTATCTAATTATGTTTTGGGGTTGTTGTTAAGAATGATGAGTTACTTTCCTGTTTGGTATTAAGATTATGTAGCGAACGTGGTTTCTATTATTGTAAATCTGGGGGCAACCGCTTTCTAAAAGAAAAGTTCATCCTAAATGCTGAAACAAGCTCAGATAGCAACTTTGAAGGAAAGCAGCAAAAACCGAACATGGCATAAGAAGCTAACCTGAAAGAGGAAAGAGTAGGAGCCCTCGGCCCTGAACTTGTGGTTCCCGGACACCTCAAAAACCCTCCTCTTGTCTTTCACAGAATTCCTCAAGATGCAAACAAGTGACTCCCACATGTTTCTGTTGAGTGAATCGCCAACGAACACGAGTCGCTTTCCCCTCAGCCTCTCCAGCATATCAGTTGGGTTCAACCTAAAATAAGCATCAGCATCATGCCATCACATAACTGAATTTGTCACGCACAAAGAGCTAACTGAACACACACAAACTGCATGGGTGTTCAAGCAACTGTGCTCACCTCGGGATGCTGCATCCGCTGGGCTGCCACCGGAGTCTCTGGTAGGCCTTATCGGGGCGGCCGTTGAGGTGGCAGTTGAAGGACTCGTCGACGTGAGGGCACGATCCCTCGGGGTAGAGAGGGTACGAGTCGTCCCGGACCCAATTGCCGTAGAACATGTCGCATCTGCCCATCGCCTCGATCCAGTGAAGCTTCTTCGTCTGACCACCGGAATTGGCAGCCTCTTTGGCAGGATGTCTGTTCCCCATCACCGGCACCGCGCTGCTGTTGGTGGCCTGTGCTGCGTGGCCTTTCGCCAAACCGGCGCTCCCTTGAGAAGGAGCAGTGGCCTCCTTGTGCATAGTCTTCGTGCTGTTGCTTCCACCTGAAGCAACAGCAGCTCTGTTTACACTCTGCTGCTGATCATGGTGGGCCGCCGAACCTTGAGCAGTGTGGTTCTTGCCTGGATGTCCTCTTCTATGAGGCGCAGCAACATTGCCGTGCAGCATCGCTGAAACTGCACTGCCGGTCTGATTGACGGATGGAATCGCCGTGACATTGCTCGCCGTGGCTTCCGCTGAACTTGCATTCACCTCGGAGCCGTTGATCCGAACAGGCGCACCTCCCTTCGCCGTGGTGGCATTCTGCGCTGAACCGCCGATCATGGCCCCAGACTTCGCCTCAGCGGCTGCGATTCCTGAGGAATTGTTGGGAGCAGCAGCGGCGATACCTGACGAATTGCTGGCCGCTTCGCCGCCTCCCGCGTGATCACTGGGCGGCGCGTCGCTCCGCACCGCCGAAGCAGTGGCGTTACCGGTGGCGGGGTTGTCGGTGCGAACTCCTCCCGAATTGCCGCCTGGTACCCCGCCTCCGCCTCCCGATTGCTCGCCAGGAAGACTGGAGCCGTTGGTCCGCGCCTGCGCACCGCCCACCGACGCAGCAGCGTTACTGGACGCGGAATTGCCGCCGCGAACTCCTCCCGAATTGCCGCCGCCACCGGATTGCTTGCGAGGACGAACCGCAGTTGACCCGTTGGTCCCGGCCCGCCCGCCGCCAGCCGCGAGCCCGCCGCTGCCCGGCCCGCTCCGCCTCGCCGCGACGACGCCGGGACCGGGAGGCCCGGGGAAGGAGGAGGAGTTGGCGGGGAAGAGGGAGGAGAAGAAGCCCGAGACCTGAGCGCGGTAGGGCGAGGCGGAGGCGAGGACGCCGTCGAGCCAGGCGGCGGAGGGCGAGGAGGGCGGGGGCGCGGGGAGCGAGGGCGCGAAGGCGAGGAAGGCCGCGAAGGCGCCGAAGGCGAGCGCGACGCCGTAGATGCAGAGCCTGGCCCTCCGCGCGGCCGCGAGGGCCCCGGCGCCGAGGTGGTCGGCCGCGGACAGGCCGCCGTGGCCCCTCCACGCCGCGCCCTTCATCCGATCGCGCCCGCCCGCGCCGCGGCGGGGCTGCGGGAGCCGGATACGGCTGCGGGGGTTTAGTCGGCGGCGGACGGGCGTGGGTTAGGGCGCGCGGCGGGGGCTGCGGGTGGTTAGTGCTGCCTGCGGCCGGCTGTTTTGTAGGGAGGAGGGGGTGGGAGTGGCGGTGGCGGTGGCGGTGGTGGGCGGTGACGGCGAGAAGAGGTGTGGGCTGGGAGCGAAACCAACTGATCTCTTGTGCGGGGGGGCTTTTGAATCGCTCCTCCCCTCCCGGAGTCTTTTCTGGGTTTTGCGTGGACCCCACGACGCGTTAATCTCTCGGGGAGTTTAGACGATGACTGGCTGTCAACGCAGCAAGTCAAATCACGTTGGTTTTCCTTTCCTCGTTGGTATTACTCCTGAAATTTGGCCGCCACCAGCGTAATTTGATTGCGTTTGCCGTCGGCAAAGATAATGCGACGTTAATTTCGGCCACGCTCTGGCCTGAATAGGCATGTTTTTCTTCTTCTTCAGTGATGATCAAGGAGATATGATCCGATGAGGAAATAACACTGCGTTACCATGCCAGGCCGTGGCTAAAACAAGAGCATATTCAATGTCTGTCTTAATTCCGGGATCTCGCAAATGAGGAACGGCCTTTTCTTTTTCTCGCGAGGGGCAAATGAGAAAAAAAAGACCAACCCAAGGGCCAACCTCGTTGGCTTTTTTACTGGAAGAACATGGTTGTAATTTTTATTATCTTTGTCGTTCTTTCTACGACCATGATTGAAGATAAATATATTAAAATTTTCTCACAAAAAAAAACTCCACAAACGCAGCGCGCCAGATCCAAGGCTCGAACGCGGGCGGGCTGGCGACTACCAGCTGCCCGGGCAACAGGTAGATGCCCCGTTCTCGGCGAAGGGCAAGTGAGAAACGCCTTGGTTCCAAAAGGATACGCAAGTCAAATGTATGCACTACTTATTAGAGTCCGAAGTCATGGTAAAATCGGTGGTGTCGATCATATAACACATGATAATCGTTGGAATGGGATTAGCATGAATTTGGTACTCCCTCTGTACCCCAAAAAGGTCATTGATTTAGTAGTAAGCGGGGCAGAGGGCAGGGTTAAAAATTTCAACGAAATTTCATTAAAGTTTCCAAAAATTCGCATATTAAGATGCGTCCGAGTTATTTTTAATCATGAAATTTTTGAGCCGGATAAAACTAATTTCAAAATAATTTAAATTAGGTTAAAATCCACTAAAAGTTAAAATATCAAAATCCAAAGTATACAATTTTTTTTGAAATTTCACATATTTCGATGAGGCCTGAAATTTTTTTGTTTACGAAATTTAAAACCTTGTCGGATGGAGTATTTTTATAGTAGCACCGCCACGGCACCACTGACTTGAGAGCATGTTAAGATCGAGATTAACAACTGTATCATAGCGATTATATAAATCCATTGATGGTACATAGCGATCGGTGGCCAATTAGTGCTCCGTATAGCAGCCAGCGAGCAACGCACCACGTGGGTTAGCACCGTTGACTTGCTGCAAAGGGAAAGAAACATAGCTGAAGAGGAAGTGTCGATCGAGCAGATGTAGCTCCACCCACCCGCATGCACAAGTGCTTCCATCGCTGACTGTTCGGCCGTGGCACACTCGCTCGCCCAGGCCCCGGACGCGCAGCCGGCCATCTCGACCGGTGGCTCTGACGTGGCCTGTCAGAACTAGCAACTAGGGCGAGCTGATCTGACCTGATCCAGTTGCGTCGTTTAATTAGTTCGTGCGATTAGATGCTAAGGGCAATTTCACAGTCGAACGCCAAACGCAATCTCGTTGTAGAATGGAACATATTTCTTGGCGAGGCCAGTCAGGACTTTATATAGGTGTATCACCTAGATACAGTCCAAAAGAGTCAAAATAATAAGACTTACTTTCCTAGAAAACATCATATTTTTGACAATATGATATTTTTAGTGTCAAAAATATGAAGAGTGAAACACCACTTTTGGGGATGTTCTAGCACCAAACCATGACTCTTGCCACAACTTTTGGGGTCCTTACATTGCAACAAATCTAATAACTCTTCGGTAGCTCCGGGGTGAAAGCCTAGGTCTGATCCAAGTTGGTTATACCTGGCAATGGCGATGTTTTTGACATCGTTACCTTGCTGGAGGCATTGTTCGGATATGCTCGGACTAATTCTTCAGGGTGAAAACTCAGATTCTAGCCTTTGGTGGTTGGATCCGGCGACGACGGCGTTTGAATGCTGCTCCTATCCTGAAGGCGTTGCTGTTGAAGAAACTCGTCGATTGTGTGATGTCATGAGATGATTGGTGCGGATATGGTCATTGTTGTAGTTTGCCGATCACGAATCTGATCAGTTTGGGTTTTTTCCTCGCTTTGCTCATAGCTTTGGTCTTACATGACTTTGCTATTGGTCGGTGTGTTTTCTTGTGTGCGTGTGTTTATGTTGGTTGTGTGCATCCTAGCTATGCAAAGGCCGGGTGTGGGCTCATGGTGTTTTGTATCCTCTTGATGCTTCATTTTGAGCTAATAAAATCCATCCTTTATCGAAAAAGATCGTCTTCAACGTCATCTGTATTGACATGCTCAGATGACAAGTGCCACGATCTAGCAAACATCACCAGGGAGATATGCTCGAACAACCCTTATTCTTCTTACTAGGATTATGGTAAATTGGTAATGGCTTGCCAATACCACTGGGTTATATGTTTCCCACATGGTGGAGCTTGATGCTTTCAAACGAAATGAAACTTCATCCATTTATGTGCCAATTGGTTTTGGGTAAGTTCCTACACCATATTTGATTATATAAATCCATGCCCAAGTACCATCAAAAACTAATTGTGTGCACTACTATTACTGATTTAATCAAGTTTTCAATGTGCTCATGCCTTTATCAAAGGTGGTGTCACAAATCAGTAACAAATTTGATGACATATTTGGGGTTGGACCATCTTGTATGTCGTTTAATTCACAATTGCAGTTTCTTGGATCGTCCCGTAAAGTGTATGGTGTGAAAGTAGTACACGTGGATATCAATGATAATTATCTGAAGTTTGTAGTAGGAGTGTGTAAATATCAATGTAAACAACTGTTTAACAATAATAGTGTAAACGAGGGGGGGGGGCTATTGCCCCCTCTCCTTGTGAAATGGTATGATGTCTCTCCTCATATTAAGAGGTTTCTGTGGATATGGACACGGTGAGGCTTCAAGGTTGGTGGACCCACGGATAAGATGACCCCTCTTTTTTTAAAGGGAAAGCCTCTTTTGATTCAACAGTTTTGATGTTGCTAAATGTGCATACCCACATGGCTCCGCCACGACACGAGCTGGATCAAGCTCATGCGTCGTCGGGTGTGCTTCCATTCGGGCACTTAAAGAAAAGCCTCTTGGCACTTCATTGTGAACTTGTCACAGCTACCTCCTGCACTTTGCGTTCGGTAAATCATACCACCAATACAATAATTTGTGTCCATATGCATGTCTAGATACAATAATTTGTGTCCATATGCATGTGTAGATAAAAAAATATACCAAGCTATTAGCTTCCCTGGGACAATGCTAAAGCAAATCGATGGAATCTCATGTGTTCGCTGGAAATAATCCACCAACATTGTTGCATAAGGAGCAATAACATCTGATACACCATTGCAAGCATTAATAATATCCAAGCCATCAACTTCAACCATTTTGCCATAAAAGTTTAAGGCCATGAGAGAGACCATGGTTTCCGCACTCGCAATGTCTGAAGCATGGTCACATAATTCACCCACTCCCGCCAAAGCTTCACCTATGACGTTATGCACAACCACAACTAGTGCAACTGAACCATCCTCGAGGAAAGTTGCATCAATGTTTAACTTCTACATACCTTTTGGTGGCTTCTCCCATTTAAATTTGCATGCATGTTTTGGAGGAAACTTAACAACCGAGTTCGTACTTATGCATGTATAGCAAAAGTTGGCCGAATGGATGCTTAATGCTGACTCCTTTCCTTGATTCCCTTCTTTCGCACGATATGTATCAGACCCCAACCGCCATAGTCTCATGTAAACAACCTCTGATCAAAAAGATAGACCTGGGTTCTATTTCATCTCTTCAACAAGTTTAGTAATAAGCATAACGGCCCTATTGTTCTGATGGAGAGAAGAACCTATAATTAGCTTTTCGGGAAATTTCCAAATGAACAATTTCAACAAAATCTTTCAATTTCTCATTTTATTATGTTCAACTTTATGTATTCCTCTCCAAGTTGCCCCAACACCAAAGATGCTCCCTCTTCTTGTTACCATACCATGAATGTCCCTGCGTCTTGAAGCCGAACAGGTACAGATTGTGTGTCGTGATTGCATGTGTGAATAGTGGCCCGCCTTGAGAGCCACCTACATCCACGGGTCCAACTGGTAGTTAGGCTTTTCCATTAATATTATATCCACCATTTTCATCATTTGCATTTCATGTCCATCCATCATAATTATATTATGTCTATCTTTGTGATTACTAATATTATTATTGAAAACTCCTTGCGCCGTCTTAATATGATAGTTCCTGCAAACATGAAGCTAATGATGATAATTTTTTTTGCTTGCATATAGATGCACTAGAAGTTGTCTAAAAGAATAGAATTACTATTTAATAAATACACCCTTCATTCAAAATTAATTGAAGTTCTAATTTCATCTTGAGTCAAACTATTTCCAGTTTGATGAAGTCTACAAAACATATCGACATCTATAACGCTAAATCTTTTTCATTATATTCATCATAAAACACATTTTTTGTATTGTGCACTTTTGATGTTGAGCACGGTGACGAGGGCTTGGACGACGACAAGGGCAAGCATGATTTCGACGTGGTACAATTTCGACGGCGATTCCATCTTTGGGGTGCCAGATCTGGCGGTGATTTCAGCTTCAGGGAGCCAATTTCGTCGGCGGCAACTCGATTCCAACGACAATCCTTAAAATTGTGAGAAGCACTATGACAGGCATCCACCCACCTAATGCTTCTAACAATTTCAAACATCGTCGTCAATCCACTCTTCCACGCATCACACATCTCACCCGCCGAGCCACCAATTTTTTCCAATGTAAAAATTATGCTAATGATTTTGGGGAAATGTACAGAAATCCTTCATGCTTCTTCCAAAATGGTTGGTATAATTTTTACCAGTGTTGCACGTTGATCCCGCTCCTCCTTCGAGAATAACACTCCATCCGCCGACGGCGAGAAAGGAAGTCAAGGCTTGTCAAGGCTGTGGGCGGTGAGAAAGGAAGTGGGGGTTGTGACTCTTTTTATAGCTAGGGGAGGCAAGAACGGGAAACATGGCGGGCGATGGGAAATTGCCACGGGCCAGCGTGGGAGGCGAGGCGGGAGGTGAAACTTCCTTCCCGCGCGAGTGGTTGGCGGACGACGATCACTCCAAACTAACAACCACAACCTACAAATATGGAGACTCGGGGCCTTGATATGGAGTTCCCTTTAAATAGCATGGTGATTCGGTGTCATATGGCGACCTTGCTAGAGTGTCATTTTGTGCGAAAATCACCATATTGGCGGTTATTATGGTGATCGGTGGCATATGGTGACTCTAATAGAATAGCTCTTAGACCAACTTTAGTAAAGTCGGCATATGTGTGGCCGCCATATGGGATATGAAACTGAACAACTCGCTTAATATGGATATGGAGGCCGCGGCGGCTATGGAAAACGCGAGTCGCCGTAATGCGGTCTCCATATTTTTCTTTCATGTGTGTCCCACTTGTCATAGAATACAATAGCTCTGCCCCAAAACATTGATTTTCATTCACAACCTCAACAATGCAAGTTTTCTAGTACAGGATCAAGCATCAATTTCAACTAGAATTTGAAAATAGATTTACAACATGGATTACAAAATGCATATGCTAAACTACAGGCTCTTCCACCTCTTTGGAGTGACCTAGCAGACAGGGAAGCTTTGGCTGCTACGACTTTCGCGGTCACGCACGCGGCCCACGAATGCATGTGAGTCCCGGATGTGGGATAAGGCTGCAGTCTTGAAATTTGCATGAGCGGGGTGACGATTTCTGCAACGGCGGCCATCGATATGTGGTCTAAGTACTCAAGGACAACAGAGAGGCGGGCGCGGCCAATGACTGGTTCAGGCTTAAGGAGAGCGTCCTCCCTGGCCAACTCAGAGAACTCCCACACTCCCTCCTAGAAGTCTTGCTTGGTGCAGTCCTCTTTGACATCGTCGAGGAAAGGTCCAAGGGGAGGGCACGACCCACCGACATGGTATTGGAGGAAGAGAGAGTGGTGGTTGTCAAAGGGGGTTGATGGGTGGTGAGTGTGCCAGCAACTAAGATGGGGGAAGAGGGTGAATGTGGTCGCACCAAGAAAGAAGGGTGATGGAGTTATATACAGCGAATGGGCGTGCTTCCCATTGATTGCCACGTTCGGATAAGAGACGGTGCGAAACACGACGGTGGCCATTAATTGGCTCTCTTCCCAGTGTATATGTGGTTGCAGCATTAGGAGGGGCGAAAGCGGTAGCAATACGGACAAGCGCGCCATTGACAGTCTTGCGTGCGGGAGGATGTTGTCGGGCTGAAACTTTTCTCCCACGCAAGCGGTTGCGGATAAAGGCCGCTCCATATCAACGTCCTCAGCCTCCAAATATGATGGCTTGCGGATTGGATATAAAACACACTCCATAAGTCATTCAAGCCAAAGACCGGATGGTGAATCTGCTAAAGTGTCTTTTTCGAACAAAATCGCCAAAATATGGATTATTATGGCACTCAGGCAAATACAGTGACTCTGGCAGAGTTGCTCTTGGTCTTACTTTATTTTAGCAGCCTCGCTAAATTCTAGCTTTGCATTTTATTTTATTTTGTTCATCGTTATTTTTCTGTTGGAGCTTTGCCACAGACTAGTAGTACCAATAATATGATTGTGTGTATCAAGAGATGCAGAGGCCAGGGTATTTCTTCTTTTTGAAAAAAAAAACATGTGAACATGTTAAAACTGAGATTTTTTTAACACTGTTAAGATTGAGATTAACAACTAAAGTAGAGAGTACTCTGTATAGCAGCAAGCGATCATGCCCTAGGCGCACCACAACCGTTGACTTGCTGCGGTGTGGAATAATCATAGTAAGAAAAAAGAAACTAAGCAGAGGAGAAGAAGAAGAAACAGATGAGATCGAGATCGAAATCGTCGATCGAGCAGACGTAGCTCCTCCACTCGCGCCCCTCCGCGTGCGGAAGTGCTTCCATCGTCGACTGTTCGGCCGTGGCACACTCACTCCCTCATCAGGGTCCGTACAGGCAGCCGGCCGTCTCTATCGGCGTGTCGGATGAATCCCGTACTGACTGTTGATGGGATCACGCCAGTGCGCCGGTCAGAACTAGAACTAGGGCCAGCCGATCTGATAATCTGCTTGCATTTCTTTAATTGGTCAGTGCGTTGTACTCCCTCCGGTCCTCTTTAGTTCGCATATAAGATTTGTTTAAAGTTAAGCCTCGTAAAGTTTGACCAGCTTCATAGAAAAAATATCAACATTCACAATGTGAAATCAATACCAGTTTATGCATCAGGACTTAAAGTTTCACTTTAGCATGATACTCCCTTCGTTCCTAAATATAAGTCTTTGTAGGGATTTCACTATGAACCACATACGGATGTATATAGATGCATTTTAAGTATAGATTCATCCATTTTGCTTCGTATGTAGTCCACCTAGTAGAATCTCTACAAAAACTTATATTTAAGAACGGAGGGAGTAGATGTTAATATTTTTTTATATAAATATTGTCAAACTTTGAGAAGTTTGACTTCCAACAATTCTTATATATACAAAGTAAAAAGGACCGGAGGGAGTAGATGTCAAGCTCAAGCGTTTGTGCAGTTCAATCGTACGCACGTCACATACTGCACGGCAGGAAAGCTAGAACCACGACAGGGTGCGAGTTCAGGTACGGAAGGAAGGAGTACGGCTCTGCGTTACTGCCTAGACATAACGCTGGTGGAACGAGCAATCAAGTCACTTTGTGTTTGTTTTATCTTTTTTCTCGAATATGCACGAGTGTGCATATCATATATATATATTAAAGAAGAAAGGCAAAGAGTGCCTCCACCATTGGTTACAGGATTTCTGTTACATGCTAATCCTTACCACTCACCCACCTCTCTATCCTACTAAAGAAAGGAGTTACATTCCCTTTTAGTAGACCCGCAGAGGACCATACTACACCCTCCTCTCTCACTCTTTGCAACAGCTGATCGATAGATGGCCGTGCTCCGTCAAATACAATCGCATTCCGGTACTTCCACAACTCCCACCAAACAAGCGCGAATATGGTGCGTAGATCTTTCGTGCCCACATTGTTTACTCCCTTCTTGTCAATGGCCCAGTCGGCCAACACATCATGAGGTGAGGGTGTCCATTCTGGTTTGCCCAACGAGCCACGGATGGCCGCCCAAGCAGTCCGAGCAAAGACACACGTAAGCATTATGTGATTGATCGTTTCTTCATCTTGATTACAGAACGGGCACGCATCCTGGTGAGGTAGACCCCTTTGTGCAAGGCGATCCAAAGTTCAACATCGGTCCCTCATTGCTAGCCAAGTAAAGAATCTGCACTGCATGGGGGCACGCGACTTTCATGTTATAGATCCTCCGTAGGGATGACCTCCCTTCCGCAAAATACAGCCGCATATGCCGATCGGACCGAGAAGTGTCCCTTCGCCTCCCATGACCAGGAAATTTCATCCGGCAAATCCTCATTAGCTTCCAAGCAGAAACCGCCTGCCAAAGTGCAAGGAACTCATGCAACGTATCCGGTCCAAGGTTGGGGCCAAGGTCCGCTGCCCAAGACCCGTTCTCCATAGCTTCACAAACTAACCTCCTCCCTCGTGTCCGTGGTGCAATCAACTCATAAACTCTAGGAGAAATCTCCTAGACTCTTCGCCCATCCAGCCATCGGTCCCCCCAAAAAAACGTTGTTCGACCAGAATGCGGTATAGACCTCATGGCTGCCTGACACAACAAGGTTGCTTCCTCGACAACCTTGATCTTGAACTCACTCCACGGCCTTGTCCCATCCGTTCTTTTTAGCCACGGCCAGCAAGCCTGCATGGCGACATTCATCCATCTAAGATTGGGCAGCCCCAAACCACCTGCCCATTTGGGCATGCAAACCATGTCCCATGCAACCGCGCAGTTACCACTGTTTGCTTCTGCCCTTCTGCACCACAAGAACCCTCGACAAATCTTATTCATCACCGCGATAGTTTTCATAGGTAGATCCAGCACCATCATTGCATGGATAGGCATGGCGCACAACACAGATTGCACTAGGGTTAGACGGCCACTCTTCGGCATTAGTGCTGCCTTCCACCTTGGTAGTCTATTTGCCATGTGATCAACCAAATATTGTAGCTGCGTTGCAGATTGCTTCCTCAGCGATAATGGCAGCCCGAGATACTTTATTGGAAAGGATCCCAAGGGGCACTGTAGGGCATTGCATGTCGTTGCTATCTCCTCATCGGAACACCGTATTGGTAGAGCTGCTGATTTGCTCATATTAATTTTCAGCCCGGCCGCCTCACTAAACATCTCCAGGATGCACTTGCACACATCCAGGTCCACGAGACTCGGCTTGACAAAAAGGACTACGTCATCCGCAAAGATGGATAGACGCTTCCTCATGCCCTCACGTGCAAGCACTAGTAGAAAAAGGGTCAAACGTGAAGCACATTAGTGCCGGTTTGAATTTGAGCCGGCACTAATGTATACATTAGTGCCGGTTCCAACGGCTAGCCGGGCCGCTTTCATTAGTACCGGTTCGTGGCGAACCTTTAGCACCGGTTCGTGCCACGAACCGGTACTAATGAGAGTGGTGGCGAGGATGTTGTCGACTGGGGCCCCTCCAGTTCTTTAGTACCGGTTCTTGGCACGAACCGGTACTAAAGGTCTTCCTACATAAACCCTTCGGCCCACCCGAGCTCGCTCTGTTCTTCCCCTTTCCCTCTCCTCTCTGTTCTTCCCCTCTTCCTCTCGAGCTCATCACACATTTTGCCCAAAATTTGTCAAGATTTGAAGGCCCCCATCCATTCAAATGATCACAAAGGTTAGCAACTTTGTCCTTTCATCTCTCATTGCTAGATTAGCTCTTGCAATGCTTTATATAGTGATTAATTTGTGAGTTTAGTAATTTGGGAGGATATATATATGTGCTAGTATTTGATTTATATGCAATTTGAGGTCAAAAATAACACTTAGTTTGCATATGTAGGTGTGGTTTACTTAGTGCCTTATAAATCTCCGTCAGAATTCACCGCCGATCGTCAGACTGCATTGTCGCGGCACCACCTTGTGGTGAGCCTCTTGTTCATGAAATTTTATATAAAAATTGATGTTTGTGTGATTTGGATATATAGTTACTCGTATAATTATCTTACCTGTACGTTGTTTGTTATACATATAGTGCCATGGTTTTGATATCCGTCCCCGTCGGCCCTTGTCCTTGTTATGATTCGGATGTGGTATATATATTCTCTTTTAAAACTAGTTGCATTTTGTGTTTATGACAAATTATGCCCATAAAGTTGACATAGAAATTTTTTCTAGGAGGTATGTGAACTGAAATTCCAACCGACCCTATTGTCGAGAGGTTAAATTTAGTTGAAAGAGAAAACGAGTACTTGAAAGAAAATTGAAAAGAATTGAGGGGAGAAGATGGAATTGGAGTTGCATGTTGCCGATGTCGCCGATGATCACAAGATCAAGATGGAGAAAATGCGCTTGAAGATTAGAAAGATTAGAAAATATGCCATCGATAGTGAGGCTTGGTATCATTATGTCAGTTGGATCAATTGTTACCTTAGTTGCGATCTTGATCGCATTTGTTGTTGCATTTAAATGCTTTAGCTAGAGAGTTATTTGTTTGTTGCATTTAAGTGTTGTATGAACTTGTATTAATTTGGTCTATTCGGTGTTGTGTAATGAAGATGAGCCGGCAATGGATGTATCGATGACCGATGCTCTCCCGCTCGTTGAGGGCGTGCATACTTTTCTCGCTATGGCTGAGGCAAACAAGCGGGCGGATGGTTTTATGCCTTGTCCATGTGTCTGGCTGTAAGAATGGTCACAATTACTTCACGCCAAGAACCATTCACGCCCACTGCTTGAGTCCGGTTTCATGCCCCACTATAATGTTTGGACCAAGCACGGAGAAAGAGGGGTTATGATGGAAGACAATGAAGAAGAGGACGTTACAGCTATCCTGGCCATGGGTTCCCTGAATACGATGATACAACAATGGGGGAAGAAGCTGAGCCGGTAATGTGGGAAGAAGCTGAGCCGGCAATGCGGGAAGAAGATGAAGAAGAGGCATCAGATGAGCCCGTTGATGATCTAGGTCGGGCCATTGCCGATGCAAAGAGAAACTATTCAAGTGATTTGGAGAAGAAGAAGTTGCAGCGCATGTTAGAGGATCACAAAAAATTGTTGTACCCGAATTGCGTAGGTGACAAGAAAAAGCTGGGCACCACACCGGAATTCCTGCAATGGAAGGCAGAAAATGGTGTATCTGACAAGGGATTTGGAAAGTTGCTGGTAATGATAAAGGATATGCTTCCAAAGGACAACGAATTGCTCGATAGTACGTCTGAAGCAAGAAGGCTGTCTGCCCTCTAGGGTTAGAGGTGCGTAAGATACATGCATGCCCTAATGATTGCATCCTCTACCGCGGTGAGTACGAGGATTTGAACGCTGTCTTGCGGTATGTGGTGCATTGCGCTATAAGATCAGCCGTGATGACCCCTGGTGATGTCGAGGGCGGCGTCCCAGAAGAAGATTCATGCCAAGGTGATGTGGTATTCTCCTATAATACCACGGTTGAAACGCTTGTTCCAAAACAAAGAGCATGCCAAGGCGATGCGATGGCACGTAGAAGACAAAGAAGAAAGACGGAAAGTTGAGAGTACCACGACGGGTCGCAGTGGGAGAAAAATTGAAAGAAAGTACGGGAAGGAGTTTGCGGATGACCAAGGAGCGTATGGTTTGGTCTAAGCGCAGATGGCATTAATCCTTTTGGGGAGCAGCAGCGACCATAGCACCTGGCCCGTGACTCTATGTTTGTATAACCTTCCTCCTTGATTGTGCATGAAGCGGAAGTTCATTATGATGCCGATGCTCATCCAAGGCCCTAAACAACCCGGCAACGACATTGATGTGTACCTAAGGCCATTAGTTGAAGAACTCTTACAACCGTGGAATGGAACAGTGTATGTGCATGGGATGAGCACATGGGGAAGAATTTGACCTAAAGGCGTTGCTGTTCGTGACCATCAATGATTGGCTCGCTCTCAAGAACCTTTCGTGATAGACAAACAAGGGATACCGCGGATGCACGCACTGTTTGGATGATACCGACAAAGATATATTTGAATAGTTGTAAGAAGAATGTGTACCTGGGACATCGCCGATTTCTTCCTAGCGTGCATCCCGTAAGAAAGAAAGGCAAGCATTTCAAAGATGAGGCGGATCATCGGATTTAAGCCTCGCTACCGTCATCGGTGCTGATGTACATGATATGGTCAAGGATTTGAAGGTGATATTTGGAAAGTTATCCCGCGGACAACCTGTTCAAGGACGCCGACGGACGCGCACCCATGTGGAAAAAGAAATCTATATTTTGGGACCTGCCATATTGGAAAGACCTAGAGGTCCGCTCCGCAATCGACGTGATGCACGTGACGAAGAATCTTTATGCGTGACCCTGCTTGGCTTCTTGGGCGTGTATGGGAAGACAAAAGATACACACGAGGCACGGGAGGACCAGAACGTATGCACGGAGAAGACAAAGATACATCGTGGTCATGTAAGCTACGCTCTTACCAAAGAAGAGAAGGAAATCTTCTTTGAATGCCCGCCAAGATTAAGGTACCGTCGCTTCTCGTTGAATATAAAGGGAATAATAAACATGGCAGAGAAAAAGTTCCGTAACCTAAAGTCTCATGATCGCACGTGATTATGACGCAACCGCTTCCGGTTGCATTGAGGGGCTTTCTACCGGAAAACGCTCGATTAGCCATTGTGAAGCTATGTGCATTTCTCAATGCAATCTCTCGTAAGGTAATCGATCCGTAAATCATACCAAGGTTACGTAATGATTTGGTGCAATGTCTTGTCGGGCTTCGAGTTGGTGTTCCCACCATCCTTCTTCAACATCATGACGCACGCCCTAGTTCACCTATGCGAAGATATTAACGCTTTGGGTCCCGTATTTCTACACAATATGTTCCCCTTTGAGAGGTTCATGGAGTCTTAAAGAAATATGTTCATAACCGCAGTTAGGTCAAGGAAGCATCTCCAAGGGCCATCAAAATGAGGAGGTCATTGAGTTTTGTATTGACTTTATTCCTGACCTTAAGCCGATTGGTGTTCTGAATCGCGGCATAAGGGCGCATCGATGGAAAAGGCACGCTAGGAGGGGAACAAATAATATATATGGACGGACATTCTCTCACCGAAGCACACTACACGCTTCTACTGAATTCCGCCTTGGTGGCTCCGTATATGGATGAACACAAGAATTTGCTACGCTCCAAACACCAGAAGCGGTCTCGATGACCGGATTACACGTGAACAAACCAGAGTTTCGCCACCGGTTGCGCATATCGCACCATGCATGACACCTCTATTGAAGATGACCTGTACTTGCTGTCCCAGCTACCATCTTCAATATAATGACTTTCAAAGGGTACGAGATAAATGGTAATACATTTTACACGATCGCCCAAGATAAGAAGAGCACCAACCAAAATAAAGTGGTGTCCGCTTTGATGCGTAAAACCAAGACGGGAAAGGAAACATATTATGGTTATATACAGGACATATGGGAACTTGACTATCGACATGGTTTAAAGGTCCCTTTGTTTCGGTGCAAATGGGTCAATATGACACGAGGCGAGGTAACGGAAGACCCGCGATGCGGAATGACAACAAGTGGATCTCAACAATCTTATGTATGCGTACGAACCATTCGTCCTAGCCAATGATGTGGCACATGTTTTCTATGTGAAGGACATGTCTACCAAGCCAAGAAAAAGAAAAGATAAGGAAGCGAATGCATCATACGATGAGCCAAAGCGGCACATAGTTCTTTCTGGGAAGAGAAACATCGTGGGAGTGGATGACAAGACAGACAAGTCAGAAGATTATGAAAAGTTTGATGAAATTGCTCCATTCACAGTGAATATTGACCCGAGCATCCCATTAAATGATGAAGATTTTCCATGGTTACGACGCAAAGGGACAAACGCGAAGAAAAAGGTTCACACCCAAAGATCTGGTATGTGATCGGCTTCACTATCATCACTTTCTTCTGTGTTTCACACCCAGAGGGGAATCTCTGTAATAGTTAGGGTAGTTATGTGTTTTGGCATTTGAAACGCGAAGAAATTTTATGTGCAAACAAATTCTTTCATGCCTTTACTGATTTTTAAAGTTAAGTTATTCACAAACTAGTGATTCACACTAATTTCAAATAATTCAAAATTTAAACTATTCAAATTTGAAAACTACGGCCACTAATGTAAAGTTTGTAATTTTTGTACCTAAAGCAAAAATATTCACAAAGAAACTCTAAATACACAAAAAACAACACAAAAATAAATAAAGCAAAAAAATAGAAAAAGCCCGCCTACTAGGCCAGAGCGGCTCTGCATACGACTAGAAACCCAACCTGTTGTTGGGCCAGGATGCAGGCCCGCAAAGGCTCAAGTGGGCCCTGGCAGACAGTAACACGAGGCCCAGAGGGCCTGCTTTGGAGAGGAGCTCGAGAGAGCTACCGCATGGGGTTTATAAACCGGTCTGCGGTCGCCCCTCGGCTAGCGAGGTGGGACTAAACTTGCCGCACCGCACTGCTGCTAGTAGCACCTTTTAGTACGGGTCGTGGCACCAACCGGTACTAAAGGGGGGCCTTTAGTACCGGTTTGTGCCACCACCCGTACTAAAGGGGTCGCTTCGCCGCTTGGGCTGGCCAAACTGGCCTTTAGTACCGGTTTGTGTCCCTCGCTGTCGGGCGCCTCAGATGTCCCTTGCTGCCGCCGCCTGCCCGTCTGGTCTCCCCCTCGTGCCGCCGCCTCCCCTCGCTGCCGCCGCCCTGCCCCTGCCCCCGTCTGCTCATCCCTGCTGCCGCGCCTGCCGTCAGCCCCCTGCCGCCGCCTGGTCAGCCCCTCGCCTCCCGGCCGTGAGCGCACACACACACACATACATTTTTGTTTTTAGTTATACAAATAGTTAGAAATTTTTCTGTTTTTAGAAATTGTTAGAAATTTTTCTGTTTTTCAGAAATAGTTAGAAATGTTAGAATTGTTAGAATAGTTAGAAATGTTAGAATAGTTAGAAATGTTAGAATTGTTATACAAATGTTAGTTATATATATAGAAATGTTATAATTTTTTCTGTTTTTAGTTATAAAAATATTAGAAATGTTATAGAAATGTTAGTTATATATAGCATTGTTAGAAATGTTATAGAAATGTTAGTTATATAGAAATGTTAGAAATTTTTGTTATCAAAATCCAATCATTAAAAAATGTTACTTTTTATGGGCATATAGCTAGTATTTGTTCTCGACGATGCCCGACCCGCATCCTCGTTGTTTCGACACGTCCGCTGACGACGTCCATGACCCATGTCCGGACTGGGCTCATGAGGCTGGCAATCGAGGAACCGCGAGTGTCCTAGATTCTTCTCAGTATTCGATCTTTATTAGCTACCTAGCCAGTGATGTATTCGATATTATATCTATTATTCGAGACGATGTATTCGAGATTATATCTATTATTCGAGACGATGTTTTCGAGATTATATCTATTATTCGAGACGATGTATTCGAGATTATATCTATTATTTGAGACGATGTAATTTGAATACTAAATTGTTTTATATTTCTTTTGGATTAGTTAAATAAAAGCTATGGCGGACAATATCGGCAGAGAGGGAGAACAGGCCATGTTCGATATGATACGCCATCCTCACGGGCCAGATGATGATCGAATGAAGAAGATTATGACGGCTCAATTTCTAAACAACACCGGAGAGGGTGATATGATATTCGATCGCGATTTAATCGAATTGATGAAGTCATGAACTATGATTATGATGATGACGAAGAAAATGTTGATCTTGAAACAACAAAGACCGGCGAGGTATATATATTTATATAAGCAGGCATGTGGTGATCATCACATGTTTTAAATGACTTGAAGATATATTAACGAATCGATCTTTGTTCTTTCAGCCATCCGGATCGAGCAAATCTTCGTGCAAAAGGACTAACGAGGCCCGAACAAAAGTTAAAGGAGGGTGTAAAGTACAATATCGAGGCAATCAGACCTAATGGCGAACCATTAGCGCCTAAGAAGATTGCGGACAAGTTCGTTTCGCTGCCAGTGGAGTTGTTGTGAAGGACCAACTCCGATCTCCCTTCAAGAATGGAGAGAGCCAGCAAAAGACAAAAGACAAAAGATAAAAAGGACGCTGCTCCACGCCCGGATGTTACTTTTGTCGACAAAAGACAAAAAGATCTGCTTTGGGATACTCTCATGGAACATTTCACCCTACCGGATCATTTCACGTAGCGAGATGTGCAGAAAGTCAAGGACGCTGCTCTTAGGAAGATGGCGGTTGCATTCAAGAACCACAAGAATCGTGAATGGGACAAGTACGTCAAGGGAGGAAGGAAGACTCCAGTATTCGAGGGAACACTAGAGAACCAACGTGCTCATTGGGACGATTTCGTGAAATTCAAGGATTCGGAATTAGCTAAGGAACGGTCGAGAATAAACAAGAAGAATGCCGAAAAAAGGATAAGTTCCATAAGTCAGCCAGTGGCTATGCGGTGGCAATGCCTAAGTGGGATAAGTCCGAGAAAGAGATGGAGGATGCAGTGTCACTCCGGTTACTAAGAGCTGGCCCCTGTGTGCAGGACTTGGTTCTATGCGCATGGGGGAGTTGGACCCAAGACAGCAATGTTTCGACGAGGGCAAGTCTCAAGGGAGCCGACGATGCGATACTTGTTGCAATAGAAGAGGCACGATCGGGGTGTTCTCGCCCAACAGAGAGAACGACGAGCTTACGCGTGCTCGGGAAATCTCGAACACCCGGAAGAACACGAGGCAAGGGCGCTATTCCGTGGTATGAGGGGTTTTCAGACCGAACAACGACTACGTAACCCGTGCGAGAAAGAAGATTGCGGAGGAGAAGAAGAGGAAGATGGAGGAGGAGCAGAGGAAGCGGGACTATGAACGCCTTCAAGGACTAGAAGCAAGTCAAGCGGAATTGGCAATAAATTCCAGCGGCAGTGCAGTGTGTCGACTCACTTAGCCAAAGAAGGGGTCTCAAAGAATGCAGCAGCCTAGCGGATGATCCAAAGATTGGATAGCACTGCCCCATCCATGCCGAGAAGCGGCGTGGGTTCCGCCTTGACGATGCAATGCTGGATAGATACCCGTGGATGACATCACGGATAACACTAATCATGAGCTACACTTCAAAATGAAGAACATATCCATGAAGGTGGCGGACGCCGCTGTTTTTACAAATCCCCGAGGCAACCTTCCATTGCAACCCGATTCCAGCGGGCTATGCTTGTGTCTTGGTTGATGAGGTGGTGGACCCATATTCGAGCTACAACTTGACAGTCCCGGAGGTGACGACGAGCACTTTCTCGGAGAGGCCAAACATCGTATCATCCTATGGAAAAAGGATTGCATCATCTTTCGAAGGCCACCGACACCGCGTCAGCCGACTCCTCGTCGAAGTCCGCCACCGAGTCAGCAGACTCCTGCTCCTGCAAGTCCACCAAGTCCGGCAAAGTGTCAGGCCACTCCTCCTCCAAGTCCGGCAAAGTGTCAGGCCACTCCTCCTCCTCCAAGTCCGCCACAGCCGACGCCCACCTCCTCCAAGTCCGCACAACCTCAGCCACTCCTCCTCCAAGTCCGACAGCTTCAGCCACTCCTCCTCGTCCAACTCAGCCCCGTCGGCCGTCTCCGCCGCCTCGGCAATCGCAGAAGAGACACCCCTGCAACTATGGTGCGAGCGGTACGAGTCGAGGTAGTACAGAAGTACAAAGCGGAGGCAAGCGATATAAATATGGTCCAAGCCTCACGCCTCTTCCGCAGAGGCCTTATGACAAGTCCGAGGAGGAAAACGCAGCCATATCGAAGGCCTGTGGAAGCCCATTTTGCACCGAAACCGCCACCGCCACCAAGGGAGAAAGTGCTCGAGGAAACGATTGACCACTTCATTCATATGGCTCAACCACTAGCTCCCAAGCCTGCTGGACACGCACTATGAGCGCCACATCGAAGTTAAATCGAGCACGCCCACGTAAGGAGGCGAGCTCGGGATCGAGCAAACAACAAGCAGCTGTCAAAAATGCGGAAAACCATTCCCACCTGGGAGAACAAAGCGGCGCAATCAATCCCTCGCTTGTTGTGCCAACAACACGTGATAAAGACGCTGCCGCCCAATATTATTGTGGGCAAACAGTTTACGCTCCCGAGGTGGGCAATGTGGTAATAACCAAGGACCATATAATGCAGGTTGAAGTTCTCAACATCATCATGGACAACTCCTCGAGATCGAGCCCATGCCCGTGCTTACAGAGGATGAAATAAAACGGAAATATGTCCGGCCAACCTTTGCTCGAGCTGCATAAGGTCAAGAACCTCCCAACGAGAATGTATGAATTGCATCAATGGTACATGAACATTACCAAGATTTCCAATCGATTGTCCCTCATGGTGAATGTCAAGGAGGAGCATTACTTCCATGAGAAAGCTCATTCCGCTGAGTATTCTCGAATCTGTTTCAGTTATACAATCAAGACGCACTCGACAAATCTATCGCCAGTTGCTATTGTCTCGTAAGTGATTTCTTTCTGTAATTTAAGTCTCAAGCTAGCTGTAGTGATCCTTTTGATCAATAATTACCTGTAATTATCCTCACTATATTCTTTTCTGTGGTATTATGCAGGATGAAGATGTGTGAAATGAGAAAAGGTGGACGCTTTGGCATTGGGTTCATTGACCCAAACACCGTTAATGAATACACATGGCTAATAAATCCACATCATCAAAAGGCCGTAGAGGACAACATGCTAGAGTTCTTGAAGCGCCTCAAATACAATGAAGATATACTACTTCCTTACAACTTCCAAAGTGAGTCACACTGCCTTGCACTACAAATTCTCTGCTTTGCCTACTAGCTAGCTACATGTTTTTGCTTACATATGCCCGCTTAATTAAGACATGCAAACGTGTGTGCATGCATATTTCACTGGATCTTGTGTATCATTAAAGTTGACGCCGGAACAGTTGAAATACTGGACTCACTAAAAGCAAATACTGACTATAGCATCTTGTTTGGGATAGTCAACAGGTAATTTCAATCATTATTAACTATATATCTCGGCCTATTTAGTTCGTCATTTCATGATATGAACTATTTAATAACCCCTTTTATTCATTTTCTTTGTCGGCGGGCAGGGCTTGGGCAAGGTTCATCAGCGTCACGGAAGGCGTAATGGAAAAAAGCTTAAATGGTTTCGACCCAAGGTAAGTAATTAAGTAGTACTAGCTAGCTAGCTAGCTAGCTGCCATCTCTTTAATTATCATGCTTGATTAATTATTATCTAAGCAAATTCCATTCTCGTAAAGGCCTCAAGCGGCGCAGGGATTGATCTGTGCATTCTGCATTTGCGAGAACATTCGCATGATGGCGTCCGAAAGGAGCAGATCTTAAAGACAGGAATGGGTACGCTTGTCAGAACACTATTCACAATATCCTTCTTAACAGTTCACAGAGGTGCGGGACAAGCTCCTAGAAACGGAGCGCGTAGAAGCACTTCAAGAGGAAATAGCGGGATTTTTGCTCGACCAGGTCATAAATCCGAAGGGAGAATACTATTACCCGCTACCGCCCCCATGAAAACCACTTCCAATTGTCATCGTGTTCAAGGCACCAATTAGGCTAATGCCACTGGCTCCGAAGGCAACATGCATATGTAGGAGAAATTGTATATAGCTATACATGTGTGTATGTGTGAATTAATTAATATGGTGGTTTGTGAGACATTGATGATATATATATGCATATATATATATATATATATATATATATATATATATATATATATATATGCATAAAATGTACAATATTTAGTTTCGTAACATACCAGCAAACTAAAAAGAATTATAATTAAAACACAAAATTAAATGAAAAGAAATCAGAAACTAAAAAACCCAAACCTTATAGTACCGGTTGGTCTTACCAACCGGTACTAAAGGGCTCCTGTGTCCCCGGAGCTGGCTCGTCCACGTGGTTGTTTTTAGCACCAGCCAGGTCAACCCTAATAAGGGGAGGGGGCTTTAGTGCCCACACTTTAGTGCCGGTTATGGAACCGACACTAAAGGACCTTACGAACCGGTGCTATTGCCCGGTTCTGCACTAGTGAAGAGGCACCAGCACACCTCTACTAGTAGCCACCTCAAACATCCTCTATAGCGGCTCCATGGTAAGAATGAAGAGCATAGGGGAGATGGGGTCCCCTTGCCTTAGCCCTTTGCAATATAAACGGTAGTTCGGTACAACGGCAACATCTATGCTGGATAGGAAGAGGTTGCGTCCGTGGTGGACGCTTACTTTGGCGCGGCCTTTGGAGACTCGGAGAGTAGGAACCACACGCTGAATCTGGATATATTGGGTCTTATCAAACGAGTGTCTGCGCTCAGAGGAACTGGGGGATGACCTAATTAAGTAACCCGATCAATGTACGTAGCATATGTATAATATATATACCCAGAGGAACTGGTTGCAACGCAGCTCTGAAATACTTCCTCTGTTCCTAAATATAAGTCTTATTAGAGATTTAATATGAACTTATCCACATGTACTTCATATTGGAATATCTAAAAGGATTTATATTTAAAAACGGAGGGAGTAGTTTTTGGGTTGTTTTGCAGCCATAGCTAGTGAATGCTTATGCAACGGCCGGAATCGGGGCAGACGGACGGCGTAAGAAAATCAACCTGACAATCGAAGCGTAGTGTGGGCGAGCCGAACACACCACAAGGAACAAGGACAAGAAAATGCATTTGCGTGGTCGGGCCACCACAAGCTGGTGGTGATAGGAGACCTGGTCTTTTTTTGTTGGTCTTGACAGCGAGGAAGATATTAGCAGGCAGCACCGCAGCAGAGGTGGCTGGGTTAGGTCTTGGTTCACTTGAAGGCTCGATGGTCGTGTCAGTCAGAGTACGGTAGCATCTCTATGCATCGACCTGTCTGCATCGTGTTTTTCGGCTTCCTTTTGACTTACACAGTTATACACTTGCCATGTTTGCCATGAAGGCCACATGCAAAAAAAGTTGCACTACAT
This sequence comes from Aegilops bicornis, assembly GCA_021605145.1. NCBI lineage: Eukaryota > Viridiplantae > Streptophyta > Magnoliopsida > Poales > Poaceae > Aegilops > Aegilops bicornis. The sequence goes on along the minus strand of CM038674.1, from coordinate 603,596,241 downwards.
GGACATTGCTGGGTTGGTCGCTAGTCGCTACGGTCGCTAGCTCCGCCTATCCATAGATCCAGTCGAAGGCAACGAGCATAGATGCTAGCTAGGCTGTGCCATGCATGGATTTTCTTTCCTGGAGATCGAGATCGAATCAAGCATGCATGCTTTCGAGTCGAAAGCTGAGGCCAGAGAAGCACAGTGGCGCCACGTCGGCCGTGTCCGTCGCCTCTTACCAGTGCAAGAGATGAGGCCAAGTGAGGAGCCGAGAGCCAGCTAGCCAGGCGCATTTTGCTTTTCCAAAGTTGACGGATCGGATGAAAGTTGTGGATTGGAAAGATGAAAGATCCATGGTCCGGCCGTCCATGGAGTGCGGGTGAAGCAAGGAAGCAAGCAAGGGCGTGTAGCTTTGCTGCCGCTGTATTTTTTGTTGTTGCCGTGGGACCGCGCAAGAGAGCGAGGCATGCCGGTTTACCAGCCATGCAGCGGCTACGCAGGGACGTAGCTAGGCTTGTCGTACCAAAAGTACAGGGCTAGAAGATATGCTACTAGCTAGCTAGGCCGGCCGGCAGGGCACATGCTGGCTGGCCAGCGGTTCAAAAGTTGCGCCTCAACGTCACCAACGTTGCTGGCCACGAACCGCAGTGTAACAAAGGATCGAGTACAGGGCCCGGAGACATTAGTTGTGCGACAGTGGGTGGATTTGGGGTTATCAGTTGCCACAGACCTGAAGAGATTGGTTGGATGCCCGCTCTGCATTTGTGGAGAGAGAGAGAGAGAGAGAGAGAGAGAGAGAGAGAGAGAGAGAGAGAGAGAGAGAGAGAGAGCTTGACCAAGGGCAGTTGCATTTGCAGCACAGTTGAGCCTGATGTTTGAGCTCGATAATTTGGGACTAATTCCTTTTGCTGTCACACTGAGAACGTTGGTGGAGCAAGAAGTTTGGTCCAGTGGGTCAGATGGTCGAGCGGTCAACACATACGCCGTTTGTTGGAGAATCAGATGTGAGAGTTCATGCTTCAGATTTCGTATCTTTTTTTTTGCGGGGAAATTTCTGATGTATTCATCTTCAAATCATGGCAATACAACGAATACTAGATATAAAAAAATTACATCCAGATCCAGAGACCACCTAGCGACTGACATTTTCCATTTGTTCATCAGAGAGGAACAAAGATTTTAGGTTTTTTTAAGTATATTTAGGGTTTTACGTTTTTTAGTTGTAACAAAGTTTTTTTTGAGCTAAAACAGAGATTTTAGGTCGACGTGCATTCTCCGGGACCTCTTATACGCCGCATTATGCGGCAGGAAGTCGGGGCTTCGCATAGGGCAGTGCTCCGACTGGGCCGGCCCACGCATGAGCTAGGAGCAGTGTAAAAAAAAGTAAGAAAACGGCAGAGCGTCTCGCAGGATTCAATCGCGCGATCGTTGTGCTGCAAAGACAGGTAGTTAACCACTGCGGCTTACTACTCTTAGTAGTACACAGGCAACGCAAATACTTTAACACTAGATAAAAACGTCTAATCGGGTTATTTCCCCATTTTTTAGTCATTTCTTGAAAATACTAAATAAACATTTTTTTAATGACAAAAGTTTTTGCCAAGCACACACGAGTTTGAAAAGTTGTGCATCTTTTAACCAAATTTGTAAAATGGGATTGATGATGTGTACAAATTTTGAAAAACAGGAACCTTTTTTTACAAAATGTGATTTTTTTTATTTTTAAGAGAAATTTAAAGCATGAACATTTTATGAATTTCTCAACAAATCTTGAAAAACAGGAACCTTTTTTTAATACAGATCAATTTATGACAATCACGAACAAGTTTGAAAAACAGTGAACAATTTTTTACTTTGTGAAGATATTTTTCAAAATAGGAACATTTTTATGAATTTATGAACAAATCTTGAACAACAGGGACATTTTCTAAAAACTCCGAACAAATTTCTAATTTGTGAACAAATTTTCAAAATGGGAAAGTTTTGAATTTGTGTAAAAATTTGTTGAGCAAATTTTGAAGCATGAACAATTTTTTAAAGCACGAACATTTTTTGAATTTTGTGAACAAATTTTGAAATGGAGAAATTTTTTCAAAAATCCCGAACAAATTTGGAAGCATGAATTTGTTTTGAATAGGTGAACAAAAAAAATTAAAATCCGGTACATTTTCTGAATTTCGAAAGTTTTGAACTTTTTTGTGTAATGAGAGCAATTTTTGAATTTTGAGAACATTTTTCTGAAAACTGAACATTTTTTGAAAACAAGAATGTTTTAGAATTTGTGAACAATTTTTAAAGCAATAACATTTTTTGAATCTTGAGAACAAATTTTGAAGTATGAACATTTTTTTGAATCTTGAGAACATATTTTGAAATGGTGAACAATTTTGAAAAATCCCAAACAAATTCGGAAGCACGAATTTTTTTTGAATACATGAACAAGAAATTGAAATGGTACATTTACTGAATTTCGAAAGTTTTGAATAATTTTTGAATTTTGAGATTTTTTTTTGGAAAACTGAAATTTTTTTGGAAACATCAACAAAAACTTATATATTTTTTAAAAATGATTGAAAGAAAGAGAATAAAAAAATAACCAAAGAAAGAAAATTTGTTGAAAAGAGAAACTAACTTGAAAAGGAAAACTGAAAGAGGACAATAAAGTAACAAAAAAAAAAAGAAAAAAGAACCAGATAAAGGAAGAAGAAAAAACAGGAAGTGTAAAAAAAATAAAAATAAAAAACCAGTTCAGGAACCTTCTAGATGGTTCCCAAAACCAGTAAGAACCGGCTGGGAACGCTCTAGAAGGTTCCCAGAATCGGAACCCGGTAGACGCTACAGGGCCGCCCCAAAATCGCTCGCTATTCATATCCCCTGTGCGATTCGTCAACAGTTTGAGGCAACGTGCATCGGAATTCCGCATTCTCCTACGAGCAAGTACAATAGAGCTGAGTCAACTGACTATAAGAAATAAACTAATATATCATTGCTTAGTTGGAGGAAAGAAAAGAGGAGAGAGAAGGTAAGCGGGCTTTTGATGAAGAGCCAGCTCTAGCACGTGCACCTAGGTACTTTATGAGAGTGAAAGATGGGCTATATAATAAAAAATAATACACTTTTTTAATCAATTATTGTACATATTAACTATAAGATGTGCTATAGATGATATGATGATGGCGTTATAGCCAGCAGTTGGCTATATTATTAACCATGCTCTGTCTCCGCGCCAAATTTAAGAGAACGGGGACATCGGGCCCATGTTCGCCCTTAAATCTGGGCCGGCCACACTAATCGGGTCCTGCAGCCAGGTCCATCCAAGTCGCAACGCAAAGATCTGGAGATATTTCCCGGTCCGGTGGGCTCCAGAAGCCGACGCTTTTGTCCCGGTCATACGGATAAGCCTCTCCGGTTTCGTTTGGCTTCCGCTTCAGCTTCCGCGCCTTGCTTGCTTGCGTGGTCACCATTGCCGTCCGCTCGCAGCCTCGCGTTCTTGGATCGATTCCACGCGCAGACCACGCCACCCGTTGGAAATCCACGAGCTCTCTCGACGCCGCGCGCGGCTGCCGCGTCCGGGAAGCCAGCAAGCCAATGCCGCTGCTCGCGCCGGGCCCGCGCGCGCTCTGCCGGGACCTCTACTGCGCCGCGGCGCGGGAGCAGGCGGCCCCGTCCTCCGTGGCGGCGTGCTCGACCGTCGGCGGGGCGCGGGCGCGGGCGCTGGGGCTGTGGCGAGGCGGCGGTCGCGGGGCGAGGGCAGGGAGAGGGGTGAGGGCGGAGGCGGCCTACTTCTGGGACGCGTCGGTGCCGGTGGAGATGGGCGAGATCGACAGCATGGAGAAGCTCGACGCCGCGCTCGCCTCCTCCGCGGAGCAAAACCAGCCCATCATCATCGACTGGTACGACACTATCCTATACCAATGCAGCGGCAGGTGCAGCTTCCCGTGACTGCCTGCCTTGCTGCTCTGTATTTTAACCAGCATGTAGTACTGTTGCTCTAGCATTCAACCATTTACCTCAGTCCTCGGATCAGATGCTGAGGCTTCAGTGTGTTCTTGCCAGGATGGCCAGCTGGTGCCGGAAATGCATTTACCTCAAGCCCAAGCTGGAGAAGATAGCAGGAGAATTTCCAGGGTTGGTCTGAATTCCTTGGAATGATTTCATACTGTTTGTGTTGATACAGTTTCATGATTCTTCGCACTGAGATTTGATATCCACAACAATCAATCGTCGTGGAATGTGCAGAAGAGATCTCTTGATTCGGGCTAGCAACAACATTTTGTTTCTTTTGCAGAGTCAGGTTCTACTTTGTGGATGTCAATAAAGTTCCACAGGCCGTGGTAAAAAGAGGGAATATAAGTGTAAGTCAGCAAATTTTATCTCGTCTTAGTCACTTCAATTTGAAGGGCAAATTTGAGTACTACCTATAGGTTCACAACGACTCTGATATCATCTGACAAGTTTATTTTGATTATGTCATGGCTCCCATCTGTCTCTGCATCTACCTTCAGAAAATGCCCACTATTCAGGTAACGTCATATTTGTTTTCTGAAGTTCTGCATTTGTCCATTTATGATTGAAATTCTGAATTTCTTATGATGATGCTTGCTCTTGTTCATTTCCAGTTGTGGAAGGATGGGGAATGGAAGGAGGAAGTGATAGGAGGCCATAAAGCGTGGCTGGTGATGGATGAGGTTAGAGAAATGATCCAGAAGTACAAGTGACGGATTACATACTCATTATACTGTATATAGAGGTTTGAGATGATCTCCTCGGACACTGTAACCTGATCAATAAAACTATATTCCAGCTCCTTAACACGTGCAACAGAGCTGGCCTATACTATTAATCTGTTGCAAGATTTCACTTGAATACTTCCGTTGTATTCATACATATGGTGCACTGATCAGAAGTTAATATTTAGAAATGAAACAACAACCAAGAACTTACAGAAGACTAACTGTAAAGAATCAAATAATTCATCATCCCGATTCGAATCGATGAACATATGTACAAGGCCCCAGCTAATCTGACTTACATGAGAGTTTAACAAATACTACCATTCTGAAATCTCAAACGGTCAAACAACGATAACAAACCCAGGACAGTTCAGAACAGAATTATCAAGCTCGCTAGTATCTACCCATTTGGTGTCAGAACTAACCAGCCGCTGACTCCAAGCTGCTCAATCCTCTTTGCGGCTACCCCAACGGCGCGACGACCACGAAGAAGCCGACGAAGGTGAGGGCGAGTCGTCGTCGGTGCCGACGGGGACGTCGGAGAGCGGCGCCAGGACGCGGCGCACGCTCATGGACCGCATGGGCCGGAAGCTGAGGGACCGGAGCCTCTTGCTCCTGGAGAAGACGTCGGAGGAGTTGGTGAGGATGAGGTACACCAGCCCCTGCACGAGCAGGAACACGGCCACCTTGGCCAGCACGTCGCGCAGCTCCGGCGAGATGAGGGCCTCCTCCATCATGGTCACCGGCGGCGAGGGGTCGATCGATCAATCAGTCAACCAAAGAGGCTGGCAAACGAGATGCGTACGGATCACTTGTGGCAGATGGTGAGGCTGCGATTGTGTATCGATGATTCGATCTCGGTGGTGGCCTTTGCCTGCTCGGCTGCTCCTTCTATAGAGCTCTGCGCTTGGCTTGTGCTTGTGGAGCTGTGCAATGGTACGTGCGATGGCGAGGTGTGGTTATTTACTCGTGGCCGTGTACGCGAACGCAAGCGGTGAAGCGTTGCGGGTTTCGTGGGCGTCTGAATCTGATTGGCCGCGTTGCTTTGCCGGGAAGGAGAGGGCGGCGCAGCTGTCGCCGTGGAACGAGTCTTTGGCCCTGTTTGGTTCAGCTTTTATCGATGGATTCTTGCCGCGCAATAATCTCAATTCAGCGGATTCAAGAGAATCCGATTCTAAATCCATTGTCAAAATCTGAACCAAAAGCGGAAGCAGTTCAGACACGCTTTCAAAATCTGATTCCGCGGTTAAAATCTAAAAAGTCAGGTGGTTTGTCATTAAACGACTTACATCTTTTCAGACGATTTTCATACCGATTTTTCACAGCAGATTTTTCACAGCTACTTTTAAAAATCGACAGCCGAATCAAACAGACGTTTTCATTTTTTCCCCTTACTTTTGGTTTGGGACCTCGACGTGGCGTCGTCGTGTCAACATCTTTGCGCCGCTGCAATGGTTTGACTTTGACCCGGGGGACGTGTGTCGTGCGTGCACTCGTATGAAGGCTGCTAAGATTACTTGGCCGGCTTGGGGGAAAGAGATGGGTGACGTGGTGTTGTGATTCTCGAGGCAGACGGATAACGACTTATCTCATCGATCTACACTTGTCCAAGAAATCTCATCAGAACGTATTCTGGAAGCAGTGGTTTCCAACACACAGACGTACTACGTAATTAGGGAGCACTCTACGTGCCAGTTTAATTCGCTGAACACGTTTTGTTGGTTATTAACCACACGGTGAGGGCGTGGTTGGTAAAGCTTCGGAAAATGACCATGTCGCCGCGCCCATATCTTCGGTTTGACCAGCTACATGTGGCTAATCTTCCCTGTACGCGCTAAGGGCATCTCCAGCCGTTCGGCCCTCGTACGCTTAAATAGAGCGTCGACGCCGCGCTTAGTTCGGTTCCCGGCTGACCCTCAACACGCCCCACGCTGTCGGCCCTGCGATGCGGAAATTTTAAACTTAATCGTTCGCTCTCAAAAGACGCCGCAAATCCGGTGATCGGACGTAGTCTGGCGTTAAAAAAGCGCCGCCGACGCAAGTTCGCGCGGCGCAACGATTCACTCGGCGGTGTCGGCTCCAGCGTTGGCGGAGTCGGCGTCGTGAGCTCGTCGGTGTCGGAGCTGCTTCGGTCTTGGGCTGCCGGCCGGCCAACCGCCGGGCGGCGATGTAGAGGCGTCGTTCGGGCTTAGGCGTCCGTGGTGGTCGTGGGCATCGCCGGCGTCGTCGGCATTGCCGCCGCCATTTCGTTTAGGATGAGGCCACCGCACTGTGTACCACGCCTTGAGCTTCGTCGTTGTTTCCGAGCATGTCCGCCTACCATCGTAAAAGCCATGTCGGTGTTCCTCTTCTTCGCGCGACGTTCGCCGAGCAGTCGAGCTTGATGGCGTTGGTCTTCATTAGCGGCGACCACCGCGCCTCGGTCTTCTTCTTCGCCAGAGGACGGCCCGGGCTCGGGCGCCGGCGAGGCAATGCTCGATGGACTCCTCGCAATCGCGCTGCCGCGTCGGGCGCTTTTTCCCTTCTTTGCCAATTTGTTGCCGTCCGCCGCCCGACGCGTTCGAGTCGCCGCGTCCGGCTTGTATGTCTCTTGGCCTTGTCGAGGGCATCGTCGGACTTCCGCCCACTTCTCGCACTTGTCAATGCGCTTTGTAGACGTGGAGGTGCTTGAAGTCGACGTCTTGGTTGTCGCCCGATACATGGCGAACATACGCAGCAGCTACCGCGCGGAAGGGACGAATAGCTTGGCGGCGGGCGTAGGGACGAAGATATGCGGCGAACGGCGTGCGTACTGATCCTCAACGCTGGCGCCGCTCTCCGGGCGAGCCGCGACCTCCTCGACGATTCCATGCCATTTGTTGCACGCCAACCGGATACGCCCCAATGGTTCGCCATCGCCTTGGAGCCACGCCGCATGTAGACGCCTTTGAAGTAGGGGTTGACGAAGCTCGCCGAACTCGCCTTGATGCGGTCCCAGACGTCTCCAAGCTCGTGTTCGTGCCGGTGGTCGGGTCGAGGCGCACGACTTTCCATGCTTCGGCGAGGCATTCCTCCTCCTTGGACGTCCACTTGATGCGCGGTTCGCCTGACCTAGCCGCCCGCTTCTTCTTCTTCTGGCGCCCCTTCATCGGAACAGGAGCCGGCTCCTTCTCCTCCTCCTCCTCCTCCTGGTCCTCCTCCTCCTCGTCGGGTTCCTGCGCGTCGTCGCCGTAGACGTAGCCGAGCTCAGCCTCCATGTCGCCGCTGAGGTCCACTACCTCGTCCTGGGTGGCGAACCCGGGAGACGCGGGCGGCCGCGGTCGATCCTGTCGCTGATGATGTCGCCCATGTCGGCTCCCGTGTCGCCGGGCGTCCGCCGAGGTGCGAAGAAGGGTAGCGGTCCACGGTAGAGAGATGGGGCGCCGGTGTGACGCCAGGGCGGCGGGTGGCGCAGTAGTTGTATGGAGGGTACTGCACGCCGACGGCTAAGCGGGCGAGGGCGCGGCAGAAGCGGGTGACCATGAGGGAAGGTCACGCTTGGGTTGAACCCACTGCGGCGCCGCCGTCGGCTTAGACGGGCAACGGTGAACCCCATGGAGATCCGCGCCTTGCTGTCCCTGTATGCCAGATCGGGCGTGATCGACGACGGTGGATTCATCCTACCGTCGATCGATGAGGAAGACGCCGCCGCTGCCGCCGCGTTGTCGCGGGCCTTCTTGGCTATGGCCCTGTTCGCTTGTCGGCGGTGATCGCTTCGCCGCTGAACTTCCACCTCCACTCGGCGTTCGACAGGCCCGGTGGGTTCGATGACGCGCCCTCGGCTTCCTCTGCTTGGCTGAGCCACGCCGCCGATCGCGGTTGCCGCCAGCGCATGGCGACTTTCAGCGGCATGGCGTGCTTCTTCGCGGCGAAGCGGGAGGGGTTTAAGCGGAAGAAAGGGAGAGAATGGCGGAGGAAGGCGAGCGAGCGGGAGAGATGCGAGGAAAAGCGCCAAGAAACGGCGGAAAAGACCCTCGGTCGCCTCCAGCGGGCCCACGCGCTTTTTTCGCTTGCCGGCCCTGCGCCTTCTGTGGCGCTGGTTCGGCCTGGATCCACCGGCATCAGTTTTGGCCCGAGCCGGCGAAAAACGGGCTTCTGAAGGCGCGACTGGGGCCTTTTTTTGGCATCGACGCGGCAAAATCGTCTGGGAAGAAACTGTTGGGGGCGCGGCTGGAGATGACCTAAGTAGTAAGTAGTAGTGGTACTAGTTTGAGTGCCTCGTACCAAGACACTCCTGCAAGCTGTTAGAATATCTTTCTAGAATTGTGTTTTGACCATCGGAATTAGTTATACGGGATTGCTATCTCGCCTCGCCGATTCCCCGGACGCTACTGTGGTTCTGCCATGGAACCTTCCGGCGGGACCCGCCAGCGCCCCATGTGCCGCCTTGATCTGCGTTAGGGACGCGAGCACCGTCGCCCTCGCTTCCTTGCCCGCACAAGCAAAACACCACCGGCACCGAGTGGCGCTGGCAAGATAGGCAGCGCGCGCCAGCTAGCTAAGGTTTTCCCTGACGCGGCTTGCGAGCCAAGCAAATGTGCGCCGGCGCCGGCAGCTCAAGATGGCAACGGAGATGAAATCCATTGGATTTTGCCTTTCCAAACCCATTCCTATGAGAAAATCATAAACCCGTCCCCGTTCCTGTTACCGTGTGCGGGGCTAGTTTTTCGCCCGTCCCCTAAACCCATCAGGTTTTCTAAACCCATGAGGAAATCGACATATATAAGGAAACATAGAACCAACAAATAATATTTCGACAACAAAATGTGCATATTTCAGCAGCATAACTTGAGCAAATTTTAACACAAAACAATAGTAGATGGTTCAACAGCTATAAAAAGTGTATTTCAGCTCGGTCGCCCAGGCTAGGTAGCTTTGGGTTGGGCCGCGCCGTATCAGTGCATGGTTAAAAAAATGTATTTTGCCGGGTTTCGGGTTCGGGAACTATCAAAACGGGTGCGAACCCACGAAACGTGTCGGTCTGTATAATGTGCCCAACAACAGCCCCGCGAGGATGAAAAGACGTCCATCCCCGTCCCCTAATAGGGTAAAAACCCACGGGGACGCGGGTTTCGGGGCCCAATTGCCATCTTGACCGGCAGCCAGTGCCAGACACCCCGACGTGGTTGCTTGCTTGGTTTCTCGTGGGAGATGCGCTCAGAAACGGTGGAACCAGCTGATGGCGGTGATCCTCAATTTTTTGTCCAAAAGGACCACCTCATCAACGGAATTCACAAAAAAGACCGCCTCTAAGACACATTGTCTAAAAGTTGTCCAAAAGGACCCCCTCACCAACGGAAATCACAAAAAAGACCGTCTCTAAGATACATTGTCTAAAAGTTGTCGAAAAGGACCACCTCACCAACGGAATTCACAAAAAAGACCGCCTCTAAGACACATTGTTTAAAAGTTGTCGAAAAGGACCACCTCACCAACGGAATTGACAAAAAAGAACACCTCAAGACACATTGTCGAAAAGGACGAGCTAGGACGTGGCGGCAGGCGCGCCAGCTGACATGTGGCACCTGCCGCCACGGCGCGAGGCGGCAGCCCCTGTTACCAGCCGGCCAGGCTGCAGATCACATGATTCCAGCGCCGCGATGGAACAGGGCCCTACCTGTGGGCCCCGCCGCCACCAGACGAGGCGGCAACACTGTTCGTGCGGCGTGCAACGCGACACCGCCGCAGGCTGTCGGTTGGTGGCGTTTGACATTTCTGCCAGCACTGACTGCAGTGTTTTGGATCATGCGTATTTCCCACCTTAAATTTTGTCCATTAGCGCCCTATTTTTCCCGTCGTCACATTTGTCATCTGAGCCTATAAAACGAGGCATTGAACCTCTCTTCATTCATCATCCATCCACCCTCGAAATCGCCACTGCGCTAAGTGTGTCACACTTTTTTTAGTCGATATGAGTTTGTCTTGCTCGGATCAATGCATTAGGCCGAGGAAAATGAAGAATGCGAGTTTGCATCCAGGGGTGGCAGTCTTGCGGTGTTGGTGTGGCGATCTTTGCAAGATGAAGGAGGTGACGGATTTTTCAGATTGGTTAGGCATGAAGTTTTTCATGTGCGCCAATTATGAGGAAGATCCACCGGTAGCTAGTTCATTGTACGACAAGCTTCTGGTATGCTTTAACCATCATGAATAGACATCTGTTGGTTTTTTGGTTTTTTCTTTATTAACACTGGATAACACCCCGCGCGTTGCCGCGGAAACTTAGAATAGCAAGTTCTAAAACTTTATAAGGCGTATTCCTAAAGGACAAATAAGATATGAGAATGAAATGAATTTTACCGCTCAAGTGGGATGCTTGTGAGCTCGCGCAAACCACAATTTCAAAATGATAGATCCATATTGTTTTAGTCTCGCAAATTACAGAAAGCTGGTCAACCAATGAAACAATTGTAGTAAGGCATTCGTTCTTCAAAGTACCACCACAAAGTTCCAACAATAATTAGTTTTATGGTATGGCTTATGGATGATAATGCACTTTCTGGACCAGAACTCCTTGGCCATGCAAGCACATTTACAACACAGATAATAAAGAGAGGCGACTTAGTACATGAACGTAAGAAGAATATGACCTGGTAATGTTATTGTGAAGAAGATAATTTTGGAAATAAGACTGGACATAAGACACTTGGTAGTGCATCAATATATTCAGCGCTAGGGAAATGCTTTTGAAATCGCACACTTCTCGGATGTATGCATCAAACTTATGAAAACAATTTGCACATAGTAGTATAAAACAAAGCTTTTCCCTACAAAATCAGCTATTATATGAATAATGAACTGTCACAGAATTTGTTCAATATATAGTGTCATGGATTACGAAGATATCAATAAATCATACCTATGAAGAAGATACACCGGATATTATTATTACCACAAATACCTGGGAATTCTTAAGATAAATATGGATCATAAACTTACTGAATTCCATTTAGGATACCCTTTTTTCCAACATAGCAAATAATGACATGCTATATGAACTAATGAATTTGTTATCGATGACTGCATCAAAGTATCAAATACATATTCAGTTGGTAGTGGAGCATAAAGATTACCTATATTTATTTTCAATCACAACCTGACAACATTTTCATCAAAGACCTTGCTGATATAGTTTAAAACATCTGTACAAAGAAACGTTAGACAGATTAGGGGTTTTAATTAGCATGGCAATGCAGCCCAAGATGGTGTGGTACTTTCCCCGCAAATAAAAGGTAAATCATAAGTTCAAAGCATTTCCCAAGAATACTAGTTGAATGAATCAAAATCAATTGCAGCAACACTTATCGCTGAAGAAATTTTTGTGGAATTGAGTGGGAGGGAGAGAATAGAGAAGGGCAAGATCAGGAGGCTCACATATATTTGTCCCATTTAGGAGACAGGAAGACAGGAACCTGACCATCATGACATGATTTTGGATCAAAGGCGTGCGCTGCCGCTCTATGATACGTCTCCAACGTATCAATAATTTTTGATTGCTCCATGCTACTTTATCTACTGTTTTAGGCTTTATTGGGCTTTATTTTCCACTTTTATATCATTTTTGGGACTAACCTATTAACCGGAGGCCCAGCCCATATTGCTGTTTTTTTTGCCTATTTCAGTATTTCGAAGAAAAGGAATATCAAACGGAGTCCAAACGGAATGAAACCTTCGGAACGTGATTTTCTCACCGAACGTGATCCAGAGAACTTGGAGTGCAAGTCAAGAAGCAACCGGAGCCTCCACGAGATAGGAGGGCGCGCCCCCCTGTCTCGTGGGCCCCTCGGGCGGCCACCACGTACTTCTTCTTCCTATATATACCTACGTACCCCGAAAACATCCAGGGGCACCATGAAACACAATTTCCACCACCGTAACCTTCTGTATCCGCGAGATCCCATCTTGGAGCCTTCGCCGGCACTCTGCCGGAGGGGGAATCAAGCATGGAGGGCCTCTACATCAACATCCTTGCCCCTCCAATGAGTTGTGAGTAGTTTACCACAGACCTACGGGTCCATATTTATTAGCTAGATGGCTTCTTCTCTCTTTTTGGATCTCAATACAATGTTCTCCCCCCTCTCTTGTGGAGATCTATTCGATGTAATCTCTTTTTGCGGTGTGTCTGTCGAGATCCCATGAATTGTGGGTTTATGATCAAGTTTATCTATGAATAATATTTGAATCTTCTCTGAATTCTTTTATGTATGATTAAGTTATCTTTGCAAGTCTCTTCGAATTATCAGTTTGGTTTGGCCTACTAGATTGATCTTTCTTGCCATGGGAGAAGTGCTTAGCTTTGGGTTCAATCTTGCGGTGTCCTTACCCAGTGACAGAAAGGGTTGCAAGGCACGTATTGTATTGTTGCCATCGAGGATAACAAGATGGGGTTTATATCATATTGCATGAGTTTATCCCTCTACATCATGTCATCTTGCTTAATGTGTTACTCTGTTCTTATGAACTTAATACTCTAGATGCATGCGGATAGTGGTCGATGTGTGGAGTAATAGTAGTAGATGCGAGGTGAGTCATCTACTTGTTATTGACGTGATGCCTATATATATGATCATGCCTAGATAATCTCATAACTATGCGCTTTTCTATCAATTGCTCGACAGTAATTTGTTCACCCACCGTAATACTTATGCTATCTTGAGAGAAGCCACTAGAAACCTATGCCCCCCGGGTCTATTGAGGGAGTCCTGGACTAGGGGGTGTCCGGATAGCCGAACTATCATCTTTGGCCGGACTCCTGGACTATGAAGATACAAGATTGAAGACTTCGTCCCTTGTCCGGATAGGAATTTCATTGGCGTGGAAGGCAAGCTTGGCGATACGGATATGTAGATCTCCTACCATTGTAACCGACTCTGTGTAACCCTAACCCTATTCAGTGTCTATATAAACCGAAGGGTTTTAGTCCGTAGGACAAACAACAATCATACCATAGGCTAGCTTCTAGGGTTTAGCCTCTCTGATCTCGTGGTAGATCTACTCTTGTACTACCCATATCATCAATATTAATCTAGCAGGAGTAGGGTATTACCTCCATCGAGAGGGCCCGAACACAGGTAAAAACATCGTGTCCCTTGTCTCCTGTTACCATCCGCCTAGACGCACAGTTCGGGACCCCTACCCGAGATCCGCCGGTTTGACAATCGAAATTGGTGCTTTCATTGAGAGTTCCTCCGTCGTCACCTATAGGCCCGATGGCTCCTTCAATCATCAAGAACGATGCGATCCAGGTGAGACTTTTCTCCCTGCATGCATCTTCGTATTCGGCGGCTTTGCATCGGGCCAATTCGCTAGGCCATCCGGAGCGGATCGAAGCTACGCCTCGCCATCGTGTCAGATTTGGAAGCTTGAACTATACGGCCGATGTCCGCGGAGACTTGATCTTCGACGGATTCGAGCCACAGCCGAGCGTGCCGCATTGTCTCTATGGAGTACGATCTAGCTCTGCCACGAACAAGGCTCGGAGGCGCACGGTCTGCCCGCTCCGACCCTTAATCCGAGCGGTTTACCGATCGAGGACGGTTGGTTGGACACCGCCTCGAGGGCTGAAATCTCTACGGTGATTGAGCCGAACACCATCCCTGTCCTTTGCGAAGCTCGTGACTCCCAGGTGCCGGACTCCTTTCTGGACTCCGAACCTCCCGTGCCTCTACCAGTCGAATCCGACTGGGCGCCGGTTATGGAGTTCACCGCCACGGACATCTTTCAGCACTCGCCCTTTGGCGATATCCTGAACTCATTAAAGTCTCTCTCTTTGTCAGGGGAGCCCTGGCCGAACTATGGTTAGGAAGGTTGGGATTAGGACGACGAAGAAATTCAACGCCCACCCACCACCCACTTTGTAGCCACTGTCGATGATTTAACCGACATGCTCGATTTCGACTCCGAAGACATCGACGGTATGGACGACGGTGCCGGAGACGATCAAGAGCCAGCGCCCACGGGCAATCGTAGGCCACCTCATCATATGACATATACATGGTGGACATCCCAAAAGATGGGAATGGCGATGGAACGCGGAGGATGACCCTCCAAGAAACAACCCAAGCGGCGACGTCAAGGCCGCCATTTAAATCCCGCCACAAGAAAACGGCGATTCCGCACGGGAGACAATAATACCCCTGGACAAAGGTTAAGACGACCCTCCAAAGAGGGACTCCAGCGAGGAGGAGGGAGAAGCAAGTCCGCACGACAAGGCGGCGTAAAGAGAGGTAGAGGACGATAATTATGCGCCCCCCTCGAAGACGAGGCAAGCCTCGACGACGAGGAATTCGTGCCGCTGCAGGACCCCGTCGAACAAGAGCGTTTTAAACGCAGGCTCATGGCCACGGCAAGCAGCCTCAAGAAAAGCAGCAACATCTTAGAGCTGACCAAGACCTGCTAGTTGATGATGGATCAAGTCCTTGCAGCCAAGAGTATGAACTCGAACGCCCTCCAAAGCTACCCCAAACGCAGGCCGTTGCCTCGATCCGAGGAGGAAGCACCCACGTCACCAACAAGACGACATGGCAGACCGGCCACCCCGTGGCCGCGACAGAGAAGCCTCTCGGCCCTCCGCTCAAGCCACGCCCTGACGCCGCTCAAAAAGTACCAAGGCACGGGAAAACACGCCGGACTTGCGAGATATATTAGAGGATAAGGCAAAGCATACAAGATCGATCTACAGATCGCGTGGGCGCCCAACGACTCGGGATGATTACCGCTACACCGGATACAAGAAACCCGCCGGGCGAACACGATGAGACAAAGCTCATATGAGCTACGCCGTGATATAGCCCAATACATGAGGCGCCAAGACACCCACTATGCTTCACAGATGAAGTAATGGATCATCAAATCCCCGAGGGCTTCAAACCCGTAAACATCAAATCATACGATGGTACCACAGATCCTGCGGTCTGGATCGAGGACTATCTCCTCCATATCCACATGGCCCGCGGTGATGATCTACATGCCATCAAATACCTCCCACTCAAGCTTAAAGGACCAGCTCGACATTGGCTCAACAGCTTGCCAAAGAGTCAATCGGTTGTTGGGAGGACTCGGAAGCCGCTGCCTTGATAACTTCCAGGCACATATGTGCGACCACCGGATGCCGATGACCTTAGCCATATAATTCAGCAGCCAGAAGAATCGGCCAGACAATTCTGGACGCGGTTCCTAACAAAGAAAAATCAGATCGTCGACTGTCCGGATGCAGAGGCGCTAGCAGCCTTCAAACACAACATCCGCGACGAGTGGCTAGCCCGGCACCTAGGACAGAAAAAGCCAAAATCCATGGCAGCCCTCACCACACTCATGACCCGCTTTTGCGCGGAGAGGACAGCTGGCTAGCTCAAGCAACAACTTGGCCAAACACCACGGTAGTTCGGATACCAAGGACAAGCAATGGCGGTCGCGTCGCAACAAGCATAAACGCCGCGTGCGGTGATAATGCTGAAGATACGACAAGAATGCCGGATTCAGAGGCTCTAAACCCGGTCAGCGGAAGAAGCCATTCAAAAGAAATACCCAGGCCCGTCCAACTTGGACCGAATACTGATCGCTTGTGCGGATACATGGCACCCCGAAAAACCAGCCAACCACACCAACATGAATTGTTGGTTGTTCAAGCAAGAATGAAAGCTCAGCGCTGAAAAAAACGACAAGGGGCTGCATAGCGATGACGAGGAAGAGCCCCAGCCGCCGAACAATAGAGGATAGAGGGGCTTTCCCACACAAGTGCGGACGGTGAACATGATATAAGCAACCCACATACCCAAAAGGGAGCGGAAGCGTGCACTAAGGGACGTATATGCGATGGAGCCATTCGCCCCGAAGTTCAACCCATGGTCCTCCTGCCCGATCACATTTGATCAAGGGACCACCCACTAGCATCCGTCACGGCGGATTCGCCGCATCGGTTCTTGACCCAATCATCGACGGATTTCACCTCACTAGAGTCCCGATGGACGGCGGTAGCAGCCTGAACTCGCTTTATTAGGATACAAAGGCACAAAATGGGCATAGACCCTCAAGGATTAAACCCACAAAGACCACCTTTAAAGGCGCCATACCAGGTGTAGAGGTCAATTGCACAGTTCGCTACACTTGAAGTGGTCTTCGGATCCCGGATAACTTCCGGAGTGAGGAGTTAATCTTGACATAGTCCCGCTCTGCAGCCGCTATCACGCACCGCCGGACGAACTGCATTCGCAAAATTCAATGCGGTGCCGCACCACGCTGCACCTCAAACTCAAGATGTCGAGGCCCTCGAGGCGTAATCACGGTCAATGGAAACATCAACGCTCCCTCCGAACGGAGGAGCATACGGCCGCCTTCTTGCGGCGTATGCGTAACAACCTCTTAAGGCAATTCTCCAGTCCGCCAATAAACAATCGGACACCGCTGCCGCCGCCGAGTAACCTACAAAGAAGACCGCCGCACGCTCCGAACAAGCGTAGTAATGCAGCCCCAACCCCAGCCCTCACGAACTCGCTGAAGCCAAGATTACGCTGCATGTAATTGCGCCTCAAGCACCATGGGCATAGGGGACGGGCCACGACCACGACACGCCCGAATACGGCTAGACCGCACTAGGGGCTCCTGCTTGTGTCATTCCTTTTTTCTTTTCTTTTCTTCCTTTTACTTTCGTGACTCGCTTCTCCGAAGCCCTGTCCGCATTCGCGCCCGGATACACGATGCAACAGCCAGGAAGCGAAAACTACGCCGAGTGTCCAGGTGGTCTCTATTACGAAGCAAGATAATTGCTTTTACATACCACACCGCAAACTTACCCCTCGAAGGGGGACATGTCAAAAGTCCTGCACCTTGCTTATCGCACAATTTGTATCGCTCGCTTTTATTTGCGCTTTTTTAATAACCAATATATAGCTCTTGCCTATAATTGCATTCTTTCCCATTATATATGTTCATTTATGACATTGCGCAACTGCATAATTTGGTACGGCCAATACACTGTGGGCTTATGTACCCCAAAAACATGGTGTGACAAGTCCGAACACTTTCACAAGTGCGGCGCCCGAACTTATAGCATTATATGCATCGGCTCGAATCATGTCTTGGGTCAATAGTTGGGTTTGCCTGCTCCCATGTTTTGGTACCTTACATTCCGTTATATCGGCTAAGGTAGCTTGGGAGAACCACTGCAATTGTGCCCCGGTTGAGCTGGGTTGAGCACCTCAAAGGAGAAAGCTAAACTGACCGTCATGATAAGGCGAGAGCCGGTCATTGTTCGAGAGGTTTCTTCGAGTCCCTAAAGACTTATGCCGCTTAGAGCGAGGAACTGCATTGTCCGCCAAGGCGTGGATAGCGCCCGAACTCGTCTTCCGAATACTAGGGGCTTCACTAAATTTAAAATTATAGAATTCTATGGCTAAGTGAGAGTGTTCAAGCACTATAAGTCCAGTTGCCTGCTCGTTGCGTTGAGCGCCTCCTCGACGGACCCAAGAATGGGAACAAGAGCACTCAAGTTTATCCCGAACACCCCAAAGACTGTGGCATGGGGGCTGAAGCCAACGACTTGCCATCTCTCAAATTTGATAAACGGCTGCACGTAAGGTAATATTTTAAATTAACAAGCGTTGCTTAGCGATATGAACAAGTTTTTAGCGCATGTGATAACAAATGCGAGTCTATTCAAAATTACATCCTTGGAGCACTCATCCGCTATACGGCGGGCACCCTTCAGACGCCCTCATAGTACATTTCGGGCTTGCGATGCTCCTTGCCCTTCGGATGCGCGTCCGTCACAAGCTTCTCCGCATCCAGCTTGCCCCAGCAGCACTTTAGCACGGGCAAGGCCCGACAGGCACCTTCAATGCAGACGGAGCGCTTGATGACTTCAATCCATGGACAAAGGCCCACCAGCCGCTGCACTAGCCCGAAGTAGCTCCCAGGCATGGCTTCCAATGGCCACAGCCGAACTATGAGGCCCTTCATGGCCTGTTCGGCGACCTTGTGGAGCTCGACCAGCTGCTTCAGCTGGTCGCTCAAGGGCACCGGATGTTCGGCCTCAGTATACTGAGACTAGAACACCTTCTCCGTCGAGCTCCCCTCCTTGGCGCGGTAGAACGCGACAGTATCAGACAAACTACGGGGCAGATCTGCGAATGCTCCTGGAGAGCTGCGAATCCGGGTAAGTAATAGG
This sequence comes from Aegilops bicornis, assembly GCA_021605145.1. Classification (NCBI taxonomy): domain Eukaryota; kingdom Viridiplantae; phylum Streptophyta; class Magnoliopsida; order Poales; family Poaceae; genus Aegilops; species Aegilops bicornis. Next base: position 603,577,350 of record CM038674.1, on the reverse strand, counting down.
TAATTCACTTTCACATGCTTGCTTTGCATAAAGAATGCCTTACCCGCCGCTATCTTCTTTAATGATTCAATTTCTTGGAGGGCTTTTTGGGCTTCGCCTTAGCGGCTTTGGCACTCTCAAGAGCCGAGGCGAGCTCGGACTCTCGAAGTCTTGAGTCACGCTCCAACCTCTCGTGTTTTTCCACGAGAGCCCGGAGCTCTGCCGCACCTCCGCCACCCGCCTCCTCCTGCTTCTCTCGCTGAGCGATCCATGTCATGAGCTTTGCGCGGACACCGCCTTCCTTCGTGGTCACCACCTCGCTCGTGGCCCCTACAATACCCACGTTATTCCTGTCATTTTTGCAACCGAATCCTTTCTATAAGGTATTTCTTTAATAAGGTATTGCTTACCTTCCCGTCCTCGAGCTGCTTTCTGGCAAGGACGAGCTCGTTCTCGGACCGCCGAGGCTCTTCTTCAATGCATTGACCTCCGCGGTCGGTCGACAAAGGTCGGCAGCGCACGCAATCGCATATTGACATACTTATGTTAGACTCCTCATGATATCTTTTTAGATCCTTAGTCCGGCTTTTCTTTCCGAACAATCGAACTAAGCATCGTGGGCTACCGCCTATGCAGTAATATTTTTACATATTCTAAACTTACCTCAAAGCCCGTTAGAAGGTCGGTATAGTCTTCATCGGCCCGCTCTTGGCGGATCGAACTTTCTGGATCACCACACTCATAACAAGGCGGTGCTCCTCGTCGATGGAGGCGCCGTTAAGCGCCTCAAGAAGCTATCCGGTGCCTCCGGATGGACGGAGGTCACCGGCGTCGCGATCTTGCCCTTCTTACGAAGGAGCCGCTTCTGGACTTCGAACCCACCGGTTCCTAGACGGAGTCCGGCACAGGCGGACTTAGAGCTCTCGGGTTTCGCCCCTTTGCGCCGGAGTCCGGGAGGTCGCCTTGCGGCGCCTCCAGACCACCTCCTCTGGCTGGGCCCCTTACGGACTCCATCATGTGTCGTCGGTGACACGAGGAGAGGAGGCGGTCGGAAGTGAAGTGCTATTCACATAAGTGGCGAGCTCGTCCTCGGGCGGGCTGCATGGTCATATTCGGCGTTAGAAGACACTATGCGACAAATAAAAAGTCATGAACTATTCCGGAGTCCGGACACTTACGATCTCGCCAGGGGCTTGGCCCTTGTTGGCCACTCCTCCTCGTCGTTGTCGGTGTTGGTGGAGAAGTCCGGAGGAAGGGTCCTACCTTTCTTGGACCCTCCGGCCTCCCCAGTTGTGGCAGCCTTCCTTTTTCTCTCTTCACTGGGAGAGGCTTTTTCCTCCTCCTCTTCCTCGGAGGAGGATTCCGCCAGAGTTGCTCGAGGCGGTGAGTCCGACAAGACTGGCGCCGGAGCTCCTTCGAGTTCCCGTGGCCTTCTTCTTGGCCTTCTTCTCCGACACCACGTGAGGTGCCGGAGCCAGCAGCCTGGCCAATCGGGTGTCCACTGGTCTTCCGGCAAAGGGGCCGGACAGTTAATCTGTCCGGACGTCTTCAGCCAGTCCTGTCAAAGGTTAGGGAGTTTTAGATCCCGCATAGAGTCAAACTATGAAAAAAGAGTCCCATAAAGGGTAAAATAACTTACCTCGCTGGCTTGACGCTGCGAGATGAATCCGCGATCTTCGGTAGCGGATGTGGGAGCCTCGGCGCCCTTGAACAGCACCTTCCAGGCATCTTCGTACGTAGTGTCGAAGAGCCTTTTCAGAGTTGGGTGCTGTGCCGGATCGAACACCCACAATTTGAAGGCCCGTTGTTGGCATGGGAGAATCCGGCGGATGAGCATCACCTAGATAACGTTGACAAGCCTGAGATTCTTGTCCGCCAGGTTTCGGACGCAAGTTTGGAGTCCGGATAGCTCGTCCGAATCACCCCACGATAGGCCCGTCTCTTTCCATGATGTGAGCCGCATGGGGAAGCCAGATCGGAATTCGGGGGCCGCCGCCCATTGAGAGTCACGCGGCCCGGTGATGTAGAACCACCCCAATTGCCACCCCTTTATGGTCACCACAAAGGAGCCCTCGAGCCATAGGACTTTGGCCATCTTGCCAACCATGGCGCCTCCGCACTCCGCTTGGAGGCCGCCCACTACCTTCGGCTTGACATTGAAGATCTTCAGCCATAAGCCGAAGTAGGGCTGGATGCAGAGGAAGGCCTCGCACACGACGATGAACGCCGAGATGTTGAGGATGAAATTCGGGGCTAGATCATGTAAGTCCATGACGTAGTAGAACATGAGCCCCCGGGCAAATGGGTGAAGTAGAAAACCTAGTCCGCGGAGGAAGTGGGTGAGAAACACCACCCTCTCATGGGGCCTGGGGGTTGGAATGAGCTGCCCCTCGTCGGGGAGCCGGTGCGCGATGTCGCTGGACAAGTATCCGCCTTCCGCAGCTTTTTGATGTGCCCTCCGTGACGGAGGAGGCCATCCACTTGCCTCCCGCTCCGGACATAGTTGGAGAAGGTTGAGGTGGGGTGTCGGACTTGGGCGCTGGAGCTCGAGTCTTGTGAAATGGATGAGCAAAGGAGGAAGAAGGCGAGGTGAAAAGGTGGATCCTTATCCCTTATATGGACGGACGAAACTATGCGTCCCCCGCCAGCCTGGTAAAACTCGCTTATCTCCCAAGCGCCGTAATCAATGGCGCGGTTGGGTTACCCACGTCCGTATTGATGAGAATCCCGGAATAAGGGGGCACGATCTCCGCTTTGATAAGACGTGCCAAGGAAACCGCCTCGCTAAACGCGCTAAGGTGGACAATAAAAACGATTCGTATAAAGGCCTGGCCGTGGTGTGATGTCACACCGCGGAATACTTCAGCAGATCTATGCAAAGGTTATTCTCTCTACGGTAGTACGTGGAACTTGTTTTGCAGAGCCGGACACTATCCTTGTGTTCAGAATCTTCTATGAAGTATTCGGAAGAGGAACCCGCCTTGCAATGCCGAAGACAATCAACACGCCGGACTTATCATCATTGAAGCCTGGTTCGGGGGCTATTGAGGGAGTCCTAGACTAGGGGGTGTCCGGATAGCCGAACTATCATCTTTGGCCGAACTCCTGGATTATGAAGATACAAGATTGAAGACTTCGTCCCTTGTCCGGATAGGACTTTCCTTGGCGTGGAAGGCAAGCTTGGCGATACGGATATGTAGATCTCCTACCATTGTAACCGACTGTGTAACCCTAACCCTATTCGGCGTCTATATAAACCGAAGGGTTTTAGTCCGTGGGACGAACAACAATCATACCATAGGCTAGCTTCTAGGGTTTAGCCTCTCTCATCTCGTGGTAGATCTACTCTTGTACTACCCATATAATCAATATTAATCAAGCAGGAGTAGGGTATTACCTCCATCTAGAGGGCCCGAACCTGGGTAAAAACATCGTGTCCGTTGTCTCCTGTTACCATCCGCCTAGACGCATAGTTCAGGACCCCCTACCCGAGATCCGCCGGTTTTGACACCGACATCTATCTCTTATCATATTTGCTTCCAATCTACTTTTATTTGCATCTTTACTTTTTGCATCTATATTACAAAATACCAAAAATATATTTATCTTATCATACTATGTTTATTAGATCTCACTTTCGCAAGTGGCCGTGAAGTGATTGACAACCCCTTTATTCCGTTGGTTGCGAGTTCTCAGTTTGTTTGTGTAGGTGCGTGGGACTTTTGAGAGCCTCCTACTGGATTGATACCTTGGTTCTAAAAACTGAGGGAAATACTTACGCTACACTTTGCTGCATCACCCTCTCCTCTTCGAGGAAAACCAACGCAAGCTCAAGACGTAGCACTCCACTGTTTGGAAGGGCAGGGGAAGTCGCATCTGAAGGAAATATGCCCTAAGAGGCAATAATAAAGTTGTTATTTTATATGTCCTTATATCATGATATATGTTTATTATTCATGCCAGAATTGTATTAACTGGAAACTTGATACATGTGTGGATACATAGACAAAACACCATGTCCCTGGTAAGCCTCTACTAGACTGGAAGCTCAAGACGTATCAAGAAGGATTTCTGGCGCCGTTGCCGGGGAGGTCTTCGCTCAAGTCAAGACATACCAAGTACCCATCACAAACCTATGTCCCTCGCATCTACATTATTTATATTTGCCTCTCGTTTTCCTCTCCCCTACTTCACACTTGCCGTTTTACTCGCCCTCTCTTTCCCAATCTTCTCCTCTCTCTTTTTGCTCGCCGTTTTTCTGTTTGCTTGTGTGTTGGATTACTTGTTGCCATGGCGCAAGATAATACCAAATTGTGTGACTTCTCGAATACGAATAATAATGTTTTCCTTAGTAATTCCGATTGCCCCTCTTAATAATGATGAGTCTTGTGAAATCAATGCTGCTTTGTTGAATCTTGTTCGAAGATCAATTCGCCGCCTTCCTAGCGAAGATGCCGCTACTCATCTAAACAACTTTGTTGATTTGTGTGATATGCAAAAGAAGAAAGATACGGATAACAATGTTGTCAAACTGAAGTTATTTCCATTTTCACTTAGAGATCGCGCTAAAGTTTGGTTTTCGTCTTTGCCTAAAAATAGTATTGATTCTTGGAACAAGTGCAAAGATGCTTTTATCTCTAAGTATTTTCCTCCCGCTAGGATCATCACTCTTAGGAACGATATTATGAATTTTAAACAACTTGATCATGAGCATGTTGCCCAATCTTGGGAAAGAATGAAATTGATGCTTCACAATTGCCCTACTCATGGTTTGAACTTATGGATGATCATACAAATTTTTTATGCCGGTTTGAACTTTGCTTCTAGAAATCTCTTAGATTCGGCCGCGGGAGGCACGTTTATGGAAATCACATTAGGAGATGGTACAAAACTTCTTGATAATATTATGGCTAATTATTCTAATTGGCACACCGAAAGATCTTCTAGTAAAAAAGTGCATGCTATAGAAGAAATCAATGTTTTGAGTGGAAAGATGGATGAACTTATGAAGATGCTTGCTACTAAAAATACTCCTCTTGATCCCAATGATATGCCTTTGTCTTCCTTGATTGAGAATAATAATGAATCTATGGATGTGAATTTTGTTGGTAGGAATAGTTTTGGAAACAATGCTTATAGAGGAAATTTTAATGCTAGACCGTTCCCTAGTAATCCCTCTAATAATTATGGAAATTCCTACAATAGTTCTTATGGTAATTTTAAGATGCCCTCTGATTTTGAGAATAGCGTGAAAGAATTTATGATTTCTCAAAAGAATTTTAATGCTATGCTTGAAGAAAAATTGCTCAAAGTTGATGATTTGGCTAGGAACATTGACAGACTTTCACTTGATGTTAATTCTCTTAAACTTGGATCTTCTTCTCCTAAGCATGATATCAATGACTCTCTCAAAGTAGTGAGAATTTCCATTGACGAGTGCAAGGAAAGAACCGCTAGATTGCCTGCTAAGAAAGAAAGCTTTATAAAAGCGTGTTCGTCTAGTTTCAGTGAAAATAATGATGAGGATCCTAAAGTTATTGATGCATCTTCAATTAGATCTATGTTTTGCAATATGAACTTTGATGATTATGGGACTGATGATGAATCAACATTGCCTAGAAGGCGTCCCAAGAATTCGGAATCTTTAGATCTTAATGATAATTTTGGTAAAAGTGAGATTGGAGAATCCTCAACTTCTAATAAAGTTGAACCCACTATCTCGAATTTCAAGGAATTTAATTATGATAGTTGCTCTTTAAAAGGTTGTATTTCCTTGTTGCAAGCCGTTGTTAATTCTCCTCATGCTTATAGTCAAAATAAAGCTTTTACCAAGCATATTGTTGATGCCTTGATGCAATCTTATGATGAAAAAGTTAACTTGGAAGTTTCTATACCTAGAAAACTTAATGATGAGTGGGAACCTACTATAAAGATAAGAATTAAAGATTATGAGTGTTTTGCTTTGTGTGATTTAGGTGCTAGTGTTTCCACGATTCCGAAAACTTTATGTGATATTCTAGGTTTCCATGATCTTGATGATTGTTCTTTAAATTTGCACCTTGCGGATTACACTATTAAAAAGCCTATGGGAAGGATCAATGATGTTATTATCGTTGAAAATAGAAATTTGGTGCATGTAGATTTTATCGTTCTTGATATAGATTGCAATCTTTCATGTCCTATTATTCTTGGTAGACCTTTCCTTAGAACGATTGGTGCGATTATTGATATGAAGGAAGGGAATATTAGATTCCAATTTCCTTTAAAGAAAGGCATGGAGCACTTTCCAAGAAAGAAATTTAAATTACCTTATGAACCTATCATGCGTGCTACTTATGAGTTTAGTGCCAAAAATGGCGCTACTTAGATCTATCCTCGCTTTTAAGCCTAGCTAGGGGCGCTAAACGATAGCGCTAGTTGGGAGGCAACCCAATTTTATTTTATGTTTTATGTTTTGTTTCTGTTTAGGAATAAATAATCCATCTAGCATCTGTTTAGATGTGGTTTTATCTTTTAATTAGTGTTTGTGCCAAGTTAAACCTATTGGATCTTCTTGGATGATAGTTATTTGATCTTGCTGTAATTTCCAGAAACTTTGCGCTCAGTGCCTGAATTGTTAAAAATCACCAGAACGTGATAAAATAGTGATTACACTTGCTTTGATCAATAAACAAATTGTCTAGGTCGTCTAATTTTGGTAGATTTTTTGGAGTTCCAGAAGTTTGCGTTAGTTACAGATTACTACAGACTGTTCTATTTTTGACAGATTCTGTTTTTCATGTGTTGTTTGCTTATTTTGGTGAATCTATGGCCAATAAAATAGTTTATAATCCATAGAGAAGTTGGAATACAGTAGGTTTAACACTAATATAAATAAAGAATGAGTTCATTACAGTACCTTAAAGTAGTCTTTTGTTTTCTTTCTCTAACAGAGCTCACGAGATTTCTATTGAGTTTTGTGTTGTGAAGTTTTCAAGTTTTGGGTAAAGCTTTTATGGACTATGGAATAAAGGTGGAAAGAGCCTAAGCTTGGGGATGCCCATGGCACCCCAAGATATTCAAGAATAGCCAAAGTTTAAGCTTGGGGATGCCCCGGGAAGGCATCCCCTCTTTCGTCTTCGTTCATTGGTAACTTTACTTGGGGCTGTATTTTTATTCACCACATGATAAGTGTTTTGCTTGGAGCGCCGTGTGTTATATTAGTTTTTGCTTTTTAGTTTACCACAATCATCCTTTCTGTACACACCTTTTGAGAGAGCCATACACAAATTGGAATTTGATAGAATACTCTATGTGCTTCACTTATATCTTTTGAGCATGATAATTTTTGCTCTAGTGCTTCACTTAGATATTTTAGAACACGGTGGTATATTTGCTTTAAAGAAACTATTGATCTCTCATGCTTCACTTAGATTATTTTGAGAGTCGTTAATAGCATGGTAATTTGCTTAAATATTAATATACTTGGTATTCAAGATATGTGAAACTTTCTTTTGAGTGCGTTGAATACTAAGAAAAGTTTGATGCTTGATAATTGTTTTGAGATATGAAGATGGTGATATTAGAGTCATGCTAGTTGAGTAGTTGTGAATTTAAAGAATACTTGTGTTGAAGTTTGTGATTCCCGTAGCATGCACGTATGGTGAACCGTTATGTGATGAAGTCGGAGCATGATTTATTTATTGATTGTCTTCCTTATGAGTGGCGGTCGGGGACAAGCGATGGTCTTTTCCTACGAATCTATCCCCCTAGGAGCATGCGCGTAATACTTTGCTTTGATAACTTGTAGATTTTTGCAATAAGTATATGAGTTCTTTATGACTAATGTTGAGTCCATGGATTATACGCACCCTTCTTCCTTCCACCATTGCTAGCCTCTCTAATATCGCGCACCTTTCACGGTATCTTACACCCACCATATACCTTCCTCAAAACAGCCACCATACCTACCTATTTTAGCATTTCCATAGCCATTCGAGATATATTTCCATGCAACTTACCATTGTTCTGTTCTTATGACACGCTTCATCATTGTCATATTGCTTTGCATGATCATGTAGTTGACATCGTATTTGTGGCAAAGCCACCGTTCATAATTCTTTCATACATGTCATTCATGAATCATTGCATATCCCGGTACACCGCCGGAGGCATTCATATAGAGTCATATTTTGTTCTAAGTATCGAGTTGTAATTCTTGAGTTGTAAGTAAATAAAAGTGTGATGATCATAATTATTAGAGCATTGTCCCAGTGAGGAAAGGATGATGGAGACTATGATTCCCCCACAAGTCGGGATGAGACTCCGGACGAAAAATAAAAAAATAAAAAAAAGAAGAAAAAAAGAGGCCATAAAAAAAGAGAAAAGACCCAAAGGACAAAAAAGAGAAAATAAAAAAATGAGAGAATAAGAGAGAAGGGGCAATGCTACTATCCTTTTACCACACTTGTGCTTCAAAGTAGTACCAAGATCTTCATGATAGAGAGTCTCTCATTTTGTCACTTTCATATACTAGTGGGAATTTTTCATTATAGAACTTGGCTTGTATATTCCAATGACGGGCTTCCTCAAATGCCCTAGGTCTTCGTGAGCAAGCGAGTTGGATGCACACCCACTTAGTTTCTTTTGTTGAGCTTTCATATACTTATAGCTCTAGTGCATCCGTTGCATGGCAATCCCTACTCACTCACATTGATATCTATTGATGGGCATCTCCATAGCCCGTTGATACGCCTAGTTGATGTGAGACTATCTTCTCCTTTTTCCTTCTCCACAACCACCATTCTATTCCACATATAGTGCTATATCCATGGCTCACGCTCATGTATTGCGTGAAGATTTAAAAAGGTTTGAAAATGTTAAAGTATGAAACAATTGCTTGGCTTCTCATTGTGGTTGTGCATGATTTAAATATTTTGTGTGGGGAAGATGGAGCATAGCCAGACTATATGATTTTGTAGGGATAACTTTCTTTGGCCATGTTATTTTGAGAAGACATAATTTCTTAGTTAGTATACTTGAAGTATTATTATTTTTATGTCAATATGAACTTTTGTATTGAATCTTTCGGATCTGAATATTCATACCACGATTAAGGAGATTTACATTGAAATTATTCCAAAGTATCACTCCGCATCAAAAATTCTCTTTTTGTCATTTACCTACTCGAGGACGAGCAGGAATTAAGCTTGGGGATGCCTGATACGTCTCCAACGTATCTATAATTTTTGATTGCTCCATGCTACTTTATCTACTGTTTTAGGCTTTATTGGGCTTTATTTTCCACTTTTATATCATTTTTGGGACTAACCTATTAACCGGAGGCCCAGCCCATATTGCTCTTTTTGCCTATTTCAAGATTTCAAGAAACGGAATATCAAACGGAGTCCAAACGGAATGAAACCTTCGAACGTGATTTTCTCACCGAACGTGATCCGAGAACTTGGAGTGCAAGTCAAGAAGCAACCAGAGCCTCCACGAGATAGGAGGTCACATACTGCCTTGTGGGCCCCTCAAGCGACCACCGACGCATTTCTTCTTCCTATATATACCCACGCACTCGAGAACATCCAGGGCACCGCTAAACACAATTTCCACCACCAGAACCTTCTCAGATCCGCGAGATCCCATCTTGGAGCCTTCACGCACTGTCTGAGGGGGAATCAAGCATGGAGGGCCTCTACATCAACATCCTTGCCCTCCGATGAGTTGTGAGTAGTTTACCACAGACCCACGGGTCCATAGTTATTAGCTAGATGGCTTCTCTCTTTTTGGATCTTAATACAATGTTCTCCCCCTCTCTTGTGGAGATCTATTCGATGTAATTTCTTTTTGCGGTGTGTTTGTCGAGATCCGATGAATTGTGGGTTTATGATCAAGTTTATCTATGAATAATTTTTGAATATTCTCTGAATTCTTTTATGTATGATTAAGTTATCTTTGCAAGTCTTTTTGAATTATCAGTTTGGTTTGGCCTACTAGATTGATCTTTCTTGCCATGGGAGAAGTGCTTAGCTTTGGGTTCAATCTTATGTGTCCTTACCCAATGATGTAAAGGGTTGCAAGGCACGTATTGTATTGTTGCCATCGAGGATAACAAGATGGGGTTTATATCATATTGCATGAGTTTATCCCTCTACATCATGTCATCTTGCTTAATGCTGCTACTCTTTTTTATGAACTTAATACTCTAGATGCATGCTTTGGATAGCGGTCGATGTGTGGAGTAATAGAAGTAGATGCAGGCAGGAGTCGGTCTACTTGTTATGGACGTGATGCCTATATATATGATCATGCCTAGATAATCTCATAACTATGCGCTTTTCTATCAATTGCTCGACAATAATTTTTTCACCCACCGTAATACTTATGCTATCTTGAGAGAAGCCATTAGTGAAACCTATGGCCCCCGGGTCTATCTCTTATCATATTTGCTTCCAGTCTACTTTTATTTGCATCTTTACTTTTTGCATCTATATTACAAAATACCAAAAATATATTTATCTTATTATACTATCTTTATTAGATCTCACTTTCGCAAGTGGTCGTGAAGGGATTGACAACCCCTTTATTGCGTTGGTTGCGAGTTCTCAGTTTGTTTGTGTAGGTGCGTGGGACTTTTGAGGAGCCTCCTACTGGATTGATACCTTGGTTCTCAAAACTGAGGGAAATACTTACGCTACACTTTGCTGCATCACCCTCTCCTCTTCTCAAAACCAACGCAAGCTCAAGACGTAGCACTCCACTGTTTGGAAGGGCAGGGGAAGTCTCATGTGAAGGAAATATGCCCTAGAGGCAATAATAAAGTTGTTATTTTATATTTCCTTAGATCATGACAAATGTTTATTATTCATGCCAGAATTGTATTAACTGGAAACTTGATACATGTGTGGATACATAGACAAAACACCATGTCCCTGGTAAGCCTCTACTAGACTGGAAGCTCAAGACGTAGCAAGAAGGATTTCTGGCGCCGTTGCCGGGGAGGTCTTCGCTCAAGTCAAGACATACCAAGTACCCATCACAAACCTATCTCCCTCACATTTACATTATTTACATTTGCCTCTCGTTTTCCTCTCCCCTACTTCACCCTTGCCATTTTACTCGCCCTCTCTTTCCCAATCTTCTCCTCTCTCTTTTTGCTCGCCGTTTTTCTGTTTGCTTGTGTGTTGGATTACTTGTTGCCATGGCGCAAGATAATACCAAATTGTGTGACTTCTCGAATACGAATAATAATGATTTCCTTAGTACTCCGATTGCCCCTCTTAATAATGATGAGTCTTGTGAAATCAATACCGCTTTGCTGAATCTTGTTATGAAAGATCAATTCGCCGGCCTTCCTAGCGAAGATGTCGCGACTCATCTAAACAACTATGTTGATTTGTGTGATATGCAAAAGAAGAAAGATACGGATAACAATGTTGTCAAACTGAAGTTATTTCCATTTTCACTTAGAGTCGCGCTAAAGTTTGGTTTCCGTCTTTGCCTAAAAATAGTATTGATTCTTGGAACAAGTGCAAAGATGCTTTTATCTCTAAGTATTTTCCTCCCGCTAAGATCATCACTCTTAGGAACGATATTATGAATTTTAAACAAATTGATCATGAGCATGTTTCCCAATCTTGGGAAAGAATGAAATTGATGCTTCGCAATTGCCCTACTCATGGTTTGAACTTACGGATGATCATACAAAAAATTTATGCCGGTTTGAACTTTGCTTCTAGAAATCTCTTAGATTCGGCCGCGGGAGGCACGTTTATGGAAATCACATTAGGAGATGCTACAAACTTCTTGATAATATTATGGCTAATTATTCTCAATGGCACACCAAAAGATCTTCTATTAAAAAAGTGCATGCTATAGAAGAAATCAATGTTTTGAGTGGAAAGATGGATGAACTTATGAAGATGCTTGCTACTAAAAATACTCCTCTTGATCCCAATGATATGCCTTTGTCTTCCTTGATTGAGAATAATAATGAATCTATGGATGTGAATTTTGTTGGTAGGAATAGTTTTGGAAACAATGCTTATAGAGGAAATTTTAATGCTAGACCGTTCCCTAGTAATCCTTCTAATAATTATGGAAATTCCTACAATAATTCTTATGGTAATTTTAAGATGCCCTCTGATTTTGAGAATAGCGTGAAAGAATTTATGATTTCTCAAAAGAATTTTAATGCTATGCTTGAAGAAAAATTGCTCAAAGTTGATGATTTGGCTAGGAACGTTGATAGACTTTCGCTTGATGTTAATTCTCTTAAACTTGGATCTTCTTCTCCTAAGCATGATATCAATGAGTCTCTTAAAGTAATGAGAATTTCCATTGACGAGTGCAAGGAAAGAACCGCTAGATTGCGTGCTAAGAAAGAAAGCTTTATAAAAGCGTGTTCGTCTAGTTTCAGTGAAAATAATGATGAGGATCTTAAAGTTATTGATGCATCTCCAATTAGATCTATGTTTTGCAATATGAACTTTGATGATTATGGGACTGATGATGAATCAACCTTTGCCTAGAAGGCGTCCCAAGAATTCGGAATCTTTAGATCTTAATGATAAATTTGGTAAAAGTGAGATTGGAGAATCCTCAACTTCTAATAAAGTTGAACCCACTATCTCGAATTTCAAGGAATTTAATTATGATAGTTGCTCTTTAAAATGTTGTATTTCCTTGTTGCAAGCCGTTGTTAATTCTCCTCATGCTTATAGTCAAAATAAAGCTTTTACCAAGCATATTGTTGATGCCTTGATGCAATCTTATGATGAAAAACTTAACTTGGAAGTTTCTATACCTAGAAAACTTAATGATGAGTGGGAACCTACTATAAAGATTAGAATTAAAGATTATGAGTGTTTTGCTTTGTGTGATTTGGGTGCTAGTATTTCCACGATTCTGAAAACTTTATGTGATATTCTAGGTTTCCATGATCTTGATGATTGTTCTTTAAATTTGCACCTCGCGGATTCCACCATTAAAAAGCCTATGGGAAGGATCAATGATGTTCTTATCGTTGCAAATAGAAATTTGGTGCCCGTAGATTTTATCGTTCTTGATATAGGTTGCAATCTTTCATGTCCTATTATTCTTGGTAGACCTTTCCTTAGAACGATTGATGCGATTATTGATATGAAGGAAGGGAATATTAGATTCCAATTTCCCTTAAAGAAAGGCATGGAGCACATTCCAAGAAATAAAGTTAAATTACCTTATGAATCTATCATGCGTGCTACTTATGAGTTTAGTGCCAAAAATGGCACTACTTAGATCTATCCTCGCTTTTATGCCTAGCTAGGGGCGTTAAACGATAGCGCTAGTTGGGAGGCAACCCAATTTTATTTTATGTTTTATGTTTTTGCTTCTGTTTAGGAATAAATAATCCATCTAGCCTCTGTTTAGATGTGGTTTTATCTTTTAATTAGTGTTTGTGCCAAGTTAAACCTATTGGATCTTCTTGGATGATAGTTATTTGATCTTGCTGTAATTTCCAGAAACTTTGCGCCAGTGCCTTAATTGTTAAAAATCACCAGAACATGATAAAATAGTGATTCCAATTGCTTTGATCAATAAACAAATTTTCTAGGTCGTCCAATTTTGGTAGATTTTTTGGAGTTCCGTAAGTTTATGTTAGTTACAGATTACTACATCGTTCTATTTTTGACAGATTCTGTTTTTCATGTGTTGTTTGCTTATTTTGGTGAATCTATGGCCAATAAAATAGTTTATAATCCATAGAGAAGTTGGAATACAGTAGGTTTAACACCAATATAAATAAAGAATGAGTTCATTACAGTATCTTAAAGTAGTCTTTTGTTTTCTTTCTCTAATAGAGCTCACGAGATTTCTATTGAGTTTTGTGTTGTGAAGTTTTCAAGTTTTGGGTAAAGCTTTTATGGACTATGGAATAAAGGGTGGAAAGAGCCTAAGCTTGGGGATGCCCATGGCACCCCAAGATATTCAAGAATAGCCAAAGTTTGCTTGGGGATGCCCGGGAAGGCATCCCTCTTTCGCCTTCGCTCATTGGTAACTTTACTTGGGGCTATATTTTTATTCACCACATGATAAGTGTTTTGCTTGGAGCGTCGTGTGTTATATTAGTTTTTGCTTTTTAGTTTACCACAATCATCCTTTCTGTACACACCTTTTGAGAGAGCCATACACAAATTGGAATTTGATAGAATACTCTATGTGCTTCACTTATATCTTTTGAGCATGATAATTTTTGCTCTAGTGCTTCACTTAGATATTTTAGAACACGGTGGTATATTTGCTTTAAAGAAACTATTGATCTCTCATGCTTCACTTAGATTATTTTGAGAGTCGTTAATAGCATGGTAATTTGCTTAAATATTAATATACTTGGTATTCAAGATATGTGAAACTTTCTTTTGAGTGCGTTGAATACTAAGAAAAGTTTGATGCTTGATAATTGTTTTGAGATATGAAGATGGTGATATTAGAGTCATGCTAGTTGAGTAGTTGTGAATTTAAAGAATACTTGTGTTGAAGTTTGTGATTCCCGTAGCATGCACGTATGGTGAACCGTTATGTGATGAAGTCGGAGCATGATTTATTTATTGATTGTCTTCCTTATGAGTGGCGGTCGGGGACAAGCGATGGTCTTTTCCTACTTAATCTATCCCCTAGGAGCATGCGCGTAATACTTTGCTTTGATAACTTGTAGATTTTTGCAATAAGTATATGAGTTCTTTATGACTAATGTTGAGTCCATGGATTATACGCACCTTCTTCCTTCCACCATTGCTAGCCTCTCTAATATCGCGCACCTTTCGCCGGTATCTTACACCCACCATATACCTTCCTCAAAACAGCCACCATACCTACCTATTTTAGCATTTCCATAGCCATTCCGAGATATATTTCCATGCAACTTACCATTGTTCTGTTCTTATGACACGCTTCATCATTGTCATATTGCTTTGCATGATCATGTAGTTGACATCGTATTTGTGGCAAAGCCACCGTTCATAATTCTTTCATACATGTCATTCATGAATCATTGCATATCCCGGTACATCACGGAGGCATTCATATAGAGTCATATTTTGTTCTAAGTATCGAGTTGTAATTCTTGAGTTGTAAGTAAATAAAAGTGTGATGATCATCATTATTAGAGCATTGTCCCAAGTGAGGAAAGGATGATGGAGACTATGATTCCCCACAAGTCGGGATGAGACTCCTGACTTAAAAATAAAAAAATTAAAAAAAAGAAGAAAAAAAGAGGCCATAAAAAAAGAGAAAAGACCCAAAGGACAAAAAAGAGAAAATAAAAAAATGAGAGAATAAGAGAGAAGGGGCAATGCTACTATCCTTTTACCACACTTGTGCTTCAAAGTAGTACCAAGATCTTCATGATAGAGAGTCTCTCATTTTGTCACTTTCATATACTAGTGGGAATTTTTCATTATAGAACTTGGCTTGTATATTCCAATGACGGGCTTCCTCAAATGCCCTAGGTCTTCGTGAGCAAGCGAGTTGGATGCACACCCACTTAGTTTCTTTTGTTGAGCTTTCATATACTTATAGCTCTAGTGCATCCGTTGCATGGCAATCCCTACTCACTCACATTGATATCTATTGATGGGCATCTCCATAGCCCGTTGATACGCCTAGTTGATGTGAGACTATCTTCTCCCTTTTTTCCTTCTCCACAACCACCATTCTATTCCACATATAGTGCTATATCCATGGCTCACGCTCATGTATTGCGTGAAGATTGAAAAAGTTTTGAAAATGTTAAAGTATGAAACAATTGCTTGGCTTCTCATTAGGGTTGTGCATGATTTAAATATTTTGTGGGGAAGATGGAGCATAGCCGCACTATATGATTTTGTAGGGATAAATTTCTTTGGCCATGTTATTTTGAGAAGACATAATTGCTTAGTTAGTATACTTGAAGTATTATTATTTTTATGTCAATATGAACTTTTGTATTGAATCTTTCGGATCTGAATATTCATACCACGATTAAGGAGATTTACATTGAAATTATTCCAAAGTATCACTCCGCATCAAAATTCTCTTTTGTCATTTACCTACTCGAGGACGAGAAGGAATTAAGCTTAGATGCCCGATACGTCTCCAACGTATCTATAATTTTTGATTGCTCCATGCTACTTTATCTACTGTTTTAGGCTTTATTGGGCTTTATTTTCCACTTTTATATCATTTTTGGGACTAACCTATTAACCGGAGGCCCAGCCCATATTGCTCTTTTTTGCCTATTTCAGTATTTCGAAGAAACGGAATATCAAACGGAGTCCAAACGGAATGAAACCTTCGGGAACATGATTTTCTCACCGAACGTGATCCCGAGAACTTGGAGTGCAAGTCAAGAAGCAACCGGAGCCTCCACGAGATAGGAGGGCGCGCCCCCCCTGTCTCGTGGGCCCCTCAGGCGGCCACCGACGTACTTCTTCTTCCTATATATACCCACGCACTCGAAAACATCCAGGGCACCACGAAACACAATTTCCACCACCGTAATCCTTCAGATCCGCGAGATCCCATCTTGGAGCCTTCGCCGGCGTTCTGCTGGAGGGGGAATCAAGCACGGTGGGCCTCTACATCAACATCCTTGCCCCTCCGATGAGTTGTGAGTAGTTTACCACAGACCTACGGGTCCATAGTTATTAGCTAGATGGCTTCTTCTCTCTTTTTGGATCTCAATACAATGTTCTCCCCCTCTCTTGTGGAGATCTATTTGATGTAATCTCTTTTTGCGGTGTGTTTGTCGAGATCCGATGGATTGTGGGTTTATGATCAAGTTTATCTATGAATAATATTTGAATCTTCTGTGAATTAATTATGTATGATTAAGTTATCTTTGCAAGTCTCTTCGAATTATCAGTTTGGTTTGGCCTACTAGATTGATCTTTCTTGCCATGGGAGAAGTGCTTAGCTTTGGGTTCAATCTTGCGGTGTCCTTACCCAAAGGATGTAAAGGATTGCAAGGCACGTATTGTATTGTTGCCATCGAGGATAACAAGATGGGGTTTATATCATATTGCATGAGTTTATCCCTCCACATCATGTCATCTTGCTTAATGCGTTACTCTGTTCATATGAACTTAATACTCTATATGCATGCTGGATAGCGGTCGATGTGTGGAGTAATAGTAGTAGATGCAGGCAGGAGTCGGTCTACTTGTTATGGACGTGATGCCTATATACATGATCATGCCTAGATAATCTCATAACTATGCGCTTTTCTATCAATTGCTCGATAGTAATTTGTTCACCCACCGTAATACTTATGCTATCTCTAGAGAAGCCACTAGTGAAACCTATGGCCCCCGGGTCTATCTCTTATCATATTTGCTTCCAATCTACTTTTATTTGCATCTTTACTTTTTGCATCTATATTACAAAATACCAAAAATATATTTATCTTATCATACTATCTTTATTAGATCTCACTTTTGCAAGTGGTCGTGAAGGGATTGACAACCCCTTTATTGCGTTGGTTGCGAGTTCTCAGTTTGTTTGTGTAGGTGCGTGGGACTTTTGAGGAGCCTCCTACTGGATTGATACCTTGGTTCTCAAAAATGAGGGAAATACTTACGCTACACTTTGCTGCATCACCCTCTCCTCTTCGAGGAAAACCAACGCAAGCTCAAGACGTAGCACTCCACTGTTTGGAAGGGCAGGGAAAGTCGCATCTGAAGGAATATGCCCTAGAGGCAATAATAAAGTTGTTATTTTATATTTCCTTATATCATGATAAATGTTTATTATTCATGCTAGATTGTATTAACTGGAAACTTGATACATGTATGGATACATAGACAAAACACCATGTCCCTGGTAAGCCTCTACTAGACTAGCTCGTTAATCAAAGATGGTTAAGTTTCGTAACCATAGACATGTGTTGTCATTTGATCAACGGGATCACATCATTAGAAGAATGATGTGATGGACAAGACTCATCTGTTAGCTTAACATATTGATCGTTCAATTTTATTGCTATTGCTTTCTTCATATCAAATACATATTCCTTCGACTATGAGATTATGCAACTCCCAGATACCGGAGGAATACCTTATGTGCTATCAAACGTCACAACGTAACTGGGTGATTATAAATATGCTCTATAGGTATGTCCGAAGGTGTTTGTTGGGTTGGCATAGATCGAGATTAGGATTTGTCACTCCGAGTATCGGAGAGGTATCTCTGGGCCCTCTCGGTAGTGCACATCATAAGAAGCCTTGCAAGCAATGTGACTAATGAGTTAGTTGCAGGATGATGCATTACAGAACGAGTAAAGAGACTTGCCGGTAATGAGATTGAACTAGGTATGAAGATACCGACGATCGAATCTCGGGCAAGTAACATACCGATGAAGAAGGGAATAACTTATGTCGTCATTACGGTTAGACCAATAAAGATCTTCGTAGAATATGTAGGAACCAATATGAGCATCCAGGTTCCGCTATTGGTTATTGACCGAAGAGGTGTCTCGGTCATGTCTACATAGTTCTCGAACCCGTAGGGTCCGCACGCTTAATGTTCGATGACGATTTTGTATTATATGAGTTATATGATTTGGTGACCGAATGTTGTTCGTAGTCCCGGATGAGATCACAGACATGACGAGGAGTCTCAAAATGGTCGGGAGGTAAAGATTCATATATAGGACGATGATATTCGGACACCGGAAGTGTTCGGGTGTGTACCGGGTACATATCGGAGTACGGGGGGGGGGGGGGGGGTTACCGGAACCCCCCGGGGAATAATGGGCCTTATGGGCCATAGGAGGGGAGCACACCAGCCCATAAGGGGTGGCGCCCCCCCTATGGAAGGAGGCCTAATAGGAGAAGGAGGAGGGGGTTCGCCCCCCCTTTCCTTCCTCCCCCCTCTCTTCCCTTTTCCCCCTTCCGGTAATAAGGAAAGGGGGGCGACTGGACTAGGGCCCCAAGTAGGATTCCTCCTACTTGGGGCGCCCCATGGCAGCTCCCTCCCCTTCCCACGTATATATACGTGGGGAGGGGGAACCTGGAACACACACCAACAATTGTTAGTCGTGTGCGGCGCCCCCCTCCACCGTTTACGCCTCCGAGCATATTCTCGTAGTGCTTAGGTGAAGCCCTGCACGGATCACTTCGCCATCACCGTCACCACGCCATCGTGCTGACGGAACTCTCCCTCGACAGTTTGCTGGATCAAGAGTTCAAGGGATGTCATCGAGCTGAACTTGTGCAGAACTCGGATTGTCGTATGTTCGGTGCTTGATCGGTCGAAACGAGAAGAACTTCAACTACAACAACCGCATTGTCAAACGCTTCCACTTTCAGTCTACGAGGGTACGTGGACACACTATCGCCCTCTTATTGCTATGCATGTCCTAGATAGATCTTGCATGAGCGTAGGTTTTTTTTTGAAATTGCATGCTACGTTTCTCAACAGTGGCATCCGAGCCAGGTCTATGCGTAGATGATATGCACGAGTAGAAAACAAAGAGTTGTGGGCGGTGATAGTCATACTGCTTACCACAAACGTCTTATTTTGATTCGGCGGTATTGTTGGATGAAGCGGCCCGGATCAACCTTACATGACCACGTTCATGAGACTGGTTCTACCGACAGACATACAACTAGTTTTGCATAAAGGTGGCTGGCGGGTGTCTGTTTCTCCAACTTTAGTTGAATCGAATTTGACTACGACCGGTCCTTGTTGAAGGTTAAAACAGCAAACTTGACGAAACACCGTTGTGGTTTTGATGCGTAGGTAAGAATGGTTCTTGCTAGAAGCCCATAGCGGCCACGTAAAACTTGCAACAACAAAGTAGAGGATGTCTAACTTGTTTTTTCAGGGCATGTTGTGATGTGATATGGTCAATACATGATGTGATATACGTTGTTGTATGAGATGATCATGTTTTGTAGAAGTTATCTGCAACTGGCAGGAGCCTTATGGTTGTCGCTTTATTGTATGAAATGCAAACGCCATGTAATTGCTTTACTTTATCACTATGCGTTAGCGATAGTTGTAGAAGCAATAGTTGGCGAGACGACCACGATACTACGATGGAGATCAAGGTGTCAAGCCGGTGACGATGGACATCATGACGGTGCTTTGGAGATGGAAATCAAAGGCACAAAAATGATGATGGTCATATCGTGTCACATATTTTGATTGCATGTGATGTTTATCTTTTATGCATCTTATTTTGCTTAGTACATCAGTAGCATTATAAGATTATCCCTTAACAAAATTTCAAGGTATAAGTGTTCTCCCCGAGTATGCACCGTTGCGACAGTTCGTAGTGCTGAGACACCACGTAATGATCGGGTGTGATAGGCTCTACGTTCACATACAACGGGTGCAAGACAGTTTTGCACATGCGGAATACTCGGGTTAAACTTGACGAGCCTAGCATGTACGTATACATGGCCTCGAAC
This sequence comes from Aegilops bicornis, assembly GCA_021605145.1. Taxonomy (NCBI): domain Eukaryota; kingdom Viridiplantae; phylum Streptophyta; class Magnoliopsida; order Poales; family Poaceae; genus Aegilops; species Aegilops bicornis. The sequence continues at coordinate 603,556,954 of CM038674.1, read as the reverse complement.
ACTGGAGACCGAAAGGTCAAACATGAATCATATAGTAGATATGATCAACATAGAGATGTTCACCATTGATGACTACTCCATCTCACGTGATGATCGGGCATGGTTTAGTTGATTTGGATCATGTATCAATTAGATGACTTGAGGGATGTCTATCTAAGTGAGAGTTCTTAAGTAATATGATTAATTGAACTTAATTTATCATGAAATTAGTCCTGATAGTTTTTGCATATCTATGTTGTAGATCAATGGCCCGTGCTACCGTTCCCTTGAATTTTAATGCGTTCCTAGAGAAAGCTAAGTTGAAAGATGATGGTAGCAACTACACGGACTAGGTCCATAACTTGAGGATTAACCTCATTGCTGCACAGAATAATTATGTCCTTGATGCACCGCTAGATGAAAGGCCCGCTGCAGGAGCAGATGCCGAGGTTATGAATGTCTACCAAGCTCAATCTAATGACTACTCGATAGTTCAGTGTGCCATGCTTTACGGCTTAGAATCGGGACTTCAAAGACGTTTTGAACGTTATGGACCATATGAGATGTTCCAAGAGTTGAAGTTAATATTTCAAGCAAATGCCCGAGTTGAGAGATATGAAGTCTCCAACAAGTTCTATAGCTACAAGATGGAGGAGCACAGTTCTGTCAGTGAACACATACTCAAAATGTCTGGGTATCATAATCACTTGACTCAGTTGGGAGTTAATCTTCCAGATGATAGGTGTTATTGACAGAGTTCTCCAATCACTGCCACCAAGCTATAAAAGTTCCGTGATGAACTATAATATGCAAGGGATGGAGAAGACTATTCCTGAGCTCTTCGCAATGCTCAAAGCTGCAGAGGTAGAAATCAAGAAGGATCATCAAGTGTCGATGGTTAACAAGACCACTAGTTTCAAGAAAAAGGTCAAAGGAAAGAAGGGGAACTTCAAGAAGAATGGCAAGCAAGTTGCCACTCCCGGGAAGAAGCCCAAGTCTGGACCTAAGCCTGAAACTGAGTGCTTCTACTACAAAGGGACTGGTCACTGGAAGCAAAACTGCCCCAAGTATTTGGCGGATAAGAAGGATGGCAAAGTGAACAAACGTATATTTGATACACATGTTATTGATGTGTACCTTACTGATGCTCATAGTAGCGCATGGGTATTTGATACTGGTTCGGTTGCTCATATTTGTAACTCGAAACAGGGGCTACAGATTAAACGAAGATTGGCTAAGGATGAGGTGATGATGCGCGTCGGGAATGGTTCCAAGGTCGATGTGATCGCCGTTGGCACGCTACCTCTACATCTACCTTCGGTATTAGTTTTAGACCTGAATAATTGTTATTTGGTGCCAGCGCTGAGCATGAACATTATATCTGGATCTTGTTTAGTGCGATACAATTATTCATTTAAATCAGATAATAATGCTTGTTCTATTTACATGAGTAATATCTTTTATGGTCATGCACCCTTGAAGAGTGGTATGTTTTTGTCGAATCTCGATTGTGGTGATACACATATTCATAATATTGATGCCAAAAGATGCAAAGTTTATAATGATAGTGCAACATATTTGTGGCACTGCCGTTTAGGTCATATTGGTGTAAAGCGCATGAAGAAACTCCATGCAGATGGGCTTTTGGAATCACTTGATTATGAATCATTTGATACTTGAGAACCACGCCTCATGGGCAAGATGACTAAAACTCCATTCTCCGGAACAATGGAGCGAGCTAATGACTTATTGGAAATAATACATACCGATGTACGCAGTCCGATGAGTGTTGAAGCTCGCGGCGGGTATCGTTACGTTCTATGATGTCTCTTACCGATTTTGGCCTTCATTTAAAACAAAGTGGAATAGTTTCACAACTCACGCCACCCGGAGCACCACATCGTAATGGTGTGTCCGAACATAGTAACCGTACTTTATTAGATATGGTGCGATCTATGATGTCTCTTACCGATTTACCACTATCATTTTGGGTTTATGCATTAGAGACAGCTGCATTCACGTTAAATAGGGCACCGTCTAAATCCGTTGAGACGACACCATATGAACTATGGTTTGGCAAGAAACCTAAGCTGTCATTTTTTAAAGTTCGGGGTTGCGATGCTTATGTGAAAAAGCTTCAGCCTGATAAGCTCGAACCCAAATGAGAGAAGTGCGTCTTCATAGGATACCCAAAAGAAACTGTTGGGTACACCTTCTACCACAGATCCGAAGGCAAGATCTTTGTTGCTAAGCAGGGATCCTTTCTAGAGAATGAGTTTCTCTCGAAAGAAGTGAGTGGGAGGAAAGTAGAACTTGATGAGGTAATTGTACCTTCTCTCGAATTGGAAAGTAGCTCATCACAGAAAATCGTTCCCGTGATGCCTACACCAACTAGAGAGGAAGCTAATGATAATGATCATGAAACTTCAAATCAAGTTACTACCAAACCGTGTAGGTCAACTAGAGCACGGTCCGCACCAGAGTGGTACAGTAATCATGTTCTAGAAGTCATGTTACTAGACCATGGCGAACCTATGAACTATGAAGAAGCTATGATGAGCCCAGATTCCAATAAATGGCTTGAGGCCATGAAATCCAAGATAGGATCAATGTATGAGAACAAAGTATGGACTTTGATGGACTTGCCCAATGATTGGCGAGCCATAGAGAATAAATGGATCTTCAAGAAGAAGACTGACGCTGATGGTAATGTTACTGCCTACAAAGCTCGACTTGTCGCAAAAGGTTTTCGACAAGTTCAAGGAGTTGACTACGATGAGACCTTCTCACCCGCAGCGATGCTTAAGTCTTTCTGAATCATGTTAGCAATTACCGCATTTTAAGATTATGAAATCTGGCAAATGGACGTCAAAACTGCATTCCTTAATGGATTTCTTAAAGAAGACTTGTATATGATGCAACCAGAAGGTTTTGTCAATCCTAAAGGTGCTAACAAAGTGCGCAAGCTTGATGTCTACTACGCAACCTTCTTCTTGTAGACGCTGTTGGGTCTCCAAGTGCAAAGGTTTGTAGGACAGTAGCAAATTTCCATCAAGTGGATGGCCTAAGGTTTATATATCCGTGGGAGGCGCAGGATGAAGATGGTCTCTCTCAAGCAACCCTACAACCAAATGACAAAGAGTCTCTTGTGTCCCCAACACACCCAATACAATGGTAAATTGTATATATAGGTGCACTAGTTCGGCGAAGAGATGGTGATACAAGTGCAATATGGATGGTAGAAATAGGTTTTTGTAATCTGAAAATATAAAAACAGCAAGGTAGCAAGCAATAAAAGTGAGCATAAACGGTATTGCAATGCTAGGAAACAAGGCCTAGGGTTCATACTTTCACTAGTGCAAGTTATCTCAACAATAATAACATAATTGGATCGTATAACTATCCCTCAACATGCAACAAAGAGTCACTCCAAATTCACTAATAGCGGAGAACAAACGAAGAGATTATGGTAGGGTACGAAACCACCACAAAGTTATTCTTTCTGATCGATCTATTCAAGAGTCCGTAGTAAAACAACACGAGGCTATTCTTTCTATTCGATCTATCATAGAGTCTGTACTAGAATAACACCTTAAGATACACATCAATCAAAACCCTAATGTCACCTAGATACTCCAATGTCACCTCAAGTATCTGTGGGTATGATTATACGATATGCATCACACAATCTCAGATTCATCTATTCAACCAACACAAAGTACTTCAAAGAGTGCCCCAAAGTTTCTACTCGAGAGTCAAGACGAAAACGTGTGCCAACCCCTATGCATAAGTTCACAATGTTACGGAACCCGCAAGTTGATCACCAAAACATACATCAAGTAGATCACGTAAATATCCCATTGTCACCACAGATAAGCACATGCAAGACATACAACAAGTGTTCTCAAATCCTTAAAGACTCAATCCTAGAAGATAACTTCAAAGGGAAAACTCAATCCATTACAAGAGAGTAGAGGGGGAGAAACATCATAACATCCAACTATAATAGCAAAGCTTGCGATACATCAAGATCGTGCCAAATCAAGAACATGAGAGAGAGAGAGATCAAACACATAGCTACTGGTACATACCCTCAGCCCCGAGGGTGAACTACTCCCTCCTTGTCATGGAGAGCGCCGGGATGATGAAGATGGCCACTGGTGATGGATCCCCCTCTGGCAGGGTGCCGAAATAGGGTCCCGATTGATTTTTGGTGGCTATAGAGGCTTGCGGCAGCGGAACTCCCGATCTAGGTTATGTTCTGGGGGTTTCTATATATATAAGAGGTTTTGGCATCGGGAACAAGTCAACGGGGGTCTCCGAGGCGGCCACGAGGTAGGGGGCGCGCCCCCACCCTCGTGGGTGCCTCGGGACTCTTCTGGTCCATCTCCGATGCTCTGTGGGCTTCTTTTGGTCCAAAAATAATCTCCATCAATTTTCAGGTCAATTGGACCCCGTTTGGTTTTCCTTTTCTGCGATGCTCAAAAACAAGGAAAAAAACAGAAAATGGCACTGGGCTCTAGGTTAATAGGTTAGTCCCAAAAATCATATAAAATAGCATACAAATGCATATAAAACATCCTAGATGGATAATATAATAGCATGGAACAATAAAAAATTATAGATACGTTGGAGATGTATCAAGCATCCCCAAGCTTAATTCTTGCTCGTCCTCGAGTAGGTAAATGATAAAAATAGAATTTTTGATGTGGAATGCTACCTAGCATATTTACCAATGTAATTTTCTTTATTGTGGCATGAATGTTCAGATCCAAAAGATTCAAGACAAAAGTTTAATATTGACATAAAAATAATAATACTTCAAGCATACTAACCAAGCAATTATGTCTTCTCAAAATAACATGGCCAAAGAAAGCTTATCCCTACAAAATCATATAGTTTGGCTATGCTTCATTTTCGTCACACAAAAATGCTCTCATCATGAACAACCCCGATGACAAGCTAACAATTGTTTCAGTAATCTCAAACTTTTTTCAACTTTCACGCAATACATGAGCGTGAGCCATGGACATAGCACTATGGGTGGAATAGAATATAATGATGGGGGTTGTGTGGATAAGACAAAAAAGGAGAAAGTCTCACATTGGCGCAGCTAATCAACGGGCTAGGGAGATGCCCATCAATTGATGTCAATGAAAGGAGTAGGGATTGCCATGCAACGGATGCACTAGAGCTATAAATGTATGAAAGCTCAACAAAAGAAACTAAGTGGGTGTGCATCCAACTTGCTTGCTCACGAAGACCTAGGGCATTTGAGGAAGCCTATTGTTGGAATATAAAAGCCAAGTTCTATAATGAAAAATTCCCACTAGTATATGAAAGTGACAAAATAAGAGACTCTCTATCATAAATATCATGGTGCTACTTTGAAGCACAAGTGTGGAAAAAAGGATAGTAGCATTGTCCCTTTTATTTCTTCTCTTTTTTTTCTTTTTCGGGCCTTTCTTTTTTTTGGCCTTTCTCTTTTTTTCCTTTTTTTTGGGACAATGCTCTATTAATGATGATCATCACACTTCTATTTATTTATAACTCAATGATTACAACTCGATACTAGAACAAAGTATGACTCTATATGAATGCCTCTGGCGGTGTACCGGGATGGGCAATGAAACAAGAGCAACATGCATAAAAATATGCATGGTGGCTTTGCCACATATACGATGTCAACTACATGATCATGCAAGGCAATATGACAATGATGAAGCGTGTCATAATAAACGGAACAAAGGAAAGTTGCATGGCAATATATCTCGGAATGGCTATGGAAATGCCATAATAGGTAGGTATGGTGGCTGTTTTGAGGAAGATATAGGGAGGTTTATGTGTGATAGAGCGTATCGTATCACGGGGTTGGATGCACCGTGAAGTTTGCACCAACTCTCAAGGTGAGAAAGGGCAATGCACGGCATCAAGAGGCTAGCAATGATGGAAATGTGAGAGTGCATTATAATCCATGGACTCAACATTAGTCATAAAGAACTAACATACTTATTGCAAAAATCTACAAGTCATCAAAAACCAAGCACTATGCGCATGCTCCTAGGGGGATAGATTGGTAGGAAAAGACCATCGCTCGTCCCTGACCGCCACTCATAAGGAAAGCAATCAAAGAACACCTCATGCTTCAAATATGTCACACAACGGTTACCATACGTGCATGCTACGGGACTTGCAAACCTCAACACAAGTATTTCTAAATTTCAAAATTACTCAACTAGCACGACTCTAATATCACCATCTTCATATCTCAAAACAATCATCAAGTATCAAACTTCTCATATTATTCAACGCACTCTATATGGAAGTTTTTATTATACCCATCTTGGATGCCTATCATATTAGGACTAAATTCATAACCCAAGCAAATTACCATGATGTTTTAAAGGACTCTCAAAATAATATAAGTGAAGCATGAGAAATCAATAATTTCTATAAAATAAAACCACCGTCGTGCTCTAAAAGGATATAAGTGAAGCACTAGAGCAAATGATAAACTACTCCAAAAGATATAAGTGAAGATCAATGAGTAGTTGAATAATATGTAACTATGTGAAGACTCTCTAACATATAATAATTTAAGATCTTGGTATATTATTCAAATAGAAAGCAAAAAAATGAAGCTTTAAGCAAAACACATATCATGTGGTGAATAAAAATATAGCTCCAAGTAAAGTTACCGATGAACGAAGAAGAAAGAGGGGATGCCATCCGGGGCATCCCCAAGCTTAGGCTCTTGGTTGTCCTTGAATATTACCTTGGGATGCATTGGGCATCCCCAAGCTTAGGATCTTGCCACTCCTTATTCCATAGTCCATCGAATCTTTACCCAAAACTTGAAAATTTCACAACACAAAACTCAACAGAAAACTCGTAAGCTCCGTTAGTATAAGAAAATAAAACCACCACTTAGGTACTGTTGTGAACTCATTATAAATTCATATTGGTGTAAGATCTACTGCATTCCAACTTCTCTATGGTTCATACCCTCCGATACTACTCATAGATTCGTCAAAATAAGCAAACAACACATAGAAATTAGAATCTGTCAAAAACAGAACAGTCTGTAGTAATCTGTATCAAACGTATACTTCTGTAACTCAAACAATTCTAAAATAAATTGGTGGACCTAAGGAATTTGTCTAGTAATCATATTAAAAAATAATCAACTAAATATCACTCTCCAGTAAAAAGGTTTAGCTAATCTCGTGAGCGCTAACGTTTCTATTTTTACAAAGATGATCATAAAAACTTCACCCAAGTCTACCCAAAGGTTCTACTTGGCACAAACACTAATTAAAACACAAAACCACATCTAAAAATAAGATAGATGGAATATTTATACCTAAACAGGACCAAAAAGCAAGAAAATAAAAAAAAATTGTGATGCCTCCCAACAAGAGGAATCGTTTATCTCCCCTAGCTAGGAATGATGATTTCAATGATGCTCATAAAAGATAAGAATTCAAACATAAAGAGAGCATCATGAAGAATATGACTAGCACATTTAAGTCTAACCCACTTCCTATGCATAGAGATTTTGTGAGCAAACAACTTATGGGAACAATAATCAACTAGCATAGGAAGGCAAAACAAGCATAACTTCAAAACTTTAAGCACATAGAGAGGAAACTTGATATTATTGCGATTCCTACAAGCATATGTTCCTCCATCATAATAATTTTCAGTAGCATCATGAATGAATTCAACAATATAACCAGCACCTAAAGCATTGTTTTCATGATCTACTTGCATAGAAAATTTACTACTCTCCACATAAGCAAAATTCTTCTCATTCGGAATAGTGAGAGTATCATAAGAGACTCTAATACTATAAATTGTTTCCACATTAAATGAGTAACTTTAATAAAAAGGGTAATCATAATCATGAAAAGTTTTATAAATATAATCATCACTACTCTTTATAGCATAAGTTTCATCACAATAATCATCATAAGTAGCAACTTTGTTCTCATCATAATCAATTGAAACCTATTCAGAAATAGTGGATTCATCACTAAATAAAGTCATGACCTCTCCAAATCCACTTTCATAATTATCACAATAAGATTGAACATCCTCCAAAATAGTGGGATCACTACTTCCTAAAGTTGACACTCTTCCAAACCCACTTTCATCAATATAATCATCATAAGTAGGAGGCATGCTATCATCATAACAAATTTGCATATCAAAACTTGGGAGGCTAAAAATATCATCTTCATTAAACGTAGCATCCCCAAGCTTGGGACAAACATTAATTGCAGCAAATATATTCTCAAAAACATCTTCTTCTTCAAACATAGCATCCGCAAGCTTGGGCATTTTCATATCATAAGCATAATCACTCTCATCATTAATAGTATGGATAGCACCAATAGTATAGAAATTATCATATTCTTCCAAGAAAGTGCCAAAAATATTTTCAGATCATAAGAAGTATCATTATCTTCCCAATCATAATCATCACAACAAGCAATAGGCATAACGAGATCATCATCACAATGAGTAATAGGAGCACCATCATTTGGGAGAGATACCTTTCTACCTTTGCTTCTCCGTCTTTTCTTTTTCTTCTTCACATCATGTGTGGGTTCAGTCCTCTTTTTGGAGCTCCTTATTAATGAGATTGGTTGAATAGAAGGCTCCTCCTTGTTACCTGATTCATCATAAGAAATAATAGGAGGATATTGGGAAGTCTCTTCCCTTTCATTAGTATTCTCTTCATCCTCTATTTGTTTTCTTTTCTTTATGTAATTGGCAATATAAGGATTTTCAATGCAATTCACTACACAATACATATAAATTTCTTCTAGATCAATATTGAGGAATTTCTCGTTATATTCTAGAATAATCTTAGTTTGACGTTTCATTTCTTCATAACCCAAAATCAAACTAAGTTCATTACGATGTGCAAGGGAAATCAAGTCATCACAATTTTTGTACACGATTCGATCATTAAACAATTTGCATTTGATATTTAAATGACCGTGTTCATTGCAAAGTTCACAAGTATGGCTAAGAAACTTTAAATTTTCAGCACTAACATTTAGCCTTTCTTGCAACCATTTAGTTTCTAAATGCTTATGCCTCTTGCAATATATATCTTCCCTATTTGGTGTGTACTTGCAAACCCAATGCACTCCACAAAAAATGACATGTTTATAGGAGACATTTTCATCATAACTAGTGCAATCATCATTAGTACTATGGATGTTCAAAGAGTTCATACTAACAACATTGCAATCATGCTCATCATTCAAAGATTTAGTGCCAAACATTTTATAGACATCTTCTTCTAGCACTTGAGCACAATTTTCCTTTTCATCATACTTACGGAAGATATTAAAAAGGTGAAGCGTATGAGGCAAACTCAATTCCATTTTTGTAGTTTTCTTTTATAGACTAAACTAGTGATAAAACAAGAAACTAAAAGATTCGATTGCAAGATCTAAAGATATACCTTCAAGCACTCACCTCCCCGGGCGCCTGTAAAAGAGCTTAGTTGACGGGGTGTGAGTGCCGCCACCTAGCCTCCCCGCAACGGGCGCCTGAAAAAGAGCTTGATGTCTACTACACAACCTTCTTCTTGCAGACGTTGTTGGGCCTCCAAGTGCACAGGTTTGTAGGACAGTAGCAAATTTCCCTCAAGTGGATGACCTAAGGTTTATCAATCCGTGGGAGGCGTAGGATGAACATGGTCTCCCTAAAGAAACCCTGCAACCAAATAACAAAGAGTCTCTTGTGTCCCCAACACACCCAATACAATGGTAAATTGTATATGTGCACTAGTTCGGCGAAAAGATGGTGATACAAGTGCAATATGGATGGTAGATATAGGTTTTTGTAATCTGAAAATATAAAAACAGCAAGGTAACTAATGATAAAAGTGAGCACAAACGGTATAGAGATTTTGTGAGCAAACAACTTATGGGAACAATAATCAACTAGCATAGGAAGGCAAAAAAAAGCATAACTTCAAAACTTTAAGCACATATTATTGCAATTCCTACAAGCATATATTCCTCCCTCATAATAAATTTCAGTAGCATCATGAATGAATTCAACATTATAACCATCACATAAAGCATTCTTTTCATGATCTACAAGCATAGAAAATTTACTACTCTCCACATAAGCAAAATTCTTCTCATTCGGAATAGTGGGAGTGTCATAAGAAACTCGAATACTATAAATTGTTTCCACATTAAAAGAGTAATGTTCAGAAAAGGGTAATCATAATGATGACAAGTTTTATAAATATAATCATCAGTACTTTTTATGGCATAAGTGTCATCACAATAATCATCATAAATAGGAGGTATGCTATCATCATAATAAATTTGCTCATCAAAACTTGGGAGGCTAAAAATATCATCTTCATTAAACATAGCATCCCCAAGCTTCGGACAAACATTAATTGCAGCAAATATATTCTCAAACATGTTATTCTCATCAAACATAGCATCCCCAAGCTTGGGCCTTTTCATATCATAAGCATAATCACTCTCATCATTAATAGTATGGATAGCACCAATAGTATAGCAATTATCATCATCACAATGAGTAATAGGAGCAGCATCATTTGGGAGGGATGCCTTTCTACCTTTGCTTCTCTGTCTTTTCTTTTTCTTCTTCACATCATGTGTGGGTTTAACCCTCTTTTTGAGCTCCTTATTAATGAGATTGGTTGAATAGAAAGCTCCTCCTCGTTACCTAATTCATCATAAGAAATAATAGGAGGATATTGGGAAGTCTCTTCCCTTTCATTAGTATTCTCTTCATCTTATATTTGTTTTCTTTTCTTTATGTAATTGGCAATATAAGGATTTTCAATGCAATTCACCGCACAATACATAAAAATTTCTTCTAGATCAAAATCAAGAACTTTATCAAGGACAAATTCTTGCATATCCTTAGTTATACGTTTCATTTCTTCATAACCCACAAGCAAACTAAGTTCATTATGATGCACAAGGGAAATCAAGCCATCACAATTTTTGGACACGATTCGATCATGAAACAATTTGCATTGGAGATTTAAATAATCACGTTCATTGCAAAGTTCACAAGGATAGCAAAGAAATTTTAAATTTTCAGCAGAAGCATCTAGCCTCTCTTGCAACCATTTAGTTTCTAAATACTTATGCCTCCTACAAAATCTATCTTCCCTATTTGATGTGTACTTGCAGACTCTATGTACTCCACAAAAATTGACATGCTTATAAGAGACATTTTCATCATGACTAGTGCAATCATCATTAGTACTATGGATATTCAAAGAGTTCGTACTAACAACATTGCAATCATGCTCATCATTCAAAGATTTAGTGGCAAACATCCTAATGCATTGTTCCTCTAGCAATTGAGCACAATTATCGGAATCCTTATTTTCATGAAAAATATTAAAAAGATGAAGCATATGAGGCACCCTCAATTCCATTTTTTGTAGTTTTATTTTATAAACTAAACTAGTGATAAAACAAGAAACTAAAAGATTTGATTGCAAGATCTAAAGATATACCTTCAAGCACTCACCTCCCCGGCAACGGCGCCAGAAACTGCTTGATGTCTACTACGCAACATTCTTCTTGTAGACGTTGTTGGGCCTCCAAGTGCAGAGGTTTGTAGGACAATAGCAAATTTCCCTCAAGTGGATCACCTAAGGTTTATCATTCCATGGGAGGCGTAGGATGAAGATTGTCTCTCTCAAGCAACCCGCAACCAAATAACAAAGAGTCTCTTGTGTCCCCAACACACCCAATACAATGGTAAATTGTATAGGTGCACTAGTTCGGCGAAGAGATGGTGATACAAGTGCAATATGGATGGTAGAAATAGGTTTTTGTAATCTGAAAATATAAAAAAAGCAAGGTAGCAAGCGATAAAAGTGAGCGTAAACGGTATTGCAATGCTAGGAAACAAGGCCTAGGGTTCATACTTTCACTAGTGCAAGTTCTCTCAATAATAATAACATAATTGGATCATATAACTATCCCTCAACATGCAACAAAGAGTCACTCCAATTTCACTAGTAACGGGGAACAAATGAAGAGATTATGGTAGGGTATGAAACCACCTCAAAGTTATTCTTTCTAATCGATCTATTCATGAGTCCGTAGTAAAATAACACGAAGCTATTCTTTCTGTTCGATATATCATAGAGTCCGTACTAGAATAACACCTTAAGATACAAATAAATCAAAACCCTAATGTCACCTAGATACTCCAATGTCACCTCAAGTATCCGTGGGTATGATTATACGATATGTATCACACAATCTCAGATTCATATATTCAACCAACACAAAGTACTTCAAAGAGTGCCCCAAAGTTTCTACCAGAGAGTCAAGACGAAAATGTGTGCCAACCCCTATGCATAAGTTCACAATGTTACGGAACCCGCAAGTTGATCACCAAAACATACATCAAGTAGATCACTTGAATATCCCATTGTCACCACAGATAAGAACATGCAAGACATACATCAAGTGTTCTCAAATCCTTAAAGACTCAATCTGATAAGATAACTTCAAAGGGAAAACTCAATCCATTACAAGAGAGTAGAGGGGGAGAAACATCATAAGATCCAACTATAATAGCAAAGCTCGTTATACATCAAGATCGTGCCGAATCAAGAACACGAGAGAGGGAGAGAGAGAGAGAGAGAGAGAGAGAGAGAGAGAGATTAAACACATGGCTACTGGTACATACCCTCAGCTCCGAGGGTGAACTACTCTCTCCTCGTCATGGAGAGCGCCGGGATGATGAATATGGCCACCGGTGATGGATACCCCCTCTGGCAGGGTGCCGAAACAGGGTCCCGATTGGGTTTGGTGGCTATAGAGGCTTGCGGCAGCGGAACTCCCGATCTAGGTTATGTTCTGGGGGTTTTTGTATATATAAGAGGTTTTGGCGTCGGGAACAAGTCAGGGGGTCTCCGAGGCGGCCACGAGGTAGGGGGCGCGCCCAGGGGGTAGGGCACGCCCCCACCCTCGTGGGTGCCTCGGGACTCTTCTGGTCCATCTTCGATGCTCCGTGGGCTTATTATGGTCCAAAAGTAATCTCCGCCAATTTTCAGGTCAATTGGACTCCGTTTGGTATTCCTTTTCTGCGATACTCAAAACAAGGAAAAACAGAAACTGGCACTGGGCTCTAGGTTAATAGGTTAGTCCCAAAAATCATATAAAATAGCATATAAAACATCCTAGATGGATAATATAATAGCATGGAACAATCAAAAATTATAGATACGTTGGAGACGTATCAAAGCTCCCAGCGATCCATCTATGCACTGGTGCAAGCATGTCGGAGCTGGAATATACGCTTTGATGAGGTGATCAAAGCATATGGTTTTATACCGACTTTCGGAGAAGCCTGTATTTACAAGAAAGTGAGTGGGATCAACTCTATAGCATTTCTAATATTCTATGTGGATGACATATTATTGATTGAAAGTGATGTAGAATTTCTTAATAACATAAAAGGATACTTGAATAAAAGTTTTTTCTTTTTTAGAGAAAAAATTGCAGTTGCTACAACTATATGACACATCTACTCATTTATGATAGAGGTATTTATTCATATAGTGACTGTTTCTTAGTTAGGATCTCGACAATACGAAGCAATAGGTTGGTTATTAGTTAATTTTCTATAATTACTAAGTTTTTTTCTTAAAAAAAGAAAAAAATAACGAGTCACACACTAAGCATAGCAATTATATTAAATGATTTATCAATTTTCATTAAATCTTATAGAAAGAGGTATAATTTCTTCTTTTGCAGGGATTTCAGGAAAAAAGTCTCTTGTTATTTTTATTCTATCAATGGACAGAATCCAAGACAAGATTACTTATTCTTCGCTCACGAATATCCAAATTTTTACACCTAATACTCCATAGATAGTCCGAATTGGATAGCAGCAATAATCAATTTTAGCGTGAATTGTTTGGAGGGGAAGTCTACCCTTTTTAATAGATTCGGCATGTGCAATTTCTTTTCCTCCGAGACGACCCGCAATTTTTACTTTTACTCCCCTTATATCTGCTTTTTTAGTTAATTCAATGGCTTTTTTTATAGGTTTCCACTTCAAAGGAAACTTCTCTGAAATTACCTATAGGTGGAAGAGGGCGCGTTATCGATGTGAAATGGATCCAAAGGGACCCGGTCAACATAATGGTTCGTGTATACATTTTATAGAAACGTGAAATCAAAGTTGGGGATTAAGTAGCCGGAAGACATGGGAATAAAGGGATCATTTCCAAAATTTTGCCTAGGCAAGATATGCCCTATTTGCAAGATGGAACACCCGTTGATATGGTCTTCAATCCCTTAGGAGTACCCTCCCGAATGAATGGCTGCGGCAAAATAGCTCGATGCCAGAATGATAAAAAGCTTAACACCTCTTATTTGACTTTTTCACTATTCTGAAATAAGAAAAAGATCCAAATCTAAAATGCAAAGGTGGTCTTCAATCTAAGATTCAAGAAGGGACTCCACGAAAGAATATCAAGACTTACTAATTATTATACATTTTTTATCATACATCTTATGTTACCTACATACACTAAAATGAAAGTCCTGGGTGAAGCTGCTTATATATTGGGCATCAAGATCTATAGAGATAGATCAAGATGCTTAATTGGACTTTGATACGTCTCCAACGTATCTATAATTTTTGATTGTTCCATTCTATTCTATTATCTGTTTTGGATGTTTATGGGCATTATTAAACACTTTTATATTATTTTTGGGACTAACCTATTAACCCAGAGCCCAGTGCTAGTTTCTGTTTTTCTCCTTGTTTCAGTGTTTCACAGAAAAGGAAAATATCAAATGGAGTCCAAACAGAATGAAACCTTCGGGTGAGTTATTTTTTGAACGTAAGAAATCCAGAAGACTTGGAATGTACGTAAGGGAAGCAACGAGGAAGGCACGAGGCAGGGGGGCGCGCCCACCCCCTGGGCGCGCCCTCCACCCTCGTGGGCCCCTCGTGGCTCCCCTGATGTATTTCTTCCGCCTATATATATCCATATACCCTAAAAACATCGAGGAAGAGAATAGATCGGGAGTTCCTTCGACGCAAGCCTCTGTAGACACCAAAAACCAATCGGGACCCTGTTCCGGCACCCTGCCGGAGGGGGGAACCCTCACCGGTGGCGATCTTCATCATCCCAGCGATCTCCATGACGAGGAGGGAGTAGTTCACCCTCGGGGCTGAGGGTATGTACCAGTAGCTATGTGTTTGATCTCTCTCTCTCTCTCTCTCTCTCGTGTTCTTGATTCGGCACGATCTTGATGTATCGCGAGCTTTGCTATTATAGTTGGATCTTATGATGTTTCTCCCCCTCTACTCTCTTGTAATGGATTGAGTTTTCCTTTGAAGTTATCTTATCGATTGAGTCTTTAAGGATTTGAGAACACTTGATGTATGTCTTGTCGTGCTTATCTGTGGTGACAATGGGATATCACGTGATTCACTTGATGTATGTTTTGGTGATCAACTTGCGTGTCCCGCCCATGAACCTATGCATAGGGGTTGGCACACATTTTCGTCTTGACTCTCCGGTAGAAACTTTGGGGCACTCTTTGAAGTACTTTGTGTTGGTTTGAATAGATGAATTTGAGATTGTGTGATGCATATCGTATAATCATACCCACGGATACTTGAGGTGACATTGGAGTATCTAGGTGACATTAGGTTTTTTTATATTTGTGTCTTAAGGTGTTATTCTTGTATGAAGTCTATGATAGATTGATCCGAAAGAATAACTTTGAGGTGGTTTCGTACCCTACAATAATCTCTTTGTTCTTTCTCCTCTATTAGTGACTTTAGAGTGACTCTTTGTTGCATGTTGAGGGATAGTTATATGATCGATTTGTGTTATTATTGTGGAGAGAACTTGCACTATTGAAAGTATGAACCCTAGGCCTTGTTTCAACGCATTGCAATACCGTTTGTGCTCACTTTTATCATTAGTTACCTTGATATTTTTATATTTTCAGATTACAAAAACCTATATCTACCATCCATATTGCACTTGTATCACCATCTCTTCGCCGAACTAATGCACATATACAATTTACCATTGTATTGGGTGTGTTGGGGACACAAGAGACTCTTTGTTATTTGGTTGCAGGGTTGCTTGAGAGAGACCATCTTCATCCTACGCCTCCCACGGATTGATAAATCTTAGGTCATCCACTTGAGAGGGAAATTTGCTACTGTCCTACAAACCTCTGCACTTGGAGGCCCAACAACGTCTGCAAGAAGAAGGTTGTGTAGTAGACATCAAGCTCTTTTCTGGCGCCGTTGCCGGGGAGGCTAGTTAAGCGGCACTCACACCCCGTCAACTAATCTCTTTTCTGGCGCCGCTGCCGGGGAGGTGAGTGCTTGAAGGTATATCTTTAGATCTTGCAATCTAATCTTTTAGTTTCTTGTTTTATCACTAGTTTAGTCTATAAAAGAAAACTAAAAAAATGGAATTGAGTTTGCCTCATACACTTCACCTTTTTAATATCTTTCGTAAGTATGATGTAAAGGAAAATTGTGCTCAAGTGCTAGAAGAAGAAGTCTATAAAATGTTTGGCACTAAATCTTTGAATGATGAGCATGATTGCAATGTTGTTAGTATGAACTCTTTGAACATCCATAGTACTAATGATGATTGCACTAGTTATGATGAAAATGTCTCCTATAAACATGTCAATTTTTGTGGAGGGCATTGGGTTTGCAAGTACACACCAAATAGGGAAGATATATATTGCAAGAGGCATAAGCATTTAGAAACTAAATGGTTGCAAGAAAGGCTAAATGTTAGTGCTGAAAATTTAAAATTTCTCAGCCATACTTGTGAACTTTGCAATGAACACGGTCATTTAAATATCAAATGCAAATTGTTTAATGATCGAATCATGTCCAAAAATTGTGATGACTTGATTTCCCTTGCACATCATAATGAACTTAGTTTGATTTTGGGTTATGAAGAAATGAAACGTCAAACTAAGATTATTCCAGAATATAACCTTGAGAAATTCCTCAATATTAATCTAGAAGATATTTATATGTATTGTGCGGTGAATTGCATTGAAAATCCTTATATTGCCAATTACATAAAGAAAAGAAAACAAATCGAGGATGAAGATAATACTAATGAAAGGGAAGAGACTTCCCAATATCCTCCTATAATTTCTTATGATGAATCAGGTAACGAGGAGGAGCCTTCTATTTAACCAATCTCATTGATAAGGAGCTCCAAAAAGAGGACTGAACCCACACATGATGTGAAGAAGAAAAAGAAAAGACGGAGAAACAAAGGTAGAAAGGTATCTCTCCCAAATGATGTTGCTCCTATTACTCATTAGATGATGATCTCGTTATGCCTATTGCTTGTTGTGATGATTATGATTGGGAAGATAATGATACTTCTTATGATCTTGAAAATCTTTTTGGCACTTGCTTGGAAGAATATGACTATTTCTATACTATTGGTGCTATCCATACTATTAATGATGAGAGTAATTATGCTTATGATATGAAAAGCCCCAAGCTTGGGAATGCTATGTTTGAAGAAGATGATGTTTTTGAGAATATATTTGCTGCAATTAATGTTTGTCCCAAGCTTGGGGATGCTACGTTTAATGAAGATGATATTTTTAGCCTCCCAAGTTTTGATATGCAAATTTGTTATGATGATAGCATGCCTCCTACTTATGATGATTATATTGATGAAAGTGGGTCTGGAAGAGTGTCAACTTTAGGAAGTAGTGATCCCACTATTTTGGAGGATGTTCAATCTTATTGTGATAATTATGAAAGTGGATTTGGAGAGGTCATGACTTTATTTAGTGATGAATCCACTATTTCTAAGAGGTTTCAATTGATTATGATGAGAACAAAGTTGCTACTTATGATGATTATTGTGATGAAACTTATGCTATAAAGAGTAGTGATGATTATATTTATAAAACTTGTCATGATTATGATTACCCTTTTTCTGAACATTACCCATTTAATATGGAAACAATTTATAGTATTCGAGTCTCTTATGATACTCTCACTATTCCGAATGAGAAGAGTTTTGCTTATGTGGAGAGTAGTAAATTTTCTATGCAAGTAGATCATGAAAAGAATACTTTAGGTGCTGGTTATATTGTTGAATTCATTCACGATGCTACTGAAAATTATTATGAGGGAGGAACATATGCTTGTAGGAATTGCAATAATATCAAGTTTCCTCTCTATGTGCTTAAAGTTGTGAAGTTATGCTTGTTTTGCCTTCCTATGCTAGTTGATTATTGTTCCCATAAGTTGTTTGCTCACAAAATCCCTATGCATAGGAAGTGGATTAGACTTAAATGTTATAGTCATATTCTTCATGATGCTCTCTTTATGTTTAATTCTTATCTTTTTGTGAGCATCATTGAAATCATCATGCCTAGCTAGGGGCGTTAAACGATACTGCTTGTTGGGAGGCAACCCAATTTTATTTTAGTTTCTTGCTTTTTAGTTCTGTTTAGGAATAAATAATCCATATAGCTTATGTTTAGATGTGGTTTTGTGTCTTAATTAGTGTTTGTGCCAAGTAGAACCTTTGGGAAGACATGGGTGAAGTCTTTATGATCATGCTGTAAAAAATAGAAACTTTAGCGCTCACGAGATTAGCTAAAACTTTTTACTGGAGAGTGATATTTAGTTGATTCCTTTTGCAGATGATTACTATACAAATTACCCAGGTCCAAAAATTTATTTTAGAATTTTTGTAGTTCCAGAAGTATACGTTTGATACAGATTACTACAGACTATTCTGTTTTTGATAGATTCTGTTTTCTATGTGTTGTTTGCTTATTTTGATGAATCTATGAGTAATATCGGAGGGTATGACCCATAGAGAAGTTGGAATAGAGTAGATATTACACAAAAATGGATTTAGAATGAGTTCACAACAGTACCTAAGTGCTGATTTATTTTCTTATACTAACGGAGCTTACGAGTTTTCTGTTAAGTTTTGTGTTGTGAAGTTTTCAAGTTTTGGGTAAAGATTCGATGGACTATGGAATAAGGAGTGACGAGAGCCTAAGCTTGGGGATTCCCAAGGCACCCCAAGGTAATATTCAAGGATGACCAAGAGCCTAAGCTTGCGGATGCCCCGGATGGCATCCCCTCTTTCGTCTTCGTTCATCGGTAACTTTACTTGGAGCTATATTTTTATTCACCACATGATATGTGTTTTGCTTGGAGCGTCATGTCATTTTATTTTGTTTTGCTTGCTGTTTGAATAAAGTATCAAGATCTGAAATTATTAAATGTTAGAGAGTCTTCACATAGTTGCATAAGTATTCGACTACTCATTGATCTTCACTTATATCTTTCGGAGTAGTTTGTTGTTTGCTCTAGTTCTTCACTTATATCTTTTATAGCACGGCGGTGGATTTATTTTGAAGAAATAGATGAACTCTCATGCTTAACTTATATTATTTTGAGAGTCCTAAACAATATGGTAATTTTATTTGGTTATGAATTTAGTCCTAATATGATGGGCATCCAAGAGGGATATAATAAAAAAATTCATATAGAGTGCATTTAATACTATGAGAAGTTTGATTCCTTATAATTGTTTTGAGATATGAGCATGGTGATATTAGAGTCATGCTAGTGTAGTAGTTGTGAATTTGAGAAATACTTGTGTTAAAGTTTGTGATTCCCGTAGCATGCACGTATGGTGAACCGTTATGTGATGAAGTCGGAGCATGATTTATTTATTGATTGTCTTCCTTTTGTGTGGCGGTCGGGGACGAGCGATGGTCTTTTCCTACCAATCTATCCCCCTAGGAGCATGCGCGTAGTACTTTGTTTCGATAACTTGTAGATTTTTGCAATAAGCATATGAGTTCTTTATGACTAATGTTGAGTCCATGGATTATACGCACTCTCACCCTTCCACCATTGCTAGCCTCTCTAATACCGCGCACCTTTCGCCGGTATCATACACCCACCATATACCTTCCTCAAAACAGCCACCATACCTACCTATTATGGCATTTCCATATCCATTCCGAGATATATTGCCATGCAAATTTCCACCATACCATTTATTATGACACGCTCCATCATTGTCATATTGCTTTGCATGATCATGTAGTTGACATTGTATTTGTGGCAAAGCCACCGTTCATAACTCTTTCATACATGTCACTCATGAGTCATTGCACATCCTTGCACATCACGGAGGCATTCATATAGAGTCATGTTTTGTTCTAAGAATCGAGTTGTAATTCTTGAGTTGTAAGTAAATAAAAGTGTGATGATCATCATTATTAGAGCATTGTCCCGGTGAGGAAAGGATGATGGAGACTATGATTCCGCCACAAGTCGGGATGAGACTCCGAACTAAAAAAAAAGAGGCCATAAAAAAGAGAAAATGCCCAAATAAAAATAATAAAAAAATGAGAGAAAAAGAGGGAAGGGACAATGCTACTATCCTTTTACCACATTTGTGCTTCAAAGTAGCACCATGATCTTCATGATAGAGAATCTCCTATGTTGTCACTTTCATATACTAGTGGGAATCTTTCATGATAGAACTTGGCTTGTATATTCCAATGATGGGATTCCTCAAAATGCCCTAGGTCTTCGTGAGCAAGCGAGTTGGATGCACACCCACTTAGTTTCTTTTTGAGCTTTCATACACTTATAGCTCTAGTGCATCCGTTGCATGGGAATCCCTACTCACTCACATTGATATCTATTGATGGGCATCTCCATAGCTCATTGAGACGCCTAGTTGATGTGAGACTATCTTCTCCTTTTTGTCTTCTCCACAACCACCATTCTATTCCACCTATAGTGCTATGTCCATGGCTCACGCTCATGTATCGTGTGAAGATTGAAAAAGTTTGAGAACATCAAAAGTATGAAACAATTGCTTGGCTTATCATCGGGGTTGTGCATGATTTAAATATTTTATGTGATGAAGATAGAGCATAGCCAGACTATATGATTTTGTAGGGATAGCTTGCTTTGACCATGTTATTTTGAGAAGACATGATTGCTTTGTTAGTATGCTTGAAGTATTATTGTTTTCATGTCAATATTAAACTTTTTTTTTGAATCTTATGGATCTGAATATTCTTGCCACAATAAATAAGATTACATTAATAAATATGTTAGGTAGCATTCCACATCAAAAATTCTGTTTTTATCATTTACCTACTCGAGGACGAGCATGAATTAAGCTTGGGGATGCTGATACGTCTCCAACGTATCTATAATTTGATTGTTCCATGCAATTATATTATTTGTTTTGGATGTTTATGGGCTTTATTAAACACTTTTATATTATTTTTGGGACTAACCTATTAACCCAGAGCCCAGTGCCAGTTTCTGTTTTTCTCCTTGTTTCAGTGTTCCGCAGAAAAGGAATATCAAACAGAGTCCAAACATAATGAAACCTTCGTGAGAGTTATTTTTGGAACGGAAGAAATCCAAAAGACTTGGAGTGTACGTAAGGGAAGCAACGAGGAAGGCACGAGGCAAGGGGGCGCGCCCTCCACCCTCGTGGGCCCCTCATGGCTCCCCTGATGTATTTCTTCCGCCTATATATATCCATATAACCTAAAAACATCGAGGATGAGAATAGATCGGGAGTTCCGCCGTCGCAAGCCTCCGTAGCCACCAAAAACCAATCGGGACCCTGTTCCGGCACCCTGCCGGAGGGGGGAACCCTCACCGGTGGCCATCATCATCATCCCAGTGATCTCCATGACGAGGAGGGAGTAGTTCTCCCTCGGGGCTAAGGGTATGTACCAGTAGCTATGTGTTTGATCTCTCTCTCTCTCTCTCTCTCTCTTGTGTTCTTGATTCCGCACGATCTTGATGTATCGCGAGCTTTGCTATTATAGTTGAATCTTATGATGTTTCTCCCCCTCTACTCTCTTGTAATGGATTGAGTTTTCCCTTTGAAGTTATCTTATCGGATTGAGTATTTAAGGATTTGAGAACCCTTGATGTATGTCTTGCCGTGCTTATCTGTGGTGACAATGGGATATCACGTGATTCACTTGATGTATGTTTTGGTGATCAACTTGCAGGTTCCGCCCATGAACCTATGCATAGGGGTTGGCACACATTTTCGTCTTGACTCTCCGGTAGAAACTTTGGGGCACTCTTTGAAGTACTTTGTGTTGGTTTGAATAGATGAATCTGAGATTGTGTGATGCATATCGTATAATCATACCCACGGATACTTGAGGTGACATTGGAGTATCTAGGTGACATTAGGGTTTTGGTTGATTTGTATCTTAAGGTGTTATTCTAGTATGAACTCTATGATAGATTGATCCGAAAGAATAACTTTGAGGTGGTTTCGTACCCTACAATAATCTCTTCGTTCGTTCTCCTCTATTAGTGACATTGGAGTGACTCCTTGTTGCATGTTGAGGGATAGTTATATGATCCAGTTACGTTATTATTGTTGAGAGAACTTGCACTAGTGAAAGTATGAACCCTAGGCCTTGTTTCAACGCATTGCAATACCATTTGTGCTCACTTTTATCATCAGTTACCTTGCTGTTTTTATATTTTCAGATTACAAAAACCTATATCTACCATCCATATTGCACTTGTATCACCATCTCTTCGCCGAACTAGTGCACCTATAGAATTTACCATTGTATTGGGTGTGTTGGGGACACAAGAGAATCTTTGTTATTTGGTTGCAGGGTTGCTTGAGAGAGACCATCTTCATCCTATGCCTCCCACGGATTGATAAACCTTAGGTCATCCACTTGAGGGAAATTTGCTACTGTCCTACAAACCTCTGCACTTGGAGGCCCAACAACGTCTACTAGAAGAAGGTTGTGTAGTAGACATCAGACTTGAAGAAGTTCAAAATGAATCAGTCAAAGAAAGGATTCTTTCCTGTGTTACAAGGTGTGAAATTAAGTCAGACTCAATGCCCGACCACTGCAGAAAATAGAGTGAAAATGAAAGTCATTCCCTATGCCTGAGCCATAGGTTATATCATGTATGCTATGCTGTGTACCAGACCTGATGTGTGCCTTGCTATATGTTTAGCAGGGAGGTACCAAAGTAATCCAGGAGTGGATCACTGGACAGCGGTCAAGAACATCCTGAAGTACCTGAAAAGGACTAAGGATATGTTTCTCATTTATGGAGGTGACAAAGAGCTCGTCGTAAATGGTTACGTCGATGCTAGCTTTGACACTGATCCGGATGACTCTAAGTCACAAGCCGGATACGTATTTATATTGAATGGTGGAGCTGTCAGTTGGTGCAGTTCGAAGCAGAGCGTCGTGGCGGGATCTACGTGTGAAACGGAGTACATAGCTGCTTCGGAAGCAGCAAATGAAGGAGTGTGGATGAAGGAGTTTATATCTGATCTAGGTGTAATACCTAGTGCATCGGGTCCAATGAAAATCTTTTGTGACAATACTGGTGCAATTGCCTTGGCAATGGAATCCAGATTTCACAAAAGAACCAAACACATCAAAAGACGCTTCAACTCCATCCGTGATCAAGTCAAGGAGGGAGACATATAGATTTGCAAAATACATATGGATCTGAATGTTGTAGAGCCGTTGACTAAGCCTCTTCCACGAGCAAAACATGATCAGCACCAAGACTCCATGGGTGTTAGAATCATTACTATGTAATCTAGATTGTTGACTCTAGTCCAAATGGGATACTGAAGGAAATATGCCCTAGAGGCAATAATAAAGTTGTTATTTTATATTTCCTTATATCATGATAAATGTTTATTATTCATGCTAGAATTGTATTAACCGGAAACATGATACATGTGTGGATAGATAGACAAAACATCGTGTCCCTACCAAGCCTCTACTAGACTAGCTCGTTAATCAAAGATGGTTAAGTTTCCTAACCATAGACATGTGTTGTCATTTGATCAATGGGATCACATCATTAGGAGAATGATGTGATGGACAAGACCCATTCGTTAGCTTAGCATATTGATCGTTCAGTTTTATTGCTATTGCTTTCTTCATGTCAAATACATATTCCTTCGACTATGGGATTATGCAACTCCCGGATACCGGAGGAATACCTTGTGTGCTATAAAACGTCACAATGTAACTGGGTGATTATAAAGATGCTCTACAGGTATATCCTAAGGTGTTTGTTGGGTTGGCATAGATCGAGATTGGGATTTGTCACTCCGAGTATCGGAGAGGTATCTCTGGGCCCTCTTGGTAATGCACATCATAAGAATCCTTGGAAGCAATGTGACTCAAGAGTTAGTTGCGGGATGATGCATTATGGAACGAGTAAAGAGACTTACCGGTAACGAGATTGAACTAGGTATGAAGATACCGATGATCGAATCTCGGGCAAGTAACATAAGTAACATACCCATGACAAAGGGAATAATGTATGTTGTCATTATGGTTCGACCGATAAAGATCTTCGTAGAATATGTATGAACCAATATGAGCATCTAGGTTCCGCTATTGGTTATTGGCTGGAGAGGTGTCTCGGTCATGTCTACATAGTTCTCGAACCCGTAGGGTCCGCACGCTTAACGTTCGATGACGATTTTGTATTATATGAGTTATGTGATTTGGTGACCGAATGTTGTTCGGAGTCCGGGATGAGAACACAGACATGACAAGGAGTCTCGAAATGGTCGAGAGGTAAAGATTCATATATAGGACGATGATATTCGAACACCGGAGGTGTTCCGGGGTGTACCAGGTACATATCGGAGTACCTGGGGGGGGGGGTTACCAGAACCACCTAAGGGAATAATGGGCCTTATGGGCCATAGGAGGGGAGCACACCAGCCCACAAGGGGTGCCGCCCCCTGTTGGAGAACGTTGTAATAATTCAAAAAAATTCCTACGTGTCACCAAGATCAATCTAGGAGATGCTAGCAACGAGAGAGAGGGAGTGCATCTTCATACCCTTGAAGATCGCTAAGCGGAAGAGTTACAAGAACGCGGTTGATGGAGTCGTACTCGCGGCGATTCAAATCACGGAAGATCCAATCAAGCACTGAACGGACGACGCCTCCGCATTCAACACACATACAGCCCGGGGACGTCTCCTCCTTCTTGATCCAGCAAGGGGAGAGGAGAAGTTGAGGGAGAACTCCGACAGCACGACGGCGTGGTGGTGGTGGAGCTCGTGGTTCTTCGGCAGGGCTTCGCCAAGCACTACGGAGGAGGGGGAGGTGTTGGAGAGGGGGAGGGCTGCGCCAGGGGAAGGGTGCGGCTGCCCTCCCACTATATATAAGGGAAAGGGAGAGGGGGGGGGGTTCCCTAGGGGGCGGCGGCTAGGGCAGATTGGATCTCCCTAGGGAAACCCTAGGAAGACTTGCCCCCCAAGCCAAGGAGGTGGAGGCTTGCCTCCCAAGCCAGGTAGAGGCGCCCCACCTCCCCAAGTAACGTGGGAAAGGGCGTGGGGGCGCACAACGCCTTAGTGGGCTGGTTTGCCCCCTCCCCTTGGCCCATGAGGCCCTGCAACACTTGCTGGGCCCCCGAAACACCTTTCGGTCATGCTAGCCATTGCCTTGTACCCCCGGAACACTTCCGGACTTCAATACCCTTCGTCCAATATATCGATCTTCACCTCCGGACCATTCCAGAACTCCTCGTGACGTTCGAGATCTCATCCGGGACTCTGGATTACCTTCGGTAACCACATACTATTCCCATTACAACTCTAGCGTCACCGAACCTTAAGTGTGTACACCATACTGGTTCGGGAACCATGCAGACATGACCGAGACACCTCTCCGCCTATAAACAATAGCGGATCTGGATACCCATATTGGCTCCCACATGTTCCACGATGATCTCATCGGATGAACCACGATGTCGGGGATTCAATCAATCCCGTATACAATTCCCTTTGTCTATCGGTATGTTACTTGCCCGAGATTCGATCGTCGGTATCCCTATACCTTGTTCAATCTCGTTACCGGCAAGTCTCTTTACTCGTTCCGTAACGCATGATCCCGTGGCTCTCTTATTAGTCACATTGAGCTCATTATGATGATGCATTACCGAGTGGGCCCAGAGGTACCTCTTCGTCACACGGAGTGACAAATCCCAGTCTCGATTCGTGCCAACCCAACAGACACTTTCAGAGACACCTATAGTGCACCTTTATAAGCATTCCTACGGTATCCGGGAGTTGCACAATCTCATCACTACAAGAAATATGTCAACTTATGACCACCACTATTGGTCACTGAAAGGTCACAAATTTCCATTTATGACCTTTTTGTGACCAAAAACAGAAGGTCAAAAGCTGGCCGTCAGAATCGACTATAGCGACTTTTCTTCCGAATGGTCAAAGACGCTATTTACCAAAATATTCCTCTTGTGGCGTTTTGGTCACTAGCAACCTCCCCAGACCACGTAGGCATCCAAAGCGTGGCAAGTGTCGATGTGGCACAAGATTTAGCCCGGTCCAATTCGATTTTCTACATGGGCCGAGCCCAACAATTCAGCCTATTTGTGTTTTTTTTGTCTGTCAATTTTTGGTTGGGTACATGGGCCTAGCAAGCAATTCAGCCTTTTTATTTTCTGGGTCGTGGCCTTTTTGGCTCAATAATTAATTTTTTTAAGACGGATCCAATAGTCAAATGGGTCCTAATTGAGTGGGTCCCAATGGTCAGGGTCAGATTCTTCAGATTTCAATTTTCTAGTAAATAAAAACAAATATTTAAATCAGAACAGATTGAAAAGAGAAGTAATACTTCAAACCGATCAAACAACCAAATTTGGTAAATTACAATCAAACATAGTTCACACCACGTTTATAATCGAACATACTTCACATCGTGTTTACAGCCACCAAGAACACAACTAAATTGAGTGTTTCAACTAAATATCTATAAAGTATAACTAGCTCCAATGAGCTAGAACTAAATGCTTCTTCACCTTTTCATCCTAGAGCTTATGCATTTAAACATGAACGAACGCCAGCATCTACATGTTATAGAACAAAAAAATGGATAGGGACAAAATAAAAGCAATCAATGAAACAAAACAAGACTGCACCATATCACAGGAAGTTCCATATGAGCTAGAATATGGCCAACTGCACTCACTGCTCATACATGGATATATGCCTACTAATATTAACATACTGATCTAATACAGAGCATAGGCATCATGCATACCCTAAGCATATACAAACAGATGGTATTCAAGATGATGTGCTGCATATGCAAAATAAATCAAGAAACTACAACAGGAAACAGGAAACAGAGCCTCAAAGTGTTCACTTGTCATGTTTTGTCCGCCATTATGAGATCGACACGCATGAAGCAAACAAACATGATTGCTTTATTCCTTTTGGATTAAAACAGGAATATGGTGTTCCACCTTATACTACAACATCATCAGGATTAAAACAACACATTTATAGTCAGAGTGCTGGATGAGACAAATATCAATTGAAACCAACTAGAACAGTGAGCCAGGATAATTAGCGGCAGGAAAATAATGGTACATTCACAAATTAAGTTCAGGAAAATATCACCACATGTATCAAGATACATGCAGCAATAGTATCATTGAGTACAAAGAAACAAAGCAGGTTGACCCATATAAGTCACCGCTCTAAAGAAAGAAAGAAAGAAAGAACAAGTTTAGCTAGCTATGTATTCATAGTTGAGAGCTAAGCAATTTGTTTGTTTATGTCAGAATCGATGCACCTAGTACAAGAAACAAGCAAAGTGAAACAGTATTGACCAATTCGATGGCAATACAAGCTAAGCAACTTAGCTAGTAGGTGACCATCCAATCCATGATGCAAAGAAGAAAGCGCAAATATGATATGATGTGAAGAAGAAGCTATTTGGAGAGGTTGAGGATGAAACCAAAATTACAAACCATTGTTGGACCTCACATCACCACTGTTTTATCGCTTTATAAACAACCGAAACTATGCAAGAGAGCGGTGGACAGTAAAAGAATTATCAAGCAGCAAAAAAACAGCAGCGTGGCCATCAACTCATAGCCTCAAGAAAGAAAGAACCAATAGGGTCAGCTACTTATTTATTCAGAATTGAGAGTTGAGCAATCATCGAAAACTAAAGATACCGCTTAGCTAACTAAATAACACATCATTCACCACAAGGTATAATTCGACTATAATATAAGCAAAGAACTAAAGACACTACGTACTTAGAACTCAATTAAAAGTGAGAATGATTTATGCAAACAATCTGATTTTATTTATTTACATTAGTAAAAACAAGTCTATCAGGTAAGATCAAGAACACTAATACTAACACAGACATATCTTCCTTTATGTGAACAAGTGTGCTTCCTTCATTAATTAGTAGTAATTGTTCCATGCTAATACAAGCACACACGCCCTGCCTATCAAGTCCTGAATCTAATTAAATCGCACCATGGACATGTCATATCACCAAGGCAAGTACTAGTAAATCTTTGCACCATTTTTCGATAGATAAAATGTAGTTGTACTCATCCTAACTAGCGTTGTGTAGCAGCGCTAGAAGAAAGGCGGTTTTCAGTATACTACATGGCGTGTCAAAAAAATTCCAAATTTCTATTATGTTATTTCCAAGTACCAAACGCAAGCTACAGAACGAATCACATAACTGCTATAGTGATTCTATCCAGATTCTGAAACCATGTGGAAGTATAAATGAATCTTCAATATCCATTATTTAAACTGATCAGATTGTTAACTATTGCTGAATGCCGAACCATTTAGATCGTTAACTATCGCTGAAGAACAAAAACAACATGTAAAATGCCACCATCAGATCAGAACTCACGTAAACCTACAGACCAGGAAAATGCATCACAAGTTGTATGCTCACCTTGTCACTTAAACCTACAGACCGGATCAGCACGACAGCGGTTGCTCATCCGCCATGCCTTTGAAGATGAGGAACCTGAGCAACTCAAAATTGAAGTATATGAAGCTCCCCTTGCTGTGCGTGAAGTAGCAGCCGAAGCTGCAGCCCACCACGCACTGCCACCCCGGGCCATGGATCGTGTCAAACTCCTACAGTGCAGCAGTCCAAATCAGATCCAATCATTCAGCAGCACTTGCGCAGCTAACTGCTGGTTTATGTTCAAGTACATCGTTCTTTCTCTTGTAAGACTGTCTCTAGCTTGTTACTTGCAAATTCAGAGGCTATAGATTTGGGGGCGGTATTGGCAAGTTTCTCACCTTCTTGATGTGCGTCGTGATGCTCAAGCGATGAGGACGTCGAAGCGGTCGAGCGCCTCGGACGCCGCCGACATGGCTGCAGCTGCATC
Source organism: Aegilops bicornis (assembly GCA_021605145.1). Taxonomy (NCBI): domain Eukaryota; kingdom Viridiplantae; phylum Streptophyta; class Magnoliopsida; order Poales; family Poaceae; genus Aegilops; species Aegilops bicornis. The sequence goes on along the minus strand of CM038674.1, from coordinate 603,527,666 downwards.
TTGGTCGGCATGTCGGTGTCCTCCACTGCCGCTTTCCCTTCCAAAGATCCTGCCGCCGAGTGGACGAACAGCCGCGCACATGGACCGGAGGTTGGGGGGAATAGCCGCTACAAGCACAGAGAGTGAAAGAGGGGGGATAGAGACGAACCACCACCGTACCAAATCAAGAAAAAAACTGAAATCTGAGAGGGGAGATGGGTCGGACCTTGAGGAGCAGAGGGAGATTTGGGAGACCGTGATGGATTTGGGAGGGGGAGACCATCCTGGTCGCCATGGGAGGGCTCGCCGGAGAGGAGATCGCTGCTGCCGGCGCGCATCCTTGCAGATTGACGAAGAACCGGTCGTCCTCGAGCAGATCAAGGCCATCCCGGAGATGGATCGGCGCTTGAGGGCTCGGGATTCACCGGAGCAGCGCCGGATCGAGGTTGAGGCGACCGAAACCCTAGCCACCACATGCTAGGGATTCGGGCTCCCCCTGCCATGGCCATGGTCATGGGTAGGAGTTGGGCTTGAGCCGGGTTGGATCTCGAGGCGGCTGGCCGGGCTGGTTGAGAGAGGAGGTCGCCACGGCCAGTGGGATCGGGGGAGAGGATTGGATCGAATCGTGGGAGGTGCGGCGTCGCGACAGAGAAGACTTGGAAGGGGAGAGGAGGAGAAGGGAGCGAGGAAAGAAAGGAGGCGGGGGAGTGGATGGAAAATGACTAGGGTTTCGAAGTTAGTGTGGAAGGGTTGAGGACAGCCGTTGGATCCGCGAGCATCGGACGGCGTATGATGCACGATCCGCGTGAGAGGTCCACGGACCAATCAGAGTGCAGTATGATGTTGTGACCATCTAAATAGGTCATAGTTGCCTAAAAATAATGCATTAAAATTATGTCAGCTATTTTATGACTTGAGAAATTCAAAAAGAAAATGGAAAACCTTCTCATTGTGTCACTAAAACGTGAACAAGTTTTCATAAAAAAAATAACAAACATGAAAATGGATAAATATCTTTAAAAAGGTGTCGTGAGACATGAGTTTTTTTGGCAAAAAAGATATTTTCCATTTTTCGAATCCCTGAAATGAGTTTTTTTGTGAAGGACCTATAATATATATGTTGACAAATTGGATCAAATCAATTTTTTAAAATATTAGGCCATATTTAATGCACAATTGACCAAATGGTTGGGTCTAAAAAGTTTTGATCCACCTCTCATGAAAAAGACAAATTTCCGCCGATTCAGCTGGAAGTGGGTCAAATTTGAACTGTAGCTACCTTGTAGTTTGCTCTTTATTTTTTTCCAAAACTAATTTCTAGGTACATAAGTATCTATTTAATCAGAGAAACACCAAAAAAATTCCAAGATTCAACCACTAGCTAGGAACGATCATTCCCGCTTTTGACCGCATTTTGAAATAGGCATAAAAATTCAAAAATCAAAAAATTGGGAAACCTTCGCATTGTGTCATTATATGTGGCCAAGTTCCCAGGAAAAATAATAAACTTGTAATACGGCAATTATTTAAAAAAAGTGTTCTCAGAAACGAGCTATCACGTGTGGAGATCAATGGCTTTCAAGCGAAATGATTAATCTTATGGCCACATTCATGGCATAGTTTGTTCAAATGATCTCATATTGTTCACAAGGGTGCATATTGGAATGACAAACAATGTTGCCTAAGGAAGTTTTCATTTTCTTTGGACGAAAAAACCATTTTCCATTTTTCGAGTGCCCAACAGGAGGTTTTTTTGTGAAGGACCTCCCAAATAATTGTTGCAAAATTGGACCAAATCATTTTTCTAAAATACTAGGCCATATTTAATGCACAATTGACCAAATGGTTGGGTGTAAAAAGTTTTGATCCACCTCTCGTGAAAAAGGCAAATTGTCGTCGATTCAAATTTGAAGCAGGTCAAATTTGAACTGTAGCTGCCTCATAGTTTTCTCTTTATTTTTTACTTAAATAATTTCTAGGTACATACGTATCTATTTAATCAGAGAAACACCAAAAATTCCAAGATTCAACCACTAGCTAGGAACGGTCAAGCCCGCCGCTTTTGACCGCATTTTGAAACGGGCATAAAAAATTCAAAAAATCAAAAATTGGAAAACCTTCTCATTGTGTCATTATATGTGAACAAGTTTCCAGGAAAAATAATAAACTTGTAATACGGTAATTATTTTAAAAAAAGTGTTCTCAGAAATGAGCTATCAAGTGTGAAGATTCATGGCTTTCAAGCCAAATGATCAATCTTATGGCCACATTCATGGCATAGTTTGTTCAAATGATCTCATATTGTGCACAAGGGTGCATATTGGAATGGCAAACAATGTTGCCTAAGGAAGTTTTCATTTTCGCTGGACTTAAAAAATCATTTTCCATTTTTCGAGTGCCCGAAAGGAGGTTTTTTTGTGAAGGAACTACCAAATAATTGTTGCAAAATTGGACCAAATAATTTTTCTAAAATACTAGGCCATATTTAATGCACAATTGACAAAATGGTTAGGTGTCAAAATTTTTGATCCACCTCTGGTGAAAAAGACAAATTCCGCCCGATTCAGGTTGGAAGCGGGTCAAATTTGAACCTAAATGCCTCATAGTTTGCTATTTATTTTTTCAAAAAATCATTTCTAGTTACATAAGGACCTATTTAATCATAAATACATGGTTTGGTGGCGATACGTCGAGGTTTGGGCGGTGGCCGAGGGCCCCAACTCTAGAGCGTGTAAACTCAAGATGCCCGCCAAGCGTGGTCACCAGCGTGACCGTATGCGTTGCCATGTGTTCTGGGCGGCCTAGGCATGTCTAGTGGGTTGGGCACTCCCCAGGTTGGTGCTAGGAAGAAAATTACAACATAAGATTCTCACGAGGAGACCAATCGATGCTCAAACATGAATTAGCAGCCAAGTGTTTGATTAGAGGTACGGGAAATGTTCATGGCTAATGGGCGTGAGTTTTGGCTGAGGATGATCAGTTACTAAGAAGACCGTTTTCACAAATTTTCAGCTCAAAAGGAGGAGCCTAGGTGGTACTTGCTTTGCAAACCACCACACCGGACATAAATCTGAAAGTTGAAGCTCGGCTCAAAATAATGAATGGATTGAGCTGGCATTTGGTGGAGGATGGTTATTTGGGCATAGGAAAGCACTCAGAAAATGGATACTATTTGAACATGCCAAAGTGGTACTTCCTTCACAAACTATTACTCTGAGCAGAATAGGAAAATGAATATTTTGAATTATTTTTGAACTAGGCAAGGAAGGTTTTTACATATTTGACGAAGATATGACCCAAAGAATTTATGAGATTTTTTGGGAATTTTGGGAATGATAGAAATATAGGTTGCTTCACAACCTAGGGCAAACTGCCACATGGACATGACACATAGGCAAAACTGATGAGGTGACGCCTAGTCATAGCAACCCACCACAATTTACAAGGCTATGACCATCTATATTGGTCGTTAACAACTAGAAATAAGGCAATGGACTAGCAATCGTTAGCTTTATGACCATTTCATGTAAGGAAATTATGACCTTTCCGACCAAAATGGTCGCAATGGTTTAGGGTTTGGAGCCCCTCGAACAGCTTTTGACCAATTGGTCTCAAATGGTCATAAATCTATGACCAATTCTTCCAGGGTCACTGACAGAAGGTCATAAGTTGACATATTTCTTGTAGTGCATGGTCTAAGGAAACGATACTTGACATTGGAAAAGCTCTAGCAAAACGAACTACACGATCTTGTGCTATGCTTAGGATTGGGTCTTGTCCATCACATCATTCTCCTAATGATGTGATCCTGTTATCAACAACATCCGATGTCCATGGTCAGGAAACCATAACCATCTATTGATCAATGAGCTAGTCAACTAGAGGCTCACTAGTGACATGTTGTGATATATGTATTCACACATGTATTACGGTTTCTGGTTAATACAGTTATAGCATGAACAATGTATAATTATCATGAACAAGGAAATATAATAATAACCATTTTATTATTGCCTCTAGGGCATATTTCCAACAGTCTCCCACTTGCACTAGAGTCAATAATCTAGTTACATTGTGATGAATCGAACACCCATAGAGTTCTGGTGTTGATCATGTTTTGCTCGTGGAAGAGGTTTAGTCAACGGATCTGCGATATTCAGATCTGTATGCACTTTACAAATATCTATGTCTGCATCTTGAATATATTCACGAATGGAATTGAAGCGACGCTTTATATGCCTGGTCTTCTTGTGAAACATGGGCTCCTTGGCAAGGGCAATAGCTCGATGTTGTCACGTAAGAGAGTCATCGAACTTTGACGCATTGGGGATAACTCCTAGGTCGGTGATGAACTCCTTCATCCAGACTTCTTCCTATGCTGCCTCCGAGGCTGCTATATACTCCGCTTCACATGTAGATCCCGCCACGACGCTTTGCTTGCAACTGCACCAGCTGACTGCCCCACCATTCAAAATGTACATGTATCCGGTTTGTGACTTGAGTCATCCAGATCATGTCGGGCTAGCATCGACGTAACCCTTTACGATGAGCTCTTCGTCACCTCCACAACGAGAAACATATCCTTAGTCCTTTTCGTGTACTTCAGGATATTCTTGACCGCTGTCCAAAGGTTCCATACCGGGATTACTTTAGTACCTCCCTACCAAACTTACGACAAGGTTCACATCAGTGTCCGTACACAAAGATGGCATACATAATAGACCCTATGGTCGAGGCATAGGGATGACACTCATCTTTTCTCTATCTTCTGCAGAGGTTGGGCATTGAGCCGTGCTCAATCTCACACCTTGTAATACAGGCAAGAACCCTTTCTTGGACTGATCCATATTGAACTTCTTCAATATCTTGTCAAGGTATGTGCTTTGTGAAAGATCAATGAGGCGTCTCGATCTATCTCTATATATCTTGATGCCTAATATGTAAGCACTTCTCCAAGGTCCTTCATTGAAAAACACTTATTCAAGTAGGCCTTTATGCTTTCCAAAAATTCTATATCATTTCCCATCAATAGTATGTCATCCACATATAATATGAGAAATGCTACAGAGCTCCCACTCACTTTCTTGTAAACACAGGCTTCTCTATAAGTCTGCATAAACCCAAACGCTTTGATCATTTCATCAAAGCGAATGTTCCAACTCCGAGATGCTTGCACCAGCCCATATATGGAGCGCTGGAGCTTGCATACCTTGTCAGCATTCTTAGGATCAACAAAACCTTCCGGCTGCATCATATACAATTCTTTCTTAAGGAAACCATTAAGGAATGCCGTTTTGACGTCCATTTGCCATATCTCATAATCGTAGAATTTGGCAATTGCTAACATGATTCAGACGGACATCAGCTTCGCTACGGGTGAGAAGGTCTCATCGTAGTCATCCCCGTGAACTTGTCGATAACCCTTAGCAACAAGCCTAGCCTTATAGATGGTCATATTACCATCCGCGTCAGTCTTCTTCTTAAAGATCCATATATTCTCTATGGCTTGCCGAGCATCGGGCAAGTCTGTCAAAATCCATACTTCGTTTTCATACATGGATCCTATCTCGGATTTCATGGCTTCAAGCCATTTGTTGGAATCCGGGCCCGCCATCGCTTCTTCATAGTTCAAGGTTCACCGTTGTTGTCTAACAACATGATTTCCGTGACAGGTTATCGTACCACTCGGTGTGGAACGTGTCCTTGTGGACCTATGAAGTTCAAGAGAACCTTGATCCAAGTTTCATGATCATCATCATTAACTTCCTCTCTGGCGGTGCAGGCACCATAGAAACATCTTCCCGAGCTGCGCTACTTTCCGGTTCAAGAGGTAGTACCTCATCAAGTTCTACTTTCGACCCACTTACTTCTTTCGAGAGAAACTCTTTCTCTAGAAAGGATCCATTCTTGGCAACAAAGATCTTGCCTTCGGATCTGAGGTAGAAGGTATACCCAATAGTTTCCTTAGGGTATCCTATGAAGACGCATTTTTCCAACTTGGGTTCGAGCTTTTCAGGTTGAAGTTTCTTGACATAAGCATTGCATCCCCAAACTTTCAGAAACGACAACTTAGGTTTCTTTCCAAACCATAATTCATATGGTGTCGTCTCAACGGATTTCGACGGAGCCCTATTTAAAGTGAATGCGGCAGTCTCTAAAGCATAAGAGCATCTCCAGCCGTTGAGCTCCCCAGGAGAAGTGTTTTCGCCGCTTGGGGGGGCTGCCGGCGGAAAGTTTAGCCCGCGGGTGAAGAAATTAATAGTCGTTGCCCCCCAATGGCTCGCCTCTCCTCTGCCACGGCCATGCCGCCTCCACCTGCTTCTGCTTCTCCTCTCCACCTCACCGGCAGCAGCGGCAGCCGGCTCCGCATCTTCGGCCGCGCGTTCCCAGGCCGCGTCCGCTCGCTCGCGCCCGCTTGCCGGCCGCGCTCGCCCGGCCGCGTGCTCCTACGTTCCCAGGCCGCGTCCGCTCGCTGGCATGAAATTGCAGGCTGTTCAGAGGAATGGTTCCTCTTTGGGGGCGGCAGATTCCTTGTAAGTACTACTCCTATATGCTTTCTTCTTTTCAAATTGATTGAACTTGAAAACAAAATGTAGCCTGACTGAATTATCTGAACCTTGGACCAGTGCAGCAAGCCTCTGCAGCTCGGAGATGTACGTCGAGCCCTGCAACAGCTGCTGAGCACAACTGAACTGATGAGATGAAGTCTGTTTGCTCGTTTGCCCAGGTTGTGCCCTGCTCGCCGGCCACGCTCGCCCGTCCGTGCCCACCGCACGGGAATGTGCGCGCGTTGCAGACCCGTGCACCACCGCGGTCTCCGAGCATGGAGGCCCCCGCTGAAGCAGCCGCCCAGGGGTGCGTCGAGGACGCGGCCCTCGCCCGCCTCACCCTCGCCAACAAAAACGCCACGGCCATGGCGCTCGCTGTCGCCGTGTGCAACCACGGTTCTTGGGGAGGTCAGATACCCGCTGCGCCACCACCTGCACAGGCTGCATGCCGCCGCGCCACAGGAGGCCAACACCGCCGCGGCTGGAGCTTGGCGTGGTGAGGGTGTGCGGCGGCCAGCAACGAGACGGCAGCAAGGAGGCGAGCGCGGTGCGGCGCGGCTTCATGCGGAGAGAGAGAGAGAGGAGATTGATGTTGTTTGCATGCAAGTGGTGGGCGAAAAAGGAGGAGAGATATAGTAGAGAGAGGTTGACTGGTGGGTTATCTGCATGCACATAATAGCGCCGGGCGTCCCAGGTGACCCCCGATGGGCTGGGTTTGCCCTGGGACCGCTGGGGCTATTTTTGCCCAAAACCAGTGAAAAACGACGTTGTGGGGGTGTGACTGGGAGCTTTTTTAACCGCCAGCGCCTAAAAAGTGGCTTGGGGTGTCTTGGGGGCCCTAGTGGAGATGCTCTAACCCCAAAATGATAGCGGTAGATCGATAAGAGACATCATAGATCACACCATATCCAATAGAGTGCGATTATGATGTTCGTGTTGGAAATATGCTCTAGAGGCAATAATAAATTAGTTATTATTATTATATTTCCTTGTTCATGATAATCGTTTATTATCCATGCTATAATTGTATTGATAGGAAACTCAGATACATGTGTGGATACATAGACAACACCATGTCCCTAGTAAGCCTCTAGTTGACTAGCTCGTTGATCAATAGATGGTTACGGTTTCCTGACCATGGACATTGGATGTCATTGATAACGGGATCACATCATTAGGAGAATGATGTGATGGACTAGACCCAATCCTAAGCCTAGCACAAAGATCGTGTAGTTCGTATGCTAAAGCTTTTCTAATGTCAAGTATCATTTCCTTAGACCATGAGATTGTGCAACTCCCGGATACCGCAGGAATGCTTTGGGTGTACCAAATGTCACAACGTAATTGGGTGGCTATAAAGGTGCACTACGGGTATCTCCGAAAGTGTCTGTTGGGTTGGCACGAATCGAGATCGGATTTGTCACTCCGCAGACGGAGAGGTATCTCTGGGCCCACTCGGTAGGACATCATCATAATGTGCACAATGTGACCAAGGGGTTGATCACGGGATGATGTGTTACGGAACAAGTAAAGAGACTTGCCGGTAACGAGATTGAACAAGGTAGCGGGATACCGACGATCGAATCTCGGGCAAGTACTATACCGGTAGGCAAAGGGAATTGCATACGGGATTGCTTGAATCCTTGACATCGTGGTTCATCCGATGAGATCATCACGGAACATGTGGGAGCCAACATGGGTATCCAGATCCATTGTTGGTTATTGACCGGAGAACGTCTCGGTCATGTCTGCATGGTTCCCGAACCCGTAGGGTCTACACAGTTAAGGTTCGGTGACGCTAGAGTTGTTATGGGAAATAGTATGTGGTTACCGAAGGTTGTTCGGAGTCCCGGATGATATCCCGAACATGACTAGGAGCTCCGGAATGGTCCGGAGGAGAAGATCGGTATATTGGACGAAGGGTATTGGAGTCCGGAATTGTTCCGGGGTTACCAGGTGATGACCAGCGTGTCCGAAAGGGGTTTCGGAGGCCCCGGCAAGCTTTGGGGGGCTTATGGGCCAAGGGAGGGCACATCAGCCCACTAAGGGGCTGAGCGCCCTCCCACCCCATCTCACGTAACTGGAGAGGTGGGGCGCCACCCCTAGGGCAGCCGCCTCCCGGCTTGGGGGCAAGTTTCCTAGGGGGTGGGCGCCAAAACCCATCTAGGGTTTCCCCTATGGCCGCCGCCTCCCCTAGGAAACCCTAGGGCGCCTCCCCTCCTTCCTTCCCCTATATATAGTGAGAGAGAGAGAGGCAGCCGCACTTCCCTGGCGCAGCCCTCTCCCTCCTCCAACACCTCCTCCTCCTCCGTAGTGCTTGGCGAAGCCCTGCCGGAGAACCACGAGCTCCATCACAACCATGCCGTCGTGCTGTCAGAGTTCTCCCTCAACTTCTCCTCTCCCCTTGCTGGATCAAGAAGGAGGAGACTTCCACGGGCTGTAAGTGTGTTGAACGCGGAGGCACCGTTGTTCGGTGCTTAGATTGGAATCAACCGCGATCTGAATCGCTGCGAGTACGACTCCTTCATCCGCGTTCTTGTAACGCTTCCGCTTAGCGATCTAAAAGGGTATGTAGATGCACTCTCCTTCCCCTCGTTGCTAGATTACTCCATAGATTGATCTTGGTGTTGCTTAGAAAATTTTGAATTTCTGCTACGTCCCCCAACAGTGGCATCATGAGCTAGGTCTATGCGTAGTTTGTATGAACGAGTAGAACACAAGTTGTTGTGGGCGTTGATTTTGTTCAATATGCTTACTGTTACTAGTCCAATCTTGTTTCGACGGTATTGTGGGATGAAGCGACCTGGACCGACCTTACACGTACACTTATGTGAGACAGGTTCCACCGACTGACATGCACTTCTTGCATAAGGTGGCTAGCGGGTGCCAGTCTCTCCCACTTTATTCGGATCGGATTCGATGAAAAGGGTCCTTGTGAAGGGTAAATAGCAATTGACATATCACGTTGTGGTTTTTTCGTAGGTAAGAAACGTTCTTGCTAGAAACCCATAGCAGCCACGTAAAACATGCAAACAACAATTAGAGGACGTCTAACTTGTTTTTGCAGGGTATGCTATGTGATGTGATACGGCCAAAAGAATGTGATGAATGATATGTGATGTATGAGATTGATCATGTTCTTTTAATAGGAATCACGACTTGCATGTCGATGAATATGACAACCGGCAGGAGCCATAGGAGTTGTCTTAATTTATTGTATGACCTGCGTGTCAATGAACAACGCCATGTAATTACTTTACTTTATTTCTAAACCGTTAGCCATAGTAGTAGAAGTAATAGTTGGCGAGACAACTTCATGGAGACACGATGATGGAGATCATGATGATGGAGATCATGGTGTCATGCCGGTGACAATGATGATCATGGAGCCCCGAAGATGGAGATCAAAAGGAGCAAAATGATATTAGCCATATCATGTCACTTTTTGATTACATGTGATGTTTATCATGTTTATGCATCTTATTTGCTTAGAACGACGATAGTAAATAAGATGATCCCTCATTAAAATTTCAAGAAAGTGTTCCCCCTAATCGTGCACCGCTATGTAAAGTTCGTTGTTTCGAAGCACCACGTGATGATCGGGTGTGATAGATTCTAAAATTCACATACAACGGGTGTAAGCCAGATTTAGACACGCTAAACACTTGGGTTGACTTGACGAGCCTAGCATGTACAGACATGGCCTAGGAACACAAGAGACCGAAAGATCGAGCATGAGTCGTATGGTAGATACGATCAACATGAAGATGTTCACCGATGATGAACTTAATTATCCTGAACATAGTCAAAAGGTCTTTGCAAATTATGTCGTAAGCTCGCGCTTTAGTTCTACTGTTTTAAAAATGTTCCTATAGAAAAATTTAGTTGAAAGTTGTAGTAGCGATTATGCGGACTAGGTCCGTAAACTGAGGATTGTCCTCGTTGCTTGATAGAAGGCTTATGTCCTTAATGCACCGCTCAGTGTGCTGAACATCGAACGTCGTCTGTGGATGTTGCAAACATCTGATATACACGTTTTGATGACTACATGATAGTTCGGTAATGTTAAATGGTTTAGAATTGAGGCACCGAAGACCTTTTTGAAATGTCGCGTAACATATGAGATGTTTCGAGGGCTGAAATTGGGATTTCAGGCTCGTGCCCACGTCAAGAGGTATAAGACCTCCGACGAGTTTCTTAGCCTGCAAACTAAGGGAGAAAAGCTCAATCGTTGAGCTTGTGCTCGATTGTCCGAGTACAACAATCACTTGAATCGAGTGGGAGTTAATCTTCCAGATGAGATAGTGATGTTTCTCCAAAGTCATTGCCACTAAGCTGCTAGAGCTTCATGATGAACTATAACATATCAGGGATAGATATGATGATCCTTGAAATATTCGCGGTGTTTGACACTGCGAAAGTAGAAATCAAGTAGGAGCATCAAATTGTTGATGGTCGGTGAAACCACTAGTTTCAACAAGGGCAAGGGCAAGAAGGGATACTTCATGAAACGGCAAATCAGCTGCTTCTCTAGTGAAGAAACCCAAGGTTGAACCCAAACCCGAGACTAAGTGCTTCTGTAATAAGGGGAACAGCCACTGGAGCATAATTACCCTAGATACTTGGTAGATGAGAAGGCTGGCAAGGTCGATAGAAGTATATTGGATATACATTATGTTAATGTGTACTTTACTAGTACTCCTAGTAGCACCAGGGTATTAGATACCGGTTCGGTTGCTAAGTGTTAGTAACTCGAAATAAAAGGCTGCGGAGTAAACAGAGACTAGCTAAAGGTGAGCTGGCGATATGTGTTGGAAGTTTTTCCAAACTTGATGTGATCAAGCATCGCAAGCTCCCTCTACCATCGAGATTGGTGTTAAACCTAAATAATTGTTATTTGGTGTTTGCGTTGAGCATCGACATGATTTGATTATGTATATCGCAATACGGTTATTCATTTAAGGATAATAATGGTTACTCTGTTTATTTGAATAATACCTTCAATGGTCTTGCACCTATAATGAATGGTTTATTGAATCTCGATCGTAGTGATACACATGTTCATGCCAAAAGATATAAGATAGTAATGATAGTACCACCTACTTGTGGCAATCGCCATGTAAGTCATATTGGTATAAAACGCATGAAGAAGCTCCATGTTGATGGACCTTTGGACTCACTCGTTTTTGAAAAGTTTGAGACATGCGAACCATGTCTATTGGTGTATATGCACGAAGAAACTCCATGCAAATGGACCGTTTGGACTCACTTGATTTTGAATCACTTGAGACATGCAAATCATACCACATGGGAAAGATGACTGAAAGCCTCGTTTTCAGTAAAATGGAACAAGAAAGCAACTTGTTGGAAGTAATACATTTTGATGTGTGCAGTCCAATGAGTGTTGAGGCACGCAGTGGATATCGTTATGTTCTTATTTCACAGATGATTTGAGTAGATATTGAGTATATTTACTTGATGAAACACAAGTCTGAATTATTGAATGGTTCAAGTAATTTTAGAGTAAAGTTGAAGATCTTCGTGACAAGAGGATAAAATGTCTATGATATGATCATAGAGATGAATATTTGAGTTATGAGTTTTGGCACGCAATTAAGACATTGTGGAAATTGTTTCACAATTAATACCGCCTGGAACACCATAGTGTGATGGTGTGTCCGAACATCATAGTTGCACCCTATTGGATATGGTGCGTACCATGATGTCTCTTATCGAATTACCACTATCGCTCATGGGTTAGGCATTAGAGACAACCGCACTCACTTTAAATAGGGCACCACGTAATTCCGTTGAGACGACACCGTATGAACTATGGTTTTGAGAAACCTAAGTTGTCGTTTCTTAAGAGTTTGGGGCTGCGACGCTTATGTGAAAAAGGTTTCAGGCTGATGAGCTCGAAACCAAAGCGGATAAATACATCTTCATAGGACGCCCAAAACAGTTGGGTATACCTCCTAATTCAGATCCGAAAGCAATAGGGATTGTTTCTTGAATCAGTTCCTTTCTCGAGGAAAAGTTTGTCTCGAAAATTGAGTGGGAGGATGGTGGAGACTTGATAAGGTTATTGAACCATCACTTCAACCAGTGTGTAGCAGGGCATAAGAAGTTTTTCCTGTGGCACCTACACCAATTGAAGTGGAAGTTGATGATAGTGATCATGAAACTTCGGATCAAGTCACTACCGAACCTCGTATGGTGACAAGGATGCGTACTACTTCAAATGGTACAGTAATCATGTCTTGAAGGTCATGTTGCTAGATAACAATGAACCTACGAGCTATGGAGAAGCGATGGTGGGCCCGGATTCCGACAAATGGCTCGAGGCCATAAAATCTGAGAGAGGATGCATGTATGAAAACAAAGTGTAGACTTTGGCAGAACTACCCGATGGTCGTAAGGCTGTTGAGTACAGATGGATTTTAAAAGAAAGACGGACAATGATGGTAAGTATCACCATTAAGAAAGCTCGACTTGTCGTTAAGATGTTTTCCGACAAGTTCAAGGGGTTGATCACGGTGAGGCTTTCTCACCAGAAGCGATGCTAAGAGTCTGTTGGAATTGGATTAGCGATTCTTGCATTATTTATGAAATCTTGCAGATAGGATGTCAAAACATTGTTTCTCGACAATTTTCTTGAGGAAAGGTTGTATGTGATACAACCTGAAGGTTTTGTCAATCCTGAAAGATGCTAACAAGCATGCAAGGCTCCAGCAATCCTTCTAAGGACTGGAGTAAGCATCTCGGAGTTGGAATGTACACTTTGATGAGATGATCAAAGATTTTTGGGTTTATACAAAGTTTATGAGAAACTTGTATTTCCAAAGAAGTGAGTGGGAGCACTATAGAATTTCTGATGAGTATATGTTGTTGAAATATTGTTGATCAGAAATGATGTAGAATTTCTGGAAAGCATATAGGGTTATTTGAAAAGTGTTTTTCAATAGAAAACCTGGATTAAGCTGCTTGAACATTGAGCATCAAGATATATGAGGATAGATCAAAAACCGCTAAATGGTACTTTCAAATGAGCACATACCTTGACATGATCTTGAACGTGTTCAAGATGGATCAGTCAAAGAAGGAATTCTTGCCTGAGTTGTAAGGTATGAAGTTAAGAGTTAAAGCTCGACCACATGTAAGAGAGAGAAAGGACGAAGGTCATCCCCTATGCTTCAGACGTAGGCTCTATAGTATGTTATGTCAGTACCGCATCGAAGTGTGCCTTGCCATGAGTCGATCAAGGGTACAAGAATGATCCAGAATGGATCATTGGACAATGATCAAAATTGTCCTTGGAGTAAATAAGGACATGTTTCTCGATTATGGAGGTGATAAAGAGGTCGGCGTAAAGGGTTACGTAGATGCAAGCTTTAACACCTATCCGAAAGTGACTCGAGTAGCAAACCGGATACGTATAGTGGAGCAACCATTTGGAATAGCTTCAAGTGGAGCATGGAAGCAACATTTACAATATGACCTAGAGATTTATGCGAAGTGCATACGGATCTGAATGTTGCGCACCCGTTGACTAAAACCTCTCTCACAAGCAAAACAAGATCAAACCCCGTAACTCATTGAGTCTTAATCACATGATGATGTGAACTAGTTTAGTGACACTAGTAAACTCTTTGGATGTTGGTCACATGGCGATGTGACCTGTGAGTGTTAATCACATGGCGATGTGAACTAGATTATTGACTCTAGTGCAAGTGGGAGACTGTTGGAAATATGCTCTAGAGGCAACAATAAATTAGTTATTATTATTATATTTCCTTGTTCATGATAATCGTTTATTATCCATGCTATAATTGTATTGATAGGAAACTCAGATACATGTGTGGATACATAGACAACACCATGTCCCTAGTAAGCCTCTAGTTGACTAGCTCGTTGATCAATAGATGGTTACGGTTTCCCGACCATGGACATTGGATGTCGTTGATAACGGGATCACATCATTAGGAGAATGATGTGATGGACAAGACCCAATCCTAAGCCTAGCACAAAGATCGTGTAGTTCGTATGCTAAAGCTTTTCTAATGTCAAGTATCATTTCCTTAGACCATGAGATTGTGCAACTCCCAGATACCGCAGGAATGCTTTGGGTGTACCAAACGTCACAACATAACTGGGTGGCTATAAAGGTGCACTACGGGTATCTCCGAACGTGTCTGTTGGGTTGGCACGAATCGAGACTGGGATTTGTCACTCCGCGTGACGGAGAGGTATCTCTGGGCCCACTCGGTAGGACATCATCATAATGTGCACAATGTGACCAAGGGGTTGATCACGGGATGATGTGTTACGGAACGAGTAAAGAGAGTTGCCGGTAACAAGATTAAACAAGGTATCGGGATACCGACGATCGAATCTCGGGCAAGTACTATACCGGTAGGCAAAGGGAATTGCATACGGGATTGCATGAATCCTTGACATCGTGGTTCATACGATGAGATCATCATGGAACATGTGGGAGCCAACATGGGTATCCAGATCCCGCTGTTAGTTATTGACCGGAGAACGTCTCGGTCATGTCTGCATGGTTCCCGAACCCGTAGGGTCTACACACTTAAGGTTCGGTGATGCTAGAGTTGTTATGGGAAATAGTATGTGGTTACCAAGGTTGTTCGAGTCCCGGATGAGATCTCGGACATGACGAGGAGCTCCGGAATGGTCCGGAGGTGAAGATCGGTATATTGGACGAAGGGTATTGGAGTCCTAATTGTTCGGGTACTGTGATGACCAATGGTCTGGAAGGGGTTTCGGTGGACCCGGCAAGCTTTGGGGGGCCTTATGGGCCAAGGGGAGAGGGCACATCAGCCCACTAAGGGGCTGAGCGCCCCTCCCACCCCATCTCACGTAACCGGTGGGGGCGCCACCCCTAGGGCCGCCGCCTCCCGGCTTGGGGGGCAAGTTTCCTAGGGGTGGGGGCCAAAACCCATCTAGGGTTTCCCCTATGGCCGCCGCCTCCCCTAGGGAACCCTAGGGCGCCCCTCCTCCCTTCCTCCTATATATAGTGAGAGAGAGAGAGAGGCAGTCGCACCCTTCCCTGGCGCAGCCCTCTCCCTCCTCCAACACCTCCTCCTCCTCCGTAGTGCTTGGCGAAGCCCCGCCGAGAACCACGAGCTCCATCACCACCATGCCGTCTTGCCGGAGTTCTCCTCAACTTCTCCTCTCCCCTTTTGCTAGATCAAGAAGGAGGAGACGTCACCGGCCTGTACGTGTGTTGAACGCGGAGGCACCGTTGTTCGGTGCTTAGATCGGAATCAACCGCGATCTGAATCACCGCGAGTACGACTCCTTCATCCGCGTTCTTAACGCTCCGCTTAGCGATCTACAAGGGTATGTAGATGCACTCTCCTTCCCCTCGTTGCTAGATTACTCCATAGATTCATCTTGGTGTTGCATAGAAAATTTTGAATTTTTGCTACGTTCCCCAACAGTGGCATCATGAGCTAGGTCTATGCGTAGTTTCTATGCACGAGTAGAACACTAGTTGTTGTGGGCGTTGATTTTGTTCAATATGCTTACCGTTACTAGTCCAATTTTGTTTCGACGGTATTGTGGGATGAAGCGGCCCGGACCGACCTTACACGTACACTTACGTGAGACAGGTTCCACCGACTGACATGCACTTCTTGCATAAGGTGGCTAGCGGGTGCTAGTCTCTCCCACTTTAGTCGGATCGGATTCGATGAAAAGGGTCCTTGTGAAGGGTAAATAGCAATTGACATATCACGTTGTGGTTTTTTCGTAGGTAAGAAAAGTTCTTGCTAGAAACCCATAGCAGCCACGTAAAACATGCAAACAACAATTAGAGGACGTCTAACTTGTTTTTGCAGGGTATGCTATGTGATGTGATATGGCCAAAAGAATGTGATGAATGATATGTGATGTATGAGATTGATCATGTTCTTGTAGTAGGAATCACGACTTGCATGTCGATGAATATGACAACCGGCAGGAGCCATAGGAGTTGTCTTAATTTATTGTATGACCTGCGTGTCAATGAACAACGCCATGTAATTACTTTACTTTATTTCTAAACCGTTAGCCATAGTAGTAGAAGTAATAGTTGGCAAGACAACTTCATGGAGACACGATGATGGAGATCATGATGATGGAGATCATGGTGTCATGCCGGTGACAATGATGATCATGGAGCCCCGAAGATGGAGATCAAAAGGAGCAAAGTGATATTGGCCATATCATGTCACTTTTTGATTACATGTGATGTTTATCATGTTTATGCATCTTATTTGCTTAGAACGACGGTAGTAAATAAGATGATCCTCATTAAAATTTCAAGAAAGTGTTCCCTAATTGTGCACCGTTGCGTAAAGTTCGTTGTTTCAAGCACCACGTGATGATCGGGTGTGATAGATTCTAACATTCACATACAACGTGTGTAAGCCAGATTTACACACGCGAAACACTTAGGTTGACTTGACGAGCCTAGCATGTACAGACATGGCCTCGGAACACAAGAGAACGAAAGGTCGAGCATGAGTCGTATGGTAGATACGATCAACATGAAGATGTTCATCGATGATGACTAGTCTGTCTCACGTGATGATCGGACACGGCCTAGTTGACTCGGATCATGTAATCACTTAGATGACTAGAGGGATGTCCATCTGAGTGGGAGTTCATAAGATGAACTTAATTATCCTAACATAGTCAAAAGGTCTTTGCAAATTATGTCGTGGCTCGCGCTTTAGTTCTACTGTTTTAAATATGTTCCTAGAGAAAAATTTAGTTGAAAGTTGATAGTAGCGATTATGCGGACTAGCTCCGTAAACTGAGGATTGTCCTCGTTGCTTCATAGAAGGCTTATATCCTTAATGTGCCGCTCAGTGTGCTGAACCTCGAACGTCGTCTGTGGATGTTGCGAACATCTGATATACACGTTTGATGACTACATGATAGTTCGGTTATGTTAAATGGTTTAGAATTGAGGCACCGAAGACCTTGTTGAAATGTCGCGGAACATATGAGATGTTTCGAGGGCTGAAATTGGGTTTTCAGGCTTGTGCCCACGTCAAGAGGTATAAGACCTCCGACGAGTTTCTTAGCCTGCAAACTAAGGGAGAAAAGCTCAATCGTTGAGCTTGTGCTCAGATTGTCTGAGTACAACAATCACTTGAATCGAGTGGGAGTTAATCTTCCAGATGAGATAGTGATGTTTCTCCAAAGTCATTGCCACCAAGCTGCTAGAGCTTCGTGATGAACTATAACATATCAGGGATAGATATGATTATCCTTGAAATATTCGCGATGTTTGACACCATGAAAGTAGAAATCAAGTAGGAGCATCAAATTGTTGATGGTTGGTGAAACCACTAGTTTCAAGAAGGGCAAGGGCAAGAAGGGATACTTCATGAAACGGCAAATCAGCTGCTGCTCTAGTGAAGAAACCCAAGGTTGAACCCAAACCCGAGACTAAGTGCTTCAGTAATAAGAGGAACAGCCAATCGGAGCATAATTACCTCGGATACTTGGTAGATGAGAAGGCTGGCAAGGTCGATAGAAGTATATTGGATATACATTATGTTAATGTGTACTTTACTAGTACTCCTAGTAGCACCAGGGTATTAGATACCGGTTCGGTTGCTAAGTGTTAGTAACTCGAAATAAAAGGTCATGGAGTAAACGGAGACTAGCTAAAGGTGAGCTGGCGATATGTGTTGGAAGTTTTTCCAAACTTGATGTGATCAAGCATCGCAAGCTCCCTCTACCATCGAGATTGGTGTTAAACCTAAATAATTGTTATTTGGTGTTTGCGTTGAGCATCGACAGGTTTGGATTATGTATATCACAATACGGTTATTCATTTAAGGAGAATAATGGTTACTCTGTGTATTTGAATAATACCTTCAATGGTCTTGCACCTATAATGAATGGTTTATTGAATCTCGATCGTAGTGATACACATGTTCATGCCAAAAGATATAAGATAGTAATGATAGTACCATCTACTTGTGGCACTGCCATGTAAGTCATATTGGTATAAAACGCATGAAGAAGCTCCACGTTGATGGACCTTGGACTCACTCATTTTTGAAAAGTTTGAGACATGCGAACCATGTCTATTGGTGTATATGCATGAAGAAACTCCATGCAAATGGGCCGTTTGGACTCACTTGATTTTGAATCACTTGAGACATGCAAATCATACCACATGGGCAAGATGACTGAAAGCCTCGTTTTTCAAAGAAATGGAACAAGAAAGCAACTTGTTGGAAGTAATACATTTTGATGTGTGCAGTCCAATGAGTGCCGAGGCACGCAAAGGGATATCGTTATGTTCTTACTTCACAGATGATTTGAGTAGATACTGAGTATATTTACTTGATGGAACACAAGTCTGAATTATTGAATGGTTCAAGTAATTTCAGAGTGAAGTTGAAGATCTTCGGGACAAGAGGATAAAATGTCTATGATATGATCATAGAGATGAATATCTGAGTTATGAGTTTTGGCACGCAATTAAGACATTGTGGAAATTGTTTCACAATTAATACCGCCTGGAACACCATAGTGTGATGGTGTGTCCAAACATCATAGTTGCACCCTATTGGATATGGTGCATACCATGATGTCTCTTATCGAATTACCACTATCGTTCATGGGTTAGGCATTAGAGACAACCACACTAACTTTAAATAGGGCACCACGTAATTCCGTTGAGACGACACCGTATGAACTATGGTTTTGAGAAACCTAAGTTGTCGTTTCTTAAAAGTTTGGGGCTGCGACGCTTATGTGAAAAAGGTTTCAGGCTGATGAGCTCGAACCCAAAGCGGATAAATACATCTTCATAGGACACCCAAAACAGTTGGGTATACCTCCTAATTCAGATCCGAAAGCAATAGGGTTGTTCCTTGATTCGGGTCCTTTCTCGAGGAAAAGTTTGTCTCGAAAATTGAGTGGGAGGATGGTGGAGACTTGATAAGGTTATTGAACCATCACTTCAACAGGTAGCGAGGCACGTGAAGTTGTTCCTGTGGCACCTACACCAATTGAAGTGGAAGTTGATGATAGTGATCATGAAACTTCGGATCAAGTCACTACAGAACCTCGTAGGTTGACAAGGATGCGTACTACTTCAAATGGTACAGTAATCATGTCTTGAAGGTCATATTGCTAGACAACAATGAACCTACGAGCTATGGAGAAGCGATGGTGGGCCCGGATTCCGACAAATGGCTCGAGGCCATAAAATCCGAGAGAGGATCCATGTATGAAAACAAAGTGTAGACTTTGGCAGAACTACCCGATGGTTGTAAGGCTGTTGAGTACAGATGGATTTTAAAAGAAAGACGGACAATGATGGTAAGTATCACCATTAAGAAAGCTCGACTTGTCATTAAGATGTTTTCCGACAAGTTCAAGGAGTTGATCATGTGAGGCTTTCTCACCGGGCGATGCTAAGAGTCTGTTGGAATTGGATTAGCAGTTACTGCATTATTTATGAAATCTTGCAGATAGGATGTCAAAACATTGTTTCTCGACAATTTTCTTGAGGAAAGGTTGTATGTGATACAACCTGAAGGTTTTGTCAATCCTGAAAGATGCTAACAAGCATGCAAGGCTCCAGCAATCCTTCTAAGGACTGGAGTAAGCATCTCGGAGTTGGAATGTACGCTTTGATGAGATGAACAAAGATTTTGGGTTTATACAAAGTTTATGAGAAACTTGTATTTTCAAAGAAGTGAGTGGGAGCACTATAGAATTTCTGATGAGTATATGTTGTTGACATATTGTTGATCAGAAATGATGTAGAATTTCTGGAAAGCATATAGGGTTATTTGAAAAGTGTTTTTCAATAGAAAACCTGGATTAAGCTGCTTGAACATTGAGCATCAAGATCTATGAGGATAGATGAAAAACCGCTAAATGGTACTTTCAAATGAGCACATACCTTGACATGATCTTGAAGGTGTTCAAGATGGATCACCAAAGAAGGAGTTCTTGCCTGAGTTGTAAGGTATGAAGTTAAGAGTTAAAGCTCGACCACGGCAGAAGAGAGAGAGAAAGGACGAAGGTCGCCCCTATGCTTCGCATTTAGGCTCTATAGTATGCTATCTTGTGTATCGCACCGAAGTGTGCCTTGCCATGAGTCGGTCAAGGGGTACAAGAATGATCCAGGAATGGATCATTGGACAGCGGTCAAAATTGTCCTTGGAGTAAATAAGGACATGTTTCTCGATTATGGAGGTGATAAAGAGTTCGGCGTAAAGGGTGACGTAGATGCAAGCTTTAACACCTATCCGAGTGACTCTGAGTAGCAAACCGGATACGTATAGTGGAGCAACCATTTGGAATAGCTTCAAGTGGAGCGTGGAAGCAACATTTACAATATGACCTAGAGATTTGCGAAGTGCATACGGATCTGAATGTTGCAGACCCGTTGACTAAAACCTCTCTCACAAGCAAAACATGATAAAACCCCAGAACTCATTGAGTCTTAATCACATGATGATGTGAACGAGTTTAGCACAAAGATCGTGTAGTTCGTATGCTAAAGCTTTTCTAATGTGAAGTATCATTTCCTTAGACCATGAGATTGTGCAACTCCCGGATACCGCAGGAATGCTTTGGGTGTACCAAACGTCACAACATAACTGGGTGGCTATAAAGGTGCACTACGGGTATCTCCGAAAGTGTCTGTTGGGTTGGCACGAATCGAGACTGGGATTTGTCACTCCGCGTGACGGAGAGGTATCTCTGGGCCCACGGCAGGACATCATCATAATGTGCACAATGTGACCAAGGGGTTGATCACGGGATGATGTGTTACGGAATGAGTAAAGAGACTTGCCGGTAACGAGATTGAACAAGGTATCGGGATACCGATGATCGAATCTCGGGCAAGTACTATACCGGTAGGCAAAGGGAATTGCATACGGGATTGCTTGAATCCTTGGCATTGTGGTTCATCCGATGAGATCATCGTGGAACATGTAGAGCCAACATGGGTATCCAGATCCCATTGTTAGTTATTGACCGGAGAACGTCTCGGTCATGTCTGCATGGTTCCCGAACACGTAGGGTCTACACACTTAAGGTTCGGTGACGCTAGAGTTGTTATGGGAAATAGTATGTGGTTACCGAAGGTTGTTCGGAGTCCCAGATGAGATCCTAGACATGACGAGGAGCTCCAGAATGGTCCGGAGGTGAAGATCGGTATATTGGACGAAGGGTATTGGAGTCCGGAATTGTTCCGGGGGTACCAGGTGATGACCAGCGTGTCCGGCAGGGGTTTCGGAGGCCCTGGCAAGCTTTGGGGGGCCTTATGGGCCAAGGGGAGAGAGCACATCAGCCCACTAAGGGGCTGAGCGCCCCGCCCACCCCATCTCACGTAACCGGTGGGGGCGCCACCCCTAGGGCAGCCGCCTCCCGGCTTGGGGGCAAGTTTCCTAGGGGTGGGGCGCCAAAACCCATCTAGGGTTTCCCCTATGGCCGCCGCCTCCCTAGGGAACCCTAGGGCGCCTCCTCCTCCCTTCCCCCTATATATAGTGAGAGAGAGAGAGCAGCCGCACCCTTCCCCTGGCACAACCCTCTTCCTCCTCCAACACCTCCTCCTCCTCCGTAGTGCTTGGCGAAGCCCTGCTGGAGATCCACGAGCTCCATCACCACCATGCCATCGTGTTGTCGGAGTTCTCCCTCAACTTCTCCTCTCCCCTTGCTGGATCAAGAAGGAGGAGACGTCCCCGGGCTGTACGTGTGTTGAACGCGGAGGCACCGTTGTTCGGTGCTTAGATCGGAATCAACCGCGATCTGAATTGCTGCGAGTACGACTCCTTCATCCGCGTTCTTGTAACGCTTCCGCTTAGCGATCTACAAGGGTATGTAGACGCACTCTCCTTCCCCTCGTTGCTAGATTACTCCATAGATTGATCTTGGTGTTGCGTAGAAAATTTTGAATTTCTGCTACGTTCCCCAACAGTTCAGACACATCATTATGCTGAGGTGTTCCAGGCGGCGTGAGTTGTGAAACAATTCCACATTTCCTTAAGTGTGTGCCAAACTCATGACTCAAATATTCCCCTCCACAATTTGATCATAAGAACTTTATTTTCCTATCACGTTGATTCTCAACCTCACTCTAAAATTCCTTGAACTTTTCAAAGGTCTGAGACTTGTGTTTCATTAAGTAGACATACCCATATGTACTTAAGTCATCAGTGAGGGTGAGAACATAACGATAACCACTGCGAGCCTCAATGCTCATTGGACCGCACACATCAGTATGTATGATTTCCAATAAGTTGGTTGCTTGCTCCATTGTTCCGGAGAACGGAGTCCTGGTCATTTCACCCATGAGGCATGGTTCGCATGTGTCAAATGATTCATAATCAAGGGACTCCAAAAGTCCATCTGCATGGAGTTTCTTCATGCGTTTGACACCAATGTGACCAAGGCAGCAGTGCCACAAGTATGTGGGACCATCATTATCAACCTTACATCTTTTGGCATTCACACTATGAATATGTGTAACATCACGTTCGAGATTCAACAAAAATAAACCATTGACCAGCGGGGCATGACCATAAAACATATCTCTCATATAAATAGAACAACCATTATTCTCAGATTTAAATGAGTAGCCATCTCGCATTAAACGGGATCCTGATACAATTTTCATCCTCAAAGCTAGTACTAAATAACAATTATTGAGGTTTAAAACTAATCTCGAAGATAGATGTAGAGGCAGCGTGCTGACGGCGATCACATCGACCTTGGAACCATTTCCGACGTGCATCCTCACCTCGTCCTTCGCCAGTCTCCGCTTATTCCACAGCTCCTGTTTTGAGTTACAAATATGAGCAACCACGCCGGTATCAAATACCCAGGAGCTACTATGAGTGCTGGTAATTAAGGTACACATCAATAACATGGATATCATATATACCTTTGGTGTTGCCGGCCTTCTTACTCGCTAAGTACTTGGGGCAGTTCCGCTTCCAGTGACCATTTCCCTTGCAATAAAAGCACTCAGTCTCAGGCTTGGGTCCATTCTTTGGCTTCTTCCCGGCAACTGGCTTACCGGGCGCGGCAACTCCCTTGCCGTCCTTCTTGAAGTTCTTCTTACCCTTGCCTTTCTTGAAACTAGTGGTATTATTCACCATCAACACTTGAAGTTCCTTTTTTATTTCCACCTCCGCTGATTTCAACATTGAACATAACTCAGGAATGGACTTCTCCATCCCTTGCATATTGTAGTTCATCACAAAGCTCTTGTAGCTAGGTGGAAGCGATCAAGGATCCTGTCACATGACCGAGTCATCTGGAAGATTAACTCCAACCGAGACAAGCGGTTGTGCAACCTGCATATTTTGAGTATATGCTCACTGACAGAACTGTTTTCCTACATCTTACAACTGTAGAACTTGTCAGAGACTTCATATCTCTCGACTCGGGCATGAGCTTGGAAAACCATTTTCAGCTCTTGGAACATCTCATATGCTCCGTACTGCTCAAAATACTTTTGGAGCCCCGATTCTAAGTGGTAAAGCATGCCGCACTGAACCAGGGAGTAATCATCACTACGCGACTACCAGGCGTTCATAGCGTCTTGAGTTGCTGGGAAAATGGGTGCTTCACCTAGCGGTGCTTCAAGGACATATGCTTTCATGGCAGCTATGAGGATGATCCTCAAGTTACGGACCCAATCTGTATAGTTGCTACCATCGTCTTTCAGCTTGGTTTTCTCTAGGAACGCGTTGAAGTTGAGGGCAACATTGGCGTGGGCCATTGGATCTACATGATAGATTGTAAAGACAACTTTAGACTAAGTTCATGATAATTAAGTTCATCTAATCAAATTATTAATGAACTCCCACTTAGATAGACATCCTCTATTCATCTAAGTGATACATGATCCGAATCGACTAGGCCGTGTCCGATCATCACGTGAGACGGACTAGTCATCAACGGTGAACATCTCCATGTTGATCGCATCTACTATACGACTCATGTTCGACCTTTCGGTCTCTTGTGTTCCGAGGCCATGTCTGTACATGCTAGGCTCATCAAGTCAACCTAAGTGTTTCGCATGTGTAAATCTGGCTTACACCCATTGTATGCGAACGTTAGAATCTATCACACCCGATCATCACGTGGTGCTTAGAAACAATGATCCTTTCCAACGGTGCACAGCTAGGGGGAACACTTCCTTGAAATTTTGTGAGGGATCATCTTATTTATGCTACCGTCGTTCTAAGCAAATAAGAGGTAAACATGACAAACATCACATGCAAATCATAAAGTGACATGATATGGCCAATATCATCTTGCGCCTTTGATCACCATCTTCCAGGCGCGGTATGATCACCTTCGTCACCGGCATGACACCATGATCTCCATCATCATGTCTTCATGAAGTTGTCTTGCCAATTATTACTTCTACTACTATGGCTAACGGTTAGCACTAAAGTAAAGTAATTACATGGCGTTTACATTGACTCGCAGGTCATACAATAAATTAAGATGTGCATGTCAGTCGGTGGAACCTGTCTCACGTAAGCGTACGTGTAAGGTCGGTCCGAGCCGCTTCATCCCACAATGTCGCCGAATCAAGACAAGACTATTAACGGCAAGCAACTTGACCAAATCATCGCCCACAACTACTTGTGTTCTACTCGTGCATAGAATCTACGCATAGACCTAGCTCTGATGCCACTGTTGGGGAACGTAGTAATAATTTAAAAAAATCCTACGTGTCATCAAGATCAATCTAGGAGATGCTAGCAACGAGAGAGAGGGAATGCATCTTCATACCCTTGAAGATCGCTAAGCGGAAGCGTTACAAGAACGCGGTTGATGGAGTCCCTACTCGCGGTGATTCAAATCGCGGAAGATCCGATCAAGCGCCGAAAGGACGGCGTCTCCGCGTTCAACACACGTACAGCTCGGGGACGTCTCCTCCTTCTTGATCTAGCAAAGGGAGAGGAGAAGTTGAGGGAGAATTCCGACATCACGACGGCGTGGTGGTGGTGGAGCTTGTGGTTCTCCGGCAGGGCTTCGCCACGCACTACGGAGGAGGAGGAGGAGATGTTGGAGAGGGGGAGGGCTGCGCCAGGGGAAGGGTGCGACTGCTCTCCCACCCCCTCACTACATATAGGGGAAAGGGAGAGGGGGGAGGCGCCCTAGGGTTTCCCCTAGGGGGCGGCGGCTAGGGCAGATTGGATCTCCCTAGGAAAACCCTAGGGAGACTTGCCCCCCAAGCCAAGCAGGTGGAGGCTTGCCTCCCAAGCCAGGTGGAGGCGCCCCACCTCCCCAAGTAATGTGGGAAAGGGTGTGGGGGTGCACAGCCCCTTAGTGGGCTGGTTTTCCCCCTCCCCTTGGCCCATGAGGCCATGCAACACTTGTCAAGGCCCCCAAAACACCTTTTCACCATGCCGCCATAGCCTGTACCCCGGAACACTTCCGGACTCCAATACCCTTCGTCCAATATATCGATCTTCACCTCTGGACCATTCCGGAACTCCTCGTAACGTCCGGGATCTCATCCAGGACTCCGAACTACCTTCGGTAACCACATACTATTCACATTACAACTCTAGCTTCACCGAATCTTAAGTGTGTAGACCCTATGGGTTCGGGAACCATGCAGACATGACCGAGACACCTCTCCGGCCAATAACCAATAGCAGGATCTGGATACCCATATTGGCTCCCACATGTTCCACAATGATCTCATCGGATGAACCACGATGTCGGGGATTCAATCAATTCCGTATACAATTCCCTTTGTCTATCGGTATGTTACTTGCCCGAGATTCGATCGTCGGTATCCCTATACCTTGTTCAATCTCGTTACCGGCAAGTCTCTTTACTTGTTCCGTAATGCATGATCCCATGGCTAACTCATTAGTCACATTGAGCTCATTATGATGATGCATTACCGAGTGGGCCCAGAGGTGCCTCTCCGTCACACGGAGTGACAAATCCCAGTCTCGATTCGTGCCAACTCAACACACTTTCAGAGACACCTGTAGTGCACCTTTATAGTCGCCCAGTTACGTTGTGACGTTTGATACACCAAAAGCCTTCTTACGGTATCCGGGAGTTGCACAATCTCATGGTATAAGTAAACGATACTTGACATTAGAAAATCTCTAGCAAAACGAACTACACGATCTTGTGCTATGCTTAGGATTGGGTCTTGTCCATCACATCATTCTCCTAATGATGTGATCCCGTTATCAACAACATCCAATGTCCATGGCCAGGAAACTATAACCATCTATTGATCAACGAGCTAGTCAACTAGAGGCTCACTAGGGACATGTTGTGATCTATGTAATCACACATGTATTACGGTTTCCGATTAATACAATTATAGCATGAACAACACACAATTATCATGAACAAGGAAATATAATAATAACCATTTTATTATTGCCTCTAGGGCATATTTCCAACAACCCCCCCCCCTAAGGAAGGAGGCCGAATAGGAGAAGGAGGAGGGGGTTCGGCCCCCCTTTCCTTCCTCCCCCTCTCTTCCCTTTTCCCCCTTTAGATAATTAGGAAAGGGGGCGAATTGGACTAGGGCCCCAAGTAGGATTCCTGCTACTTGGGGCGCCCCATGGCAGCTCCCCTCCCCCTCCCACCTATATATACGTGGGGAGGGGGCCCTAGAACACACTCCAACAATTGTTAGCCGTGTGCGGCGTCCCCCTCCACAGTTTACGCCTCCGATCATATTCTCGTAGTGCTTAGGTGAAGCCCTGTGCGAATCACTTCACCATCACCGTCACCACGCCGTTGTGCTGGCGGAACTCTCCCTCGACACTTTGTTGGATCAAGATTTCGAGGGACGTCATCGAGCTGAATGTGTGCAGAACTCGGAGGTGTCGTACGTTCGGTGCTTGATCGGTCGAAACGAGAAGAAGTTCGACTACATCAACCACGCTGTCAAACGCTTCCGCTTTCAATCTACGAGGGTATGTGGACCCACTCTCCCCCTCTCATTGCTATGCATCTCTTAGATAGATTCTGCGTGAGTGTAGGATTTTTTTTAAAATTGCATGCTACGTTTTCCAACAGCATCTGGGTAGCAGGGCGGCTGTGGAGGTTGGTCTCGAGGAGGTTGCGATGGCTGAGGTCCCATGCGCGTGCTACAACTCTCGGCGACGGATCTGGCCGGAGCACCTGGACCCGTGGAGGGCGACGTCCTCTCCTCAAGCAACAAGCGATGGGAAGTGTGAGGAGCGCTGGTTGCATGGCACCGTCCGGTGGTGCTCGATGGTGTCGCTGCTCGCGGGGATACATATGGAAGGCACAAAGAGTAATGAGGAGAGATGGAACAATGGGATTCTCATCAGTTATGGAAGATGGAAGATGCCCGCTGCAGTTAATTGCCAGAGTTTAATCATAGGATTTATTTAAAAGAATAAAATTAGTGCCTCGATAATGAAATGGATAATCTCCCACGTCCTGTGTATGCAGAAGAGAATCTCACGCAATAACTACTGCATGCGTTGCTCTTTTTCCACCGCTGTTTTTGCATGCATGCTTGAATTAATGCCAAATACTAATTTGATCTTTTTTCACTGCTAGTGTGGCAAGGTGAATGCTGACATGGCATAAAAGTTCGATGTGCGACAATGCGTGCTGAGAGAATAGGTAGAAGTAGGGAGCAATTTCTTAATAATGTTAGATTCGAAAAACACTAACCTCGAGACGTATGATCAGCCCGTAATGGGTCAGCCCCTTAGCGCATATTTTTGGAAAAATAGAGTAAAAAACAGAGCGCTTGCGAGGGCGCGATCCTGCTTGTTTCGTCGATGTACTAATAAACAATGTGCCACCATCAACATGTGTACAGTAGGTAGGGCGCGACTTACTAAAAGGGAAGGAGTCGAGTTTTCGTTTTCTTTTTTTTCTCCGGATTTTTTCATTTGTGTCTTTAGTTTTTTTTCATTTTCCTTTAGTTTATTTTGTTTCTTTTTTGGTTTTTCGTTGTTTTTTTTTGTTTTCATTCTACATTCTTATATATATGATCAACATTTTTTCAAATACTGTTCAACATTTTTATATACATGATGAACTTTTTTTTGAAATACTTGTTAAATATTTTTTAAATATTTGTTTAACATTTTTATATACATGGTCAACATTTTCTCATATACTTGTTGAACATTTTTCAAAATCCTTCTTCAACATTTTTCAAATACTTGTTCATCCTCCCAATTCAAATCAATGAACATATGTACAAGACTCCATCTAAATCTAGCTCACATGAAAGTTTAACAAATACTACCATTCTCAAATCTCAAACCCACGGCAGTTCAGAATCACCTACCTATAGCTACCCATCTGGCGTCAGAACTAAGCAACCGGTCCAAACTCCAAGCTGCTCAATCCTCTTTGCGGCTACCCCAGCGGCGCGACGACCACGAAGAAGACGAAAACAGCGAAGGCGAGGGCGAGGGCGAGTCGTCGTCGTCGGTGCCGACGGGGACGTCGGAGAGCGGCGCCAGGACGCGGCGCACGCTCATGGAGCGCATGGGCCGGAAGCTGAGGGACCGGAGCCTCTTGTTCTTGGAGAAGACGTCGGAGGAGTTGGTGAGGATGAGGTACACCAGCCCCTGCACGAGCAGGAAAACGGCCACCTTGGCCAGCACGTCCCGGAGCTCCGGCGAGATGAGGGCCTCCTCCATGGTCATCGGCGGCGAGAGATCGGTGGATCAGTCAATCAAAGAGGCTGGCAAACGAGATGCGTGCGGATCACTTGTGGCAGATGGCGAGAGTGCGATTGTGTATCGATGGCTGCTCGCTGGATCTTTATATAGAGCTTTGCGTGCGGCATGTGCGATGGCGAGGTGTGATTATTTTTCCTTGGTCGTGTACGCAAGCGGTGAAGTGTTGTGGGTTTCGTCTTTCGTGGGCGTCTGATTGGCAGCGTTGCTTTGCCTGGAAGGAGAGGGAGGCGCGGCTGCCGCGGAACGAGTCTTTGGCTTCACGTTTTCACTCTCGGCCATTTTTGGGTCGGGATCTTGATCTCGATGTGGCGTCGTCGTGTCAACATCTTTGCGTCGTAGGACCGGCCTGACTTGGGAGACATGTGTCGTGTACTCGTGTGCCAGGGCTGCTAAGCGTACCTTTTTGTTGGAGGTGGCTGCTAAGGGTGTTTGGACGGCTTGGTTAATTAAGCAGTGTGCCATTTGGAGAAAGCAATGGGTGAGAGTGTGACGCGGTGTTGTGATTCTCTGGCCACATATATAAGGAAAACGTTTGGAATCGGTCTGCTGGCGGAACGCTCGGCCGGTCGCTCACGTGCGTGGCTGCGTGAAACGTGGGGCCGAGGTAGGTGTCGCTACTTGCTTCTTTTTCGGTGGCTTGACCTTATCCCTTGACCTTATCCCTTCTTCATCCAACTCAGAAAATCCTCAATCCCCCACCATCTCTCTCATACGCCATGTCCTCTGTCCATCCGAGCAAAATCATCACCATCCACAGCAGCGCTCCTCCTCGCATCCATCTGCTTCTATCTCCCATCCCCGCATCAAAGCTTCCCTCATGCTGCACCCGACGGAGTTGGGCCCGTGCTACATGCAGCGACCAGCCGTGCTAGAAGCGATGCACGGCGACGCTGGAACCGGGGCGTCTGGCCGTGCTGGATTCGGCACATGGAGATGTTGGATTCGGCGCCTCAAAGATCGAAGCAAGATTCAGCCGTGCTCCCACGCCGCAGTGATGCGGAGCTGCAACCGATGGTCGAGCTGCGCGAGATGTTACTGCTACGACCGTGATGTCGTAGTGCTACAACCAACGACTGGCCGTGCTGAAACCGGAAGCGCCCTCACCGCTGACGTGTTTTTTTTGCTAGATCTAGTGTTTTTATTTGCTGGAACTAGCTAATTTTTTTGCTACAATCAACTACTAGTGTTCTTGCTGCTGAGACGTTTTTGCTGGAACCAACGTTTTTATTTGCTGGAACTGGCTATTTTTTCTGCTACCATTGACCAATAGTGTTTTTGCTGCTGAGATGTTTTTGTTGGAACCAGTGTTTTTATTTGCTGGAATTGGCCAATTTGTTGTTACAATTGACTTCTCCAGTTTTTGCTACTAGTTTCTTTTGTTGGAACTGTCATTAATTTTTGCTGGAATCTGCTATTATTTTTGCTTCAACCGAGTGACGTTGACTTCGACGAGGAGCTGCAACCAGTGACGGCGAGGAGGGGTGAGCAGCATCGACGGCGAGGAGATGAGCGGCGTCACCGGTGGTCCAAGCGGGGTGGGTGGTGGCGATGCTCGCAAGTGGAGAAGGCGCTGCTGCTCTCTGCTTTTTCTGTGTTTTTTTTTGCAGAGACGGAAGAAAGGATACGCTGGAAGGGCCTGATCTAACGGCCCAGGCAAAGCAATCGAACGCTGGGCATTTGACTGGCCGAACTGCTCGGCCGGTGCACCGGTGCAGAACAGTGCCCCATATATAATGACTTATCTGTCTCATCGACCCACATTTCTCCAAGCAATGTCGTCACCATCGATTCTGGAAGCAGTGTTTCGAATTCAAACGCACGGACGTGATTAAGCAGTACTCTGCCACCAATTTGACCCGTTGAACACGTTTGTTGATTGATTAGCCCACAGGGACAGGGCGCGTCTGGTTAACCTTCGGATGACCACGTCGCCGCGCCGCCCCAAAACCTTCGCAAGCAGATCGGAGACCCGACGGTGTGCGCAGAGCATCGGTTTGACCGACGACATGTGGCTAGCTAGTTAATCTTCCTTGTACTGTAATACGCGCTTGAAACAAAATACATTTTGAGTCACAATCGTGCAAGTTGTTATCTCGTTCTAGAATATTTTGACCATCGGTCGATGCGTCCCCACGAGTCCAGGGTTAATTAACAAGCTCGCTTCGCCGATTCCCAGATGATGCCGTGGCCTGTGGGAACCTTCCGGGACCCAACTGGCCAACCAACGCCCCCATGTGCCGTCTTGATCTGCGTTCTGTCTGCGTTAAGACGCGACCACGGCCTCGTTTTCTTGCCCGCACAAGCAAAACACCGCCGGTACCGACTGGCGCTGGCAAGATGAGCTGCAGCGCCAGCTAGGGTTTTCCACCACGCGGCTTGCAAGCCAAGCAAAAGTGCGCCGGCGCCGGACATGCCAACATGCTCGATTGCTTGGCTTCTCGCAAGGGATGCTACTACCTGAATCCGGAACGTCGCGTCTGTATTCGGTGCTTGCCACTGGCGGATACCAATCATCTCTATGGTGGTGATGTGGTTAAAGGGCCTGTGGTATGCCCAGCCGATTAGGGTTCAAGTCCTGGTGCTCGCATTTATTCCTAAATTTATTTTAGAATTTTCGGCAACGCGCATTCAATGGGAGGAAACGTCTCCGTCAATGACGAGGTGTCTACGGTAACTTCGTAAACTTCAATATGATATGCCGGTTCAGTCTTTGCTTATGGGGGTAGGTTGCGTATGTTGTTCATAGGGGTGAGTGTATGCGCATGTATATGAGCGCTTGCGTCTATATTATGTTAAAAAAAATCTTTATGGCGGTGATCCTTCCTCGTGTTATGTGTGAAGTGTGACGCAGCTGACGAGCGGGAAACTGACATGACCAAGTGTGCGCAATGGAACATGCCTAAAAAACTTAATTTAAGCAGGTAAATCCTATTTTGCAACGACGATTCGCAGGGTTGCGATCCATGGGACAAGCCCAGTAGTGGTTTTCCTTTTTTGTTTTAGATTTTGTTTCTTCTTCCCATTTCCCGGGTTTTGTTGGGTTAGGTTTCATTCGTTTTTATTCTTGTAAAATTCTGACAAAAATAGGGAAATAAAAGAAAACCTAAAAAAGAACCCAACCAACAAGCAGAAACAAGAGGTATATAAACAAATAAACTATTGTTACTCAGTCATGTGGACCACAGGGAGCATATGGATATTAGGTGCAACCGATGGGAGATGGTTGCACGAGATACTTACAACCGGTTTGGATGACGGTCTAATAATATGACAGGTGTTTGGTCATCTTACCTTATTTTCGCCGGTTGTGGCAAAATTCTTTTTTGAGATTCGTACTTTTGTTTGAAACTTCATGTTAAACTTGAATTTTTAATAAAATAGATGTGTGCATCAAAAGATGCAGATGCCGGGGGTTTTCCTCCTTTTCAAAAAAAAAAATGGCCGCAACAAAATAAGAAACCCCTTACTCTGCCCCACTAGATGACACAATGAGTATCATGAAGGGGCTTGATACGTCAGAAACGTATATGTAAGTTTTGTTATATTCATATTATCTGTATATGTAAGTTTTTATTCTTTTTCTAGACTAATATATTATTCTAGTGTTAGCTGCTAGTTGTTTTCATAGTGTTTTTGATTTAGTAGAAAAGGATATTTTGCAGAGATATAAGAAATTGGGAATGGTCACTTTCAAAGTTTCCAACGAAGGAGCAGAATGGGCCAAAGATGCACCAGAGGAGGGACTTGTGAGGCCCACAGGCCCAACCCACACGCGCCAAGGATTGTGTGGGTCCCTTGGCTTGCCTCTCGATATATTTTTTCCGTCACCGCTTCGTCGTAGGTGATCCAATATGGAGTCCTTTCCTAGTACTCTACCGAAGGGGGATATCACCGACATCCTCTTCACCAGCTTTACTTTTTCCATGATAATGTGCGAGTAGTCCTCCTTGGATAATGAGTTCATAGTATTAGATATTGTTCTTCAATAGTAAAAACATCACATGAGCTGTCCAACTTAATTGTGATCAATATATCTAATGTTATTGCGGATGTATTTGTTGTGGTGTGATTGAATTATCACTTTATGATCATACTCACTTCGTCTTAAAATAAGTATCTCAACTTTGTACTAACTTTAGTATAAAGTTGTAAAATTGAGCCATTTATTTCGGGACGGAGGGAGTATTATACATGGTATTTTTTGTTACATGTGCATGATTTAAAGTACATGAATGATCCGCAGGAGAAAGTGGCGTACAATTGTTGGGTTTGATTTTCCCTGAGTGATTATTTTAGATGGCAGCAAGAATACAAAGCTCATTGATGTATTATTGCCACTATGGATAAAATGATACTAGCTGTCTTGGTGATGAGCTGGAGGTAAAAAGAATTTATTATCGAAGTCATGTCACTTTGCTTAATACTCGGTGATGAGTTGCCGTCGAGCTCACCTCTACACCACACGTAATTTCATTTCTTCGTCTTGCCATCTCTCTCTCACTCTCCCTGCGGGAGCTCGCTCGAGGTTAGAAGTCAAGGCGATGGTCGTTCAAGCAGAGCCACACAGCTCAACGTCGGACAAGGCAGCGAGGACGAAGCCGGTGACGAAGGGGCCGGGCTGCTCCGACGTCGGTGGTCGTGTCCGGTGGCCGGCGCACCAGATTGACACCATCACCACTACCGCTGTCAAGCCCATGTTCTACGATGTAGTGGCTTGCATCGTTCGACTCACCGTATTGACTGTCTAACATAGGAAAATGCAGACAACAAATAAATTTCAGAGTTACCATGATACTGATGTAGTCCAGAATCCGTTCATAGGTTTTACTACCCCATATGTAAATCAGAATGGTGCAGATCTTAGAGAAGCATGTACATTTTTAGTTTACTAACATGTTCTGCGTCAACGTGTTGTTTCAGGATGTGAATATGTAAATCAAAGGAAGGCAAGCCGAACAACTTCATCGGCTTAGAGAAGCAATGAAGCATCTTCAATAGTTATTTCTCTAGTTTTAGCCTTTGTTGCTGGTGGTTGTCTCAGTTCAGTTGAGAAGAGAGAATTCACAGAATGCAAAGTGAATGTACTTCTGCATCTGCAATCTGTTGCACATGCAATCTGAATGCAAGCTTTTTTTTTCGCTGCCATGAATGAAAGCTTTTGTTAACTGAAAGTACTCAGTTATTGCAACTAACACGGTTGCAGACTGGCAGCATTTTATTTACATTCAGTAGCACTGTTGCAAATTGGCAATAGCAGATTTAAGAAACAAGACGTGCCGCAACCTCTCCTAATCGGCGCCGTGTGCCACTCCGGGCACGGGGGACACCCTCCACCTAAGCATGATGGCCTTAGCCAATCTGAACTTCGACAAAGGACAAGATTTTGCATAAGAGGTATGGAGAAAATGGGGTGTGCCCATCAACTACGAAGAAGGTAAAGATCTCCAGGAATTCATTCTGGTGGCGGAATTTACCCGCTCCAGATTCGTCTCACAGTGGATTCAGTAGCCACCATTCTCCTGGCGTGTTTTGGTGGTCGAGCATCTTTGTTTAAGGTCCAATTACTCCAAAATTGGTCCTTTAGATTCTCCATCTCCTCCAAAGAAGTGGGCTTCTCGATCATCAAAGGAGGTAATATATTACTCCCTGAGCTCAACATCAATTTCCTTCTTTGGGGTTCGAGAGGGCCAAATTCATCACGGGAGCTTGATCAATATCTCCAAGAAAAGGAAGATGAATGGACGCATGTTTTTCGTGATCATCCTAGGAAATATTACATCCAAGCCCTTAGATCTCCTCCCACTTACCGGATCCATGATCGAAACCAAGGCAACCCCAGGGCAGATCATGCTCATCAAAATCAGACTCAATCTTTGGACCGTGATCGCCGCGTAGTTAGTATGGCAGTTAATGGAGTTAACGCGGGTTCACCGCCTTTTCAAAATGAGACACCTGGGCTTTTCTGCGTCATGTGCTTGCTTTCGGGCCATCCTCGGCCCAGCTGCAAAAATCGTATCAAATGCCACGCATGCAAGAAGTGGGGCCATATCGCTCGTGACTGCTACTTTGTTGGGCCCAATTCTGCTGCTACTGCCCCTCAGGCCCAAACCCAGAGCCCACCTATTCATCGACAGAATCCCACTGTTCCAGCAATTACGACTAATCAACCGGTCATACATCAACCTTTTCAGGGAAATAGCGGCGACTCCTCGATTTTGCCTCCTTCAGCTGGTATCCGCCATTACGCCGGCTCCTCCACTTCCATAGCCCAGCGATTACTTGTCGTGGTATCCCAAACTAATGCGCCATCCCCATCCACCAACCTCTCCCTCCGCATCCCTCTGAGCTCGGGAGAATCGACAATGGCGACCTTCCCCTTCGACCCTACGCCGTTCATCCCCCACGGTCACCAGCATCTCGACGTGGCTGGTCGGCCAGCGCGGGTCCGCATCCTGACCGGTCCTATCCCGGCGTTGCATGAGGAGTGGGCAATCGCTAAGATTGTTCATATGCCCAACCTGCCTGTCCAGTTCAACACCGTCCGCGATGTACTATCTGATTTCCTCACTGATGTCAAACAACTTGGTTTCTCAGAGATCACTCCATGTCCATTCGGTCAAGCATTCGTTAGACTCAACAGTGTCTTTGACAGAGATGAATTGGTTAGCAATAGCCCTCGTCGGTTCACAGATGTGCATGCCATTTTTTAGAGGCACAACCAAGGTTTGAATTGGAGGTGGTTAGAGCTCAGCAGAGAAGTTTGGATCTTACTTTATGGTTTCCCATTTGATAGAAAGAGTATTCATGAGATTAGCAATGTTGTCAATAAGTTTGGCAAATTTGTGATGTGGGATAGGAATAAGAGTACCCGAGCTAACCAAATGGTGAAAGTTAAAGTGGAGGAGCTCAGAGATATTCCAGCCAGCATAGTGATTGGGGAAGGTGCTGACACAACTACTCTCACTGTAGCTGTAGTGATTTTGCAGGATACCATGTTGGGCAGAGTAGCACCTGATGAAAATCCAATTCCTCCTTTTGGCAACCCACACCCAGTCCCACTGCATGCAAATTTTCATCAGAATCAGCACAATCATTTTCTAGGTCCACTCCAGCATCATGAACAAGAGAACAATGATCAGCCTCCACAGCATGACCCGAATCTACAGATGGCTCCTAATAATAATGCTCTGCTGGACGATGATGAAGAAGAGGAACCAGAATTACTTGGGTGGGGCCACTGGGCTTTGCCTGCTGAGAATGAGATTGTGGACCAGGAATTACATGCAGGAGAGTTGAAAGTGCTAGTTATCGACTAGAGGGGGGGGGTGAATAGGCGATTTTAATGAAAGTCTTCAAAACGTGGAAGTTTCGAAGACAACCAATAGAAATGACCTAATTTATATGCAGCGGAAGATAAACTACAACAAGCAAACCATAGTAAAGTATGCAGTAAAGTGAAAGTACAAAGACTAATAGCGGCTTAGGAGTAAGGATCTGGATGGAAGATAGTATGAAGCCAACCAACAATAGTAGTCAAGCAATGAAGTCAAACAGGTACGACAAACAGGCAATGACTTCACGAAGACAAACTCTAAGTAAAGGAAGGGAGAGGATAGAACCAGTCACTTGTTGAAGACATAGGATTTGTTGGACCAGTTCAGCTTGTTGTGACAATCAGACGTCTGTTAGGGAGGCTGAGATTCAACTCGTAAGACCGCGTCTTCACCTTATTCCCTTGAGCTAAGGACACACAGTCCTCGCCCAATCACTCTGGTAAGTCTTCAAGGTAGACTTCCAAACCTTCACAGACTTTGTTCACCGGCGATCCACAATGACTCTTGGATGCTTAGAACGCGACGCCTAACCGGCTGGAGGATTAAAAATCCTCAAGTGTAATAAGTCTTCAGGTCACGCAGACAAAAAGACTTCAGTGATGCCTAACACTCTTTGGCTCTGGGTGTTTGGGCTTTGTCCTCGCAAGGATTTCTCTCTCTCAAAGGCTTCGAGGTGGGTTGCTCTCAAACGACAAAAGCCGTGCACTAATTCTGAGCAGCCACCAATTTATGGTGTAGGGGGTGGGCTATTTATAGCCACTAGGCAACCCGACCTGATATGTCCGAAATGACCTTGGGTCACTAAGGAACTGACATGTGTTCCAACGGTCAGATTTCAAACACACACGACAACTTTACTTGGGCTACAAGCAAAGCTGACTCATCCAACTCTGGATAAGATTTGCTCTCATTATCTTCGCTCGAAGACATAGAATTTGGGTTGAGCATCACTTGATCATTCGACTTTGTTCACTTAGACCCCACTTAACAAGACGGTGGTTCCTATGACTCAACACGTAAGAAAAAGGAAACAACGAAACGACACGCCTTCAAGGCTCCATAGTCTTCACTCAATGTCTTCTCATGTCATAGTCTTAAATATGAATATCTTCACATACCACCATTGTCGCCAATGTCTTCATACATTTTTAGGGTCATCTCCGTAGGTAAACCGAATCAATGAGGGACACTACCTGTGTTATCCTGCAATTCTCACAAACACATTAGTCCCTAAACCAAATTTGTCATCAATACTCCAAAACCAACTAGGGGTGGCACTAGATGCACTTACAATCTCCCCCTTTTTGGTGATTGATGACAAACTGGTTGAAGTTTTCAACGGGGATAAAGTATGTGAAATTTTAAAGGATAGGGTATTATCTTCATAAGTGGCAAGGGCTCCCCCTGAAGATGTGCATATAAGTAATTTGCTTTTGGAATGCAAATGCACATGGCAGGTAGTACTTGTGGAGATCCTCTTCAACTTATGAAGATAATTCATCATGCATGAAACGATATAACTAAGAGAATGACATGCATAATGAAAAATGGACGTCTGCAGAATGATCTAAGTGCGAAAGTATCATCGCACATGCGGAATTTATCATCGCATCACGTAAAAGCAAATAAGTAGCGTACGACCATCAAGTTTAAGTGTTACAACTCAAAGAACCAAATGTATCAAAAGCGAGAGTTGTAAACACTAGGCATAATATAAAGCAACCGCCCATATGAACCCGCTTGAAGACTATCAAACTCATATGCTTCTCCCCCTTTTGTCAAGAAGGACCAAAAGGTTTGAAGACATAGAGCATCTACTCGCTTTCATGAGGAGAAGGTGAAGCGGCAGGTTGTCGTTGTCGTTTGGCGGTATTTAACTTGGTGCAAGTGTCGTCGTGCGTAAGTAGGGGGTGGTGAAGTAGCATCGGCTTCATCATCGATCACTCTGGCATTCACAGTTGCCGTGGAGGAAGAATAGTCAGAGTCTTCAAGGGAGGGAGTTCGACGTAGGACAGCATTCCATGGAGGAGTGGAGTCAAACTTGAATCTTTCCGTGAAGCCATCGTCTTGAAGATCTCGCTTCAAAGACCGAAAGCAGCGTCAAACTCTTCCATGATCGATTTAAAGGTCTCGTGAGTGACAAAAGCATTCTTGGTGGCAAGATTTCGAATGCGATTAACGTCCACCAAGAGGCTTTGCATCTGTCGCTTGAGCCAATAGTGATGCTTGTCTTGTTTCTGATGCAGTGCCACAAGAAGTTCTCGGTCATTTAGGACACAAGAGCGCTTCTTAGGCCTTTGGGCAATTGTGCTCTCAGTAGCTTCAGTTTGCGCACGGTGAGGCATACGAGTGTTCCCAGCCATTGGATAGACACGAGATACAGCTTGGACGCCTTCCATGGATTGAGAGAAGCTATGTTGATCTGCATTTTGAAGACAAAGAGGCGTTTTGGCAGGCTCAGGGTATATGGCTTCAACTGACATATCAATCTCGGGTAGAAAGATCAGATGATTTCGAGCAGAGGGCTGATAGTTGATAGCAGAGTGTAGCTTGATGAGGCGCATGACCCATGGAGCATAGAATTTCAGGCCAAAAAGGTCAGAACCAGACGCAACCAATTGCCGGATGAAGAATTCTTGTGTATTGAAGCTGATGCCATTGAGGATGTAAAAGACCAATGTCTTCATGGCTCCTTCAAGTTTTGCAGATGACGAATGCCCTTTGATAGGCCATAGAGTTTGCCTGATGATGTGATATATTGTGCGAGGCAGATACTCAAGGTCATCAACAAAGAACTCAGTTGGGTATTCCGCGTCAGGTGGCAAAGGCTTCATCATGCTCAACATCTCGCTCATGTTGGGCTCTGGCTTATGGAAGATGCTCTCCAGGGCATTGCGGTGGAGTTGACAATTAGGTTCGAACAACTCTCCGGGAGTGGGTAGGCCTGTAAGCTCAATGACGTCAAGAGCTTTGGCTTCATGATGAACATTTCTGTCATCCACTCGAGAACCCATGTCTTTGTATCTCTGTAGTAGCCGCGAATGTGGAGGGTAGCATAGAATTGAAGCAAAAGTTCCTCATTCCAATGTTCTTTATGCATCACAAAGTCGAGCGGACTGCATCACGAAAGTAGTCAAGTGCTTCTTCTAAGCATGGCAGTCCTGCAATGGCTTCAATGTCGAGGACGCATATGAGGGAAAATGCCCTTGATCATACAGAACACAAGAGTAATAGCTCCGCTGTTGATAGCTCCAGAAACGATCTGATGATATTCTTGGCCTAGAGTAGGGGTTCTTTGCTCTGTCAAAGAAAGTGTTGTGGGCTTTGAAGCCATTTGCATTGAAGGACCCTGGAGAGGTGGCAGTACCTGGGAACCTTGGCAGTCTTGGCTGTGGTTTCTGGACCAGAGGCCTATGCTCAACATGATATTCAAACTGAGGACCAGAGGCATGAGGCGGAGGGACCAGAACGGGCCATCTGACAAAGTGACTAACCCACCATAGTTGTAAGCTTGCTCAATTGTATAGGGCCTTGGTGGCGGAATAGGAGTAGTGGCAACAACAGAGGCTTGTGTTGTACATCGTGGGCTTCGTGAGCAGCTTGCATCATTGGCTTCTGGCACATTGGTTGGTGCAAGCTCCACATTTGCTTCAGCCATGACTATGTCATTGGCTTCATTTGTGTTGGTGGTGGCAGCCTCAAGATTTTCAACCTCCACTTGATGAGTTGGAGGGTCGGGCACTGTCACGTTCACTTCAGGAACAACTTCTTTAGTAATGGGGGGTGTAGGGACACGTTCTTGTACTGGGTTGTCATTGGCTGATGCAGCCGGATTGTCTTCAACAGCTTTGGCTTCAGACTCGGAGACATTCACAGTTGGAGTGGCTTCTGGAAACACTTGACGTGCAGCAGATTGGTGGTGCACTTCTCCTTCTGGAACGCTCGAAAGAGGGACTTGTGGCCTTGGTCCTTTGCGAAGCCTGCGGAATGCTGGCGACGCCTTTGGAGATGGAGCTGGTCGGGCCTCAAGGTCTTCCTCTTCTTCTTGCACAGGTGGTGTGACTTGCTGTTGTTGGGGAGTACTTGGGGAGTCTTGTTGTTGTGGGTGATCAGCCCATGATGCATCCTGAGCAATTGGCGTCAGAGGACGACCAATGCTGATGAGTTCGCTGTTCGTGGGAACAGGCGATGATACCAGGTTGTGTTCGATCTGAGGAAGGACGTCATCATCTTCAACATTGTCATGGTGACCAATGTCTTCAGCAGTGATGGGATCAACTACTGGAATGTCTTCAGCTTCAGGAGTCTCTGTGGAAGCAGGCTCATGAACTATCATTCGTCGTTCTTGGAGTTCAGATGCAGGTCGAACCATTCAGATAGGTTCAACAACTAAGGGCTCTGTGGAAGCAGCCCGATTCTTCTTGGTCTTGCGCTTCTTCTTGGAGGGAGCAGCATCAGAGGCTTCAGGATTTTTCCTTTTTCTGGCTTCAGCCTCGGCAGCCCTCATCTTCTTCTGTTCTGAAGCGGTTGACCTGACCTTTGGCTTCGAGCCACCATGCCGCTTGGGAAGACTATGCGAGGTTCTTCCTGCCTTGACGGTGCAGCTTGATCAGTTGATGGCTTCTTCTTCTTTGCAGCCATTCTGGGGTCAATGCCAGGACGACCAAGAGCCTTGCGCTTCTCAGCCTCATTGTAGGATAGTACACACTTGTCAGCCAGACTCTTCATGCGCTCACGAGAGCCTTTAGCTTCGTCGCGTTTCTTGTGAAAGGCTTCTTTGAGCTCGTGCAGCATGGTCTTGAAGTTTTTGACATATTGCATGCTGAGCTTTGCCATATGCTTCTTGAACTGAGCTTTCTCATAGTCGATCTTGTGCTTCAGTTCAATGAGACGCTGAGCGAGAGCAAGCTCAGAAGCAATTGCGCCATTGAAGGAGACGTTGAGGCCAATGGGAAGTTGCAGATCTTCAAAGCTGAGATTTGGGTTGTCAAACCACTCATCAATGAAGTGATGGATGATTGCCACATCAAAGAGAGGCAAATCATTGAAGATCTCTTCTTCTTCCTTGCTCTTGATCAGTTGCTCAAGAGCATCATCTGCAAGATCCTCATCGCTGGATAGATCAATATGCTCTTCTCGCAGAATGGCAGCAGGAGTTAATGACTGATCAGTATGTTTGACGATTTTCTTTTTCTTCTCCGTCTTCTTGGAGATACATGATTGATCTTCGATCGCATTAATCGCCTTCGTGGAGGTGTAGTGGCTGGCTTCGCATGCGTGAAGATTTTGGAGGAGCGGTGATCTTGAAGCCTTAGCCTTCTTTGGCTTCTTTGGCTTTGGAGTAGGGCTGGGGCTTCATCGATTGTCGTTGTCATCTTCGTAATGATCTACTTGGGCACCTTGGACCGCGATGTGAGTGATGAGGCCATCAAGGTTGTAGAAAGGACCGATGACATTGGGTTCTCGCATCACGGAGCCGCCAAGACGGGAGCAGAGGGACCAGGGTTGAAGTCTAATCCCAATGACTTCTTGTTTTCCTTGGCCGATGCCTTTGCGTGCTGGAAATTTCGCTTGAAGAAATTATCGTCACGACACCAGAGCAATGACGATGGGTCGGCATTTTCAGGCTCTGTTCTTGGGTGGAAGGCCTCGAAAGAGAATATCACCCCAAGGACTTTTGATAGCATTCTTCTCAGCGTATTCCTGGGTCACAAACTTGTATTTGAACCATTGTTCAGCCCAATATCGTCGAATCCATTGGATTCATGTCTTGCACTGATTGTAAGTCTCTTCAGGATCTGTCTTGTAAAGCTCTGCGAGGTCATCAGGTAAATCTTTTGATGTTCCCCACGACTGTTCGCCACCTTTCCTCATCGATTTCTCTGCAGCCATGAACTTCAAACTGAATGGCTTCAATACGCTCAAAGGCTTCAAAAGCTTTCGCCGGGATGAACAGGAAGGCGTCGGGAGAGTTAATGTCATGTTGTAAGAATTTCAAATGAATGCAGACTATGAGAACTAAGGGATTCTCCCACGGACATGTACCGTGATGACATTAGAGATGCGAGGGAAGGAGAAGAGGTCATATGCATTCTCGTAAGATTTTGAAGATAAATCAGTTTGAAGACATTGACCTCATGATGCGAAGATATTCACTTATACGTTGAGAGTTGGTTCCAGATTTGTACGAATCCGTGAATAGGTACAAGTGAGGAATCTAACTAGATATGAAGCTGAAGAGAATATAATAGGAAGTATTAGATGCGCATGTAATAGATCTAACATTGTATAGGCGTAAACCAACTTTGGTAAACAGGATGAATCTTTGAGGATCAAAAAGATGGTAAAAAAAGAGTTATATTTACCACACGAAGAACTGCTAGTTGGGATGAGTAGGAGACCGAAAGCGATTCAATCCACCGTGCCCTAACTTGGCGACGGAGGACAGCTACGGCGGCGGCGGGGAGGACGATGTTTGCGGCCGGCGTGAGGACAGCGTTGGAGAAGTCGCGGCAGCTAAGCGCTTCGTCGCCGGCGTCGTCGCGAGCTAGCGGTGGCGCTAGGGTTTTGACGAGGTGGAGAGGTGGAAGAAGGTTTTCTTTACCGCAGGGACAAGTATTTATAAGGAGGTGTGCGGCTCAACACAACTACTCAGGTGCCCCTGGCGGTTCACATCTGAGGGGTACGTGGCAAGCATGCAACATACTCAGAGCTGTCCCACGTTCCCACGCCCTCCAGGTTTGTCAGATGGTCGTTCCGGCTTCTCCGGAGTTCAACAATAAGGATGAATCATTTAAAACAGACTTAATGTTTGTCTCTGTGTCTTCACGACAAGGACGCAGAGAAGACATTCGACAGCTTTCAATAGAATGCATATGATTTGGACAGATAGAGTTTGAGATAGAAAGCATAGAGAGATTAGGGTCCCATCACATTCACTAAGTTCAAAAGATTCAACTAGGAAGACATAGCTATAAGTGAATCTTTGTAGAGGACAGAACACTATATATATATATATATATATATATATATATATATATATATATATATATATATATCAGAAAGCAATCAAATCAGCATAGCGAAGAAAATCAGGAAGATAAGTTGAACTTTGAAGACAAACCAAATGTGAAGACATAGTTAAAATAACGCCATGAGTGAAAC
This sequence comes from Aegilops bicornis, assembly GCA_021605145.1. Classification (NCBI taxonomy): domain Eukaryota; kingdom Viridiplantae; phylum Streptophyta; class Magnoliopsida; order Poales; family Poaceae; genus Aegilops; species Aegilops bicornis. The sequence continues at coordinate 603,483,905 of CM038674.1, read as the reverse complement.
ACTTCAAACAGAGAAATTTGGTGGTGGCGTTACCCACCGTATAGGAAGTATTAGACCCGGATATCGACGCACAATTATCGTGGCGCTCAAGTCAAATTCCATGTTAATGTATTCACACTCGTAATGTAAGTCTTCATTGATTGAAGATATACTTTACTTCGTGTGTTGCACATCTAAGTCATCAACATGCATAAGTGTTAGGATGTGTGCCCGATCACGTGACATTTGAGGATTCCAAGATATTTAGCTCACACCGTAACTTGCAAAACCTTTTCTCATCCAAGGGCTTTGTGAAGATATCACTGTTGCTCTCAAAGGTTGACGTGGATGATGTCAATATCCTTTTACATGACATGATCTCTGAGAAAGTGATGACAAATTTCAATGTGCTTTGTCTTCGAGTGCTGGACTGGATTGTTGGCAATCTTGATGGCGCTTTCGTTGTCGCAGAAAAGAGGTACTTGTTTCAGATTGATGCCATAGTCCTTGAGAGTTTGCTTCATCCATAGAAGTCGAAAGCGCAAAGAAGATCCAAAGCAGCAATGTATTCAGATTCAGCAATGAGAGTGATACACAGTTCCGCTTCTTTGAAGACCAATGCACAAGTGATCGTGCTGTAAAGTGACATGTGCCTGATGTAGACTTGCGATCCACCTTGTCACCAGCATAATCAAGATCCGAGAATCCAACCAAATCAAATTTCGAGCCCTTTAGATACCATAATCCGAAAGTGTTGGGATGTGAGCCAAATATCGAAGAATTAAACTTCACAGCTAAGTGATGCAATTCCTTTGGTGCCGCTTGGAATCGAGCACACATGCAAACACTAAGCATAATATCCGCCTAGATGCACATAGGGAAAGTAAGGAACCAATCATGGAGCGGTATACCTTTTGATCAAATTCTTTACCATTGTCGTCGGGACCCAGATGGTGTTTGGCTGGCATTGGTGTCGTGTAACTGTAAGTGCATCTAGTGCCACCCCTAGTTGGTTTTGGAGTATTGACGACAAATGTGGTTGAGGGACTAATGCGTTTGTGAGAATTGCAGGATAACGCAGGTAGTGCCCCCATTGATTCGGTTTACCTACCGGAGATGACCCCTAAAAATGTATGAAGACATTGACGACAATGGTGGCATGTGAAGATATTCACATTGAAGACTATGACATGAGAAGACATTGAGTGAAGACTATTGTAAGTGCATCTAGTGCCACCCCTAGTTGGTTTTGGAGTATTGACGACAAATGTGGTTGAGGGACTAATGCGTTTGTGAGAATTGCAGGATAACGCAGGTGGTGTCCCCCATTGATTAGGTTTACCTACCGGAGATGACCCCTAAAAATGTATGAAGACATTGATGACTATGGTGGTATGTGAAGATATTCACATTGAAGACTATGACATGAGAAGACATTGAGTGAAGACTATGGAGCCTTGAAGACCGTCGTTTCGTTGTTTTCTTTTCTTCTTTGTTGAGTCATAGGAACCACCGTCTTTGTTAAGTGGGGTCCAAGTGATCATAGTCGTAATGACCAAGTGATGCTCAACCCAAATCCTATGTCTTCGAGCGAAGACAATGAGAGCAAAACTTATCCAGAGCTGGATGAGTCACTTTGCTTGTAGCCCAAGTAAAGTTGCCGTGTGTGTTTGAAATCGACCGTTGGAACACGTGTCGGTTCCTTAGTGACCCAGTCATTTCGACATAACAGGTCGGGTTGCCTAGTGGCTATAAATAGCCCACCCCCTACACCATAAATTGGTGGCTGCTCAGAGTTAGTACATGGCTTTTGTCATTTGAGAGCAACCCACCTCGAAGCCTTTGAGAGAGAGAAATCCTTGCGAGGACAAAGCCCAAACACCCAGAGCCAAAGAGTGTTAGGCATCACCGAAGTCTTTTACATGCAGGTGACCTGAAGACTTATTACACTTGAGGATTGTGAATCCTCCACCGGTTAGGCGTCGCGTTCGAGCATCCAAGAGTCATTGTGGATTGCCGGTGAACGCAGATCTGTGAAGGTTCGGAAGTCTACCTTGAAGACTTACCAGAGTGATTGGGCGAGGACTGTGTGTCCTTAGCTCAAGGGGAATAAGGTGAAGACGCGGTCTTCGAGTTGAATCTCAGCCTCCCTAACCGGATGTACAGCTTGTCACAAAGAATCGAACTGGTCCAACAAATCATGTGTCTTCAACAAGTGACTGGTTCTATCTTCTCCCTCTCTTTACTTAGAGTTTGTCTTCGTGAAGTCATTTCCTATCTATCATACCTATTTGACTTCATTGCTTGACTACTTTTGTTGATTGTCTTCTCACTATCTTCCATCTTGATCCTTACTACCAAGCTGATATTAGTCTTGTATTTTCACGTTATTGCATACTTGACTATGGTTTTCTTGTTGTAGTTTACCTGCCGCTGCATATCAATAGGTCATTTCTATTATTTGTCTTCGAAACATCCGTGTTATGAAGACTTTCCTAAAAATCGCCTATTCACCCCCCTCTAGTCGATAACTAGCACTTTCAATTGGTATCAGAGCAAGGTACTCCCTTGTTCTGTGTGATTTGGTTTAACCACCTGGAGTTTTAGCTATGTCGACTACAGGGATAATCAAAGTCTCCGCTGCTTGCCCCGTGTTCGATGGAACTGACTATCCCTTACGGAAGAATAAGATGCATGCATCTTGAAGCCATTGATGTCGACCTCTGGTATGTCGTCAAGAACGGCGTTCCCAAATCTGGGAAGGTGTCACCCTGCCGATGTCAAGAAGTTCATTCAACTGGACTCTCATCGCAAAGAACATCATCTGTGGTCATCGACCAAAGGACAAGATGGCCGTGTGAGTGCTCTGGAAACGTCGAAGCTAGTCTAGGACTGGCTATCCAAGGTCAACGAAGGCGTCTCAACCCAGAGAGATCAAAGAATCAGTGTTCTTCGCAACCTCTTCAACCGCTTCAAGAGAAACGACAATGAAAATGTCCAGCTCATGTTTGATCGCCTCACTGACATCACAAATGAGCTTCATGCTCTCGGCGCCATTGAGATCACCAAGCATGAAATTGTCAAGACAATACTGAGATCACTTGACAGCTCTTTTGACACCCTTGCCCTCATGATACAAGAACGTCCCGACTTCAAGACACTCGATCCGTCTGATATACTTGAGAGGCTCAACACACATGAGTTCCAAATTTTCTCGAGAAAAGAGATATCTATGGTCCCAACTATGGCCGAACTTCGCGCTTTGAAGGCAAAAGTTGTTTCCTCATCCAAGAAGAATCATTGCGGTTCCGATGATCCTCAAGACATTGGAAAGGAACTTGCTATGCTTGTGAAGAAGTTCCAAGTTCACTAGGAAGAAAGGCTTCAGAAAGTCTTCACGATCCAGCTCAAGAAGTGATGAAGCTTCCACTCATGACTACAAGAAGAGAACCTGTCACAAGTGCAAGAAAAATGGACACTATATCTCTGAGTGTCCACAGTGGGACAATGAGAAGAAGAAGAAGAAGAGCAAGGAATATGATTCTGATGACAAGAAGAAGAAGAAATCTTCAAAGTCTTCTTCCAAGTCCTCATCTAAGTCTTCATCGCATAAGAAGAGCTCATCCGCAAGGCTCGTGCTTTTGTTGGCAAGGAAATGGATTCAGAGGAGGAGTCCGCTTCGAGGAGGTGGAGATGGAGTCTCAAGAGGAGTCCGACCACAGCGTTGCAAGTATGGCTTTAGCCACAGCCTATGTTGCCAAGTCCATCTTCAACATCAAGACAATGACTTCCACACCAACGTCAAGCCGATGACGAGGATGACCCTGCCCCACCTATCGCTTCATGGCACGTGGTGCCAAGGTAAAATCACGTGATGCTTACTTTCAAACATCAAGTGAAGATGACTCTGACTGTGAATCTAAACCCAGCTACAAAACACTTGCTAAAATTGCAACCGAACAACAAAGAGCTATGGAATATACTCAAAAACTGTTAGACAAAAGCGATGACCTATTGGACGCGGAAATGACACGTTCACAATCCTTAGTTGAAGGCATTAAAAATCTTCATGCTAAGTACCAAGAACTTGAAAGTCGTCATGAAACACTCTCAACTACTCATGAAAAGCTCTCCTATGATTATCTTCAAAGGAAGCAAGAGCTTGAGAAATTGAGAGTGGCTCATGAAGATCTTCAAAAAGAGAATGAGTCACTTCACGCTCAATGTATCAGTTCCGCTCAGGATGGATTTGAACCACCATGTCTAAAATGTCTTGAGCATGATATCGCTACCTCTGTTGCTGAATGTTCAACTGCCGCTACTGTTGCATTGTCTTCAACTACTAATGTGGTAACTAACCCCTCTGCGGAGGATACCACTACTATTGTTGATGAAAATGCTAGGTTGAAGACATTGCTTGAAACAGGGATGTATAAAAGTCTGAAAGGGCATCAGACACTTTGCGATGTCCTCAAAAAGCAGATTCTGAACCAAAACCCTAGGAAAGAGGGTGTTGGGTTCGAGAGGAAAATGAATGTTGATGGTTCCTACTGGAAGCCTGAGCAGTATCCCAAAACCACATGGGTTGCTGCAAAGGGACTTTCAGTGGATCCTTCCACCTTATCTGGCTTTACATGTGCTAACCCTATTATCATTGATGAATCCTTTGATGCAAACTATAAGCTGTTCAAGAATCAGAATGGTGAAGTGTTTGCCAGGTATATTGGTACTAATTGCAGGAATGGACCACCTATGAAGAAGATCTGGGTTCCCAAAAGCTGTCTTGAGAATCTTCCAAAGGAATGTCATCATGACACCACCGAAGAAGACAAACCCTGCACCTAAGGCGCTATATGGTCCAAAGGCTTCATACATAAAGTGGACTCACCGAGTCACCCTAACGCCAATGTTTTGCGTGGAAACCGTACTCAAATTTATGAATATGAGCGTGTGTCTTCAAACCGCTATGTTCATAGAACTAAGAACTTTTCGCTTATTCATATGAGTATCATTCATCTCCTGCAAGGCTTTTTTCTAGGGCTCCAATGCCTAAGTTCTCAGATGCTGCACTTAGACTCATTGCTTCTAAGCCACCCCTGAAGATGTGGGTGGTTAAGAAGAATTAACTTTCTTTTGCAGGAAAGGGTCTCCATCCGAAAATCAAAGGCGTCTGATGATATTGCTGGGGACCTAAAACATCTCGTAGAGCACAAGATCAAATGCCCAAATGGTCTCACTATGTATTTTGTTCCTGAATTGTTTGCCATCCATCCTATCAGTCCTAATCTTGATTTAAGCTTCAATAATCCACTTGCCCGTCAAATGTTTATGCTTCACAATGCTCTTGGTGAAGCCTATCCCCTAACTGCATCAGAGGGTATGACACCTCATGCTTCGTAATGGATTATGGACAGTGGATGCACTAATCATATGATCGGTGATCGAAGTCTTCTCATGGACTCAACCTTACGTCCATCGACAAGAGTCACATCACATTTGGCTTTATTAATCGGTAAAAGCAAGGTATTGGGTCTAGGTAGAGTTGCAATCTCAAAGGATCAACACATGGATAAAGTGATGCTTGTTGAATCCCTTGGTTTCAACTTGATGTCTGCCTCAATGCTTTGTGACTTGAACATGATTGTGATATTCGAAAATATCGCTGCCTTGTACTAATGGAATCGACAAGTCTCTAGTCTTTGAAGGGTATAGGAAAGATGATCTATACATGGTAGATTTCTCACAGGTCCACAGCTTGTCAGATGTCTTCTTGCAAAAGCTTCGTAATCTGGCTGGCATCGGAGGCTGGGGCATGCTGGCATGAGGAACTTACACACACTCGCTAAGAAGAAGCATGTCATAGGCATCGAAGGTGTCAAGTTCAAGAAGGATCATTTGTGTGGTGCCCAAGCTGGAAAGATGACTAGGGTAAAGCACCCCTCGAAGACAATCATGACGACATCTCAACCCTTCGAGCTGTTACACATGGATTTGTTTGGCCCTACTCATTACTCTGCCCTCACAACAACTGCTTGTCTCTATGGCTTCGTCATTGTTGATGACTACTCAAGATACACATGGGTGCACATAATTCTCTACAAGATCAAGTGCAAGATGTCTTCAGACGCTTCGCCAATCGAGCAATGAACAATTATGGCGCCAAGATCAAGCATATCAAGTGATAACGCATCAATTCAAGAACACCGGACTTGATCTTTATCTCGATACCATAGGAATCACTCATGAGTTCTCTGCTCCATGCACACCTCAAAGAAATGGCATCGTGGAGCGCAAGAACAGAACCCTCATTGAGATGGCTCGAACAATGCTCGACGAGTACAAGACACCAAGAAAGTTCTGCCTCAAGCTATTGATACAAAGATGTCACGCCATCAACCGTGTTTACATCCATAAGCTTCTCGAACAAAACATCCTATGAGCTCCTTATCGGCAAGAAGCCAAATGTCGCCTACTTGAGTATTTGGGGCTAAGTGTCGGATCAAGGATCCCCATCACAAGTCAAAATTTGAACCCAAATCTCACGAAGGCTTCATGCTCGATTACGAAAGGACTCGCACTCCTACAGAGTCTTCAACCTTTATCTCTAGAAAATCGTCGAAACTGTAGACGTGCGATTTGATGAAACCAATGGTTCACAAAGAGAGTTCCTGCCAAGTACACTAGACGAAGCTCCGCCCAGCGAATATATCAAGCTGATGGGAACAGGTGAAATCATGCCTTGTGAAGCACAGCCTGAAGAGGAACTTATCATTTCTGCACCTAACCAACCAAAAGACAATGCTCGGCCTGAAGACAATCCTCCCAATGATGACAGTGATCAGCAAGAGCAAAGTCTTCGTCCAGTTCATCCTCGAGTTGCAAATGAAGTACAGATTGAGAAGATAATCGATAGCATCAATGCACCTGGTCCTCTTACTCGCTCAAAAGCAACACAGCTAGCAAATTTCTGTGGACACTTTTCTTTTTTGTGTCAATATCAGAACCCAAGAAAGTTGTTGAAGCCTTTATAGAACCAGAATGGATACAAGCTATGCAAGAAGAACTTCAACAGTTCAAGCTAAACAATGTTTGGGAACTTGTCAAGCGCCCTGACCCTCGCAAGCATAACATTACTGGCACCAAATGGATATATCGAAACAAGCAAGATGAGCATGGTCAAGTCGTCAGAAACAAAGCACAGCTTGTGGCTCAAGGATATACTCAAGTTGAAGGAATTGACTTTGATGAAACATTTGCTCCTGTAGCTAGCCTTGAAGCTATTCGCATACTACTAGCCTATGCTATCCACCACAACATCTTGCTCTATCAAATGGATGTGAAGAGTGCATTTCTCAACGGCAAGATTGAAGAAGAAGTATATGTCGCTTCAACCCCCGGCTTTGAAGATCCAAAACATCCTCGATATGGTGTACAAGCTAAATAAAGCATCAGATGGCCTCAAACAAGCTCCTCGCGCTTGGTATGCTACGAACAAAGACTTCTCAAGAGCAAAGGCTTCAAACCCGATCCCTTGATCCCACACTCTTCACGAAGACATATGATGGTGAACTGTTTGTATGCCAAATATATGTGGATGTCATTATCTTCGGCCGCACCAACCGTAAGTATAGTGATGAATTTGGATACATGATGCAAGAACAATATTAGATGTCCATGATGGGAGAGCTCAAGTTCTTCCTTGGTCTTCAAATTCACAAGAAAGGAATGGCATCTTTATATCTCAAGAAAAATACCTCCAAGATTGTCTCAAGAAGTTTGCAATGCAAGAGTGCAAAGGATACACGACGCCAATGCCGACCAAACACCATCTGGGTCCCGACGATAATGGTAAAGAGTTCGATCAAAAGATATACCGCTCCATGATTGGTTCCTTACTTTACCTATGTGCATCTAGGCCAGAAATTATGCTTAGTGTTTGCATGTGTGCTTGATTCCAAGCGGCACCAAAGGAATCGCATCACTTAGCTATGAAGCGAATTCTTCGGTATTTGGCTCACACCCCAACACTCGGATTATGGTATCCAAAGGGCTCAAAATTTGATTTGGTTGGATTTTCGGATGCTGATTATGCCGGGTGACAAGGTGGATCGCAAGTCTACATCGTGCACATGTCACTTTACGGGACGATCACTTGTCATTGGTCTTCAAAGAAGCGTAACCGTGTATCACTCTCAACCGCTGAATCTGAATACATTGCTGCCGGATCTTCTTTGTGCTCGGCTTCTATGGATGAAGCAAACTCTCAAGGACTATGGCATCAATCGACACAAGTACCTCTCTTCATGCGACAACGAAAGCGCCATCAAGATTGCCAACAATCCACCCAAAGACTCGAACACAAAGCACATTGAAATTCGTCATCATTTTCTCGTGGATCATGTCATGAAGAAAGATATTGACATCATTCACGCCAAAACCGAAGAGCAATCGCGTATATCTTCACAAAGCCCTTGGATGAGAAAAGGTTTTGCAAGTTACGGTGTGAGCTAAATATCTTGGAATCCTCAAATGTCCCGTGATCAAGCACACATCCTAACACTTATGCATGTTGATGACTTAGATGTGCAACACACTTAATTAACGTATATCTTCAATCAATGAAGACTTACATTACGAGTGTGAATACATTAACGTGGAATTTGACTTCGAGCGCCACGATAATTGTGCGCCGTGTTCCGGTCTAATACTTCCTATACAAAGGTAACGCCACCACCAAATTTCTTTGTTTGAAGTGTTTCACTCATGGCGTTATTTCTGCAATATCTTCGCATTTGATTTGTCTTCAACTTCAACCTATCTTCATGATTTTCTTCACTATGTTGATTTGGTTGCTGTCTTATATATATATATATATATATATATATATATATATATATATATATATATATATATTGTTCTCGTCTCTACAAAGATTCACTTATAGCTATGTCTTCCAAGTTGAATCTTTTGAACTAAGTGAATGTGATCGGACCCCAATCTCTCTATGCTTTCTATCTCAAACTCTATCTGTCCAAATCATATGCATTCTATTGAAAGCTGTCGAATGTCTTCTCTGCGTCCTTGTCGCCAGAAGACACGTAGACAAAACTTTAAGTCTGTTTTAAATGATTCATCCTTCTTGTTGAAATCCGGAGAAGCCGGAACGACCATCCGACAAACTGGCGGGCGTGGGAACGTGGGACAACTCGTAGTATGTTGCATGATTCCCACGTGCCCCTCGGAATGTGAACTGCCAGGGCACCTGCGTAATTGGCGTTGTCGCAGACCTCCTTATAAATACATGTCCCTGCGGTAAAGAAGACCTTCTTCCACCTCTCCACCTCGTCAAAACCCTAGCGCCACCGCTAGCTCTCGACGACGCCGCGACAGGCGCTTAGATGCCGCGACTTCTCCGACGCTGCCTTCACGCCGGCCGCGAACATCGCCCTCTCCGCCCGGGCCGTAGGTGTCCTCCGTCGCCAAGTTAGGGCACGGTGGCTTGAACTGCCGGGCTTCCTTTTCTTCCGTCTAGCAAGTACTTGAGTGGTAAATATAACTCTATTTTTACCATCTTTTGATCTTCAATATTCATCCTACTTACCAAAATTGGTTTCTACGCCCATACAATGTTAGATCTATTATGTCTGCATTTCATCGCCTAGTATATTCACTTAAGCTTCAAAACTAGTTAGATTCCTCACTTGTACTTATTCACGGATTCGCATAAATCGAAGCAACTCTCAACAGATAAGTGAATGTCTTCGCATCATGAGGTCAATGTCTTTAAACTGATTTATCTTCAAAATCTTCCGAGAATGCATATGACCTCTTCCCTTCCCTCGCATCTCTAATGTCATCACAGTACATGTCTATGGGAGAATCCCTTGGTTCTCATAGTCCGCATTCGCTTGCGTAATTCTTACATCATCAAATTAACTCTCCGAAGCCGCCTCGTTTGTCCAAAGAACGCAAGCCTTTGAAGCCTTTGAACGTATTGAAGTCATTCAGTTTGAAGTTCATGGCTGCGTATAAATCAGTCAGAAGGGCGGCGAGCAGGCCGTGGGGAACCTCAAAAGATCTGCCCGATGACCTCGCAGAGCTTTACAAGACAGATCCCAAGAGAATTACAATCAAGACAAGACGCGAATCCAATGGATTCGTCGATATTGGGTTGAACAATGGTTCAAGTACAATTTCGTGACCCAGGAATATGCCGAGAAGAATGCTATCAGAAGCCCTTGGGGTGATATTCTCTTTCAAGGCCTTCCACCCAAGAACATGGTCAAGCTATTGCACAAGGTTTCTATCCTTGTATGGTCCGTGGACCTCAAATTTAAAAATGCCAACCCAACGCCATTGCTCTCGTGTCGCGGACGATAATCTCTTCAAGCGCAACTTCCAGCACACAAAGGCTTCGGCCAAGGAAAACAAGATGTCATTGGGATTAGACTTCAACCCTGGTCCCTCTGCTCCCCGTGCTGACGGCTCACGTGATGCGGAACCCAATGTCATCGGTCCCTTTTCAAACCTTGATGGCCTCATCACTTACATCTTGGTCCAAGGTACCAAAGTGGATCACTGTGATAACGATGTTGATTCTGATGAAGCCCCAGCTCCAGCTCCTGCTCCTGCTCCAAAGCTGCAGAAGCAAAAAAAAGTCAAGGCTTCAAAGTCAGTTGCTCCTCCAAAAGCTTCATGTGTGAAGCCACTGGCTACTGCACCTCCTGAAGCCAGTGTACAGTCTGAACATCAATCTCGTATCTCCAAGAAGATGGAGAAGAGAAAGAAAACTGTCAAGAATACTAAACTGACACTGACTCCTGCTGCCATTCTGCGTGAAGAGCACATTGATCTGTCCAGTGATGAAGATCTTGCAGATGATGCTCTTGAACAACTTATCAAGAGCAAAGAAGAAGCAGAAATCTTCAACAATTTGCCTCCCTTTGATGTGGCAATCATCCATCACTTCATTGATGAGTGGTTTGACACCCCGAACATCAGCTTTGAAGATCTGCAACTTCCCATCAGCCTCAGCGTCTCCTTCAATGGCGCCATTGCTTCTGAGCTAGCTCTTGCTCAGCGCATTGTTGAACTGAAGAACAAAATCGACTATGAAAAAGCTCAGTTCAAGAAGCATATGGCTGCACTCAACGTTCAAGATGTCAAAAACTTCAAGGTCATGTTGCACAAGCTCAAAGAAGCCTTTCTCAAGAAGCGAGAAGAAACCAGAGGCTCTCGTGAGCGCATGAAGAGTCTGGCTGACAAGTGTGTGCTTGCCTACAATGAGGTTGAGAAGCGCAAGGCTCTTGGCCGTCCTGGCATTGACCCCAGAATGGCTGCAAAGAGGAAGAAGTCTTCAACTGACCAAGCTGCACCTTCAAGGCAGGAAGAACCCCGCATAGTCTTCCCAAGCAGCATGACTGGCTCGAAGCCAAAGGTCCGCCAACCGCTTCTAAATGTAAGAAGACGAGGGCTGCCGAGGCTGAAGCCGAAAAGGAAACTTCCCGAAGCCTCTGATGCTGCTCCCTCCAAGAAGAAGCTCAAGACCAAGAAGAATCGGGCTGCTCCCACAGAGCCCTTGGTTGTTGAACCTATTTCAGTGGTTCGTCCTGCATCTGCAACCCAAGAACTACGCATGATCTGCTCATGAGCCTGCTTCCACAGAGGCTCCTGAAGCTGAAGAGATTCCAGCAGTTGATTCCATCACTGCTGAAGACATTGGTCACCATGACAATGTTGAAGATGATGAAGTTCTTCCTCAAATCGAGTACAATGTGGTATCAACGCCTGTTCGTACGAACAGTGAAATCATCAGCATTGGTCGTCCTCTGACGCCAATTGCTCAGGATGCTTCATGGGCTGATCGCCCGCAACAAGAAGACTCCCCAAGTACTCCCCAACAACAAGTCACTCCCCAACAACAACAACAAGAAGAAGAGGAAGACTTTGAGGCCTATACAACCCCATCTCCAAAGGCGTCGCCAGCATTTCGCAGGCTTCACAAAGGTCAAAGGCCTCAAGTACCTCTCTCGAGCGTTCCAGAAGGAGAAGTGCACCACCAACCTATTGCAGTGTGACACCCCCGATTCAATCGTACACCAATCATGCACGCAAAATGTGTACGATCAAGATCAGGGACTCATGGGAAGATATCACAACACAACTCTACAAATAAAATAAGTCATACAAGCATCATAATAGAAGCCAGGGGCCTCGAGGGCTCGAATACAAGTGCTCGATCATAGACGAAGTCGTGGAAGCAACAATATCTGAGTACGTACATAAGTTAAACAAGTTTGCCTTAAGAAGGCTAGCACAAACCGGGATACAGAGATCAAAGAGGCGCAGCCTCCCGCCTCGATCCACCTAAACTACTCCGGTCGCCGCCGCCGGCTGCACGTAGTAGTAGACACCTCCAAAGTAGTAGTCGCCATCGACGGTGGCGTCACAGCTCTGGGCTCCATCGACCGGAAGCAATCGAGTAGAGATAGGGGAAAAGGGGAAACAATGCAACCGTGAGTACTCATCCAAAGTACTGCAGCAAGGAGCTACACTACATATGCATGGATATATGTGTAAAGGGCCATATCAAGGACCTGAATCGCAGAATGCCGTAATAAGAGGGGGATAGCTAGTCTTATCGAAGACTATGCTTCGGGTCACCTTCGCCTTGCAACAGTAGAAGAGGGTAGGTTGAAGTCCTCCAAGTAACATCACATAGCAATAATCCTACCCGCGATCCCTCCTCAATGCCCCGAGAGAGAGCGACCACCGGTTGTATCGTGCACTTGGAAGGGTGTGTTTTATTAAGTATCCGGTTCTAGTTGTCATAAGGTCAAGGTACAACTCCAAGTCGTCACTGTTATCAAGATCACGGCTATTCAATAGATTAACTTCCTGCAGGGTGCACCAACTTACCCAACACGTTTGATCCCATTTGGCGGACACACTTTCTGGGTCATGCCCGCCGGAAGATCAACACGCCGCAGCCCCACCTAGGCACAACAGAGAGGCCAAGACGCCGGTTCAAACCTAAGCGCGACAGGGTCCGGGCCCATCGCCCAATGCACACCTTGACGTTGCGAGGGCAGCCGAAGCGCACCTAGCCTAGTGGAGTTCCACCAATTCGGCGCGCTGGCCACACATCGACGTCTGAAGTGCTTGGTGATACCACGACGCCGAGTGCCCATATCTTTCCCACGTAGTTGGTTAGTGCGTATAAGCTCAGAGCCAACTCGTATCAAATACCAAGATCTCGTTAAGCGTGTTAAGTATCCGCGAATGCCGAGCAGGGCCAGCCCACCTCTCTCCTAGGCGGTCTCAACTCGCCTGCCGCCTCCGCCACAAAGATCCACTGCTGGTGCTCCACCACCGACCTGCCTTTAGTCACCACATGTATCATGTATAAGTATATAGTATATACCCGTGATCACCTCCCGAGTGATCACGGCCCGATAGTATAGCACAGCAGACGGACAAGAATGTAGGGCCACAGATGAAAATACTAGCATCCTATACTAAGCATGTAGGATTGCAGGTAAAGGTAACATGCTACACTACTCTAATGCAAGCAATATAGAGTAGAATAGGCGATATCTGGTGATCAAGGGGGGGGGCTTGCCTGGTTGCTCTGGCAGGAGAGAGGGGTCGTCAACTCCGTAGTCGAATCAAGCAAAGAAGCGGCTTGGCCTCAGTAGTCTACCCGGAGAGAAGGGGAAGAAACAATGAATACCATGTAAACAGATGCATATCGATGCATGACAAGACAAGTAACGATGCTAGGCGTGCTCGACGTGGTATGAGGTGGTACCGGTTAAGAAACATCCGGAAAGTATTCCCGGTGTTTCGCTTTTCAAGAGGAGCCGAGGGGAAAGTTGAGAGTTCGATAGGTTAGGGGGTGTGGCGATTTAACGGATTGCGTATCCGGAATCGCCTCGCTGCTCGAGCAACTTTCATGTTGAAAATATTTTAATCCGAAGTTACGGATTAAAAGATATGATTTTCTAAAGATTTTATTAATTTCGAATTTAATTAATTATTTAATCCAACATTATCCGTAAGAGAAAGTCGACGTCGGCATGACATCGTGGTGATGTCAGCAGTCAACGTTGACCATTGACCTGGTCAATTCGACGTGTGGGTCCAAGTGGGACCCACCGCCATTCTCTGCTTGGTTTAATTACGTATTAGTTAATCTAATTAGTGATTAGGTTAATCTAATCCCATTAATTAACTTAATTAATTACTTAATTAACTAATTAATATTTTAATTATGTTAATTATTACTTATTTATTTATATTATTATTATTTTTTAATTCTTTTTTTGATAAACGTTCTAGTCGGGTCCCATTATCGCCCTCGTGGGGGTTAGCGGGTTTGCCCCAGCGGGTGCGGGCGCAACCCACGAGCGTCAAGGCCAGATGGGAAACCCGGGCACATGCAGAGGCCACCGGCGCTGGCGGGCACCAACAACGGCGCGCATGGCCTTGCTGCCAACCGGGGCCACGGCAAGCGAGGCGAAGGCGCGGTGGCGCGCCACGGAGGAGGAGAGGGCGGACGAGGCACGCCAAGGCACGGGTCAAGGGCGCCACCGGAGCCGTGAGCGGGCGACGGCAGGATAGGCGCTGAATCACGCCAAGTGACCTAAGCGACGGCGGTGGTCGGGCGCGTGGCCGAGGCGCATCAGTGGGGGAAGGGCGCTGGGCGCAGGGGAGCCGCACGGGATGCGGGAAGGGCGCGACGTCTGGCGGGCAGGGGAGCCAGACGGGATGCGGGGAGGCCGGTGGACGGCCCGGCGCTGGCGCCGGCAGGCGCTGGCGACGGTGGCGCCGAGCGCCGAAGCGGGCGACGGCCGAGGCGACTCTAGGGGAGAGGGGCAAGGAGGGAAGCCACGGGGTGGGGGGGAGTAGGGACGGGCCGGGCTCAAGGCGGTCGGGGAAGACTCAGGAGTGAGGGCGAGGAGGCGGCGTTTCAAGGCGGGCATGAGTTCGGCGGCGGCGACAAAGGCGGGACGCCGTTGGGGGCGGGTCGTTGAGTCCGATCCCGATCCAGAATCAGACGGGGAGGGAGAGAGCGAGTGGGGTGCGGGTGGGGCTAGGGTTCGTGGGGAGGGGTTAAGGGAGTGAGGGGCGGATGGGCGGTGGGGGTTTGGTCATTGGGCTGTTTAGCCCAGCTTGGCGAGGGGTTCAAACAGGGCTTCTCCCCCCTTTTGTTTTGTTTTTTTGTATTTTCTTTCTTTTATTTATTTTCTTTTCTATTTTAATTCATTTAAACATATTTAGGCATTTTATAAAAATGGGTTTGTTGCACCATAATTAACTTTGTAATATTTGACAACCAATTTAACTTTTTAGTTTTAAATTTTTGAAAACTTCTATTGTCATCATAAATTTGAATTTGAATTTGAACAGTTTTGAATTAACCCGAGATTAACTACAAGGATGTGAGGTGACGTGGCACCATCAACGTGAGTTTCTTCAGTAGCATGATTATCCCGGCGTTACAAATCTCCTCCACTACAAGAAATCTCGTCCCAAGATTTAGGAGGTAGAAGGAAAGAGTGCGGGTATTCATCACGCAGCGATCCTCATGTTCCTGTGTGGCTTCATCTTCGTGAGTGATTCGACCATCGGACCTTGAGGAACTTGATCACCTTCTCGACGTAGCGGCGTTCAGCTTGGTCGAGAATGCGGACCGGATGCTCTTTATAGGAGAGGTCCTGTTGCAATTCGAGCACTTCATGGTCCACTTCGCCGGATTGGGTACTTGAAGCGTCGGAGTTGTGACACGTGGAACACATCGTGAACTCCGAGAAAGTTTCACGAAGCTCCAGTTGATATGCCACTTTTCCACGCCCTTCCAGAATAGTGAATGGGCCAATATAGCGAGGAGCTAGCTTGCCCTTGATCCTGAAGCGGTGAGCACCCTTCATTGGTGTAACACGAAGATAGGCCTTTTCGCCAGGTTGATAGACCATGTCTTTATGATGACGGTCATAATTACTCTTTTGACGAGACTGAGCAGTCTTGAGATTCTCGAATAATGCGGACTTGTTCTTCGGCATGTTGGATAATATCCGGACCGAAGAGTGGACGCTCCCCGCTTCGACTGGGCCTGTAGGGGTTCGCACTTTCATTCCATATAACACTTCAAGGGGGCCATCTTCGCACTAGCTTGATAGCTATTATTATAAGAGAACTCAGCATACGGGAGAGATTCCTCCCATTTCTTGCCGAAGGAAATAACACAAGCTCGAAGCATATCTTCGAGAACTTGGTTGACACGTTCAACTTGCCCTTGTGAATGCGGATGAAACGCGGTACTGAAAGATAAGTGAGTACCCATGGCTTCTTGAAAACTTGCCCAGAATCTTGAAGTGAATAAGCTGCCACGGTCCGAACTGATAACCAATGGAATACCGTGAAGTGAAACAATTCTGGACATATAGAGAGTTGCAAGCTGACTAGCAGTGATCGTTTCTTTGACCGCTAGAAAATGTGCAACTTTAGAAAGCCGGTCAATGACGACAAGAATAGCATCATTACCTTTCTGCGACTTGGGAAATCCAGTGACGAAGTCCATTTCAACATGGTCCCATTTCCATTCAGGAATAGAGATAGGTTGCGAGTTCCGGCAGGCCTTTGATGTTCTCGCTTTGATACGACGATGGAACGCCACATTCAAAGCAACATAACGAGCAATGTCTCGCTTCATATTAGACCACGAGAATCTCGGCGATTTAATGTCTTGGTACATCTTGGTGCTACCGGGATGAATAGACAAAGGCGTATCATGAGCTTCTTTCATAACCTTTGGAGTCAGATTCAGGTTTTCCCTCTCGGTACCACTAGGCGACCTTTGAAGAATAGGGTGCCTGCATCATCCAGAGTGAAGAATGAGGGCTTTCCTTCTGCGAGATAAAGTTTAATCCTCTCGACTTCATCGTCACATTTCTGTATCCATATGATGGTGTCCACAAGATCTGGTTTCGCAACTGTGGTATTGAGAGAACCCCGAAACAACATGGAGGTTCATCTTGCGTAACTCCGGAGTAGGGGGAGCGAGTGCACCCGGAGGAACAATATGTAGGTTCAGCTTTCTGAATTCTTCAACGAGTGAGGGCTGAACTTTGTGAACTTGGAGGTGGTTGCAGTAAGACTTGCGGCTCAAGGCATCAGCCATTACATTAGCCTTGCTCGGTGTATAGGAAATACCCAAGTCAAAGTCTCGCAATAGCCTCCATCCATCTCTCACGACGGAGGTTCAGGTCTGGCTGAGTAAAATGATACTTCAGACTTTGGTGGTCGGTGAAGATCTCGCAACGATTACCGAGAAGGTAATGTCGCCATCGCTTGATTGCATGAATGACAGCAAGAAGTTCGAGGTCGTGAATCGGGTAGTTCTCTTCGTGAGGGCGTAATTGTCGAGAGGCATAGGCAACCACTTTGCGCTCTTGCATTAGGACACAGCCTAATCCTTGACGGAAGCGTCGCGATAAATGACGTAAGTCCTTCTTAGTATCGTGGAGGAGCTAGTACTGGGCAGAAGTCAACTTGTCTTTGAGTGCTCGGAAACTTTCCCGACATTTATCATCGCCCATTGGAACTTGACGCCCTTATGCAGCGAGTTAGTCGAGGCACGGCAATCTTGGAGAAGTTCTCGACGAATCGACGGCAATAGTGGCGAGACCGAGAAAACTTCGACTTGCTTAACGTTCTTCGAGGAGTCCAATCGAGAATAGCCCTGAACTCGTTCAGGGTTGACGGCAATACCATCCTTAGAGATGACATGCCCGAGATAGGTTACTTCGGGAAGCCAAAATTCACATTTGGAGAACTTGGCATAAAGTTGATGCTCTCGTAGCTTTTCCAGCACAAGACGAAGATGTTCAGCATGTTCTTCTTCATTCTTGGAAAATATCAGGATATCATCCAGATAAACCACAACGAACTTGTCGAGGTAATCCATGAATATATAGTTCATCAGGCGAGAGAAGGTGGCTGGAGCATTGGTTAAGCCGAAAGACATGACGGTGTACTCGTATGAACCATAACGAGTCACAAAGGCGGTCTTGGGGATATCCTCTTCACGAACACGGATCTGGTGGTAACCCAACCTCAAGTCGAGTTTAGAGAACACTGATGAACCAGCCAGCTTGATCATACGGATCATTGATCCGAGGAAGAGGATACTTATTCTGAATTGTAGCTTGGTTTATAGGACGGTAGTCTTGGACCAATCGGTTTGTCCCATCCTTCTTCTTGACAAAGAGAGAAGGTGCTCCCCAAGGAGAGCAACTTGGGCGAATGAAACCACTGCGAAGAGACTTGTCGATTTCCTCCTTAAGCTCAAGGAGTTCATGCGGCGGCATCTTGTAGGGTCGCTTGGCTATAGGAGTGGTGCCTGGTTTCAAGTCGATGACGAATTCGACAGCTCTAGCAGGGGGAATCCCTGGGAGTTCTTTAGGAAAGACGTCGAGGAATTCGCGCACGACGGGGATGTTCTCAATACCCTCGAGTGGTGCAGCGTTCAATGCATTCAATGCATAGAGCCTTGCCTCGGCATTTTGCACCAGATGAGCTTGGTAAGTGACTATTTCATCTAAAGGGTGTAGCAGATGGACGGTCTTAGTGGCGCAAACTATAGAAGCAGTATGCGACTTTAACCAATTCATTCCCAGAATGAGGTCAATGCTGCAAGACTTCAGCACGATGGGTGAGACAAGGAATTCCAGTCCTTCGATTTCAACGGGGACGTCGTTGCAAATCATGGAGATTCGACATTGGCCCGCAGGGGTGTGTACTAGTAGTGAAGCATTCATGTCTTCACTTTTAATGCCATGCATGAATGCAAAATCTTCAGACATGAATGAATGCGATGCCCCTGTATCAAATAAAACGCATGCTGGTACTGAATTTACGAGGAGTGTACCCATCACAGTAGCAGGTTGGTCTTGAGCTTCGTTCAGATCAACGTGGTTGGCATGAACTCGACCATAAGGCTTGGCATTGTTGTTGCGGGGCTGGTTGCTTCCACGGCCGATCATTTGGAAGGGCCACTGATTCGGGTTCGTTGCATTCTCTAGCACGGTGCCACTGGTTGACCACACCAAGCACAAACCATTATTGGGAGTGGGAACAGGAGCTTTGGGTGGTGGAGTTGGAAGATTTGGCTGCCTAGCTGGAGTAGGCAGACGAGGTGCAGCATAGCTCTCCCTTGGGGCAGGTGCATTCGGTTGGTACATACTGTTGGGAATCCATATCTTGCGCTTCTATGAGGACGGGCCCGAAGATGAGCCCGTGTCACGGTTGCGCCTGTTAGAGCTCTGGTATTCCTGCAAACCAGTTTCGACATTGATAGCTTTGTTCACCAAGGTGGCGAAATCAGCAAAGTCGTGCACTAGAAGTGCGAGCTTGATGTCAGCTTGAAGGCCGTCACGGAACTTCTCCTGTCTGCGTGCATCAGTTGCAATGTCCTCTTCAGCATAGCGAGACAAGTCCAGGAGCTCTCGCTGATAAGCTTCAACAGTTTTGTTGCCTTGGGTGAGGTTGCGAAACTCACGCTTCTTCCAGTCCATGACTCCCTGAGGAATGAAGCGGGCACGGAAAGCAGCTTGGAAGTCTGGCCAGGTGATGATTGTTCTAGCTGGCAGAGTACGCCTGTGGCTATCCCACCATTGAGCTGCGGGTCCTTTCAGGAAGAAGGAAGCAAAGGTGACATAGCTGGCAGGGGCTACATCAGCAGACTCCATCTCATAAGTGATGTCACGGAGCCAGTCATCAGCATCCAGGGGCTGGGTTGAGCTGCGGTACACACTTGGGTTGAGGCGTATGAAATCCTGCAGAGTTGTTGTGTTTGGCTGCTGGTTCATATTGGGGCGAGGAAACTGAGCCATCATGTTCTCCATGAACTGGCGATTCAACTCAAGCTGTTGGATCATACCAGCCATGTACTCAAAGCGGTGGTGGGAAGTTGCCACCACGACCAATGCACCACCTGGTCTAACCATCCCGCTAATATATAACAGGGTAGTTCAAAGCATTTGAGAAAATATGCAAAGGACAAGAATCATTCATGATGAAACATGCATAATGAAAGCAGCACGATAGAAACTACATAGTAGTCGGCATATCTTACAAAAGGGATCACGCATAGAGTTCGGTACACATAGTTCAATACATAGACTAAGACATCATAGGCGGCACGCAGGCTCGCGGCAAATGCATCTAACACTAACAAGCAAGCCTACATCAGTCCCACGCAGCTGCGGAGGTAGTCAGAGCCCCGAAAGTCGGTAGTGTGGCAGCGGATAGTCCTCCTCCACGTCGGTGACACAGGGGCCATGGATACTCAGTGCGTAACCCGACGACCAAGTGGCAGGAGAGGACCAAGTGCGGGAGAGTAGCCTCCCACCTCTGGCCAACCGACACCCTGGGGCATCACGGTCCTGGCTGGGTAGATCGCAGAACGCGGCAGCTCTCTAGATCGGACAAAGGTGCGATGGCGTCGAGCACGGTAAAGGTGCCGACGGGTGATGTACAACTCGTGGCGAAGAGCTCGGTTAGCTCGATCCAGCCCATCGCGATGCGTAACAAAGTTACGATGGTAGAAGGGCTCTCTCTGGTGACGATGGAGTAGGCAGCAGTAGTAACCCTCCTCGCCAACATCGCACGCGATAGCAATGTGCACGAAGGGGAGGTGTCCAACTCCCGATACTCTCCACGAAGACGGTCGAGCAGCATAAGCAAGATCGTGGACTGCCATATCGATAGTCACCCCAACACCATGTGCGGTGTGCGGCCAAGATGGTGGAGTCATACCCCGAGAGTAGAGGTGGACGATGGCTCGGTATTGCTCTGGTTAAAGTCCCGGTACTCCTCAAAGGCGGTGTACTCAGGGTGCCGGTGATAACCCGGATAGGTCATCATCTCCGCTAGCACATCAAGAGTGATCCCGAGGCACCAATGGTCGCCGTGTGGCGCACGACCTGCCTCGTGGGTTCCATCTGAAAACAAAGATGTTTCAAAGGAGTCAAATGACAAGGTGGAAATTGATCAAAATACAATTCCAAAGAATAACTATGGCTTTATCCAACTTTGGGGTGAATGTGGTCACGGGATCCTAGTGTTAGTTAGTAAATTCGTTTAACCGAGTAGAAGAGAGTTCGAGTCCCAAGTAAAGATCGAGGAGTAAAAGATCCTAGTACCACCCGATGGCGACGTGGGCCCGTAAGGCACACAGCCAAGTTAGTAAAAGTTTTTGCAATGTCTAGACTCGACTTGACCAAGGAGTGTGGAAGGGGATTCCCTACAGCAAATGGCTCGATACCAATCTCAGGACGCCCGATTCAATCGTACACCAATCATGCACGCAAATGTGTACGATCAAGATCGAGACTCACGGGAAGATATCACAACACAACTCTACAAATAAAATAAGTCATACAAGCATCATAATACAAGCCCGGGGGGCCTCGAGGGGCTCGAATACAAGTGCTCGATCATAGACGAGTCGGGCCGGAAGCAACAATATCTCGAAAGTACGTATATAAGTTAAACAAGTTTGCCACACAGATCGAAGAGGCGCATGCCTCCCGCCTGGTTCCACCTAAACTACTCCCTGGTCGCCGCCGGGCTGCACGTAGTAGTAGGCACCTCCGTAGTAGTCGCCATCGACGGTGGCGTCGCTCTGGGCTCCATCGATCGTTGCGACAATCGAGTAGAGATAGGGGAAAAGGGGAAACAATGCAACCGTGAGTACTCATCCAAAGTACTGCAAGCAAGGAGCTACACTACATATGCATGGATATATGTGTAAAGGGCCATATCAAGGACTGAATCGCAGAATGCCGTAATAAGAGGGGGATAGCTAGTCTTATCGAAGACTACGCTTCGTCACCTTCGTCTTGCAACAGTAGAAGAGGGTAGGTTGAAGTCCTCCAAATAACATCACATAGCAATAATCCTACCCGCGATCCCTCCTCATTGCCACGAGAGAGAGCGACCACCGGTTGTATCCGCACTTGGAAGGGTGTGTTTTATTAAGTATCCGGTTCTAGTTGTCATAAGGTCAAGGTACAACTCCAAGTCGCCCTGCTATCAAGATCACGGCTATTCGAATAGATTAACTTCACTGCAGGGTGCACCAACTTACCCAACACGTTTGATCCCATTTGGCGGACACACTTTCTGGGTCATGCCCGGCGCGGAAGATCAACACGCCGCAACCCCACCTAGGCACAACAGAGAGGCCAAGACGCCGGTCTAAACCTAAGCGCACAGGGTCCGGGCCCATCGCCCAATGCACACCTCAAGACGCTATGAGGGCAGCCCAGCGCACCTAGCCTAGTGGCGTTCAGTCAATTCGCCAAGGCCATCCGTCACACATCGACGTCTGAAGTGCTACGGCTGATACCCCGACGCCGAGTGACCATATCTTTCCCACGTAGTTGGTTAGTGCGTATAAGCTCGTAGCCAACTCAGATCAAATATTAAGATCTCGTTAAGCGTGTTAAGTATCCATGAACGCCCGAACAGGCCAGGCCCACCTCTCTCCTAGGCGGTCTCAACTGCCTGCCGCCTCCGCCACAAAGATCCACTCATGGTGCTCCACCACCGACCCGTCTTTAGTCACCACATGTATCATGTATAAGTATATAGTATATACCCGTGATCACCTCCCGAGTGATCACGGCCCGATAGTATAGCACAGCAGACGGACAAGAATGTAGGGCCACAGATGAAAATACTAGCATCCTATACCAAACAAGTAGGATTGCAGGTAAAGGTAACAACAGTAGTAGCAAGGACAGACTATGCATCAGGATAGGTATAACAGAAAGCAGTAACATGCTACACTACTCTAATGCAAGCAGTATAGAGTAGAATAGGCGATATCTGGTGATCAAGGGGGGGGCTTGCCTGGTTGCTCTGGCAAGAGAGAGGGTCGTCAACTCCGTAGTTTAACTGGCAAAGAGCAGCTGGGCTACCTCGTAGTCTACCCGGAGAGAAGAGGGGAAGAAACAATGAATACCATGTAAACAGATGCATATCGATGCATGACAAGACAAGTAACGATGCTAGGCGTGCCCTAACGTGGTATGAGGTGGTACCGGTTAAGGGGGGAAACATCCGGGAAAGTATTCCCGGTGTTTCGCGTTTTCGGGCAGAGGAGCCGGAGGGGGAAAGTTGCGAGTTCAATAGGTTAGCAGGGTGTGGCGGATGAACGGATTGCGTATCCGGAATCGTCTCGTCGTTCTGAGCAACTTTCATGTTGAAAATATTGTAATCCGAGTTACGGATTAAAAGATATGATTTTCTAAAGATTTTATTAATTTCTGGAATTTAATTAATTATTTAATCCAACATTATCCAGAACAATAAAAGCTGACATCAGCATGACATCAGGGTGATGTCAGCAGTCAACGTTGACCATTGACCTAGTCAACCTGATGTGTGGGTCCAGTGGGACCCACCTGTCATTCTCTGTTTAGTTTAATTACAGATTAGTTAATCTAATTAGTGATTAGGTTAATCTAATCAGGATTAATTAACTTAATTAATTACTTCATTAACTAATTAATATTTTAATTATTTTAATTATTACTTATTTATTTATATTATTATTTTTTAATTTTTTTATAAACGTTCTAGGCGGGACCACTGGGGTTTCATGGGTTTGCAGCGTGCGCGCAACCACGAAGCGTCAGCGGCGCCTTATGGGAACCCGGCACAAAGTGCGGAGGCCACCGGGCGCGCGGGCACCAACGGCGCGGCACGCCGCGCTGCCAACCGGGGCCACGGCGGGCGGAGGCGGTAGGCGCGCGACCACGGGAGGAGGAGAGGGCGGACGAGGCGCGCCAAGGCACGGGTCAAGGGGCGCCGACCGAGCCGAGCGCGGCGATGGGTGGATAGGCGCAGGGCGCTGGAACCGCTGTGGCGGACCAAGCGACGCCGGTGGCCGGGCGCGTGGGCCGAGGCGACGTGTGTGGGGAAGGGGCGCGCAGCCAGGTGGGAGCCGCACGGAGATGCGGGAAGGGCGGCGTCTGGCGCAGGGGAGCCGCACGGGATGCGGGAGCGGCCGAGGGACGGCCCGGCGCTGGCGCCGGCAGGCGCGGGCATGCTGGCGACGGGCGCGGAGCTGCCGAGCGGGCGACGGCAGAGGCGACCTAGGGAGAGAGGGCGAAGGGGAAGCTCACGTGGGGAGGGGGAGTAGGGGACGGGCAAGGCTCGGGGCGGTCGGGAAGACCGGCGAGGAGGAGGGCGAGGAGGCGGCGTTCGACGGCGAACTGGCCAGCGGCGACAAAGTGGGACGCCGGCGTTGAAGCGGGTCGTTGAACGATCCCGATCCAGAACTGGATCGGGGGGAAGGGGGAGAGAGCAAGTGGGGTGCGGGTGGGGCTAGGGTTCGGTGGGGAGGGGTTAAGGGAGTGAGGGTGCCGGATGGGCCAGTGGGTTGGCCGGCTGGGCCGTTTGGCCCAGTTGGCCAGGGTCCAGCAGGGGGGGCTTCTCCCCCCTTTTGTTTTGTTTTTTTGTATTTTCTTTTGTTTATTTATTTTCTTTTCTGTTTTAATCCATTTAAACATATTTAGGCATTTTATAAAAATGGGTTTGTTGCACCATAATTAACTTTGTAATATTTGACAACCACCGAACTTTTTAATTTTAAATTTTTGAAAACTTCTATTGTCATCATAAATTTGAATTTGAATTTCAAACAGTTTTGAATTAACCCGAGATTAACTACGGATGTGAGGTGACGTGGCACCATCAACGTGAGTTTATCGTAGCATGATTATCCGGCGTTACATGCACGCCAAGTGTTTTGA
This sequence comes from Aegilops bicornis, assembly GCA_021605145.1. Classification (NCBI taxonomy): domain Eukaryota; kingdom Viridiplantae; phylum Streptophyta; class Magnoliopsida; order Poales; family Poaceae; genus Aegilops; species Aegilops bicornis. The sequence continues at coordinate 603,459,099 of CM038674.1, read as the reverse complement.
GAAGCCACTCCAACCGTGAATGTCTCCGAAGTCCGAAGCCAAAGTCGCTGAAGACAATCCGCCGCATCACCAAGACACCCAAGAAGAAGAAGAACGTGTCCCTACACCCCCTGTAACTGAAGAAGTCATACCTGATATCAACGTGCCAGTACTCGACCCTCCAGCTCCTCAAGTGGAGGTTGAAAACATTGAGGCTGCCACCTCCAACACCAATGAAGCCAATGACGTGGTCATGGTCAAGCAAATGTGGAGCATGCACCAACAGCTCCTCAAGCCAATGAAGGAAATGTGCCTGAAGCCAATGAGGCAATCGCTCCCGAAGCATCTGTGAGCAGCTCGAAGCCTCGCTTGTTGCCATCGCCCAGTTCCGGCCACCAAGGCCCTACACAATTGAGCAAGCATACAACTATGGTCGCCTAATCACAAAGAAGATGGCACTGCTCGTCCCTCCGCCTCATGCCTCCGGGTCCTCGGTTTGAATATCATATTGCGCATAGGCCTCAGTCCGTGCCGGGCCAAGACTACCAAGGTTTCCGTGCACCGCCACTCTCTGTGTTCTTTCAATGCAAATGGCTTCAAAGCCCACAACACTTTCTTTGGCGAGCAAAGAACCCCTACACAAGGCCAAGGATATCATCCGACCGTTTCGAGCTATCAAGAACGGTTATTACTCATGCGTTCAGATGATCAAGGGCGATTTTCCTCATATGCGCCGACATCAAGCCATTGCCGGAGTGCCATGCTTAGAAGAAGCACTTGATTGCTTTCGTGATGCAGGTCTGCTCGGCTTCAAGCATGCATAAAGAACACTGGAATGAAGAACTTGTGCTTCAATTCTATGCTACCCTCCACATCCGCTGCTACGACAGAGATACGAAGACATGGGTTCTCGAGTGGATGATAGGAAATGTTCATCATGAAGCCAAAGCTCTTGACGTCATTGAGCTCACAGGCCTACCCACTCCCGGAGAGTTGTTTGAACCTGGTTGTCAACTCCACCGCGATGCATTGGAGAGCATATTTCATAAGCCAGAACCCAACATGAGTCAGATGTTGAGCATGATGAAGCCACTGCCACATGACGTTGAATACCCTCAGGACTTCTTTGTTGATGACCTTGAGTATCTGCCTCGTACAATATATCAAATCATCGCTAACTCTATGGCCTATCAAAGGGCATTCATCATCTCCAAAACTTGAAGGAGCAATGAAGACATTGGTCTTTTACATCCTCAATGGCATCAGCTTCAATACGCAAGAATTCTTCATCCGACAATTGGCTGTGTCTGGATCTGATCTATTTGGTCTGAAATTTTATGCTCCATGGGTCATGCGCCTCATTAAGATGCACTCTGGTATCAACTATCAGCCCTCTGCTCGCAATAATCTGATCTTTCTACCAGAGGTTGATATGTCAGTTGAAGCCATATACCCTGAGCCTGCCAAAACGCCACTTTGTCTTCAGAATGCCGATCACCATAGCTTCTCTCAACCCATGGAAGGCGTCCCAGCAGTATCTCGTGTCTACCCTCTGGCTGGGAACACACGTCTGCCTCGTCGTGCGCAGACTGAAGCTACTGAGAGCACTATTGCACAAAGGCCCAGGAAGCGCTCTCGCGTCCTAAATGATCGAGAACTTCTTGTGGCACTGCATCAAAAACAAGATAAGCATCACTCCTGGGTCAAGCGACAAATGCAAAGCCTCTTGGTGGACGTCAATCGCATTTGAATCCTTGCCACCAAGAATGCCTTTGTCACTCACGAGACCTGTCGGCGATCATGGAAGAGTTTGACCCTGCTTTCGATCTTTGACGAGATCTTCAAGGCGGTGGCTTCCTTTGAACGCTTCAAGTTTGACTCCACTCCTCCACGGAATGCAGTCCTACGACGAACTCCATCACTTGAAGACTCTGACTATTCTTCCTCCGCGGCAACTGTCAATGCCAGAGTGATCAATGATGAAGCCGATGCTACTTCACCGCCCCCTACTTCTGCATGCATCGACACTGCACCAAGTTCGTCTACACCGCCAACCAACAACGACATCCCGTATGCACCGTCTACTTCTGAAGAGGACGAGTAGACGCTCTATGTCTTCAAACCTTTTTGGTCCTTACTGACAAAAGGGGGAGAAGCATATGAGTTTGATAGTCTTCAAACGGGTTCATAAGGGCGGTTGCATAATATTTTGCCTAGTGTTTACAACTCTCGCTTTTGATACATTTGGTTCTTTGAGTTGTAACACTTAAACTCGATGGTCTTCTGCTACTTATTTGCTTTACTCTAGTGCGATGATAAATTCCGCATGTGCGACGATAACTTCCGCACTTAGATCATTCTACAGACGTCCATTTTTCATTATGCATGTCATTCTCTTAGTTATATCATTTCATGCATGATGAATTATCTTCATAAGTTGAAGAGGATCTCCACAAGTACAACCTGCCATGTGCATTTGCATTCCAAAAGCAAACTACTTATATGCACATCTTCAGGGGGAGCCTTTGCCACTTATGAAGACAATTCCCTATCCTTTAACAATTTCACATACTTTATCCCCGTTGAAAACTTCAACCAGTTTGTCATCAATCACCAAAAAGGGGAGATTGTAAGTGCATCTAGTGCCACCCCTAGTTGGTTTTGGAGTATTGACGACAAATGTGGTTGAGGGACTAATGCGCTTGTGAGAATTGCGAGGATAACGCAGGTGGTGTCCCCCATTGATTCGGTTTACCTACCGGAGATGACCCCTAAAAATGTATGAAGACATTGACGACTATGGTGGTATGTGTAGATATTCACATTGAGGACTATGACATGAGAAGACATTGAGTGAAGACTATGGAGCGCGAAGACTGTGTCGTTTCGTTGTTTTCTTTTCTTCTTTGTTGAGTCATAGGAACCACCGTACTGTTAAGTGGGGTCCAAGTGATCATAGTCGTAATGGTGAAGTGATGCTCAACCCAAATCCTATGTCTTCGAATAAGACAATGAGAGCAAAACTTATCCAGAGTTGGATGAGTCGACTTTGCTTGTAGCCCAAGTAAAGTGGCCGTGTGTGTTTGAAATCGACCGTTGGAACACGTGTCAGTTCCTTAGTGACCCAGGGTCATTTCGGACATAACAGGTCGGGTTGCCTAGTGGCTATAAATAGCCCACCCCCTACACCATAAATTGGTGGCTGCTCAGAGTTAGTACACGGCTTCTGTCGTTTGAGAGCAACCCACCTCGAAGCCTTTGAGAGAGAGAAATCCTTGCGAGGACAAAGCCCAAACACCCAGAGCCAAAGAGTGTTAGGCATCACTGTCGGTGTCAAAACCGACGCATCTCGGGGGTCCCGAACTGTGCGTCTAGGCGGATGGTAACAGGAGACAAGGGACACGATGTTTTTACCCAGGTTCGGGCCCTCTCGATGGAGGTAATACCCTACTCCTGCTTGATTAATATTGATGATATGGGTAGTACAAGAGTAGATCTACCACGAGATCGAGGAGGCTAAACCCTAGAGGCTAGCCTATGGTATGATTGTTGTTCGCCCCACGGACTAAAACCCTCTCGTTTATATAGACACCTGATAGGTTAGGGTTACACAGTCGGTTACAATGGTAGGAGATCTACATATCCGTATCGCCAAGCTTGCCTTCCACGCCAAGGAAAGTCCCATCCGACACGGGACGAAGTCTTCAATCTTGTATCTTCATAGTTCGTGAGTGCGGCCAACGGTAAGAGTTCGCTATCCGGACACCCCTAGTCCGGACTCCTCAAGAGCTCCCGAACCAGGCTTCAATGACGATGAGTCCGGCGCGTTGATTGTCTTCGGCATTGCGAGGCGGGTTCTTCTCCAAATTCCATATACTTGTCGAATAGTGTCCGGCTTCTGATAAATGCTGCACTCCTCGGCTTCTGCGCCCAATAATGGCCATCTTCCATGTGTTTGAATGAATGCGAAAAGCCCGGGTATTTTTACAATTACCCCCCTAGCCGTGCAAATGAGCCGCTTATAGAAGGGGCAAGGATCTAGATCTGAGTAATACCATCCCCCTTTGCGAGCTTTCATCGGAGCGCCTCTGACCAAAGCCCATTCCATCATGGACAGTCGACGCGGCTCCTCCTCTCGCGCTCCCAGCCCCCAGCCAGGAAATTGGGAGAGATGCTCACCCGCATAGCGAGCTAGTTATACTCCAAGCCAAGGGATTTCTCCCTCCGGCCTTCATGGTTCCGGTTCGAGCCGGACTTGCCACCTACAAGGGCGGAAAGCAAGCGGAGAGCGTCCCTGATCCCTCTAAAGGAGAGCGGGCGTGCTTCATCTCTTATCTAGTAAGAGGACTCGGATTTCCAATCCATCCGTTTCTCCGGGGGCTCTTTGATTTCTACGGCCTCCAATTGCACCACCTTACTCCGCCTCCATCCTGCACATCGCGGGCTTTGTGGCCCTTTGCAAACTATTCTTGGGCGTCGAGGCTCATTTCAGACTGTGGAAGCGAATATTCTGCCTAGTACCCCGCTCTCATGAGGGGTCAATATATCAAGTGGGCGGAGCCGAGCTATGGCGCATCGCCGGGACCGGATACCTATCCGGAACCCCAAAGAAGGCGTCCAAGACCGGCCTTCGGAATGGTTTTATATGGAGGACGCCCCGCTGCCGGATCCTGTTCGGATCGGCCTTCCGGAGTTCAAGAATGCTCCTTCGAAGAAGCGCCTTGTTGGCGCCTCGAGCCCCGGAGAGAAGATGACCGATGTCCGTTATTTGATGAGCCGAATAAGGTTATCGGGTTTCATGGCGGATTGACCATGACAGGAGTCATGGCAATCTACATTATGAGGGAGTGCAGCCGCCCAATACAGGGCCACCCCATGTGGGACTTCAACGGGAGGACAATGCCACCCGTCATGGCCGCAAAGGGCTGTGGATCGGTCACCAAACCGGTGAAGATCTTGTCCGCCATGTACAAAGGAGAGGAGGAGGATTTCCTCCGTGTCAACCCATCAAGGAGTTTTCTTCGAATAATCCTCGGCTGGGTAAGCAGACATCCTTGTGACCTGTCCGATCCATGTTCCCGTAGTTAAATATCTCATTTCATGGTTTTTATGCAGAACTGCGCCGGATCAGGAGAAGATACACAGCCCGCCTTTACAACCCGAGGATCCGAGCGGTCCTCGACCCGACCTCCAAGAGGATCCGGATATAACGGAGGAGTTGATCGACGAGGTGTTCTACCAACTTAGCATCGACAATGCTTTGGTAGCCATTACGACCGACATTACCTAATACTTCCAAATTTACAGTGTAATCGAGACCGAGGTCCCAAAACCCTGATAACGACCCATCCATGCTTATTTTTGATCACCGTATACCAATGATGCTTTGCAGGGGGTACCTTCGAGGCAGGAAGCCGAGCCCACGGCGACTGGCCAACAAAGGGCGGTGCGGCCCCGCAGGCTAAAAAGAAGTGCGGTCCGGATCGAAACTCCGCCGCAACGGTATGGCATGTCACCATACTTCCAGGATTGATTCCTGGAAGGCGTACTAACGCTGATGCTCTTTTCAGGAAAAGGGCGCCGGACCGAGTCCGGAGAGGCCGCCGATCGAACCTTCACCGGACAAGCTTCAAAGCCGTGTCCGGAGGTCGAGGCGAAAGCACGAGACGCGTCGTCGGATGCTCCTCCGATGAGGATGCCGACAGGTTGTCCGCCACCAACTCCGAGGTGGAGAGCGCTTTGAATCACAGGCGCCACGGACAGTTCTTCGTGACGCATGTTTCTCCCTGCAGGCCTTGAATGCCTTTGATTCGAGATGCGCACCTCCGTGACGCTCAAGATGGTCTAGCCAGAGCCACGGAGCAAGATGTGAAGGACATACAGTAAGGAAATTTGATGATTATATATGCCAAGAGTCTCGAGACTTAAAATAGTTAGAATAACTGATTTAAGGATCATTTTGTTATGCAGGATCTTACAGTAAAAGAATACCCGATCGTCTCTGTGAGCCGGAAGAGTGCAGGGCCCAACTTGAGGCCGCACTAGCCGCCACGGGGAGCCACAGAGACCCCTCCGTAATATACGCTTCAGAAGATAAATAATTTATGAAGTGCGGCGGGTGTGTAAGTCCGACAAAAACATTGCAGATGGCGTCATTAAGATCCGCATAAGCAACAACTCTTACGCCAGTTAAAGGCCGGCGAGAGCGTGCTTACGAGGGTGCGGCAGGAGAAGAATAACCTCCAAGACGCCAACACCAAGCTGGGTGAGGAACTAAAGGACGTTCGTTCCCAGTTAGTTGACTCCTTAAAGGAGAATCGGCGGCTTCGTCGTGGCATTTTCAGTAAGTGCTCGAGCGAACTTTGAAAAGAGTTTGGCGAGGAAGGCCATTAACATAAACATGTATGTAGGTTTGCTCATAGGTCGTCCTGTGGAGGAGATGCCCAGCTCTTCGGGTGATCTTCTTCCCGAATTGCGTCAGCTGCACGAACAAGTCTGGCAGGTGATGAAAGGCGTCGGCCAAGCCTTGTGGCCATCTATCTCCCTGCCCGAAGGGATTGGGGAGCTAGTGGAGCGGTTTCAAGGAGCACGGCAGCGCTTCCGGCTATGGAAGATATCGGCCTGCCGTCAAGGCGCCAGGGAGGCCTGGGCCATGGTGAAGACGCGGTACAGGAAGGCTGACCCAAACCACATGGCCGAGGTCGGACCTGTGGGGCCGGATGGGATGGAGATCCTTGTAAGCTTAGTGTACGGCCAAGTAGAATTGGCCGCCAAGTATTCCAAGCAAGATTGTAAATTAGATAGCCTATTAGATGGCATTGAGGAGGAATACAATGAGTCGAGTTGACTATGTAAAAATATGACATGAAAGAATGTCTTCTAGCCGGATTGTAGATCGTTTGTCATAGCGGACCTTTTCGCTTCGACCTCCGGACCCAATAGTCTGGAGTGTGTCCGAATACCTTCGTGGTTATATAAGAACCGTGGTATGCAAGGAGACCAGGTGTAGGGGTCATTGTTGCTGTATCAGACAAGTGCCCAACTAGTTATGTTATATTACATGGGTAGTAAGAAACATCTTCCAGGGAGAATAGTTCCATTAAGGGTTCCTTTTCATGGGATGCATGCCCTAAAGTGCATGTCAAAGCTGCTATAAAGCAGAAAATCATCCTGGGGCAGATGGGTAAATAGTTAAAAATCATCTTTCGGTTCACCGACCGAATATTCCCTTAAGAACGCTTAGCTTTCGGCTTCACCCACGAGGTACACATCCGGCTGACCCGGCAGTAACAATCGCAGAGGTGCTCCCTTTACCACCTAGCCGAACAATCGGGAACATAGGGGTAAGCACATGAGCCAGGCAACCTAGCTTGGCCAAAACTTAAGTCATATCGATGCATATAATGGTGAATAAATGGTACATGCGGAAGTTTAACACATGTGCTGGGCATGAAGCCCGTATAAATAAGCTTCTATTAAAAAAGCCCCCAGGTATAATGAGCGCGAACAGCGCGTCGAGTGTGTGCGGAAAAAGCGCAAACGAGCCTCTAGAGGCTACAAGAAGAAGAAGAGGGAAGGAGAGAAATATAAGACAGCAAAAAGCAAAAATAAAGAATGCGGACGGAGGAAGGAGACGAACTTGGAGTCCGGCACTTAGGCGTAGAATCTTCGTAGACGGGCCGCATTCCATGGGTTCGGCTCGAGTCGGTTATCCGATGCGTTTCGCAGACGGTATGCTCCGCCGGTCAGGACCTGGTCGATGATGAAGGGACCTTCCCATTTGGGCTTGAGTTTGTCCTTTTTCTTGTCCAGCAGGCATAGAACTAGTTCGCCAACGTTGTAAGCTTTGGCCCGTACTGCCGTACTTTGATATCTTCGAGCCTGCTGTTGATAGAATGTGGAACGAGCCTTTGCCACGTCGCGCTCCTCCTCCAATGCGTCCAAACTGTCCTGCCGATCGAGCTCGGCTTCTCTTTCTTCATACATGCGTACGCGAGGTGAGTCATGTATTATGTCGCAGGGCAAGACTGCCTCGGCGCCGTACACCATGAAGAATGGTGTGAATCCGGTAGTACGATTCGGCGTGGTTCGCAGCCCCCAGAGTACGGAGTCGAGCTCCTCGACCCAGTGTGTGTTAGATTCCTTGAGGGACCGCACTAGTCTGGATTTAATGCCGCTCATGATTAGACCGTTTGCCCGTTCGACTTGGCCGATGGTTTGAGGGTGATAGATCGAGGCGTAATCGAGCTTGATGCCCATGTTTTGCACCATGATTTGACCTCATCGGCCGTGAAGTTGGTGCCATTGTCGCTGGGACACCGTGAACGGTGCACTACCACCGATATGTAGTCTATCATCGGGTCCGGATTCGCCGCTTTAACTGGTTTGGCCTCTATCCATTTGGTGAATTTGTCCACCATGACCAATAGGTATTTTTGCTTGTGGGTTCCTCCCTTGAGGGTCCGACCATGTCAAGCCCCTGCATCGCGAACGGCCAGGTGATGGGTATAGTTTTAAGGGCGGTGGGCGGCATGTGGCTTTGGTTAGCAAAAAGCTGGCAACCGACGCATCGTTGGACTAAGTCCTGCCCATCTGCCCGGTCCGTCGGCCAATAAAATCATGTACGGAAGGCCTTGCCTACAAGGGCCCGGGCTGCGGCGTGGTGCCCACCCAGTCCGGCATGAATTTCGGCCAGGAGGTTTCGCCCTTCCTCTTCGGAGATACACCTTTGAAGGACTCCGGTAGTGCTTTTCTTATAAAGCTCTCCCTCATGGACTTTATAGGCTTTAGAGCGCCCGTACTATGCAGCGAGCCTCATTTTGGTCTTCGGGAGTTCCCGCCTAGTTAGGTAGGCTAGGAATGGTTCCGTCCACGGGGCGATAACCGCCATTATTTCGTGAGCAGAGGGTGTTATCTCGGGGGCGGAGCCTCCGGTTGTGTCAGAGTGTTCGGCGTCAAGCGGTGCGGTTGGGTCCGAATTGTTATTGTCGGACTCCCCTTCCCATAGTACGGATGGCTTGAACAGCCGTTCCAAAAATATATTGGGTGGGACGGCATCGCTTTTGCACCGATGCGCGCCAATATATCCGCCGCCTGGTTGTTATCCCGGGCTACATGATGAAATTCGAGCCCTTCAACTGCGGTTGACATTTTTAGGACCGCATTGTGGTATGTTGCCATTTTCGGATCTTTGGCGCCAAAGTATCCGCTTATTTGAGATATTGCGAGGTTTGAATCCTCGCGCACCTCTAGGCGTTGAATGCCCATGGAGACTACCATCCGGAGGCCGTGCGTAAGGGCCTCATATTCGCCGCGTTGTTGGAGTCCGTGATACATTATCTCAAGGACGATTGGATCGTGTCCCCGGTTGGGGACGTCGGACGACGCCAGCCTTCGTGCCAGCCAAAATTTTGGAGCCGCTAAAGTGCATGATCCAATTGGAGAACGCGCCGCACTCTTTAGGGAGTTCGCTTTAGTCCATTCGCCACGAAGTCGGCCAAAACCTGCGACTTAATAGCTCGTCGTGGCTTATAAGTTATGTCGAATGGGAGGAGCTCTATGGCCCATTTAGCAATCCGCCCGTCGCGTCATGGTTGTTTATAATGTCATTAAGAGGTACTTCGAGGCTACCGTTATCGAACACTCTTGAAAGTAGTGTCGCAGCCTTCCGGATGCCATGAACACCGCCAGATGCTATCTTTTGATAATGTGGGTACCGGGACTTGCATGGAGTTAGGACAGTGGACACATAATAAACCGGTTTTTGAATAGGGAACCGGTGTCCGTCCGTTTCTCGTTCGACAACGAGCACCGCGTTGACAACTTGATGTGTTGCGGCAATGTATAATAGCATTGGTTCGCCCACGTTGGGCGCGGCCAGGACCTGATTTGTTGCCAAAATGGCCTTTATTTCTTCGAGTCCGGCCGTGGCGGCATCCGTCCACTCGAAGTGTTCGGGCGGCGGAGGAGGCGGTAAAGGGGTAATGCCTTTTCTCCTAAATGGGAGATAAAGCGGCTTAGAGCCGCTACGCATCCCGTCAATTTTTGTATTTGTTTGAGGTCTTTTGGAATATCCAATTGTGACAGAGCTCCAATCTTGGCTGGGTTTGCTTCAATTACTCTACCGGACACGATGAAGCCCAGGAGATTTCTACTGAACGCCAAGACGCATTTTTCCGGATTGAGCTTGATGTCATATTTTCAAGATTGTCGAATGTGAGCCTCAAGTCGCCTACTAGAGTTTCGACGCGTGCTTGGTTTTGACGACCACGCCATCTACATATGCTTCCACCGCTTTGCCGATCTGGTTTGCCGTACATGTCCGAATCATATACCGATATGTCGCTACGGCGCTTTTTAAGCCCAAAGGGCATTGTGTTGAAGCGTAACGGGCCGTATGGAGTGATGAATGTTGTTGCAGCTTGGTCTGGCTCCGCCATCTTGATTTGGTGGTAGCCAGAGTACGCGTCGAGGAAGCACAATGAGTCGTGTCCTGCTGTAGTGTCAATCATTTGATCAATTCGAGGGAGGGGGAAGGGATCCTTTCGGCAAGCCTTATTAAGGTCTTTGAAATCAACACATAGGCGCCAGGATTTATCCTTCTTTGGTACCATCACCAGGTTCACTAGCCAGTCCGGATGTTTTATATCTCCGATGAATCCGCCTCCAAAAGTTTGGCTAGCTCCTCTCCCATGGCATGTCTCTTGGGTTCGAAAAGCGCTGAAGAGCCTGTTTGATCGGGCTTGAATCCTTTTAGGATATTTAGGCTGCTCGCCACCGACGTGGGATTCCCGGCATGTCCGAAGGGTGCCGAGCAAAGATGTCCCGCTTTTCTTGTAGAAATTCTCAGAGCGCGTCGACACCGTGGTTTAATTGTGCCCGATGGAGGCCGCCTTTGCGGTGGTTCGTTGGGTGGACTTGGAATTTGACTATTTCATCCGCTGGTTTAAAAGAGGTGGACTTGGATCTTTTATCAAGTATCACATCATCCCTGTTCACCGTGGGAGCGATCGCGGTGAGTTCCTCGGCCGCTAGGGCTTTGGATAGTGCCTCGAGGGCTAGTGCGGCCGTCTTATTTTCGCGCTGAGTGCTATATTCGGATCATCAAGTAGAGTGATGATTCTGTTGGGACCGGCATTTTAAGCTTCATGTACCCATAATGGGGTATAGCTTGAAAAATTGTGAATGCCTCTCGTCCTAATAAAGCATGATATCCGCTGTTGAACAGGGCCACTTGAAATGTGACCTCCTCGGACTGTAATTGTCCGCGAGCCGAACACTACGTCCAGCGTGATTTTTCCTGTGCAGCATGCTTCCCGGCTGGGGATTATTCCTCTAAAGGTTGTCCTGCTTCGCTCAATGCGGTCCAGTCTATTTCCATTTTTCGGAGGGTTTCCTCATAGATGAGGTTTAGTCCGCTGCCGCCATCCATGAGTACCTTAGTAAGGCGAAGCCGCCTACTATCGGGCCGAGGACCAATGCGGCCGGGTGCCCGGGCAGTTCGAATTTAGGTTCACATCGGCATTGAAGGTGATAGCCGTGTCACTCCATGGATTTATTGTTGCTACTTGGTAGACTTCGGCAAGGTTGCAGAGTTGTCGTTTTCGCATGTTATTTGATTCGAAAGTCTCGAAGACTGTTAACACCATACTGGTGTTGCTGGGCTGGGATTCTGAAGCTAGAAGCTCCTCGCCACTTTTGGCCACCTGCATAGTATCCAACATGCTCGAAGGCTATGAGTTGGAGTGGCGCCCTCTGTGCTATGAATTTTGCAGGGTCCGTTTAGCCAACCCTCCAAAGACGGTTCCGTACCCTTTAGGGGTTTTTGGTTTTTGGTATTCAACCCTGTGCTTGATAATGATGCACCATTTTGTTCCGGACTAGGGATGTATTCGGGGCCGGATTATCCCAAAATTTACTTTCGGTTTTCCAGGCGCTCTCCATCGCACAGTACTTTTGTACGATGGTCACCAAGTCAGCAAAGCGTGTAATTTCGCAACGACTTATGGCGTTTAGGATTCCCTTGTCCGTGAAATTATTGCAGAATATTGGTATTGCGTCCTCCTCTCGGCAGTCCTTTATCCTGGTCTTAACCAGGAGGAATCGCCCAAGAATGATGTACTGTTTTGGTGGGCTCTTGCCGAATTCGAGAGAGATCGCTAATGTTTGGGTGGGCGGGTGGCACTAAATCCGGAACCCTGTCCAATTTAGGACTCAAGGGCCGGGAAGTTTCCGAACTCGGGAGTTTGGATTTTTGAGTGCTATCCAATGAGTCCGACCCGCCGCCTGACTTTAAGTTCAGGGCTTGATCGACATCCGTCCCTCCGCCGGAATCCGGCATGGAGGGATCGAGAATCCGGACGTAGCTAGTCCTTAAGATAGGAGAAGAGTCGCCGCATTGCTCCTCTATCACAACAACATGATGGGTAGCCTGGGGAGAGTTGATCTCTCTTAGATCGGTTTTAGGCCCGATCCGGTCGTAATCTGTGGCGACTCCTGTATGGCGATGCGATCTAAGAGCTCGCTTACGGAGGAGAGCTCGATCGATCTAACTGCTCGGCAAGTTCCGAACTAACATGGAGATTGGTTTCGATGACTCGAGAGGTCATCGCTTGCCGACGGCCGTATTTAGCGGTCATGAGAAAGCCGCCAGCCAAGAGTCTCGACCAGTGGCCAAGGCTTCTTTGGCGATGGTATCGCTTTTTAAAGACGAGATGAGGCATCCTACCTGATGGCGACGCATACGTAGGAACTCTCAATGAAAGCACCAATGTCGGTGTCAAAACCGCGGATCTCGGTAGGGGGTCCCGAATCTGTGCGTCTAGGCGGATGGTAACAGGAGACAAGGGACACGATGTTTTTACCCAGGTTCGCCCTCTCGATGGAGGTAATACCCTACTCGCTTGATTAATATTGATGATATGGGTAGTACAAGAGTAGATCTACCACGAGATCGAGGAGGCTAAACCCTAGAGGCTAGCCTATGGTATGATTGTTGTTCGCCCCACGGACTAAAACCCTCCGGTTTATATAGACACCGGATAGGTTAGGGTTACACGTAGTCGGTTACAATGGTAGGAGATCTACATATCTCAGACGCCAAGCTTGCCTTCCACGCCAAGGAAAGTCCCATCCGGACACGGGACGAAGTCTTCAATCTTGTATCTTCATAGTCCAGGAGTCCGGCCAATGGTAAGAGTTCGGCTATCCGGACACCCCCTAGTCCGGGACTCGCTCAATCACTGAAGTCTTTCTGTCTGTGTGACCTGAAGACTTATTACACTTGAGGACTGTGAATCCTCCAGCCGGTTAGGCGTCGCGTTCTGAGCATCCAAGAGTCATTGTGGACTGCCGATGAACGCAGTCTGTGAAGGTTCGGAAGTCTACCTTGAAGACTTACCAGAGTGATTGGGCGAGGACTGTGTGTCCTTAGCTCAAGGGGAATAAGGTGAAGACGTGGTCTTCTGAGTTGAATCTCAGCATCCCTAACTGCACGCATAGCTTGTCACAAAGAACTCGAACTGGTCCAACAAATCCTGTGTCTTCAACAAGTGACTGGTTCTATCTTCTCCCTCTCTTTATTTAGAGTTTGTCTTCGTGAAGTCATTGCCTATCTATCATACCTATCTGACTTCATTGCTTGACTACTTTTGTTGATTGGCTTCTCACTATCTTCCATCTTGATCCTTACTACCAAGCTGCTATTAGTCTTGTACTTTCACGTTATTGCATACTTGACTATGGTTTGCTTGTTGTAGTTTACCTTCCGTTGCATATCAATTAGGTCATTTCTATTGTTTGTCTTCGAAACATCCGTGTTATGAAGACTTTCCTAAAAATCGCCTATTCACCCCCCCTCTAGTCGATAACTAGCACTTTCAACTATGGAGTGCGAAGACTGTGTCGTTTCGTTGTTTCCTTTCTGTTGAGTTGAACCACTGGGGTCCAGATCAAATCAAACGTGATGCTCAACCCAAATCCTATGTCTTCGAAGACAATGAGAGCAAAACTTATCTAGAGTCGATGAGCCTTTGCTTGAGCTCAAGAATGTGTTTGAACACGTGTGACACGGCTCGATCAGAGTCACACAGCATCGTGAGATCGGCTTTGCCAGGCAGGCGCCGCGCTCACCGCCATCCACAATGACTCTTGGATGCTCGTAACGCGACGCCTAACCGGGCCGGAGGATTCACAATCCTCATGTGTAATAAGTCTTTAGGTCACGCAGATGTAAAGACTTCAAAGGATGCCTAACACTCTTGGCTCGGGTGTTTGGGCTTTGTCCTCGCAAGGATTTCTCTCTCTCAAAGGCTTCGAGGTGGGTTGCTCTCAAACGACAAAAGCCGTGCACTAACTCTGAGCAGCCACCAATTTATGGTGTAGGGGGTGGGCTATTTATAGCCACTAGGCAACCCAACCTGATATGTCCGAAATGACTTGGGTCACTAAGGAACCGACACGTGTTCCAACGGTCAGATTTCAAACACACACGGCAACTTTACTTGGGCTACAAGCAAAGCTGACTCATCCAGCTCTGGATAAGATTTGCTCTCATTATCTTCGCTTGAAGCCATAGAATTTGGGTTGAGCATCACTTCACCATTCCTCGACTTTGTTCACTTGGACCCCACTTAACAAAGACGGTGGTTCCTATGACTCAACACGTAAGAAAAAGGAGAAAACGAAACGACACAGCCTTCAAGGCCCATAGTCTTCACTCAATGTCTTCTCATGTCATAATCTTCAATATGAATATCTTCACATACCACCATTGTCGCCAATGTCTTCATACATTTCAGGGGTCATCTCCGGTAGGTAAACCGAATCAATGAGGGACACTACCTGTGTTATCCTGCAATTCTCACAAACACATTAGTCCCTCAACCAAATTTGTCGTCAATACTCCAAAACCAACTAGGGGTGGCACTAGATGCACTTACAAGAGTTTATGAATCTCAATGAGATTATGGAGCCCATGGAGGAGGCTCAGGAGCAGCAAGGAATACTAGGACAAGGAAATAGTAACATCATAGTGTCCCAGGAGCCACCAAATGATAGTGCTGAGTCTGCTGCCTCTGCTAATGGGCCTTTGGCACCAACCCTACCTGATTTGAATTTGGTGGTTGGGCCACAAGAGCAGATAGATCTAGTTCCAATCAGGGCCCATGAGATTCCTGGTAATGGGCCTCTTTTTGAAGATCCTAGTCTTGTGTCCATTTTGCAGCAACATACTTCTGAACCAATCTATATGGCTGAAGATCCAATGCAACTAGAAGTATACAATGCTGTTACCTATGTCAACAAGCAGACTGACACTTTTCTTGCATCATCTAGTAACACTCCACCCACAGGAGGGACTAACAAATTGTCTCAATCCATGGAAACTAGAGTTGCAACTCAAAACATTGATGAAGAACTGAACATTGTTGAGGACAGAGGCATACTTCTGGAGGAGAATAGAGTTTTACCTGCAGTAGAACATAACAGAGAGATCTGCCAGCCTGCAACAGAGCCAGACAGAGAATCTCCTCTTCCTGAGGCACAAGACAATAGAGAAGTCCCCATCTCAGCTGATCAAATAGCAGGTGACTCTATTTCTGAAACTTCTACACCTGCTGGGTTTTCCCAACCTATTTATCTTCAGAATTTTCATTCTGCTGAGAGCTCTACTACTCACAATTCCCCACATATTCCTCTTGAAGAACATCTAGGAAAGGAAGGAACCCTCACTTGGTAAACTCATTTTGCTCCAAAATAGGACAGCAGGGACATCATACAGGTACCTATGGAATGGGTGAACTTTCTATCTGTCACATTTCTTTCTCCTGATAAATTTGAGTGGGCTAAGAAATTTATTAAGTCACAAGTATGGGAGATCATTGCTCAAAAAATAAGGAGATAAACAATTGTCTGACTTTTGCTATCCCAGAAACATACCCAGATTATAATAGTGGTTCTGTTTGCTGAATAATCCTCAGGATCAGGAAAACACTCCATCTGCTAAGAGAGATTCACAGGAGATATCTGCCTCATCAACATCAGCTCTGCACAAAAATAGGAAGAGGAAAGAAAAGGGCCCATTGGTGGAAAACATAGGTAAGGAGGAGTTACAGACTGCAACAGTTACAAAAAGGACTTAAGAAATCTGTTTGTAGGACAAAGAATGTTTAGCATGTCATTCTCTGCCTCCTTCCATCCCTACCAAAGTCATTAAAAACTTGAACACCTCTTTTTGCAAGGTGAATGCTCAGAACACTACAGAGGAGAAAATTTCTAACATCCCCAAGAAGGCAAAGACCAACAAGTCTAAGGAAGGAAACATGGTGCCCAAGGCGGGTAGCAAGTCCAAGAAGAGCAGCATGGGGTCAAAGGGCACTAGCAAGGCACTGAATTAATCTCTCTTGTTCAATGGAACATGTAATAGACTTGTTATCTGTTTTTCTTTTGGTCTTTTGGGTCTCTAGTAACAGCTCTCTGAAAAGACATACTAAGATGCTTAGTTCTCTAAATGGAACAATTCTGTTATGCTGTATCATGCATAAGTTTGAGCCATCTATGACTGTAATATCTCTGCAATGTTTTAGAAGTTCTGAAATGTTCTTTGCTCTGTGGATGTCAGTTAGACCAGTGTATCACAAGAATTCCAGGGGGCAGTCATCCAGTATAAATGTATCACAGTACTGTTACTCCAATTTTTAGATCATGGCTAGTAACTGGAATGTTTTGAATTGGAATACCAGGGGCCTTAATGATCGCAAGAAATGGGATGCTATATCAAATAAGATTGAGGAGTCAGGTTGCTCAGTCTTATGTTTACAGGAAACTAAAAGAGAGGCTTTTGATCAATCTTACCTCAAAAATTTCTGTCCCAAAAGACTCTCTAAATTTTAATTCTTCCCATCCATTGGAGCTTCTGGAGGAATCCTTACTGCTTGGAATGGTAGCCTTTTTTCTGGCCACATCTTTCATCAAAATGCCTTCTCCCTCTCAATCAAATTCACATGTAAACTCAATGGTACTAAATGGATATTGACCAATGTCTATGGGCCTTATATACCTGAGGATAGACTTACCTTCCTAGATTGGTTTCAGAACTTCCAAGTTGATGATGAGATGAATTGGATGATTATTGGAGACTTTAACTACATCAGGTACCCACAAAACAGGAATAGGGAGGGAGGAAATATTAATGACATGCTATTGTTCAATGAAGCCATCAATGCAGACAAGCACTTGTTGAGATACCACTCAAGGGCGTAAGCTATACCTGGAGTAATATGCAAGATGCCCCACTACTAGAGAAGCTTGACTGGTGTTTTACATCTGAATCATGGGCACTCTCTTTCCCATCTACTATGGCCATCCCACTAGCTAAAACTACTTCAGATCATACTCCTGTCCTCATCAAAATTGGCACCACAATTCCTAAATCTCAGATCTTCAGGTTTGAAAACTTCTGGCTTAAACATGCACAATTTAAAGAGGTGGTGAAGCAGATTTGGGAACAGGATGTTCAAGAAGTGGATAATGCCAAATGTATTGCTGCTAAATTCAAAAGGCTCGGGAAAGGGCTTAAAATTTGGGCCAAGACTATTTCTAATATGAAGGCCACCATTGAGAACACCAACTTCATGATCTTATGCTATGATGTCATCGAGGAGTACAGAGATTTATCTAATGAGGAAGTGAATGGTAGACTCATCTTAATAGAGCACTTGAGGGAAATTAATGAGCATCAGAGGATATACTGGAAACAGAGAGCTACTATTAGGAAGATAAAATTGGGAGAAGCAAATACAAAGTATTTCCAGGCTAAAGCCACTATTAAGCACAGGAACAATCACATTGCTATTTTAAGAGATGAGGATGGCTTTGAACATCAGGATCACCAAGCCAAAGCAACTATACTCCTCAGAGCTTTTAAAAACAGAATGGTACTGCCTCCAAACCTGAGAACCCACTGCTTCTGCACACTCTGCTCCACCAACCAATGGACCTCCCAGAGTTGGAAATTCCTTTCACCAAAGAGGAAATTGGTGAAGTGATTAAACATATGCCTGCAGACAAATCCCCAGGTCCAAATAGTTTTAATGCTAAATTTCTTAAGGCTTGCTGGGACATCATTGCTCCTGACTTCTATAGGCTAATAGAAGATTTTCATCAGGGAACTGTTAACATTCAGAGCATAAACTACTCTTTCATCACACTCATTCCTAAGAAAGATGTTGCTATTTTGCCAAATGATTTCAGACCTATCTCTCTCCTGAACTGCACTATGAAGATCATCACCAAGCTGTTGGCTAAAAGACTTTAGAAAGTTATTCTCTCTCTAGTGCACCAGAATCAATATGGTTTTCTATTCAACAGATGTATTCAGGATTGTTTAGCCTGGTCATATGAATATATTTATCAGTGCAAGCAGTCTAGCAAGGAACTGGTTTTATTGAAATTGGACTTTGAGAAGGCATTTGATATGCTTAATCATGATATCATTGTGGAAATTTTGGAAGCCAAAGTTTTTGGTAGCAAGTGGATCAAGTGGATTAAGATGATCTACAATACTGGCTTTTCTTCTGTTCTGCTTAATGGGGTCCCAGGTAAACAGTTCTTGTGCCAATGTGGAGTCAGACAAGGTGATCCCCTGTCTCCTCTCATATTTGTAATAGCAGAAGATATTCTACACACAATGTTGAATGAGGCAAAAAGAAATGATTTGATCTCAGCACCTTTGATTCACTAGTTCAGCCAAGATTATCCCATTATTCAATATGCTGATGATACCATTTTGATAGCAAATGCAGATGCTACCGAACTTCACAACATCAAGAACTTGTTGCTTCACTTTTCTGCATATACTGACCTCAAAGTTAACTACTCTAAGTCCACAATGATCTCCATCAATACTCCTGAGCACAAGATGCAGGCTCTCTCAAATCTTTTGGGTTGTCGATAGGCACTTTACCTCTGCAGTACCTAGGCCTTCCACTCGGCCTCAAAGAAGCCAAGGATTGAAGATTTTATGCCTCTGCTAAAAAGAGTAGAGAACAGACTACTGAGTTGCTCAACTTTGCTATCTACCGGTGACAAGCTCACACTCATTAAGTTAGTCTTCTCCAGTCTGCCCATTTACTTCTTGTGCTCCCTACAGATTCCTATCACAGTGGTGAACCAACTTCATAGTTACTTCAGAAATTGTTTCTGGAGGAAGTATGGATCTCAAGACAGAGGCGCAGTACTGATTGCTTGGAGCACTACTTGCCAACCCAAGGCTAATGGGGGACTGGGCATTTTAAACATTGAGGTATACAACAAGGCTTTGCTATTGAAATAAGTGCACAAATTCCTCCATAAGGAGAATATTCCATGGATTAATATCATTTGGGAAACATACTATCAAACGTCCTTGCCTCGAGAGAGAATGGTGGGTTCCTTTTGGTGGAAAACTATGCTCAAACTTCTACCCCACTATAAAGAATTTGCAATTTCTTCTGCTCGTTCTGGCAACACAACTCTGTTTTGGTCAGATTGCTGGTGGGATAAGCCTCTCCAAAATAAATTCCCTGAGCTTAGTTCCTTCAGAAACAACAACACTGTCTCACTTCAGCAAATTCTGAACACAGAAGATTTGGCAACTCATTTTCACGCACCTTTATCACAACAAGCATTTCTTCAATTTAATACTCTCCAAGAATGCTTACAAGAAAGAAGTGAAATGCAAGGAAGTGATAGATGCTCAATTGCTGGATACTATAAGGATATTCTGAAGGAAATATGCCCTAGAGGCAATAATAAAGTTATTATTTATTTCCTTATATCATGATAAATGTTTATTATTCATGCTAGTATTGTATTAACCGGAAACTTAGTACATGTGTGAATACATAGACAAAACAGAGTGTCACTAGTATGCCTCTACTTGACTAGCTTGTTGATCAAAGATGGTTAAGTTTCCTAGCCATTGACATGAGTTGTCATTTGATGAACGGGATCACATCATTAGATAATGATGTGATTGACATGACCCATCCGTTAGCTTAGCACTATGATCGTTTAGTTTGTTGCTATTGCTTTCTTCATAACTTATACATGTTCCTATGACTATGAGATTATGCAACTCTCAAATACCGGAGGAACACTTAGTGTGCTATCAAACGTCACAACGTAACTGGGTGATTATAAAGATGCTCTACAGGTGTCTCCGATGGTGTCTGTTGGGTTGGCATAGATCGAGATTAGAATTTGTCACTCCGTGTTTCGGAGAGGTATCTCTGGGCCCTCTCGGTAACGCACATCATGATAAGCCTTGCAATCAATGTGACTAATGAGTTACTCACGGGATGATGCATTACGGAACGAGTAAAGAGACTTGCCAGTAACGAGATTGAACTAGGTCTTGAGATACTGACGATCGAATCTCGGGCAAGTAACATACCGATGACAAAGGGAACAACGTATGTTGTTATGCAGTTTGACCAATAAAGATCTTCGTAGAATATGTAGGAGCCAATATGAGCATCCGTGTTCCGCTTATTGGTTATTGAATCGGAAGTGAGTCTCGGTCATGTCTACATAGTTCTCGAACCCGTAGGGTCCGCACGCTTAACGTTCGATGACGATCGGTATTATGAGTTTATGTGTTTTGATGTACCGAAAGTTGTTCAGAGTCCCGGATGTGATCACGGACATGACGAAGAGTCTCGAAATGGTCGAGACATAAATATTGATATATTGGAAGGTTATATTCGGACATCGGAAGGGTTCCGAAGTGTATCGGATATTTTTAGGAGTACCGGGAGGTTACCTGAACCCCTCGGGGAGTCAATGGGCCTTAATGGGCCCTAGTGGAGATAGGAGGCAGCGGGCAAGTGGTGGGGCGCGCCCCCCTAGGCCCAAACCGAATTGTTTTAGGGTTTGGGGGGTCGGCCCCCCCTTTCCTTCTTCTCTCCCTCCCCTTCGTCGTTCTCCTAATAAGAATAGGAAAGGGGGAGCCAAACCTACTTGGAGTAGGACTCCCCCCCCTTGGGCGCGCCCTATGAGGGCCGACCCTCTCCTCCTCCCCTCCTTTTTATACGGGGGAGGGGGGCACCCCATAGACACACAAGTTAATTGTTTTAGCCGTGTGCGGTGCCCCCCATCCACAGATTTCCACCTTGGTCATATCGTCGTAATGCTTAGGCGAAGCCCTGCGCCGGTAACTTCATCATCACCGTCAACACGTCGTCGTGCGAACGAAGCTCTCCTTCTACACTCAACTGGATCTAGAGTTCGCGGGACGTCACCGAGCTGAACGTGTGCAGATCACGGAGGTGCCGTACTTTCGGTACTAGGATCGATCAGATCGTGAAGACGTACGACTACATCAACCGCGTTGTCATAACGCTTCCGCTTTCGGTCTACGAGGGTACAGCTATCTCTTGAGCTTGCTTTGGTTTTTCCCTTGAAGAGGAAAGGGTGATGCAGCAAAGTAGAGTAAGTATTTCCCTCAGTTTTTGAGAACCAAGGTATCAATCCAGTAGGAGGTTATACACAAGTGGCCTTATACCTGCACAAACAAATAAGAACCTTGCAACCAGCGCGATAAAGGGGTTATCAATCCCTTCACAGCCACTTGCAAAAGTGAGATCTGATAGAGATAATAAGATAAATATTTTTGGTATTTTTATGATATAAACTGAAAGTAAAGATTGCAAAGTAAAAATAGATCGGAAACTTATATGATGGAAAATAGACCCGGGGGCCATAGGTTTCACTAGTGGCTTCTCTCAACATAGCGTAAGTATTACAGTGGGTGAACAAATTACTGTTGAGAAATTGATAGAGAAGTGCATAGTTATGAGAGTATCTAGGCATCACGTCCGTGACAAGTAGGCCGAAACGATTCTGCATCTACTACTATTACTCCACACATCGACCGCTATCCAGCATGCATCTAGAGTATTAAGTTCATAAGAACGGAGTAACGCATTAAGCAAGATGACATGATGTAGAGGGATAAACTCAAGCAATATGATATAAACCCCATCTTTTTATCCTCGACGGCAACAATATAATACGTGCCTTGCTGCCCTTGCTGTCACTGGGAAAGGACACCGCAAAATTGAACCCAAAGCTAAGCACTTCTCCCCTTGCAAGAAAGATCAATCTAGTAGGCCAAACCAAACTGATAATACGAAGAGACTTGCAAAGATAACAAATCATACATAAAATAATTCAGAGAAGATTCAAATATTGTTCATAGATAATCTTGATCATAAACCCACAATTCATCGGATCTCGACAAACACACCGCAAAAAGAATTACATCGAATAGATCTCCAAGAAGATCGAGGAGAACTTTGTATTGAGATCCAAAGAGAGAGAAGAAGCCATCTAGCTAATAACTATGGACCCGAAGGTCTGTGGTAAACTACTCACACATCATCGGAGAGGCTACGGTGTTGATGTAGAAGCCCTCCATGATCGATTCCCCCTCCGTCGGAGCACCGGAAAAGGCCCCAAGATGGGATCTCACGGGTACAGAAGGTTGCGGCAGTGGACATAGGGTTTCTGTTGGGGAACGTAGCAGAAATTCAAAATTTTCCTACGTGTCACCAAGATCTATCTATGGAGAAACTAGCAACGAGGGAGGGAGAGTGCATCTACATACCCTTGTAGATCGTTAAGTGGAAGCATTCAAGAGAACGGGGTTGAAGGAGTCGTACTCGTCGTGATTCAAATCACCGAAGATCCTAGTGCCGAACGGACGGCACCTCCGCGTTCAACACACGTACAGCCCGGTGACGTCTCCCACACCTTGATCCAGCAAGGAGAGAGGGAGAGGTTGAGGAAGACTCCATCCAGCAGCAGCACAACGGCATGGTGGTGATGGAGGAGTGTGGCAATCCCGCAGGGCTTCACCAAGCGCCAAGGGAGAGGAGGAGGAGGAGAGGCAGGGCTGCGCCTGGAGAGGGAGAGGCTCTCGTGTGTTTTGGGCAGCCCCCTTGGCCTCATATATATAGGGGAAGGGGAGGAGGGTGCGCCCCCTCTAGGGTTCCCACCCCTAGAGGGGCGGCAGCCCCCAAAACCCATCTATGGGTGGCGGCCACAAGGGGAGGAGAGGGAGGCGCAGGAGTATGGGCCTTAGGGCCCATCCGCCCTTAGGGTTTGCCCCTCTCCTTTCTAGCCGCATGGGCCATGGTGGAGGCGCCCTAGCCCACCTAGGGGCTGGTGCCCTCTCATACTTGGCCCATGTATGCCTCTCGAGCATGTGGCCCCACTTGGTGGACCCCCGGGACCCTCCCGGTGGTCCCAGACGTTACCGATAAACCCCAAACTTTTCCTATGACCAAAACAGGACTTCCCATATATAAATCTTTACCTCCGGACCATTCCGAACTCCTCGTGACGTCCGGGATCTCATCCGGACTCGAACAACATTCGTAACCACATACAAACTTCCTTTATAACCCTAGCGCCATCGAACCTTATGTGTAGACCCTACGGGTTCGGGAGACATGTAGACATGACCGAGACGTTCTCCACTAATAACCAACAGCGGGATCTAGATACCCATGTTGTCTCCCACATGTTCCACGATGATCTCATCGGATGAACCACGATGTCAAGGACTCAATCGATCCCGTATACAATTCCCTTTGTCTAGCGGTATTGTACTTGCCCGAGATTCGATCGTCGGTATCCCGATACCTTGTTCAATCTCGCTTCCGCAAGTCTCTTTACTCGCTCTGTAACACATCATCCCGTGCTCAACCCCTTGGTCACATTTTTCACATTATGATGATGTCTTACCGAGTGGGCCCAGAGTTTCATCTCCGTTTAATCGGAGTGACAAATCCCAGTCTCGATTCGTGCCAACCCAACAGACACTTTAGGAGATACCTGTAATGCACCTTTATAGTCACCCAGTTACGCCAGGACGCTTTGGTACACCCAAAGCATTCCTACGGTATCCGGAGTTGCACAATCTCATGGTCTAAGGAAATGATACTTGACATTAGAAAAGCTTTAGCATACGAACTACGCATCTTTGTGCTAGGCTTAGGATTGGGTCTTGTCCATCACATCATTCTCCTAATGATGTGATCCCGTTATCAACGACATCCAATGTCCATGGTTAGGAAACCGTAACCATCTATTGATCAACGAGCTAGCCAATAGAGGCTTGCTAGGGACATGGTGTTGTCTATGTATCCACACATGTATCCGAGTTTCCTATCAATACAATTATAGCATGGATAATAAACGATTATCGTGAACAAGGAAATATAATAATAACTAATTTATTATTGCCTCTAGGGCATATTTCCAACAGTCTCCCACTTGCACTAGAGTCAATAATCTAGTTCACATCGTCATGTGATTAATACTGATAGGTCACATCGCCATGTGACCAACATCCAAAGAGTTTACTAGTGTCATTAAACTAGTTCACATCATCATGTGATTAAGACTCAATGAGTTCTGGGGTTTGATCATGTTTTGCTTGTGAGAGAGGTTTTAGTCAACGGGTTTTAGTCAACGGGTCTGAACCTTTCAGATCCGTGTGTACTTCGCAATTCTCTATGTCATATTGTAAATGCTGCTTCCACGCTCCACTTGGATCTATTCCAAATGGTTGCTCCACTATACGTATCCGGTTTGCTACTCAGAGTCACTCGGATAGGTGTTAAAGCTTGCATCGACGTAACGCTTTACGCCAACTCTTTATCACCTCCATAATCGAGAAACATGTCCTTATTTACTCCAAGGACAATTTTGATCATTCAATGATCCATTCCTGGATCATTCTTGTACCCTTGACCGACTCATGGCAAGGCACACTTTCGGTCGGCACATAGCATAGCATACCGTAGAGCCTATGTCTAAGGCATAGGGACGATCTTCGCCCTTTCTCTCGCTCGCCGTGGTCGAGCTTTAAGTCTTAACTTCATACCTTACAATTCAGCTAAGAACTCCTTCTTTGATCGATCCATCTTGAACACCTTCAAGATCATGTCAAGGTACATGCTCATTTGAAAGTATTATTAAACATTTTGATCTATCTTATAGATCTTTGATGCTTATTGTTCAAGTAGCCTAATCCGTGTTTTCTATTGAAAACATCTTTCAAATAACCCTATATGCTTTCCAGAATTCTACATCATTTCGATCATCAATATGTCAACAACATATACTCATCGAAATTCTATAGTGCTCCTACTCACTTCTTTGGAAATACAAGTTTCTCATAAACTTTGTATAAACCCAAAATCTTTGATCATCTCATCAAAGCGCACATTCCAACTCCGAGATGCTTACTCCGGTCCTTAGAAAGGATCACCGAGCTAGCATACCTTTTAGCATCCTTAGGATCGACAAAACGCTTACGATTGTATCACATACAACCTTTCCTTACGAAAACCGATAAGGAAACTCGTTTTGACATCCATCCGCCAGATTTCATAAATGCAGCTTATGCTAACATGATTCCGACGGACTTAAGCATCGCTACGGATGAGAAAATCTCATCGTAGTCAACTCCTTGAACTTGTGAAAACTTTTCGCCACAAGTCGAGCTTCATAGACGGTGACATTACCGTCCACGTCCGCCTTCTTCTTAAAGATCCATTCATCTCAATGGCTTGCCGATCATCGGGCAAGTCCACCAAAGTCCATGCTTTGTTCTCGATATATGGATACTATCTCGGATTTCATGGCCTCTAACCATTTGTCGGAATTTGGGCCCACCATCGCTTCTCCATAGCTCGTAGGTTCATTGTTGTCTAGCAACATGACCTTCAAGACAGGATTATGCGTACCACTCAAGTAGTACGCATCCTTGTCACCCCACGAGGTACGCCGCTGACTTGATCCGAAACTTCATGATCACTATCATAAGCTTCTACTTCAATTGGTGTAGGTGCCACGGGAACAACTTCCGTGCCCTGCTACACACTAGTTGAAGTGATGGTTCAATAACCTCATCAAGTCTCCACCATCCTCCCACTCAACTTTTCGAGACGAACTTTTCCTCGAGAAAGGACCCGATTCAAGAAACAATCCCTATTGCTTCCGGATCTGAATTAGGAGGTATACCCAACTGTTTTGGGTGTCCTATGAAGATGCATTTTGTCCGCTTTGGGTTCGAGCTTATCAACCTGAAACTTTTCCACATAAGCATCGCAGCCCCAAACTTTTAAGAAACGACAACTTAGGTTTCTCCAAACCATAGTTCAAACGGTGTCATCTCAACGGAGTAACGTGGTGCCCTATTAAAGTGAGTGCGGTTGTCTCTAATGCCTAACCCATGAACGATAGTGGTAATTCGATAAGAGACATCATGGTACGCACCATATCCAATAGGGTGCAACTATGATGTTCGGACACACCATCACACTATGGTGTTCCAAAGTGTATTAATTGTGAAACAATTTGCACAATGTCTTAATTGTGTGCCAAAACTCGTAACTTAGATATTCATCTCTATGATCATATCATAGACATTCTATCCTCTTGTCACGAAGATCTTAAACTTCACTCTGAAATTACTTGAACCATTCAATAATTCAGATTTGTGTTTCATCAAGTAAATATACTCAACATCTACTCGAATCATCTGTGAAGTCGTAACATAACGATATTCATCAGATGCCTCAAAGACTCATTGGACTGCACATATCAAAATGTGTTGCTTCCAACAAGTTGCTATCTTGTTCCATCTTCATCAAACCGAGGCTTTTCAGTCATCTTGCCCATGTGGTATGTTTTGCATATCTCAAGTGATTCAAAATCAAGTGAGTCCAAACGATCCATCTGCATGGAGTTTCATCATGCGTATTCACCAATGCATATGGTTTGCATGTCTCAAACTTTTCAAAAACGAGTGAGTCCAAAGATCCATCAACATGGAGCTTCTTCATGCTTTTACACCAATATGACTTACATGGCAAAGGCCACAAGTAAGTGGTACTATCATTACTATCTTATACTTTTGGCATGAAAATGTGTATCACTACGATCGAGATTCAATAAACCATTTATTTAGGTGCAAGACCATCAAGGTATTATTCAAATAAATAGAGTAACCATTATTCTCCTTAAATGAATAATCAGATTATGATAGACATAATCCAATCATGTCTATGCTCAACGCAAACACCAAATGATAATTATTCTGGTTTATTACTAATCTTGATGGTAGAGGGAGCGTATGCGATGTTTGATCACATCAACCTTGGAAACACTTCCAACACATATCGTCACTCACCTTTAGCTAGTCTCCGCTTATTCCGTAGCCTTTTATTTCGAAAGTTACTAACACTTAGCAACCGAACCGGTATCTTAATGCCCCGGTGCTACTAGGAGTACTAGTAAAGTACACATTAACATAATGTATATCCAATATACTTCTATCGACCTTGCCAGCCTTCTTATCTACCAAGTATCTAGGGTAACGCTGCTCCAGTGGCTGTTCCCCTCATTACAGAAGCACTTAGTCTCGGGTTTGGGTTCAACCTTGGGTTTCTTCACTAGAGCAGCAACTGTTTTGCCGTTTCATGAAGTATCCCTTGTTGCCCTTGCCCTTCTTGAAACTAATGGTTTTACCAACCATCAACAATTGATGCTCCTACTTGACTTCTACTTTCGCGGTGTCAAACATCGCGAACACCTCAAGGATCATGATCTCTATCCTTGATATGTTATAGTTCATCACGAAGCTCTAGCAGCTTGGTGGTAATGACTTTGGAGAAACATCACTATCTCATCTGGAAGATCAACTCCCACTCGATTCAAGTGATTGTTGTGCTCGAGACAATTCGAGCACAAGCTCAACGATTGAGCTTTTCTCCCTTAGTTTGCAGGCTAAGAAGATTGTCGGAGGTCTTATACCTTTTGACGTAAGCACGAGCTTGAAATCCCAATTTCAGCCCTCAAACATCTCATATGTTCCGCGACGCTTCAAAACGTCTTTGGTGCCTCAACTCTAAACCGCTTAACCGAACTATCATGTAGTTATCAAAACGTGTATGTCCGATGTTCGCAACATCCATGCACGACGTTTGGGGTTCAAAGACACCGAAGCGGTGCATTAAAGACATAAGCTATTTACTGTCCGCATAATCGCCATCACAACTTTCAACTATATTTTCTCTAGGAACATATCTAAACAAAGGCAACTAAAGCGCGAAGCCATTTACATAATTTGCAAAAGGTCTTTTGACTATGTTCAAGATAATTAAGTTCATCTTATGAACTCCCACTCAGATAGACATCCCTCTGGTCATCTAAGTGATTACATGATCCGAGTCAACTAGGCCGTGTCCGATCATCACGTGAGACGGACTAGTCGACTTGGTGAACATCTTCATGTTGATCGTATCTATTATACGACTCATGCTCGACCTTTCGGTCTCTGTGTTCCCGAGGCCATGTCTGTACATGCTAGGCTCGTCAAGTTAACCCCAAGTGTTTTTGTTGTGTAAATCTGTCTTACACCCGTTGTATGTGAACGTAAGAATCCATCACACCCGATCATCACGTGGTGCTTAGAAGCTTACGAACTGTAGCAACGGTGCAGTCGAGGAGAACACTTCTTGAAATTTGTGTAAGGGATCATCTTATTTACTACCGCCGTTCTAAGTAAACAAGATGCATAAACATAATAAACATCACATGCAATTATATAGTAGTGACATGATATGGCCAATATCATATAGCTCCATTGATCTCCATCTTCGGGCTCCATGATCATCATCGTCACCGCATGACACCATGATCTCCATCATCATGATCTCCATCATCGTGTCTTCATGAAGTTGTCTCGCCAACTATTACTTCTACTACTATGGCTACCGGTTAGCAATAAAGTAAAGTAATTACATGGCGTTGTTTAATGACACGCAGGTCATACAATAAATAAAGACAACTCCTATGGCTCCTGCCGTTGTCATACTCATCGACATGCAAGTCGTGAGTCCTATTACAAGAACATGATCAATCTCATACATCACATATCATTCATCACATTCTTCTTGGCCATATCACATCACATAGCATACCCTCGCAAAAACAAGTTAGACGTCCTCTAATTGTTGTTGCATGTTTTACGTGGCTGCTATGGGTTTCTAGCAAGAACGTTTCTTACCTACGCAAAACCACAACGTGATATGCCAATTGCTATTTACCCTTCATAAGGACCCTTTTCATCGAATCCGTTCCGACTAAAGTGGGAGAGATCGGCACCCGCTAGCCACCTTATGCACCAAGTGCATGTCACCGGTGGAACCTGTCTCACGTGAAGAGTACGTAAGGTCGGTCCGGCCGCTTCATCCCACAATACCGTCGAAACAAGATTGGACTAGTAACGGTAAGCATATTGAACAAAATCAACGCCCACAACTACTTTGTGTTCTACTCGTGCAAAGAATCTACGCAATAAACCTGGCTCTGATACCACTGTCGGGGAACGTAGCAGAAATTCAAAATTTTCCTACGTGTCACCAAGATCTATCTATGGAGAAACTAGCAACGAGGGAGGGAGAGTGCATCTACATACCCTTGTAGATCGTTAAGCGGAAGCGTTCAAGAGAACGGGGTTGAAGGAGTCGTACTCGACGTGATTCAAATCACCGGAGATCCTAGTGCCGAACGGACGGCACCTCCGCGTTCAACACACGTACAGCCCGGTGACGTCTCCCACACCTTGATCCAGCAAGGAGAGAGGGAGAGGTTGAGGAAGACTCCATCCAGCAGCAGCACAACGGCATGGTGGTGATGGAGGAGTGTGGCAATCCCGCAGGGCTTCACCAAGCGCCAAGGGAGAGGAGGAGGAGGAGAGGTGGCTGCGCTGAGAGGGAGAGGCTCTCGTGTGTTTTGGGCAGCCCCTTGGCCTCATATATATAGGGGAAGGGGAGGAGGGTGCGCCTCTAGGGTTCCCACCCCTAGAGGGGCGGCAGCCCCAAAACCCATCTATGGGTGGCGGCCACAAGGGGGAGGAGAGGGAGGCGCAGGAGTATGGGCCTTAGGGCCCATCTCGCCTTAGGGTTTGCCCCTCTCCCTTCTAGCCGCATGGGCCATGGTGGGAGGCGCCCTAGCCCACCTAGGGGCTGGTGCCCTCTCATACTTGGCCCATGTATGCCTCTCGAGCATGTGGCCCCACTTGGTGGACCCGGGACCCTCCCGGTGGTCCCGTGACGTTCCGATAAACCCCAAACTTTTCCGGTGACCAAAACAGGACTTCCCATATATAAATCTTTACCTCCGGACCATTCCGAACTCCTCGTGACGTCCGGGATCTCATCCGGACTCGAACAACATTCGGTAACCACATACAAACTTCCTTTATAACCCTAGCGCCATCGAACCTTATGTGTAGACCCTACGTTCGGGAGACATGTAGACATGACCGAGACGTTCTCCAATAATAACCAACAGCGGGATCTGGATACCCATGTTGGCTCCCACATGTTCCACGATGATCTCATCGGATGAACCACGATGTCAAGGACTCAATCGATCCCGTATACAATTCCCTTTGTCTAGCGGTATTGTACTTGCCCGAGATTCGATCGTCGGTATCCCGATACCTTGTTCAATCTCGCTTCCGGCAAGTCTCTTTACTCGTTCCGTGACACATCATCTCGTGATCAACCCCTTGGTCACATTGTGCACATTATGATGATGTCCTACCGAGTGGGCCCAGAGATACCTCTCCGTTTACACGAAGTGACAAATCCCAGTCTCGATTCGTGCCAACCCAATGCAGACACTTTCGGAGATACCGTAATGCACCTTTATAGTCACCCGCGATTCACGTTGTGACGCTTTGGTACACCCAAAGCATTCCTACGGTATCCGGAGTTGCACAATCTCATGGTCTAAGGAAATGATACTTGACATTAGAAAAGCTTTAGCATACGAACTACGATCTTTGTGCTAGGCTTAGGATTGGGTCTTGTCCATCACATCATTCTCCTAATGATGTGATCCCGTTATCAACGACATCCAATGTCCATGGTTAGGAAACCGTAACCATCTATTGATCAACGAGCTAGCCAATAGAGGCTTGCTAGGGACATGGTGTTGTCTATGTATCCACACATGTATCTCGAGTTTCCTATCAATACAATTATAGCATGGATAATAAACGATTATCGTGAACAAGGAAATATAATAATAACTAATTTATTATTGCCTCTAGGGCATATTTCCAACAGTCTCCCACTTGCACTAGAGTCAATAATCTAGTTCACATCGTCATGTGATTAATACTGATAGGTCACATCGCCATGTGACCAACATCCAAAGAGTTTACTAGTGTCATTAAACTAGTTCACATCATCATGTGATTAAGACTCAATGAGTTCTGGGGTTTGATCATGTTTTGCTTGTGAGAGAGGTTTTAGTCAACGGGTTTTAGTCAACGGGTCTGAACCTTTTAGATCCGTGTGTACTTCGCAATTCTCTATGTCATATTGTAAATGCTGCTTCCACGCTCCACTTGGATCTATTCCAAATGGTTGCTCCACTATACGTATCCGGTTTGCTCTAGGGCATATTTCCAACAGTTTCGTGGTGCTCCTGGATGTTTTCGGGGTATATGGGTATATATAGGAGGAAGAAGTAGGTCGGTGGAGCTGCGAGGGGCCCACGAGGGTGGGGGCGCGCCCAGGGGGCAGGCGCGCCTCCCTGCCTTGTGGCCTCCTCGCTTCTTTCTTGACGTCCACTCCAAGTCCTCTGGATCATGTTTGTTCCAAAAATAACTCTCCCGAAGGTTTCATTCCGTTTGGACTCCGTTTGATATTCCTTTTCTGTGAAACACTGAAATAGACAAAAAACTGCAATTTGCACTGGGCCTTCGGTTAATAGGTTAGTCCCAAAAATAATATAAAAGCGCTTAGTAAATCCCATTAAACATCCAAAACAGATAATATAATAGCATGGAACAATCAAAAAATATAGATACCTTGGAGACGTATCAAGCATCCCCAAGCTTAATTCTTGCTCGTCCTCGAGTAGGTAAATGATAAAAACAGAATTTTTGATGTGGAATGCTACCTAGCATATTTCTCAACGTAATTTCCTTTATTGTGGCATGAATGTTCAGATCCGGAAGATTCAAGACAAAATTTTAATATTGACATGAAAATAATAATACTTCAAGCATACTAACAAAGCAATCATGTCTTCTCAAAATAACATGGCCAAAGAAAGTCATCCCTACAAAATCAGATAGTATGGCTATGCTCTATCTTCATCACACAAAGTATTTAATCATGCACAACCCCGATGACAAGCCAAACAATTGTTTCATACTTTTGATGTTCTAGAACTTTTTTCAACTTTCACGCAATACATGAGCGTGAGCCATGGACATAGCACTATATGTGGAATAGAATGGTGGTTGTGGAGAAGACAAAAAGGAGAAGATAGTCTCACATCAACTAGGCGTATCAATGGGCTATGGAGATGCCCATCAATAGATATCAATGTGAGTGAGTAGGGATTTCCATGCAACGGATGCACTAGATCTATAAGTGTATGAAAGCTCAACAAAAGAAACTAAATGGGTGTGCATCCAACTCGCTTGCTCACGAAGACCTAGGGCATTTTGAGGAAGCCCATCACTGGAATATACAAGCCAAGTTCTATAATGTAAAATTCCCACTAGTATATGAAAGTGACAACATAGGAGACTCTCTATCATGAAGATCATAGTGCTACTTTGAAGCACAAGTGTGGTAAAAGGATAGTAACATTGTCCCTTCTCTCTTTTTCTCTCATTTTTTTTATTTGGGCCTTTTTCTCTCTCTCTCTCTCTTTTTTATGGCCTCTTTTTTCTTTTTTTTTCTTTTCGTCCGGAGTCTCATCCCGACTTGTGGGGGAATCATAGTCTCCATCATCCTTTCCTCAATTGGTACAATGCTCTAATAATGATGATCATCACACTTTTATTTACTTACAACTCAAAGATTACAACTCAATACTTGGAACAAAATATGATTCTATGTGAATGCCTCCGGCGGTGTACCGGGATATGCAATGAATCAAGAGTGACATGTATGAAAAAATTATGAATGGTGGCTTTGCCACAAATACGATGTCCACTACGTGATCATGCAAAGCAATATGACAATGATGAAGCGTGTCATAATAAACGGAACGGTGGTAAGTTGCATGGCAATATAACTCAGGATGGTATGGAAATGCCATAATAGGTAGGTATGGTGGCTGTTTTGAGGAAGATATATGGTGGGTGTATGATACCGGCGAAAGGTGCACGGTATTAGAGAGGCTAGCAATGGTGGAAGGGTGAGAGTGCGTACAATCCATGGACTCAACATTAGTCATAAAGAACTCACATACTTATTGCAAAAATCTGTTAGTTATCGAAACGAATTACTACACACATGATCCTAGGGGGATAGATTGGTAGGAAAATACCATCGCTCGTCCCCGACCGCCACTCATAAGGAAGACAATCAATAAATAAATCATGCTCCGACTTCATCACATAACGGTTCACCATACGTGCATGCTACGGGAATCACAAACTTTGGAACAAGTATTTATAAAATTCACAACTACTCAACTAGCATGACTCTAATATCACCATCTTCATATCTCAAAACAATTATCAAGTATCAAACTTCTCATAGTATTCAATGCACTTTATATGATAGTTTTTAATATACCCATCTTGGATGTTCATCATATTAGGACTAATTTTATAGCCAAAGCAAACTACCATGCTGTTCTAAAAGAATCTCAAAATAATATAAGTGAAGAATGTGAGATCAATAATTTCTATAAAATAAAACCACCACCGTGCTCTAAAAGATATAAGTGAAGAACTAGAGCAAAATTATCTAGCTCAAAAGATATAAGTGAAGCACATAAAGTATTCTAATAAATTCTGATTCATGTGTGTCTCTCCTAAAAGTTGTGTACAACAAGGATGATTGTGGTAAACTAAAAAGCAAAGACTCAAATCATACAAGACGCTCAAAGCAAAACACAGATCATGTGGTGAATAAAAATATAGCCTCAAGTAAAGATATCGATAGACGAAGACGAAAGAGGGGATGCCTTCCGGGGCATCCCCAAGCTTAGGCTTTTGGTTGTCCTTGAATTTTACCTTGGGGTGCCTTGGGCATCCCCAAGCTTAGGCTCTTGCCACTCCTTATTCCATAATCCATCAAATCTTTACCCAAAACTTGAAAACTTCACAACACAAAACTTAACAGAAAAATCTCATGAGCTCCGTTAGCATAAGAAAACAAACCACTAATTCAAGGTACTGTAATGAACTCATTCTTTATTTATATTGGTGTTAAACCTACTGTATTCCAACTTCTCTATGGTTCATACCCTCCGATACTAGCCATAGATTCATCAAAATAAGCAAACAACACACGAAAAACAGAATCTGTCAAAAACAGAACAGTCTGTAGTAATCTGTATCAAACGTATACTTCTGGAACTCAAAAAATTCTAAAGAAATTGCTGGATGTGAGGAATTTATCTAGTAATCATCTGCAAAAATAATCAACTAAATAGCACTCTCTAGTAAAAAGTTGTAGCTAATCTCGTGATTGCTAAAGTTTCTGTTTTTTACAGCAAGATCAAAAAGACTTCACCCAAGTCTTCCAAAAGGTTCTACTTGGCACAAACACTAACTAAAACACAAAACCACATCTAAATAGAGGCTAGATGAATTATTTATTACTAAATAGAACCAAAAATCAATAAAAAATAAAATTGGGTTGCCTCCCAACAAGCGCTATCGTTTAACGCCACTAGCTAGGCATAAAGGCAAGGATAGATCTAGGTATGCTATAATAATGGTAAGGTAAATCACGAAAACTCATCTCATATTCCCTACGTTCAGCAGCAAGTTTTCTTTGTGGCAAGCAGAAGTAATCAAAAGGGCTAAATTTAATGGGACAGAAGTCCCCAAGATCAAGCTCTGGAGGTATGGGTTCCTCCTTTGGCCCCTTATATTGCACAACCAATTCATCATTATAAGCATTCTTTTGGCAATAAGTCATGAGCCTTTGTTCAAGAGAAAAACCTAACTCGTTGTTCTGAATAGCAAAGTCATCATTGAGTTCAGAAATTCTATCAACTAGAACATCGGTAGGAACCTTCTTTCTAAGGTTTTCATTGTAAGCAACATGATCTAAAGATCGCAAACGCATTAAGTCTTCTTGATTAAAAAGGATAGCCTCTATGGGAGGAAGACCAATGTCCACCCTATAATGCGCAAAAATTTCATTGGCCTCTTTCATTATAAATCTGAACTCATGTGCCAAAAATATAGTAGTCGCTCGCTTAACAGAAGAATGCTCGATATTGGAATACTCTATAAAAATCCTTTGTATGCAAGGATGCATATGGATAAATTGTCTTACAAGTTCAACTACGAGCAAGGATATAGCATCCGCAAGACTACTAGTTCTATGAAGAATAGACCCACCCATAGAGGGCAGGGCACCAGCACAAGTAAAGAAATCTTGAATAACTCATTTTCCAATAATATTACCGCTACCAATCCAAAACTTTTTAGTGTGTAAAATAGTGGGATCTTCAAGAGGATCATCAAAAACATCAAAGTTTTCCATATTATTATCCTTATCCACGATAACCTCCCCAGTTTCAGACATGACGGCAACACAGAGAACGAACACACAAGAAGCAAGCGAAAAGAGACGAACGGAAAAAGAGGGCGAATAAAACGGCAAGGGTGAAGTGGGGGAGAGGAAAACGAGAGGCAAATGGCAAATAATGTAATGCGAGGGATAAGAGTTGTGATGGGTACTTGGTATGTCTTGACTTGACTTGGCAACTGCTCCAGAGATGGCTAGATGCTGGGAGATCAAATCTTGACCTGACTTGGCGTAAGCCTCCCCGGCAACGGCGCCAGAAATCCTTCTTGCTACCTCTTGAGCTTGCGTTGGTTTTTCTCTTGAAGAGGAAAGGGTGATGCAGCAAACTAGCGTAAGTATTTCCCTCAGTTTTTGAGAACCAAGGTATCAATCCAGTAGGAGGTTATACACAAGTCGCCTTATACCTGCACAAACAAATAAGAACCTTGCAACCAACGCGATAAAGGGGTAGTCAATCCCTTCACGGCCACTTGCAAAAGTGAGATCTGATAGAGATAATAAGATAAATATTTTTTGGTATTTTTATGATATAAACTGAAAGTAAAGATTGCAAAGTAAAAATAGATTGGAAACTTATATGATGGAAAATAGACCCAGGGGCCATAGGTTTCACTAGTGGCTTCTTTCAAGATAGCATAAGTATTACGGTGGGTGAACAAATTAATGTCGAGCAATTGATAGAAAAGTGCATAGTTATGTGAGTATCTAGGCATGATCATGTATATAGGCATCACATCCGCGACAAGTAGATCGAAACGATTCTGCATCTACTACTATTACTCCACACATCGACCGCTATCCAGCATGCATCTAGAGTATTAAGTTCATAAGAACGGAGTAACGCATTAAGCAAGATGACATGATGTAGAGGGATAAACTCAAGCAATATGATATAAACCCCATCTTTTTATCCTCGATGGCAACAATAAAATACGTGCCTTGCTGCCCCCATCACACCGGGAAAGGACACCGCAAGATTGAACCCAAAGCTAAGCACTTCTCCCGTTGCAAGAAAGATCAATCTAGTAGGCCAAACCAAACTGATAATTTGAAGAGACTTGCAAAGATAACAAATCATAAATAAAAGAATTCAGAGAAGATCCAAATATTGTTCATAGATAATCTTGATCATAAATCCGCAATTCATCGGATCTCGACAAACACACTATAAAAAGAATTACATCGAATAGATCTCCAAGAAGATCGAGGAGAACTTTGTATTGGGATCCAAAGAGAGAGAAGAAGCCATCTAGCTAATAACTATGGACCCGAAGGTCTATGGTAAACTACTCACACATAATCGCAGAGACTATGGTGTTGATGTAGAAGCCCTCCGTGATCGATTCCCCCTCCGTCGGAGCGCCGGAAAAGGCCCCAAGATGGGATCTCACGGATACAGAAGGTTGCCGCTGTGGACATAGGGTTTCATGGTGCTCCTGGATGTTTTCGGGGTATATGGGTATATATAGGAGGAAGAAGTAGGTCGGTGGAGTTGCGAGGGGCCCACAAGGGTGGGGGGCGCGCCCAGGGGGCAGGCGCGCCTCCCTGCCTCGTGGCCTCCTCGCTTATTTCTTGATGTCCACTCCAAGTCCTTGGATCATGTTTGTTCCAAAAATAACTCTCCCGAAGGTTTCATTCCGTTTGGACTCCGTTTGATATTCCTTTTCTGCGAAACACTGAAATGGGCAAAAAAAACAGCAATTTGCACTGGGCCTTCGGTTAATAGGTTAGTCCCAAAAATAATATAAAAGTGCTTAGTAAAGCCCATTAAACATCCAAAATAGATAATATAATAGCACGGAACAATCAAAAATTGTAGATACGTTGGAGACATATCAGGTACGTAGACTACACTCTCCCCTCTCGTTGCTATGCATCACCTAGATAGATCTTGCGTGATCGTAGGAAAATTTAAATTACTGCGTTCCCCAGTAGTGGTATCAGAGCCAGTTCTATGCGTAGATGTTATATGCACGAGTAGAACACAAAGAGTTGTGGGCGATAATAGTCATACACAAGTTATCGGCAACTGGAAGGAGCCTTATGGTTGTAGCTTTATTGTATGAAATGCAATCGCCATGTAATTGCTTTACTTTATCACTAAGCGGTAGCGATAGTCATAGAAGCAATAGTTGGCGAGACGACAACGATGCTTCAATGGAGATCAAGGTGTCAAGCCGGTGACGATGGTGATCATGACGGTGCTTTGGAGATGGAGATCAAAGGCACAAGATGATGATGGCCATATCATATCACTTATATTGATTGCATGTGATATTTATCCTTTATGCATCTTATTTTGCTTAGTTCGGCGGTAGCACTATAAGATGATCTCTCACTAAATTTCAAGGTATAATTGTTCTCCCTCAGTATGCATCGTTGCGATAGTTCATCGTGCCGAGACACCACATGATGATCGGGTGTGATAAGCTCTACGTTCACATACAACCGGTGCAAGCCAGTTGTGCACACGCAAAATACTCGCCTAGCATATGCTGATATGGCCTCAGAAGACTGGAGACCGAAAGGTCGAGCGTGAATCATATAGTAGATATGATCAAGATAGTGATGTTCACCATTGAAAACTACTCCATCTCATGTGATGATCGGACATGGTTTAATTGATTTGAATCACGTGATCACTTAGATGATTAGAGGGATATCTATCTAAGTGGGAGTTCTTAAGTAATATGATTAATTGAACTTTAATTTATCATGAACTTCGTCCAGGTAGTATTAGCATATCTATGTTGTAGATCAATAGCTCGCGATGTAGCTTCCCGTTTATTTTTATATGTTCCTAGAGAAATATAAGTTGAAAGATGTTAGTAGCAATGATGCGTATTGCATCCTTGATCCGAGGATTATCCTCATTGCTGCACAAAAGAATTATGTCCTTGATGCACCACTAGGTGACAAACCGATTGCAGGAGCAGATGCAGACGTTATGAACGTTTTAACAAGCTCAGTATGATGACTACTTGATAGTTAAGTGCACCATGCTTTACGGCTTAGAACTGGGACTTCAAAAGTGTTTTGAACGCCACAGAGCATATAAGATATTCCAAGAGTTGAAATTGGAATTTCATACTCGTGCCCGTGTCAAGAGGTATGAGACCTCTGACAGTACTTTGCCTACAAGATGGAGGAGAATAGCTCAACCAGTGAGCATGTGCTCAGATTGTCTGAGTACTACAATCGCTTGAATCAAGTGGGAGTTAATCTTCCAGATAAGATAGTGATTGACAGAGTTCTCTAGTCACTATCACCAAGTTACTAGAACTTCATGATTTTCTAAAATATGCAAGGGATAACAGAAACAATTCCCAAGCTCTTCGTGATGCTGAAATCGACGAAGGTGGAAATCAAGAAAAGCATCAAGTGTTGATGGTTGACAAGACCACTAGTTTCAAGAAAAGGGCAAAGGGAAGAAGGGGAACTTCAAGAAGAACGGCAAGCAATTTGATGCTCAAGTGAAGAAGCCCAAGTCTGGACTAAGCCTAAGACTAAGTGCTTCTACTGCAAAGGATATGGTCACTGGAAGTGGAACTACCCTAGCTACTTGGTGGATAAGAAGGATGGCAAAGTGAACAAAGCTATATTTGATATACATGTTATTTACATGTACTTTACTAGTGTTTATAGCAACCCCTCGGCATTTGATACGGGTTCAGTTACTAAGAGTAGTAACTCGAAACAGGAGTTGCAAAATGAACAGAGACTAGTTAAGGGTGAAGTGACGATGTGTGTTGGAAGTGGTTCCAAGATTGATATGATCATCATCGCACACTCCCTATACTTTCGGGATTAGTGTTGAACCTAAAAAATGTTATTTGGTGTTTGCGTTGAGCATGAATATGATTTGATCATGTTTATTGCAATACAGTTATTCATTTAAGTCAGAGAATAATTGTTGTTCTGTTTACATGAATAAAACATTCTATGGTCATACACCCAATGAAAATGGTTTGTTGGATCTCTGAAAGCACAAGTGCTCCCTGGGTGATTTTGGTAATTAATGTCAACATATCTCTTGTTGGACTAATGATTCTACCTAGTATGTTTCAGATAAGTTCAACAATGGAGTGGCATGGACAAGAGGATGTGGAACCCCTTCAAGATGCTAAGGACAAAGGTTGGCTCAAGCTCAAAGCTCAGGACTCTACATTTTCTATTTTAAGTGATCCAAGATCACATTGAGTCCATAGGAAAGACAATACTATTAAGAAGGGATGAGGTGTTGCTTAATGGCTTGCTTGCTCAAAATGCTTAGTGATATGCTCCAAAGCCCTCAACCACTTTCTCACTTCCACATATGTCCTAATCCAAAAAGTCCAACTCGGCCCCACCTATTCTTTCTATCCGGAGCCACCGAGTTCAGTTGACATAGCCACTACCAGAAACCCTAATCAATTCGATCTCACCGATAGGGATCTCGGTCTCACCAAGATGGGGTTGCAAACTCTTTGTTTCCCTTCGTAACGTTTCGGTCAAACCGAGATGAGCGATCGGTCCCATCGAGATTGCAATGCAAACTCTCTGTTTCCTTTTCATAACGTTTCGTTCCAATCGAGATGAGCGAATCGGTCCCACCGAGTTTGCCTGACCAACTCTCTGTTTGGCTATTACCAAAATTGGTATCACCGAGTTTGTGTAATCGGTTTCACCGAGATTACGTTATGCCCTAACCCTAATGACATTGGTCCCACCGAGTTGACATGTCGGTCCCACTGAGAATCCTAACGTTCACATTTTGAACTAAATCGGTCCACGAGTTTAACGATTCGGTCCCACCGAGTTTGGTGATTTGTGTGTAACGGTTAGATTTTGTGTGGAGGCTATATATAACCCTCCACCCACTCTTCATTCATGGAGAGAGCCATCAGAACATGCCTACACTTCCAATACATAATTTCTGAGAGAGAACCACCTACACTTGTGTTGAGGTCAAGATATTCCATTCCAACCACATAAATCTTGATCTCTAGCCTTCCCCAAGTTGCTTTCCACTCAAATCTTCTTTCTACCAAATCCGATCCTATGAGAGAGAGTTGAGAGTTGGGGAGACTATCATTTGAAGCACAAGAGCAAGGAGTTCATCATCAACACACCATTTGTTACTTCTTGGAGAGTGGTGTCTCCTAGATTGGCTAGGTGCCACTTGGGAGCCTTCGTCAAGATTGTGGAGTGCTACCTCTTGAGCACTGTGTTGGATTTCCCTGAAGAGGAGAGGATGATGCAGCAAAGTAGCGTAAGTATTTCCCTCAGTTTTTGAGAACCAAGGTATCAATCCAGTAGGAGGCCACGCACAAGTCCCTCGTACCTGCAAAAAACGATAGCTACTCGCAACCAACGCGATTAGGGGTTGTCAATCCCTTCACGGTCACTTACGAGAGTGAGATCTGATAGAGATGATAGATAATATTTTTGGTATTTTTGGTATATAGATGCAAATTAAAAAGTAAAAGGCAAAGTAAAAACAAAGCAAGTATTAAAGTGATGGAGAATTATATGATGAGAATAGACCCGGGGGCCATAGGTTTCACTAGTGGCTTCTCTCAAGAGCATAAGTATTCTACGGTGGGTGAACAAATTACTGTTGAGAAATTGAGAGAATTGAGCATAGTTATGAGTATATCTAGGTATGATCATGTATATAGGCATCACGTCCAAGACAAGTAGACCGAAACGATTCTGCATCTACTACTACTACTCCAATCATCGACCGCTATCCAGCATGCATCTAGAGTATTAAGTTAAAAACAGAGTAACGCCTTAAGCAAGATGACATGATGTAGAGGAATAAATTCATGCAATATGATAAATACCCCATCTTGTTATCCTCGATGGAAACAATACAATACGTGCCTTGCAACCCTTTCTGTCACTGGGTAAGGACACCGCAAGATTGAACCCAAAGCTAAACACTTCTCCCATTGCAAGAACTACCAATCTAGTTGGCCAAACCAAACGGATATTTCGAAGAGACTTGCAAAGATAACCAATCATACATAAAATAATTCAGAGAAGATTCAAATATTATTCATAGATAAGCTCGATCATAAACCCACAATTCATCGGTCTCAACAAACACACCGCAAAAAGAAGATTACATCGAATAGATCTCCACGAGAGAGGGGGAGAACATTGTATTGAGATCAAAAGGAGAGAAGAAGCCATCTAGCTACTAACTATGGACCCGAAGGTCTGAGGTAAACTACTCACACTTCATCGGAGGGGCTATGGTGATGATGTAGAAGCCCTCCGTGGTGGATGCCCCTCCCATGGAGCTCCGGAACAGGCCCCAAGATGGGATCTCGTGGATACAGGAAGTTGCGGCGGTGGAATTAGGTTTTTGTCCCATGTTCTGATCGTTTGGGGTACGTAGGTATATATAGGAGGAAGGAGTACGTAGGTGGAGCGACAGGGGGCCCACGAGGCAGGGGGCGCGCCCTTGGGGGGGGGGCGCCCCCACCCTCGTGACCGCCTCTCTCGTTCCTTGGAGTAGGGTCCAAGTCTCCTGGATCACGTTCGGTGAGAAAATCACGTTTCCGAAGGTTTCATTCCATTTGGACTCCGTTTGATATTCTGTTTCTTGAAACACTAAAATAGGAAAAAACAACAATTACAGGTTGGGCCTTGGTTAATAGGTTAGTCCCAAAAATAATATAAAAGTGGAAAATAAAGCCCAATATAGTCCAAAACAGTAGATAAAGTAGCATGGAGC
Source organism: Aegilops bicornis (assembly GCA_021605145.1). Lineage (NCBI taxonomy): Eukaryota > Viridiplantae > Streptophyta > Magnoliopsida > Poales > Poaceae > Aegilops > Aegilops bicornis. The sequence continues at coordinate 603,416,748 of CM038674.1, read as the reverse complement.
AATCAAAAATTATAGATACGTTGGAGACGTATCATGGAGTTGAACTAAGGAGTTTGTAAGGGCAAGGAGATCGCCTACTTCATGAAGATCTATCCTAGTGAGGCAAGTCCTTCGTGGGCGACGACCATGGTGGGATAGACAAGGTTGCTTCTTCGTGGACCCCTTCATGGGTGGAGCCCTCCGTGGACTCGCACAACCGTTACCCTTCGTGGGTTGAAGTCTCCATCAACGTGGATGTACGATAGCACCACCTATCGGAACCACGGATAAAAAATCTCCGTGTCTCCAAATTGCGTTTGCACACTCCAATCCCATCTCTTTACATTCTTGCAACTTGCATGCTTTACTTTCCGCTGCTCATATACTCTTTGTATGCTTGCATGTTTGCTTGATATGTATTGTGAATGTTTAAACTTGTGCTCAAACTTCACATCAACTAAAGGAAATTAAAAAACTGCAACTTTTCTTGATTAGAGTCTATTCACCCCCCTCTATACACCTCTTCTCGATCCTTTCAATTGGTATCAGAGCTTTGATCTCCATTGCCTTGGTTTAAACACCTTTGGAGGAAGATGGATGTGTCTACTTTGGGGAGTCTTAGACGTAGAGTGCCTATTCTTGATGGAGAATATTTTCATGAGTGGAAAAATGAAATGCTTGAGATTTTCAATGAATATCATTTGAACAAGTACATTACTAGCCCTTGTGCACCTCATATTGATCCTTTGCATCCTACACCCGAGGAGGATCTTGACATGATTCACAATCTTAGAACCATAAATCTTATCATTAGAAGATTGCCCAAAAATTTTATTTGGTTTACCTACTCTTGATTGTGCCTATACCATATGGAGATTTCTTGAGGAACGATTTCCAAATTATTCCTTGAAAAATTTAGACGAAATTCTCCATAAGTCTATTGCCTTGTGTAAAATGAATTCAAGTGATCCTAGCTTTGGTGATTGTTTATTTGAGCTTACAAATCTCATGCGTGACATAGGATATGTTGGGATCATTAGCAACATTATCTCCGAAGCTATTAGAATTCATAAAGATAATCATAGAAATGATCATTTGTCTAATGAATTACCCTCTCTAGGAATTGATCAATCACAAGATGATGTTGAACATGGATACTATGATGAGGATGATGATAGTGACTATGATCTTGATGATGTGATGAGACACTTTGGTCTTATGGCAAATCTTCGCGGCTACATGGCCGGAGGAAAGGAATGGGTCCTTGATAGTGGATGTACTGATCATATGACTGGAGATAAAGATATGTTCCGTGAGCTTGCTGAAAACGACGGCCCTAAAAAATATGTCACTTTTGGTGATAACTCAAAGGGTAAGGTGGTTGGCCTCGGTAAGGTGGCCATCTCACATGATAGCTCCATACAAAATGTCATGCTCGTTGAATCTCTTGGGTACAATTTACTTTCAGTTTCTAGACTTGTTGATTTCGGTTTCAATGTCCTATTCATCAAGTAGATTGCCAAGTGTTTCGTAGAGACAATCGTAAAATGGTCTTTACCGGCATAGTAGAGGTGATCTTTACATTGTTGATTTCACTAAAAAGGCTCAACCTAGAACTTGCTTAACTGCTAAATCTTCTAAGGGTTGGCTGTGGCATAAAAGGCTAGGTCATGTGGGTATGCGAAATCTTGATAAGATTATTAAAGGTGATCATATCCTTGAGTAAAAGATGTCATATTTGACAAGGATAGACTTTGTAGTGCTTGTCAGGCAGGGAAACAAGTTGGAGGAAGTCATCGCGCGAAGAACATCATGACCACGAGAAGACCACTCGAGCTACTTCACATGGATCTCTTTGGTCTAAATGCCTACAAGAGTCTCGGTGGTAACTCGTTTGGACTAGTCATAGTTGATGATTTTTCAATATTTACGTGGGTGTTCTTTCTTGATGACAAATCGCAGGTCCAAAAGATCTTCAAAAACTTCGCTAGGAAGGCCCAAAATCAATTTGACGTAAAGATCAAGAAGGTTCGGAGCGACAACGGAACGGAGTTCAAGAAGGCAAATGTGGATACCTTTCTTGACAAAGAGGGGATTTCACATGAGTTCTCGGCTACGTACACACCTCAACAAAATGTAGTCGTTGAGAGGAAGAACTGGACTCTCATTGAGATGGCAAGAACGATGCTTGATGAGTACAAGACTCCAAAACACTTTTGGGTGGAAGCGGTTGAGACAGCTTGTCATGCAACAAATCGCGTGTATCTTCACAAGCTACTCGGCAAGACGGCATACGAGCTCCTCACCGGTAACAAACCCCAAGTTGAATACTTTCGAGTATTTGGCTCAAAATGCTACATTCTTGATAAGCATCGTTGTAGCGGCCTGACCCAAAATCGGTCAAGTCTCTGTGTCTGTACCATCCCAAGATCATGCTGGTACTCACAGTACATTGATGAAATAATCAAAGTTCGATCACACCTGAATTTATTACCCGATTCTCATATCGAGTCTTTATTACAATAGAATAAATTCGGCCGAAGGCCAACTCATGAGAAATAAACTAAGTAAAGCTGCGGAAGCGTAGAAGAATAGCGAGTCCATCCGACTCAAAGGGCAATCGCCAAGCGCGGATCATAGCCTCACTCGATCGGAATAATCCTCTGCAACATAAGACGTTGCAGTAGTGTAGGTCAGCATTTTGAATATGCTGGCAAGTCATGAAGAGAGAACAATAAAATATTACTATTACTATATGCAATTTTGCTGTGGGGCTCTAAGTTTCATCATTTTGCGAAAAGCCAGTTTTTCCCTACTACCGTGGACTTGCTTGCAAATACTACAAAATTGTTGGTAGTTATTGAGATGGTTCCGCCAACCAATGTCTCATTCCCAAATTATTAAGTCATAACCCCTCAATTAAATTATTAATTTCAGTGTTGAGATTTCCGAATACTTCCAAGTTCCAGAGGATCAAATTGTCCGTAACCGGGGACACGGCTAATCGATTAGATCTTTTCTCTGCAGAGGTTTGCGCACTTTACCCGCAAGAATAGTTCCCTCCTTTTAAGTCTTCGCACTTCATGGTGTTTGAAGATGGGACGAACGAAACAGGGTCTTCCGAAGAGTTCCTCTGACCACTGTCGGTACCCATCCAATCCTACCGTTCTTCTACATCTCGTAGTACCGTCCAGCCAGAGTCACAACTAGGGTTGACCAAGCCAGAGCCCATAATGGCTTGCGGCTGCACAGGTAAGCTTCCGGTCGATGGGGTATACATCCGTCTCTTCGTGGCTGGGTGAAGATTTCCACAAGATGTCATGGCACTTCTCCATGCAACTCGCCAACCATCGGATTCTCCAGGTGCCCGTCAACCGTCCTCCACCCAAAGAGTGAATTTTGAAGTCCATCTTGAGCTTGAAGTCATGGGGTTGTCATCATCTTGACTCTCACATCTCCCTTATGAATCACTCAACCAACCCCGTCTACGAGCATAGCAAAATAAACTACTTCGTCCCGGGCCATGGTAACAAGGGGAATTGGTTTCATCCTACCTCATGATACTACTCAAGAACATAACTTCAAAATTTCACCTACTGCATGCATGGTGGGGAGGTATAATTCTAATGCAATAAAACCAAAGGTATTGTAAAGAACATGATCAATGACTTGCCTTGCTGACGATCTTCGTAAGCTAGGGACTCGTGGTAGCAAGCTTCGCACTCCGGAAATTCTACCGAGGCAAACAATAACCACAATAAGCATACAACATATGATCACTTACATAACAGCATAATAATATGAAACACACAAAACAAAACGAATCAAAACCCAAAGGAAACTCAAAGAAAAACCAAATCAAAGTTTTCCTACTTCAAGCAACAACTAAAAAATAGTTTTACATAACAAAAAATTTCTTAACAGAAACTAAGCATGGGTTTATGCTACCTAACAGAAAAGAATTCATCAAGCAACTAGGAGCAAAAAGAATCACCTTAAAATCTATTATAAAACTCCTATTAGGCCTAAAGCAAATTCTAGGAGGAAAAATAAAATAAAAGTTTTATTTATTATAATAAAAGTTCATGATCTAAAGTTACAGAAACTAACCTAGAATAATCTATCACATAGGAAAATTAAATTTATTTGCTAACTAAAACAATAGGAAAACAAGTAGCTAGTTAATTAATTAAGAATAACATGATTCTGATTAAAACTATTTTTATTAATCCTAAAATGCCCAAATAAATTCCTACGGTTAGGTAATGTCAAAACAAAGTTGTGACAAAAGAATCACTAAAAATAATTTTCCTAACTCACTTTATAGCAGATTTACTATTCTGTCTAAATCTAAAATAAAGCAATTCTAAATAATTTTAACATAGCTAATTATATTTTCTACAGAAACTATAAGAAATTTGCAAACCAACAAAAAAAAGAATCACCTAAAAATATTAAGTAGATTAAAAGGTATGAATTTTTCAAATCTGAAACTATTCTGTTAAAACAGAAAACGAAAAATAAAGAAAACGGCCTAATGGGCCTAACTAACATACTCGGGCGTAATATAACTAAACGGGCCCTAGGGTTTAAACGAATCGGCCGGTCTAATAAAAAACCTAACTAAAAATAAACCGGATCTAACCGGAATAAAACCCGGTTTATCAGAAATAACCTACCCCTTCGGGGGATCTAATCCTAACCGTCCGACCTAGATCTAACGGCGGGGAAAGACTCCGGCGACTTACCGGACGGCGACGGCGACGGCGGCTCGGGCGGCGAGTGCTCCGGCGACTCCGGTGGTCGGGGGCGTCGGCGGAGGTCTCCGGCGGGCGCGGCGCGACGAGGTGAGCTCGGGGGTGGGGTCAGGTGAGCTCGGGGTGGCCGGGGTGGGTCAGACGAGGTTAATGGCGGCGGCGTGCTCTGTTCTCCGGTGGCCTTGGCAGAGGGAGAGGTCAGGCGAGGGAGAATGGGGTGAGGGGAGGGTATTTATAGGGCGGGGCCTCGACTTGCGCGAGGCGATCGGGGAGGATTCAGCAAATCCGGATCCGCGATCCGACAGCGGCGCGGGTGGCGTGGGCGAGGGAAGAGGGAGGTGGGGCCCGGTGTCACGGGTGAGGGAGAGGCGTCGGTCGGGCGATCGCGGGAGGGTTTCAGGCGAGGGGCTCGGCTGGGCCGGTCACGCTGCCGTATTTGGCGCTGGTCAAGGCCGCTGTCCAGTCTGGCTGGGTCAATCGGCTGGCCGCTGGGTCCTTTTCTAATTTTTTGAATAATTATAGAGAGAGAAAATACTTAAATATAAATATTTTATATAGGACATATATATATCAAAATGATCAGGAATATTCCTATCATTTGAACATTTTTCCACTCGCAAAATCCAAACTTTATAAAAATTTATTTTTTCAAAATTCAAATAAAACTCAAATTTGAATTCAAACCTTATGGCAATGTTTTTCCTCTGATATTTTTGGAGTGTCATGTTTACTCCTCTCATACTTTTTCTCAAGTATTTATCGTGCATAGTTTTGAAATGATTTCCACCGCCAAAATTTTGAATTCAGTTTCCAACAACTCCAAAACTTACGAAACTTCAAATGCCACTCAAATTCAAACAGAATGCATAGATGCTTAGCTATAATTGTAAAACATTCCAAATAGGAAATTTGGGATGTTACAAACCTACCCACCTTAAGATGAATCTCGCCCTCGAGATTCGGGTTATTAGCAAATAGGTGCGGGTGGTCTCGAAGGAGGTCTTCTTGGCGCTCCCGGTGGCTTCCTCTTGGAGTGATGACTCCACAAAGACCTTGCAAAACTTGATGATCTTCTTGGGTGACTTTGTTCGCAGTCTCGAGAATTCAGACGGGTTTCTCCTTATAATTCAGATCACTGTCGAGCTGTATGGCCTCTAGGGGCACTGTGTCTCTCAACGGAATATCAGCCATGTCGGCATGACACTTCTTCACCGAGAAACATGGAAGACATCATGAACTCCGGACAATCCTTCCGCAATTCCAACTTGTAAGCAACTTCTCCACGATGTTCGAGGATTTTGTAGGGCCAATGAATCGGGTGCTAACTTTCCTTTGACACCAAACCTCTTGATTCCACGAAGTGGAGACACCAAGATATGCTCGGTCTCCCGCCGTAAGTTACTTCCTTGCGTTCATCGTCGACATAACTCTTCCGTCTCGATCGAGCTATCTTGAGTCTATCTCGAATCAGTTTGACTTTCTCTTCGAATCTCTCGATAAGATCGGAACCGAAAAGTGTTCGATCTCCAACACCATCCCACAAAGAATGGTGTTCTGCACCTCCTTCCGTATAGACCTTCGAAGGGGCCATCTTGATCGGGTCTCGATAACTGTTGTTGTATGAGAACTCACAGACGGCAAATTATCATCCCAGCTAGACCCATAGTCTAGCACACAAGCTCTCAACATGTCCTCCGTAATCTGGTTGACTCTCTCGGTCCATCCATCTGTCTGCGTGGATGAAAAGTCAGATCTTGAACTCCAGCCTCGTACCCAAAGTTTCATGCAACTGATTCCAAAACTTTGAGGTAAATTGTGTTCCTCTATCTGACACGATACTCCTCGGAACTCCATGTAGACATACGATCCTGGTCATGTATATCTTGGCTAACTTAGCGCTGGTATAGGTAGTCTTCACGGGAATGAAATGAGCTACCTTGGTCAATCGATCAACCACTACCCAGATGGAATCATAACCTGAACGGGTCCTGGGTAATCCTGTGATAAAATCCATTCCAAGTTTTTCCCATTTCCAATCGGGAATCGGCAAAGGTTGAAGTAACCCAGCTGGCTTCTGATGTTCCGCCTTTACTCGCTGGCAAACATCGCATACTGCTACGTACTCAGCAATATCTTTCTTCATACCGCCCACCGTAAACTTTCCTTCAAATCCAGATACATCTTCAGACACGGGTGAATCGAGTACGGTGAATCATGAGCCTCCTGAAGAATTAGCTTTCTGAGTTCCGGATCATTGGGTACATAAATACGATCCTCGTACCATATAGCTCTGTATTCATCCTTACAAAACCCTTTAGCTTTTCCTTCATTCATCCTTTTATTTATCTCATCAATTTCCTTGTCCGACTTCTGGGCTTCACGAATTCTTTCGGTCAAGGTGGACTGAACTTCCAGAGCTGCAACATATCCTCTCGGAACTATCTCCGCCGGAGATCTCTCGAGGCCATCGGCTAACTCACTGGGGTAATCCTCCCGCTATAAGAGTATTCACATAACTCCTACGGCTCAAAGCATCTGCTACAACATTAGCCTTTCTGGGTGGTAATGCAATCTCATGTCATAGTCCTTGATTAACTCTAGCCATCTCCTCTTTGAGGTTCAACTCTTTCTGCGTGGAAATGTACTTCAAGCTCTTATGATCTGTGTAAACATCACAACTATTTCCGATAAGAAAATGTCTCTGTGTCTTGAGTGCATGCACTACGGCTGCTAACTCCAAATCATGTGTGGCGTAATTCATCTCGTGAGGTCGTAGCTGTCTGGAGGTATAAGCTATAACTTTTCCTTCCTGCATGAGTACTCCTCCGAGTCCCTGGCGAGAAGCGTCACAATATACCTGGTAATCTTTGTGTATGTCCGGCAGAATCAGCACTGGGGCTGTAACCAAACGTTTCTTCAATTCCTGGAAACTGGCTTCACAATCCTCGGTCCAGATGTACTTGGCGTCCTTCTTCAACAGTTCAGTCATGGGCTTGGCAATCTTCGAGAAAATCTCAATAAACCTCCGATAATATCATGAGAGTCAGAGAAAACTGAGGATCTCCTTGACTTAGGTTGCTGAATGCCAATCGGTGACTTATACAACCTTGGTGGGGTCAACTGATATTCCTTCTCCGAAATAACATGTCCGAGGAATCCGACTTCCTTCAGCCAAAATTCACATTTGCTGAACTTGGCATACAACTGATGTTCTCGGAGTTTCTCGTAACTAGACGCAAATGTTCCTTATGCTCTTCCTCGCTCTTGGAGAAAATCAGTATATCATCGATGAACACCACGACAAATTTGTCCAGATATTCCATAAATACCTTGTTCATCAAATTCATGAAGTATGCAGGGCATTAGTCAATCCGAACGACATGACGGTATACTCATATAAACCATACCGTGGTAAATGCTGTTTTGGGTATATCCGTTTCACGGATCTTCAACTGATGATACCCTGATCGAAGATCGATCTTGGAGAATACCTTGGCTCCAACTAGCTGATCAAATAGATCATTAATCATTGGCAGAGGGTACTTGTTCTTGATGGTCACGTCGTTCAACGAACGATAATCCACAACCATTCTCGTGCTTCCATCCTTCTTCTCTACCAAAAGAACTGGGCTCCCCATGGTGATGAGCTTGGCGAATATATCCTTTCTCCAATAGCTCATTAATTTGCTTTTTGATCTCTTCCAATTCGCTCGGGGCATCCGATAGGGTCTCTTGGATATTGGGGCTGTAGGGCAATAACTCAATCAGAAATTCAATGTCTCTGTCCGGTGGCATTCTGGTAATTCCTCCGAAACACATCGGAAAATCTTGCACCATCGGCACTTCCTCCTGAACAACTCCGTGAGGGAATTCACCGATTCTTCATCCGCTATGCCTGGATACATACTTGATCCTCTTACGCTCCGGTGGTGAGCGTAATCGACTTCTTGAGCACAGTCTATGTTTCCTTCAAACTTCGTCAACCAATCCATGCCTAGGATTACATCCAAGGTCTGGGTTTCCAACACTATGAGGTCTGCGGGAATTTTATGGTTTCCGATGTTGAGGGCAATACTGAACGTGAATTCAATAAAAACTTACCAACCACAGTGTCTGGCTGATCATAGACGTCCTCCACGTCAATGTGGTTCACCTGAGCACGAGGAAAAGGGTTGGGCTTCTTTCTTTGAGCTTCCATTGCCGTTTCCATTCCTCTGCTTGGCCTCCGGGCAGTCGGTGGCATAGTGCCCTGTTTTACGGCACTTGAAACAGTGATGTGACTCAGATCCTTCGGTAGGCGGGGCGATCTTTGGTTGCCATTGCCATTTCCATTGCACGACTTGTTGTCCTGGTTGCGGTTGTTCCCATTTCCTCCATGGTTATGTCCTCCATGGTTATGATGGGTATGCCCTCCAGTATGGGGCATAACGAGGCTTCACCGAGCTCGAGTTGTACTTCCTGGCCATACTTCCGCTTATGCTATCAATCTGCTGCTGCTTGCCTTCAAGTATGGTGGCCTTGTCTACCAGCTCCTGGTAGTTGGTGAAGGTAGCCACCATTAGCTGCATACCCAGCTCGTCATTGAGTCCCTCGAGAAACTTTTCCTGCTTTGCGGCATCTGTGGCCACATCATCCGGGGCATAGCGAGCTAACTTGCTGAACTCATCCACGTACTGCCCCACAGTACGGTTCCCCTGGCGTAAGTTGCGGAACTCACGCTTCTTCAGACTCATGGCTCCGGTGAAACATGAGCGGTGCGGAAAGCTTCTTGGAACTGATCCCATGTGATGGTGCCGATGGGATAAGTGGCGGTGTAGTTCTCCCACCAAGAAGCTGCAGGTCCATCAAGTTAATGTCTTGACAAAGCGCACCTTCTCTGCATCAGTGCATCCAATAGTGACTAACTCTCTTCCGACCTTGCGGAGCCAATCATCGGCCACAATCGGCTCAGTGCTGCTAGAGAACACTGGCGGATTTAGCCTTAGGAATCGAGTCAAGTTGTCAACAGGGGGTGGTGGCGGTGGATTGTTGTTGTTGTTGTTATGATTCTGAATGAGCATCTGCATGAGGGCATTCTGCTGCTGAATCAGCTGGGTGAGCTCCGGCGGGAAGTTGAGACCGGGTCACGTCTCGGAGGCATCTGGTGTTTTGGAGTGGATGAGAAAATTAGAATAGAACAATGGTCTAATGAGAAAATATCACTACCCATATGAATGCACAATCATAATCACACCAATCATTTATTCATTCCACTCAAACATGGTTCAATCTCGATTACAAAATATCTCACGACTAATCGAAAATAACGGCCCTAACTGATCGACGGAAAATAAAATAACATGGTGGTCGGCTAAATGTCTTCATCAATAATCCTTGCGTCCTCACAGTGCGATGTCCTCCGGTGTGGCGTCCTCGATGCGGCGCCTCCTCTTGCGGCTTTCTCGGTGGAACTCCCTTCATAATCCTGATCATTGCTCACGAGAGGTCCGTCATCTCCACTCGGAAAAGGTCCTCTCCCAAGTCCATCTTTTTCCTCTAACGCGGCAACCTTCATTTTCAGGTCGTCGACTCTCTCCATGAAGTCCGCGATTTCTTCCTCATGGTCAAGGAAGTCTGCGTGTGCCTTCTCTTCCGGTTCAGTTCACGGAACAACAGCCTCCTGTGTACCTTCGAGTTACGGCGAGTCTGGATCTCCCGTTTCCTGAGGAGACACTCCAAGTCTTGGACATACGAGAGAATGGAGTCGTCCTCTACGGTATGGATGATATCTACATTCCTTGCTCTGCGAGAAACCATGGCGAGGTCTGATGGATCGAGCTCGGCCCTGTACTCTTCTCGGAGATGTCCAAGTGCACGATAAATCGCCATGTCTCTTCCGAGGATCCAGCTTGAAGTCGGTAAACTCAAAGTCAATAGGCTCAGTATATCCTCCGAAGGTTCTCCTGGAATGTGCACCTCGATCCTGAAGCGGTATCCGTCGGAAGTACATTGGTAGGCTTCCGGTGATCGAGGGCGAGCAATCTTCAGCTTCTTCACGATCTGGACCAGCTTCCGCCAAGGGCATCGTCTCATCTGGTGGCAAAACTCCGGTAGCAAACTGGGGTGAACTCGCGGCCATCTAGAATGTTGAAAATCGGAGAGAAGTCAGAAATGAACAGGGAGAATTACGGAATGATAAGGATATAAAATAAATAGTCTCTTCCTATGGCTTTCCGATCCTAGGGGTTACGTCCCTACGGTCGTGTGTGCTCGGAATACCATCTCTCAGAGCGGCTGACCCAAAATCGGTCAAGTCTCCGTGGTTCCGTACCATCCCAAGATCATGCTTTGGTACTCACGGTACATTGATGAAATAATCAAAGTTCAATCACACCTGAATTTATTACACGATTCTCATATCGAGTCTTTATTACAATAGAATAAATTAGGCCAAGGCCAACTCATGAGAAATAAACTAAGTAAAGGCTGCGGGCGTAGAAGAATAGCGAGTCCATCCGACTCCAAAGGGCAATCGCCAAGCGCGGATCGTAGCCTCACTCCCCGATCGGAATAATCCTCTGCAACATAAGACGTTGCAGCCCGTGTAGGTCAGCATTTTGAATATCTTTGGCAAGTCATGAAGAGAGAACAATAAAATATTACTATTACTATATGCAATTTTCTTTGTGGGGCTCTAAGTTTCATCATTTTGCGAAAAGCCGCTTTTTCCCTACTACAAAGGACTTGCTTGCAAATACTACAAAATTGTTGGTAGTTATTGAGATGGTTCCGCCAACCAATGTCTCATTCCCAAATTATTAAGTCATAACCCCTCAATTAAATTATTAATTTCAGTGTTGAGATTTCCGAATACTTCCAAGTTCCAGAGGCTCAAATTGTCCGTGAATCGGGGACACGGCTAATCGATTAGATCTTTTCTCTGCAGAGGTTTGCGCACTTTACCGCAAGAATCGTTCCCTCCTTTTAAGTCTTCGCACTTCATGGTGTTTGAAGACGGGACGAACGTAAACAGGGTCTTCGAAGAGTTCCTCGACCACCGCCGGTACCCATCCAATCCTACCGTTCTTCTACATCTCGTAGTACCGCCCAGCCCAGTCACAACTAGGGTTGACCAAGCCGAGCCCATAATGGCTTGCGGCTGCATGTAAGCTTCCGGTCGATGGGGTATACATCCGTCTCTTCGTGGCTGGGTGAAGCTTTCCGCAAGATGTCATGGCACTTATCCATGCATCCCGGCCAACCAACTGGATTCTCCAGGTGCCGTCGGCAAATCCTCCACCCAGTAGTGAGTTTTGAAGTCCATCTTGAGCTTGAAGTCATGGGGTTGTCATCATCTTGACTCTCACATCTCCCTTATGAATCACTCAACCAACCCGCCTCACGAGCATAGCAAAATAAACTACTTCGTCCCGGGCCATGGTAACAAGGGGAATTGGTTTCATCCTACCTCATGATACTACTCAAGAACATAACTTCAAAATTTCACCTACTGCATGCATGGGGGGGAGGTATAATTCTAATGCAATAAAACCATAGGTATCGTAAAGAACATGATCAATGACTTGCCTTGCTGACGATCTTCGTAAGCTAGGGACTCGTGGTAGCAAGCTTCGCACTCCGGAAATTCTACCGAGGCAAACAATAACCACAATAAGCATACAACATATGATCACTTACATAACAGCATAGTAATATGAAACACACAAAACAAAGCGAATCAAAACCCAAAGGAAACTCAAAGAAAAACCAAATCAAAGTTTTCCTACTTCAAACAACGACTAAAAATAGTTTTACATAACAAAAATTTTCTTAACAGAACCTAAGCATGGGTTTATGCTACCTAACAGAAAAGAATTCATCAAGCAACTAGGAGCAAAAATAATCACCTTAAAATCTATTATAAAACTCCTATTAGGCCTAAAGCAAATTCTAGGAGGAAAAATAAAATAAAACTTTTATTTATTATAAATAAAAGTTCATGATCTAAAGTTACAGAAACTAACCTAGAATAATCTATCACATAGGAAAATTAAATTTATTTGCTAATTAAAAGAATAGGAAAAACAGCAGCTAGTTAATTAATTAAGAAGAACAAGATTCTGATTAAAACTATTTTTTTATTAATCCTAAAATGCCCAAATAAATTCCTACGGTTAGGTAATGTCAAAACAAAGTTGTGACAAAAAGAATCACTAAAAATAATTTTCCTAACTCACTTTATAGCAGATTTACTATTCTGTCTAAATCTAAAATAAAGCAATTCTCAATAATTTTAACATAGCTAATTATATTTTCTACAGAAACTATAAGAAATTTGCAAACCAACAAAAAAAAGAATCACTTAAAAATATTAAGTAGATTAAAAGGTATGAATTTTTCAAATCTGAAACTATTCTGTTAAAACAGAAAACGAAAAATAAAGAAAAAGCGGCCTAATGGGCTAACTAGCATACAGGCGTAATATAACTAAACGGGCCCTAGGGTTTAAACGAATCGGCCGGTCTAATAAGAAAACCTAACTAAAATAAACCGGATCTAACCGGAATAAAACCCGGTTTATCAAAAATAACCTACCCCTTCGGGGGATCTAATCCTAACCGTCCGACCTAGATCTAACGGCGGGGAAAGACTCTGGCGACTTACCGGACGGCGACGGCGACGGCGGTTTCAAGCGGCGTAGTGCTCGGCGACTCGGTGGTCGGGGCATCGGCGGAGGTCTCTCCAGCGCCGCGACGAGGTGAGCTTCGGGGTGGGGTCAGTGAGCTCGGGGTGGCAGGTGGGTCGGGACGAGGTTAATGGCGGCGGCGTGCTCGATTTCTCCGGTGGCCTTGGCAGAGGGAGAGGTCGGGAGGGGAGAATGGGGTGAGGAGGCGTGTTATAGAGGCGGGGGCCTCGACTTGCGCGAGGCGATCGGGGAGGATTCATGAATCCCGGATCCGCGAGATCCGGCGTGGCGGCCAAGGGTGGCGTGGCGAGGAAGAGAGGAGGTGGGGGCCCGTGTCGGGTGAGGGAGAGGCGTCGGTGGTGGGGCGACCGATCGGGAGGGTTTCGAGGGGCTCATTTGGGCGCTGGCTACTGGGCTTTGCTCAAGGCCTTGGAGCCCGACTCGATTGGGCCGCCAGTCTTGGTGGGCCAGTCGGCCTGGCTGGCGCCTGGGTCCTTTTCTATTTTTTTTTGAATAATTAGAGAGAGAGAAAAATACTTAAATATAAATATTTTATATAGGACATATATATATCAAAATGATCAGGGGAATATTCCCTATCATTTGAACATTTTTCCAGGGGCAAAATCCAAACTTTATAAAAATTTATTTTTTCAAAATTCAAATAAAACTCAAATTTGAATTCAAACCTTTTGGCAATGTTTTTCCTCTGATATTTTTGGAGTGTCATGTTTACTCCTCTCATACTTTTTCTCAAGTATTTATCGAGGCATAGTTTTTGAAATGATTTCCCTTTGCCAAAATTTTTAATTCAATTTCCAACAACTCCAAAACTTCTGAACCTTCAAATGCCACTCAAATTCAAACAGAATGCATAGATGCTTAGCTATAATTGTAAAACATTCCAAATAGGAAATTTGGGATGTTACAATCGTCCTTCTAAATTTGCTCCTAAATCTCATGAAGGTTTCCTACTTGGTTATGGCTCAAACTCTCACACTTACCGTGTCTACAACAATTTCACCCGAAAGGTTGAAGAGATGGTAGATGTGAGGTTTGATGAATCTAACGGCTCGCAAGTAGAGCAATTGCCAATTGATGTAGGGGACAAAGACCCTTCGGAAGCAATCCAAGACTTGTCTATTGGCATGATTCGTCCAACGGAGGTGAAGGAGAGTAACTCGTCCGTCCAAGTGGAAGCTTCTACCTCACGACAAGGTGAACCAAGAATTGATATGGAAGCATCCACAAGTGGGACACACCAAGACAAAGAAAACGAGGAAGCACACCAAGATGAACATCAACAACCTTCTTCTCCACCACGACAAGAGAATGACAACGTCAACAATGAAGAAGGCCAAGAAGAAGAACAATATGAAGAAGATGTTCCACCCCGAGCCAAGCCAAAGCTACCACGAGTTCGAGCAAGAATCGCAAAAGATCATCCCGTCGAGCAAATCTACAATGATATCCAAACTGGGAGAATCACTCGCTCTAAAACTCGTTTAGCTAACTTTTGTGAACATTACTCATTCATCTCTAGCATTGAACCTATGAAGGTTGAAGAAGCATTGTAAGATCCGGATTGGATTAACGCTATGCATGAAGAGCTACACAATTTTGAGAGAAATCAAGTATGGACATTGGTCGAGAAGCCCGACAACAACCACAACATCATTGGTACCAAATGGGTGTTTCGCAACAAGCAAGATGAAGATGGTCAAGTAAATGCGCAACAAAGCACGCCTAGTCGCCCAAGGCTACACTCAAGTCAAAGGTATGGACTATGGTGAGACATATGCTCCCGTTGCTAGACTTGAGTCCATTCGCATCTTAATTGCTTATGCTAATCACCATCATATCACCTTGTACCTAATGGACATTAAAAGTGCTTTTCTAAATGGTAAAATTGAGGAGGAAGTTTATGTTAAGCAAACTCCCGGCTTTGTCAATCCTAAGAAACCTAATCATGTCTACAAACTTCACAAAGCCCTTTATGGTCTTAAACAAGCTCCTAGAGCGTGGTATAAATGCTTGACCAAGTTCCTTATTGAAAAAGGCTTTGAAATTGGTAAAATTGATTCTACTCTTTTTAATAAAAGGGTCAATGGAGAGCTATTTGTGTGCCAAATTTATGTTGATGATATTATATTTGGTTCGACTAACCCTCATTTTAGTGAGAAGTTTGGAAAGCTAATGTCGAAGAAGTTTGAGATGTCTATGATGAGTGAACTCAAATTCTTTCTCGGTTTGCAAATCAAGCAAACTAAGGAAGGTACCTTTATCTCTCAAACAAAGTACACCAAGGACTTATTCAAGAAGTTCAATATGCAAGAATGCAAAGGTATGACTACACCCATGCCTACTAGTGGACATCTTATTTGACCAAAGATGGTGAACCAGTTGATCAAAAAGTTTACCGCTCTATGATTGGTTCATTGTTATATATATGTGCCTCTCGTCCCGATATTATGCTAAGTGTGTGCATGTGTGCACGATATCAAGCGACACCTAAAGAATGTCATCTTAAGGCTGTGAAAAGGATAGTGAGATACTTAATACATACACCAAATTTTGGCATTTGGTATCCTAAGAGGTCTTCCTTTGATCTTGTTGGCTACTCTGATTCGGACTATGCCGGAGACAAGGTTGATAGAAAGTCCACTTCGGGTACTTGTCAATTTCTTGGTAGATCTCTTGTGTCTTGGTCCTCCAAGAAACAAAACTCGGTATCCTTATCCGAAGCGGAATAAATTGCCGCTGGTTCATGTTGTGCTCAATTACTTTGGATGACCCAAACTCTTAAATATTATGGGATATATGTGAAACATGTTCCATTGTTGTGTGACAATGAAAGTGCTATTAAGATGCTCACAATCCCGTGCAACATTCTCAAACTAAACATATTGAAGTTCGTCATCATTTCATTCGAGACCATGTTGCCAAGGGGACATTAATCTTAAGCATGTTCGCACCGATAAGCAATTAGCGGATATATTTACCAAACCGCTTGATGAGAAAGTCTTTTGCCGTTTGAGAGGTGAATTGAACATCATTGATGCTTCAAACTTGGAGTAGGAACTCCATTTGGATACATGCAAGGCATGAGTCTTTGACCAGTCCTTGATATTTCTTTCATGATGCTATCTATATGTCTTGGATACTTTTGCACCCTTGTATGCTATCTAACCCTTGTAGGTACTTGGATGAAACTAAATCCGTGAGATTGCAACTCACTCACATCTTGAGCAATATCTACATCATCAAGTCTCTATACAATGGTGGTTGAAGTCAAGGAAGCACAAAACCCCTCAAATATATCCTTTGACTCATTCTATGTTAAATTGTATGATTGTCATTTTGGATACACAAGTGCTCTTCCTTGCAAAGCTAACTCATGTAGGAAGACGAACTCAAACTCCAAGTGATGCTCCCAACTCTTGATGAGCTACATCAACCTTGAGCAACCCACACAAGTTCGACTACATGATCAAGATCGACACCACCACCACCCAAGGTATGCTATTCCATCTTAGAGAAGCTTTACTCCAAGTCATGGGATAAAGCAACTCAACAAGATGTGAATACATCAATAAGCTTAAACAAAAAATGGTGACCCCATTTTGAGCTTAAACGATGAGTATGACCAAATGTCAAGTGATCTCACTTGACTCCTAAGTCAATATACTCTAACATAGGTGACTTTGTCACCGCCCACTTCTAGATGAAGTTCTCTTGTGTTTCCTTTTGCATTTGTCTCTTGAATATTTGTTCTTCATCTAGATCTTTTCATTTCTTCTTGTTCTGCATTTTCTGCATCCAATTCATTGCAAATCTTTCAGCTAATTCCTTGCAAATCCTTGTGAGATCTTAAAGTGCCTAGTGAGCTGAGGTGACAAGTGTTTTACTGTGATGAACTCGGTCACACCGGTCTGTTTTCTTCGGCCCAACCGAATTATCTCGGTGCCACCGAAGCACACAACTCGGTGCTACCGATTTCACTACAAGAAAGACAACTTGCCACTTATTGCTGCAGTCCTTTTGCTCCAGCTCCACTCAATGATTCTTGTCCTCTACCAGCATCACATTCAACTTGCTTTGTGACTCAAGGACCAAACCCTTCTGCAATCACACAAAAATCCAGAAGAGCCCTTCTTGGAAATTGATGTCAAAGGGGGAGAGAGAGATCACATCAAAGCTCTATGCTTAATCATTTCTATAGGGGGAGAGGGTACTCAGGGGGAGTGTGTGTAAGAAACCTCAAACCCCAGATGCTTGGTGTTCAAGAGGAGAGAAGTTACATGTCTTTAAGAGGGGAAAGACATGTTCATATTTGATCATATTTGATTGCTTGCGTTAAGCTCAAGCTCTGTTGTTGTTGTTTTTTGCTCTGATTTTCTGTTCCCTATCTTCTCCCAATATCCCAATGCAAGATTCAGGGGGAGCAAGACATCTAAGGGAAGGAAATCTCTGATTTTATTGCATAGCTTTACCTTTGGGGACATGTCTATACCCAATGGGGTACTCAGTACTCACTCTCTACATGTCATCCCAGTCTTGGTTCTCTTGTGGTTTCTTTTGTTTGCTCTGGCTAGTAGGTGTATCTGTGTTGTCTAACCTTGTTTACTAAGGTTCATTCCTTCCTAAGCCAACTCCAGACCACAAGGTAAGTATATGCATCATAGTCATGTGTATGAGGATTTCTTGCTGATCTACATACTGTTTGCAAGAAGGAGTCATGGGCATGAAGGTACATTTCCTATACTCTCTAATGCATATAGCCAAGATACATGTAACACATGGATTACTCTGTCATGTTTATGCATTCACATGCTCCTATGTTTCATATTTATATGATTGCATACATGTAGGGGGAGCCTATGCAAGTTACATGTCTTTCCAAAGCTTTACTTGTTGCTCTCTATATCTTTATCTAAAGCTTTGATGTATGTTGTCATCAATTACCAAAAAGGGGGAGATTGAAAGCACAAGTGCTCCTGGGTGATTTTGGTAATTAATGTCAACATATCTCTTGTTGGACTAATGCTTCTACCTAGTATGTTTCAGATAAGTTCAACAATGGAGTGGCATGGACAAGAGGATGTGGAACCCCTTCAAGATGCTAAGGACAAAGGATTGGCTCAAGCTCAAAGCTCAAGACTCTACATTTTCTATTTTAAGTGATCCAAGATCACATTGAGTCCATAGGAAAGCCAATACTATTAAGAAGGGATGAGGTGTTGCTTAATGGCTTGCTTGCTCAAAGTGCTTAGTGATATGCTCCAAAGCCCTCAACCACTTTCTCACTTCCACATATGTCCTAATCCAAAAAGTCCAACTCGGCCCCACCGATTCTTTCTATCCGGAGCCACCGAGCTCAGTTGACATAGCCACTGCCAGAAACCCTAATCAATTCGGTCTCACCGATAGGGATCTCGGTCTCATCGAGATGGGGTTGCAAACTCTCTGTTTCCCTACGTAACGTTTCGGTCAAACCGAGATGAGCGATCGGTCCCACCGAGATTGCAATGCAAACTCTCTGTTTCCTTTTCGTAAAGTTTCGGTCCAACCGAGATGAGCGAATCGGTCCCTTGAAGTTTGCACAGCCAACTCTCTGTTTGGCTATTACCAAAATCGGTCTCACCGAGTTTGTGTAATCGGTCTCACCGAGATTACGTTATGCCCTAACCCTAATGACATCGGTCCCACCGAGTTGACATGTCGGTCCCACCGAGAATCCTAACGTTCACATTTTGAACTAAATCGGTCCGATCGAGTTTAACGGTTCGGTCCCACCAAGTTTGGTGATTTGTGTGTAACGGTTAGATTTTGTGTGGAGGCTATATATACCCCTCCACCCACTCTTCATTCGTGGAGAGAGCCATCAGAACATGCCTACACTTAGAATATATATTTTCCGAGAGAGAACCACCTACACTTGTGTTGAGGTCAAGATATTCCATTCCAACCACATAAATCTTGATCTCTAGCCTTCCCCAAGTTGCTTTCCACTCAAATCTTCTTCCTACCAAATCCAATCCTATGAGAGAGAGTTGAGTGTTGGGGAGACTATCATTTGAAGCACAAGAGCAAGGAGTTCATCATCAACACAACATTTGGTACTTCTTGGAGAGTGGTGTCTCCTAGATTGGCTAGGTGTCACTTGGGAGCCTCCGTCAAGATTGTGGAGTTGAACCAAGGAGTTTGTAAGGGCAAGGAGATCGCCTACTTCATGAAGATCTACCCTAGTGAGGCAAGTCCTTCGTGGGCGACGGCCATGGTGGGATAGACAAGGTTGCTTCTTCATGGACCCTTCGTAGGTGGAGCCCTCCGTGGACTCGCGCAAGCATTACCCTTCGTGGGTTGAAGTCTCCATCAACGTGGATGTACGATAGCACCACCTATCGGAACCACGGATAAAAAATCTCCGTGTCTCGAAATTGCATTTGCACACTCCAATCCCATCTCTTTACATTCTTACAACTTGCATGCTTTACTTTCCGCTGCTCATATACTCTTTGTATGCTTGCATGTTTGCTTGATAAGTATTGTGAATGTTTAAACTTGTGCTCAAACTTCACATCAACTAAACGAAATTAAAAAACTGCAACTTTTCTTGATTAGAGTCTATTCACCCCCCTTTAGACACCTCTTCTCGATCGTAGTGATACACATATTCATAATATTGAAACCAAAAGATGCAAAGTTAATAATGATAGTGCAACTTATTTGTGGCACTGCCGTTTAGGTCATATTGGTGTAAAGCGCATGAAGAAACTCCATGCTGATGGGCTTTTGGGATCACTTGATTATGAATCATTTGATGCTTGTGAACCATGCCTCATGGGCAAGATGACTAATACTCCGTTCTCTGGAACAATGGAGCGAGCAACTGAATTATTGGAAATAATACATACTGATGTATGCGGTCCGATAAGTGTTGAGGCTCGCGGTGGGTATCGTTATTTTCTAACCTTCACAGATGATTTGAGAAGATATGGGTATATCTACTTGATGAAACACAAGTCTGAAACATTTGAAAAGTTCAAAGAACTTCAGAGTGAAGTGGAGAATCATCATAACAAGAAAATAAAGTTTTCTGCGATTTGATCGCGGAGACGAATATTTGAGTTACGAGTTTGGCCTTCAATTAAAATAATGTGGAATAGTTTCACAAACTCATGCCACCCGGAACACCACAGAGTAATGGTGTGTCCGAACGTCATAACCGTACTTTATTGGATATATATAGTGCAATCTATGATGTCTTTTACCGATTTACCACTATCGTTTTTTGGGGTTATGCATTAGAGACAGCTACATTCACGTTAAATAGGGCACCATCTATATCTGTTGAGAAGACACCGTATGAACTATGGTTTGGCAAGAAACCTAAGTTGTCGTTTCTTAAAGTTTGGGGTTGCGATGCTTATGTGAAAAAGTTTCAACCTGATAAGCTCGAACCCAAATCGGAGAAATGCGTCTTCATAGGATACCCAAAGGAAACTGTTGGGTACAACTTCTTCCACAGATCCAAAGGCAAGATATTCGTTGCTAAGAATGGATCCTTTATAGAAAAGGAGTTTCTCTCGAAAGAAGTGAGTGGGAGGAAAGTAGAACTTGATGAGGTAATTGTACCTTCTCCCGAATTGGAAAGTAGTTCATCACAGAAATCAGTTCTAGTGATTCCTACGCTAGTTAGTGAGGAAGCTAATGATGATGATCATGAAACTTCAGATCAAGTTACTACTGAACCTTGTAGGTCAACCATATTATGGTCCGCACCAGAGTGGTACAGTAATCCTTTCTGGAAGTCATGTTACTAGACCATGACGAACCTATGAACTATGAGGAAGCGATGATGAGCCCAGATTATGCGAAATGGCTTGAGGCCATGAAATCTGAGATGGGATCCATGTATGAGAACAAAGTGTGGACTTTGGTTGACTTGCCTGATGATCGGCAAGCCATAGAGAATAAATCGATCTTCAAGAGGAAGACGGACGCTGATAGTCGTGTTACTATCTAAAAAGCTAGAATTGTCGAAAAAGGTTTTTGACAAGTTCAAGGTGTTGACTACGATAAGATTTTCTCAATCGTAACGATGCTTAAGTCTGTCTGAATCATGTTAGCAGTTGCCACATTTTATGAAATCTGGCAAATGGATGTCAAAATTGCATTCCTTAAGGGATTTCTTAAAGAAGAGTTGTATATGATGCAACCAGAAGGTTTTGTCAATCCTAAAGGTGCTAACAAAATGTGCAAGCTCCAGCGATCCATCTATGGACTGGTGCAAGCATCTCGGAGTTGGAATATACACTTTGATGAGTTGATCAAAGCATATAGTTTTATACAGACTTGCGGTAAAGCCTGTATTTATAAGAAAGTGAGTGGGAGCACTACAGCATTTCTGATAAGTATATGTGAATGACATATTGTTGATCTGAAATAATGTAGAATTTTCTGGAAAGCATAAAGGAGTATTTGAAAGGAGTTTTTCAAAGAAAATACCTTGGTGAAGCTGCTTACATATTGAGCATTAAGATCTATAAAGATAGATCAAGACGCTTGATAAGTTTTTTCAATGAGTACATACCTTGACAAGATTTTGACGTAGTTCAAAATGGAACAGTCAAAGAAGGATTAAAGACTCAAAACCCGACCACGGCAGAAAAATAGAAAGAGAATGAAAGTCATTCCCTATGCCTCAGTCATAGGTTCTATAAAGTATGCTATGCTGTGTACCAGACCTATTGTGTACCTCACCATGAGTTTGGCAAGAGGGTACAATAGTGATCCAGGAGTGGATCACTAGACAGCGGTCAAAATTATATGTTGGTGTACAAAAGTAGGGGCTCTCCTTTTGACCCCTCTACTTGTGCACGGGCAGTTAGAGTCGCGCCTGCGGCCACACTTAGCAGGGCAAAGGGAGGAACCAGAGGCGCGGGGTAACTAGATCAACACCAAGACCAGAGATAGAGCAAGAGGGAGAGGCGGACTCCTCCGGCAAGACCCTTGCCGGGGCGGCCTCCGCGGCCCCGGCAAGAGCCTTGCCGGGATAACTTGCCCAACGCCAGCAGAGCGCGCCACCCTTGAGCCCAAGGGTTCCAACACCATCAACCACATTGGAACCAAGGCTTGGGAGGCACCTCCGTGGTGGCATGCAGATCTTTGTGAAGATCATAAACATACAAGATCAGATGAGGACCAGAAGACGACGATCCTCCGTGGGATCCTAGCCGAGGAAATCCACGAGACCCCCAGCAAGATCCTTGCCGAGGACGACCGCGATGCCCCGGCAAGCCCCTTGCTGAGGACACCTGCGGAGCCACGGCCAGGCCCACGTTTGCCAAGGCTCCACCGCCGTTCCCATACAGCTGCCAGCCCAATCAACTGAGCAGGCACCTGCGTGGCGACGCGCGGCCTCCAGGCCAACTCAGCAAGCACCCGTGTGGTGGCATGTAGATCTTCGTGAAGACTCTGCCACCGCGCCAGCCCAGCAGCCAGCCAACGTGGCGCTACAACGCCTCATCAGCTCGGACGCGCGTCGGAGCCAGACGAGGCGGCGACAGCTGGGACGAGCTTCCCCGCCGTCCCCGACAAAGCAAAGAGGGCACATTGCCATCGCATTAAATTTGTTTGTCTGACGGTGCCGGAGGATAAACTTAACCACTGTATACCTTTCCACCTCCTGTATGCCACTGTGGCGACCCCTTTTGACTATAAAAGGAGGCCCGAGGCGTACTGGAGGAGGATTCGGATCTTTAGGACTATGCACACACCACAGCTAGTTCAAGAACTCAAGAACACTCAAATATACACCAAAGCAGGACTAGGGTATTACGCATCCTTGCGGCCCGAACCTGGGTAAACGATCTTTGTGCTGGCTACCGGACCCGCTCTTTGCACAACTCCGCGCCCGCCAACCGTAGAAGGGATCACAGCGATCCCATAGGTGTCGTTTCCCCGACATTATCCTTAGTAGAATAAGGAAATATTTCTCGGTTATGGAGGTGTTAAAGAGTTCATCGTAAAGAGTTACGTCGATGCTTTGACACCAATCTGGATGACTCTAAGTCACGATCTAGATACATATTGAAAGTGGGAGCAATTAGCTAGAGTAGCTCCGTGCAGAGTATTGTAGACATGGAAATTTGCAAAATACTTACGGATCTGAATGTGGCAGACCCGTAGACTAAAACTTCTCTCACAAGCAAAACATGATCACACCTAAGTACTCTTTGGGTGTTAATCACATAGAGATGTGAACTAGATTATTGACTCTAGTAAACCTTTTTGTCGGTGTACTAGAGAAGGGGTACCCTAGTATCCCGTACTCGTGCACCGACAATTGCAGCACCCCGCGGCAAGGTTCGCCTCGCCACCGCCAACTTCCTCCGTGGCTCCCTTGGAGCCATTCAAGAACAAAGTATTAGATTGAGAAGACAAGGTCCCGACAAGAGGAGCTTGTCGGGAAGGCCACTCCAGGCACGCAGAAGACAAGGCCCGGCAAGAGGAGCTTGTCGGGAAGGCCCGCAGCACGACAAGCCTCCGGGCACGACAAGGATTCGGCCGCGGCAAGGCGCTTGCCGCGGCATGCAACTTCTCTCCGTCTCCACTCCAGCTCACCCAGCGACGTGTCACCATGGGACCGTTCCATGGGCGCGTGTCGAGCGGCTGTGCTGCCAGCGGAGAGCAGCGATAATCGGCGGCCGACAGCTCGCCATCGTGGCGGCGGAGGCGCACTGACGGTCTCTGTTACCTTTGTTTGGGCGACAACGACGGGCATTTATTGCTTTTGTCCCTTGCCGTCAGAGTTAGGTATTTTGCACCGTACACTTTGTTCAAGTAGGTGTACCAACCCCTGTTTTTACATTCGTACCCCCGCCTATGTTGCCACCTGTCGGAGACCCCTTGAGCATATAAAAGGAGGCCCGAGTGCAACGTAGAAGGGGTTCGGTTCGCGTCTTTCGCAAGGTCCGGTTCATTCGACTGGCCATAGACTAGATACACTCACGCTAGGTTTTGTAGCCTGCATTGCTCCCTAGCAAGAACACAATAGATCAAACAAGCAGCAGTAGGAGTTTTATCTCTCCGGAGAGCTCCGAAGCTGGGTAAACCGCTCGCGTGCATCGCCTCGATCCGCTCTTCGTGCGACCTCCGCCCCCCTCCGAACCACAAGGGGCCTGCTCCGCCGGCCCCATAGGTGTCCGTGGGTACGATCAGCCTCCCTCCTCTACGACCCAGCACCAGTTGGCTCTCCACTCCTCCCACTTGTTCCGGAACTCCCCCTCTAGGTAGGCCTCTTTCTTGCCGATCCTAGAGACCCAGGCTATCCCTCCGCAAGGGGCTCTCCTCTCTCGACGTGGGGAACAAAGAAATGGCGGAAGAGTGCCACGTTCGGGTGGACTCCGACAAAGTTTTCGCACAAATGCGCCGAAACTGCCATGGTCAAGATGGCGTTGGGGGTGAAATCAAGGAGGCGGAGGCCAAAGGTGTTCTTTTTGTCGCAAAGAACTTCGAATACGGCGGGCAAAGACCGCAATAGAAGAAAAGGCGAAGAAAGGGTACCTGTTGGGGCGGATCAGCGGCAGAGGCGGGAGCACCCTCGCGGCGCGGATGCGCCCAGTCTCCGTCGACCAGAAAAAGATAGTAGACGTCCGCAGCTCCCGTGGCGCCGAGCTGCGGGGAAGACGGCTCGCTCCGTGCGCAGCGCCATGAGCCGCTGCGCCTCGGCCGACTTGACGCCCTTCTCCTTATCGGCCTTCGGGCCATGGAGAGGGGCGGAGGAGGTCGACGGCGGTGAGTGTGCTTAATGGCGAAAGGGGCGCTGCTCTCTTCGCACCGGAGAAGACGAGGGGAGCGGCGGTGGTTTCTTGACAAGACAGCAATGGCAGGGGCAGTCGGCCTGCCTCTGTTCCCTCCACTTATAAAGGGGAGGAGGGGGCGGACGTTCCACTTATATTAATAAAGAACCCCCCACGACCGCGCCCACGATCTCTCGCACGACGCCACGTCCGGTGCGTGCCGTTAGTGGGGATCGTGGTGGGTCCGGGGCGGGTTGCGGCGTGGTCGAGGCCGCGCGTGTCCGCTGCGATTATGGGCCTGGCCCGACAAGCGCCGGCACCGTGTGGCCCAGGCCCGGGGCTCTGTCGGTGTACTAGAGAAGGGTACCCTAGTATCCCGTACTGCAGCACGCAGACGATTGCAGCACCCCGCGGCAAGGTTCGCCTCGCCACCGCCAACTTCCTCCGTGGCTCCCTTGGAGCCATTCAAGAACAAAGTATTAGATTGAGAAGACAAGGTCCCGACAAGAGGAGCTTGTCGGGAAGGCCACTCCAGGCACGCAGAAGACAAGGCCCCGGCAAGAGGAGCTTGCCGGGAAGGCCCGGAGCGCGACAAGCCTCCGAGCGCGACAAGGATTCGGCCGCGGCAAGGCGCTTGCCGCGGCATGCAACTTCTCTCCGTCTCCGCTCCAGCTCACCCAGCGACGTGTCGCCATGGGACCGTTCCATGGGCGCGTGTCAAGCGGCTGTGCAGCCAGCGGAGAGCAGCGATAAGCGGCGCTGACAGGCTCGCCATCGTGGTGAGCGGAGGCGCACCTGACGGTCTCTGTTACACTGTTTGGGCGACAATGACGGGCATTTATTGCTTTTGTCCCTTGTCGCCGAGTTAGGTATTTTGCACTGTACACTGTTCAAGTAGGTGTACCAACCCCTGTTTTTACATTCGTACCCCCGCCTATGTTGCCACCTGTCGGAGACCCCTTGAGCATATAAAAGGAGGCCCGAGTGCAACGTAGAAGGGGTTCGGTTCGCGTCTTTCGCAAGGTCCGGTTCATTCGACTGGCCATAGACTAGATACACTCACGCTAGGTTTTGTAGCCTGCATTGCTCCCTAGCAAGAACACAATAGATCAAACAAGCAGCAGTAGGAGTTTTATCTCTCCGGAGAGCTCCGAAGCTGGGTAAACCGCCCGCGTGCATCGCCTCGATCCGCTCTTCGTGCGACCTCCGCCCCCCTCCGAACCACAAGGGGCCTGCTCCGCCGGCCCCATAGGTGTCCGTGGGTACGATCAGCCTCCCCGACACTTTTCAGTGTTGGTCACATGGCGATGTGAACTATGGGTGTTAATCACATAAAAATGTGAACTATTGGTGTTAAATCACATGGCGATGTGAACTAGATTATTGACTCTAGTGCAAGTGGGAGACTGAAGGAAATATGCCCTAGAGACAATAATAAAGTTATTATTTATTTCCTTGTATCATGATAGAAGTTTATTATTCATGCTAGAATTGTATTAACCGGAAACTTAGTACATGTGTGAATACATAGACAAAATAGAGTGTCACTAGTATGCCTCTACTTGACTAGCTCGTTGATCAAAGATGGTTAAGTTTCCTAGCCATTGACATGAGTTGTCATTTGATGAACGGGATCACATCATTAGAGAATGATGTGATTGACATGACCCATCCGTTAGCTTAGCACTATGATCGTTTAGTTTGTTGCTATTGCTTTCTTCATAACTTATACATGTTCCTATGACTATGAGATTATGCAACTCCCGAATATCGGAGGAACACTTAGTGTGCTATCAAACGTCACAACGTAACTGGGTGATTATAAAGATGCTCTACAGGTGTCTCCGATGGTGTTTGTTGGGTTGGCATAGATCGAGATTAGGATTTGTCACTCCGTGTTTCGGAGAGGTATCTCTGGGCCCTCTCGGTAATGCACATCACGATAAGCCTTGCAAGCAATGTGACTAATGAAGATGCATTACGGAACGAGTAAAGAGACTTGCCGGTAACGAGATTGAACTAGGTATTGAGATACCGACGATCGAATCTCGGGCAAGTAACATACCGATGACAAAGGGAACAACGTATGATGTTATGCGGTTTGACCGATAAAGATCTTCGTAGAATACGTAGGAGCCAATATGAGCATCCAGGTTCCGCTATTGGTTATTGACCGGAAGTGAGTCTCGGTCATGTCTACATAGTTCTCGAACCCGTAGGGTCCGCACGCTTAACGTTTGATGACGATCGGTATTATGAGTTTATGTGTTTTGATGTACCGAAGGTTGTTCGGAGTCCCGGATGTGATCACGGACATGACGAAGAGTCTCGAAATGGTCTAGATATAAAGATTGATATATTGGAAGATTTTATTCGGACACCAGAAGGGTTCCGAAGTGTATCGGATTTTTTTGGAGTATCGGGAGGTTACCGAAACCCCCCGGGGAGTCAATGGGCCTTAATGGGCCCTAGTGGAGATAGTGTTGGGGAACGTAGTAATTCCAAAAAAATTCCTACGCACACGCAAGATCATGGTGATGCATAGCAATGAGAGGGGAGAGTGTTGTCCACGTACCCTGTAGACCGAAAGCGGAAGCGTTAGCACAACGTGGTTGATGTAGTCGTACGTCTTCACGATCCGACCGATCAAGTACCGAACGTACGACACCTCTGAGTTCAGCACACGTTCAGCCCGATGACGTCCCTCGAACTCCGATCCAGCCGAGTGTTGAGGGAGAGTTTCGTCAGCACGACGGCGTGGTGACGATGTTGATTTTCTACCGACGCAGGGCTTCGCCTAAGCACCGCTACAATATTATCGAGGTGGACTATGGTGGAGGGGGGCACCTCACACGGCTAAAAGATCATCTGATCAATGTTGTGTGTCTAGGGTGCCCCCCTGCCCCCGTGTATAAAGGAGCAAGGGGGGGTGCGGCCGGCCAGGGAGAGGGCGCGCCGGGAGGAGTCCTACTCCCACCGGGAGTAGGACTCCCTCCCCTTTCCTAGTTGGATTAGGACTTGGGAGGGGAAAGAGTGGAGGAGAAGAAGGAAGGGGGGCGCCGCCCCCCTCTCCTTGTCCTATTCGAACTGGGGGTGAGGGGCGCGCGGCCCAGCCCTAGCCGCCTCTCCTCTCTTCCACCTAGGCCCACTAAGGCTCATTAAGTTCCCGGGGGGTTCTGGTAACCTCCCGGTACACAGGTAAAATCCCGATTTCACCCGGAACACTTCCGATATCCAAACATAGGCTTCCAATATATCAATCTTCATGTCACGGCCATTTCAAGACTCCTCATCATGTCCTTGATCACATCCGGGACTCCGAACAACCTTCGGTACATCAAAACATATAAACTCATAATATAACTGTCATCGTAACGTTAAGCGTGCGGACCCTACGGGTTCGAGAACTATGTAGACATGACCGAGACACGTCTCCGGTCAATAACCAATAGTGGAACCTGCATGCTCATATTCGCTCCCACATATTCTACGAAGATCTTTATCGGTCAGACCACATAACAACATACGTTGTTCCCTTTGTCATCGGTATGTTACTTGCCCGAGATTCGATCGTCGGTATCTCAATACCTAGTTTAATCTCGTTACCGGCAAGTCGCTTTACTCGTTCCGTAATACATCATCCTGCAACTAACTCATTAGTTGAAATGCTTGCAAGGCTTAAGTGATGTGTATTACCGAGAGGGCCCATAGATACCTCTCCGACAATCGGAGTGACAAATCCTAATCTCGAAATACGCCAACCCAACATGTACCTTCGGAGAAACCTGTAGAGCACCTTTATAATCACCCAGTTATGTTGTGACGTTTGGTAGCACAAAAAGTGTTCCTCCGGTAAACGGGATTTGCATAACTCATAGTCATAGGAACATGTATAAGTCATGAAGAAAGCAATAGCAACATACTAAACGATCATGTGCTAAGCTAACGGAATGGGTCATGTCAATCACATCATTCTCCTAATGATGTGATCCCATTAATCAAATGACAACTCATGTCTATGGCTAGGAAACATAACCATCTTTGCTCAACGAGCTAGTCAAATAGAGGCATACTAGTGACAATCTGTTTGTCTATGTATTCACACATGTATTATGTTTCCGGTTAATACAATTCTGGCATGAATAATAAACATTTAGCATGATATAAGGAAATAAATAATAACTTTATTATTGCCTCTAGGGCATATTTCCTTCGGTCTCCCACTTGCACTAAAGTCAATAATCTAGATTACACAGTAATGATTATAACACCCATGGAGCCTTGGTGCTGATCAGGTTTTGCTCGTGGAAGAGGCTTAGTCAACGGTTCTGCAACATTCAGATCCGTATGTATCTTGCAAATTTCTATGTCTCCCACCTGGACTAGATCCCGGATGGAATTGAAGCATCTCTTGATGTGCTTGGTTCTCTTGTGAAATCTGGATTCCTTCGCTAAGGCAATTGCACCAGTATTGTCACAAAAGATTTTCATTGGACCCGATGCACTAGGTATGACACCTAGATCGGATATGAACTCCTTCATCCAGACTCCTTCATTTGCTGCTTCCGAAGCAGCTATGTACTCCGCTTCACGCGTAGATTCCGCCACGACGCTTTGTTTAGAACTGCACCAACTGACAGCTCCACCGTTCAATGTAAAACGTATCTAGTTTGCAATTTAGAATCGTACGGATCAGTGTCAAAGCTTGCATCAATGTAACCATTTATGATGAGCTCTTTGTGGCCTCCATAAACGAGAAACATATCCTTAGTCCTTTTCAGGTATTTCAGGATGTTCTTGACCGTTGTCCAGTGATCCACTCCTGGATTACTTTGGTACCTCCCTGCTAGACTTATAGCAAGGCGCACATCAGGTCCGTACATGTAATTGCATACATGATAGAGCCTATGGCTGAAGCATAGGGAACATCTTTCATCTTCTCTCTATCTTCTCGCAGTTGGTCGGGCATTGAGTCTTACTCAACTTCACACCTTGTAACACAGGCAAGAACCCTTTCTTTGCTTGATCCATTTTGAACTTCTTCAAAACTTTGTCAAGGTATGTGCTTTGTGAAAGTCCAATTAAGCGCCTTGATCTATCTCTATAGATCTTGATGCCCAATATGTAAGCAGCTTCACCGAGGTCTTTCATTGAAAAACTCTTATTCAAGTATCCCTTTATGTTATCCAGAAATTCTATATCATTTCCAATCAGCAATATGTCATCCACATATAATATCGTAAATGCTACAGAGCTCCCACTCACTTTCTTGTAAATACAAAGCTTCTCCAAAAGTCTCGTACAAAACCAAATGCTTTGATCACACTATCAAAGCGCTTATTCCAACTCCGAGAGGCTTGCACCAGTCCATAAATGGATCGCTGGAGCTTGCACACTTTGTTAGCTCCTTTTGGGTCGACAAAACCTTCCGGTTGCATCATATACAACTCTTCTTCCGTAAATTCATTCAGAATGCAGTTTTGACATCCATTTGCCAAATTTCATAATCATAAAATGCGGCAATTGCTAACATGATTCGGACAGACTTAAGCATCGCTTCTGGTGAGAAGGTTTCATCGTAGTCAATCCCTTGAACTTGTCGAAAACCTTTCGCAACAAGTCGAGCTTTGTAGACAGTACATTACCGTCAGCGTCAGTCTTCTTCTTGAAGATCCATTTATTCTCAATTGCTTGTCGATCATCAGGCAAGTCAACCAAAGTCCACACTTTGTTCTCATACATGGATCCCATCTTAGATTTCATGGCCTCAAGCCATTTTGCAAAATCTGGGCTCACCATCGCTTCTTCATAGTTCGTAGGTTCGTCATGGTCTAGTAACATAACTTCCAGAACAGGATTACCGTACCACTCTAGTGCGAATCTTACTCTGGTTGACCTACGAGGTTCAGTAACAACTTGATCTGAAGTTTCATGATCATCATCATTAACTTCCTCACTAATTGGTGTAGGTGTCGCAGAAACCGGTTTCTGCGATGAACTACTTTCCAATAAGGGAGTAGGTACAGTTACCTCATCAAGTTCTACTTTCCTCCCACTCACTTCTTTTGAGAGAAACTCCATCTCTAGAAAAACTCCGAATTTAGCAACGAAAGTCTTGCCTTCGGATTTGTGATAGAAGGTGTACCCAACAGTCTCCTTTGGGTATCCTATGAAGACACATTTCTTGTTGGGGAACGTTGCAGAAAATTAAAAAATTTCCTACGGTTTCACCAAGATCCATCTATGAGTTCATCTAGCAACGAGTCATGGGAGAGTGATTGCATCTACATACCACTTGTAGATCGCGTGCGGAAGCGTTCAATGGAACGAGGATGATGGAGTCGTACTAGCCGTGATTCAGATCACCGATGACCTAGTGTCGAATCGGACAGCACCTCCGCTGTTCAACACACGCACGGAGCGGATGACGCCTCCTCCTTCTTGATCCAGCAAGGGGAAGGAGAGGTTGATGATGATCCAAAGCAGACGACGGCGTGGTGGTGGATGCAGCAGAACTCCCAAGAGGCTTCGCTAAGCAACTACGGGAGGAGGAGGAGGTGTTGCAGGAGGAGGGAGGCGCCAGGCTTATCGGTGCGGCTGCCTCCCTCCCTCCCTTTATATAGTGGCAAGAGAGAGGGGCGCAGCCTGCCCCTTCCTCCAAGGAAGGGTGCGGCCAAGGGGGAGGAGTCCATCCTCCCCAAGGCACCCTGAGGTGCCTTCCCTCTTAGGACTCTCCCTCTCCTTGTCTCCTTGGCGCATGGGCCTCTTGGGGCTGGTGCCCTTGGCCCATATAGGCCAAGGTGCACCCCTACAGCCCATGTGGCCCCAGGCAGGTGGACCCCCAGTGGACCCCGGACCCCTTTCGGCACTCCCTGCACAATACCGATAAAGTGCGAAACTTTTCCCATGCGACCAAAATAAGACTTCCCATATATAAATCTTTACCTCCGGACCATTCTCGAACTCCTCGTGATGTCCGGAACTCATCCGGACTCGAACAACATTCAGTTTGCTGCATACTCATATTCATACAACCCTAGCGTCACCGAACCTTAGTGTAGACCCTACGGGTTCGGGAGACATGCGCATATGACCGAGACGGCTCTCGGGCAATAACCAACAGCGGATCTGGATACCCATGTTGGCTCCCACATGCTCCTCGACGATATCATCGGATGAACCACGATGTCGAGGATTCAATCAACCCGTATACTATTCCCTTTGTCAATCGGTATTTTACTTGCCCGAGATTCGATCGTCGGTATCCCAATACCTCGCTCAATCTCGCTACCGGCAAGTCACTTTACTCGCATCAGAATGCATGATCCCGTGACTGCACACTTGGTCACTTTGAGCTCATTATGATGATGCATTACCGAGTGGGCCCAGAGATACCTCTCCGTCATACGGAGTGACAAATCCGATCTCGATCCGTGTCAACCCAACAGATACTTTCGGAGATACCGTAGTGCACCTTCATAGTCACCCGATTCGTTATGAAGTTTGGTACACCCAAAGCACTCCTACGGTATCCGGGAGTTACACGATCTCATGGTCTAAGGAAGAGAAACTTGACATTGGAAAAGCTCTAGCAAAACGAACTACACGATCTTGTGCTATGCTTAGTATTGGGTCTTGTCCATCACATCATTCTCCTAATGATGTGATCCCGTTATCAATGACATCCAATGTCCATAGTCAGGAAACCATGACTATCTGTTGATCAACGAGCTAGTCAACTAGAGGCTTACTAGGGACATGGTGTTGTCTATGTACCCACACATGTATCTGAGTTTCCTTTCAATACAATTATAGCATGGATAATAAACGATTATCATGAACAAGGAAATATACTAATAACTAATTTATTATTGCCTCTAGGGCATATTTCCAACAGTCTCCCACTTGCACTAGAGTCAATAATCTAGTCCACATCGTCATGTGATTAATGATCGATAGGTCACATTGCCATGTGACCAACATCCAAAGAGTTTACTAGTGTCTTTAAACTAGTTCACATCATCATGTGATTAAGACTCAATGAGTTACGAGGTTTGATCATGTTTTGCTTGTGAGAGAGGTTTTAGTCAACGGGTCTCGAACCTTTCAGATCCGTGTGTGCTTTGCAAATTTCTAGGTCATATTGTAAATGCTGCTTCCACGCTCCACTTGGAGCTATTCCAAATGGTTGCTCCACTATACGTATCCGGTTTGCTACTCAGAGTCACTCGGATAGGTGTTAAAGCTTGCACCGACGTAACCCTTTACGCCAACTCTTTATCACCTCCATAATCAAGAAACATGTCCTTATTTACTCCAAGGACAATTTTGATCATTGTCCAATGATCCATTCCTGGATCATTCTTGTACCCCTTGACCGACTCATGGCAAGGCACACTTCCGGTGCGGTACACAAAGATAGCATACCGTAGAGCTTATGCGTCTAAGGCATAGGGGACGACCTTCGTCCTTTCTCTCTTTTCTGCCGTGGTCGAGCTTTAAGTCTTAACTTCATACCTTACATCTCGTGCAAGAACTCCTTCTTTGATCGATCCATCTTGAACACCTTCAAGATCATGTCAAGGTATATGCTCATTTGAAAGTACCGTTAAGCAGTTTTGATCTATCCCTATAAATCTTGATGCTCAATGTTCAAGTAGCTTAATACAGGTTTTCACTTGAAAAACACTTTTCAAATAACCCTATATGCTTTCCAGAAATTCTACATCATTTCTGATCAACAATATGTCAACAACATATACTCATCAAAAATTCTATAGTGCTCCCACTCACTTCTTTGGAAATAAAAGTTTCTCATAAACTTTGTATAAACCCAAAACCTTTGATCATCTTATCAAAGAGTATATTCCAACTCCGAGATGCTTACTCCAGTCCATGGAAGGATCACTAGAGCTAGCATACCTTTCAAAGCATCCTTAGGATCGACAAAACCTTTCCGATTGTATCTCATACAACCTTTCCTTACGGAACCGGTAAGGAAACTCGTTTTGACATCCATCTCGCTAGATTTCATAAATGCAGCTAATGCTAACATGATTCCGACGGACTTAAGCATTGCTACGGATGAGAAAATCTCATTGTAGTCAACTTGTGAAAAACTCTTTGCCACAAGTCGAGCTTCATAGACGGTGACATTACCGTCCACGTCCGCCTTCTTCTTAAAAATCCATTTATCTCAATAGCTTGCCGATCATCGGGCAAGTCCACCAAAGTCCATGCTTTGTTCTCATACATGGATCCTATCTCGGATTTCATGGCCTCTAACCATTTGTCGGAATATGGGCCCACCATCGCTTCTCCATAGCTCGTAGGTTCATTTTTGTCTAGCAACATGACCTTCAAGACAGGATTACTGCATTCACTCAAGCAAGACGCATCCTTGTCACCCTACGAGGTACGGAAGTGACTTGATCCGAAGTTTCATGATCACTATCATAAGCTTCTACTTCAATTGGTGTAGGTGCCATAGGAACAACTTCCTGTGCCCTGCTACACACTAGTTGTAGTGACGGTTCAATAACCATATCAAGTCTCCACCATCCTCCCACTCAACTTTTCGAGACAAACTTTTCCTCGAGAAAGGACCTGATTCAAGAAACAATCCCTATTGCTTTCGGATCTGAATTAGGAGGTATAACCAACTGTTTTAGGTGTCCTATGAAGATGCATTTTATCCGCTTTGGGTTCGAGCTTATCAACCTGAAACTTTTTCACATAAGCGTCGCAGCCCCAAACTTTTAAGAAACGACAACTTAGGTTTC
The DNA here is from genome assembly GCA_021605145.1 of Aegilops bicornis. Classification (NCBI taxonomy): domain Eukaryota; kingdom Viridiplantae; phylum Streptophyta; class Magnoliopsida; order Poales; family Poaceae; genus Aegilops; species Aegilops bicornis. Next base: position 603,381,758 of record CM038674.1, on the reverse strand, counting down.
TCCAAACCATAGTTCAAACAGGGTCGTCTCAACGGAATTACGTGGTGCCAGACAAAGTGAGTGCGGTTGTCTCTAATGCCTAACCCATGAACGATAGTGGTAATTCGATAAGAGACATCATGGTACGCACCATATCTAATAGGGTGCAACTATGATGTTCGGACACACCATCACACTATGGTGTTCCAAAGTGTATTAATTGTGAGACAATTTCCACTATGTCTTAATAGCGTACAAAGCTCAGAACTCAGATACTCATCTCTATGATCATATCATAGACATTTTATCCTCTTGTCACGATGATCTTTAACTTCACTCTGAAATTACTTGAACCATTCAATAATTCAGACTTGTGTTTCACCAAGTAAATATACTCAAGATGTACTCAAATCATCCGTGAAGTAAGAACATAACGATATCCATCAAGTGCCTCGGATTCATTGGACTGCACACATCAAAATGTATTACTTCCACCAAGTTGCTTTCTTGTTCCATTTCACTGAAAAACAAGGCTTTCAGTCATCTTGCCCATGTGGTATGATTTGCATGTCTCAAGTGATTCAAAAACAAGTGAGTCCAAATGGTCCATTTGCATGGAGTTTCTTCATGCATATACACCAATAGACATGGTTTGCATGTCTCAAACTTTTCAAAACGAGTGAGTCCAAAGATCCATCAACATGGAGCTTCTTCATGCTCTATACCAATATGACTCAAATGGCGATTGCCACAAGCAGGTGGTACTATCATTACTATCTTATATCTTTTGGCATGAAAATGTGTATCACTACAATCGAGATTCAATTAACCATTCCTTTAGGTGCAAGACCATTGAAGGTATTATTCAAATAAATAGAGTAACCATTACTCTCCTTAAATGAATAATCAGACAAGTATAGACATAATCCAATCATGTCTATGCTCAACGCAATCACCAAATGACAATTATTCAGGTTTAATACTAATCTTGATGGTAGAGGGAGCGTATGATGTTTGATCAAATCAAACTTGGAAACACTTCCAACACATATCGTCACTCACCTTTAGCTAGTCTCCGCTTATTTCGTAGCTCTTTTATTTCGAAAGTTACTAACACTTAGCAACCGAACCGTATCTTAATACCCTGGTGCTACTAGGAGTACTAGTAAAGTACACATTAACATAATGTATATCCAATATACTTCTATCGACCTTGCCAGCCTTCTCATCTACCAAGTATCTAGGGTAATTCTGCTCCAAAGTGGTTGTTCCCCTTATTACGTAAGCACTTAGTCTCGGGTTTGGGTTCAACCTTGGGTTTCTTCACTAGAGCAAAGAATCGATTTGTCGTTTCATGAAGTATCCCTTCTTGCCCTTGCCCTTCTTGAAACTAGTGGTTTCACCAACCATCAACAATTGATGCTCCTTCTTGATTTCTACTTTCGCGGTGTCACACATCGTGAATACCTCAAGGATCATCATATCTATCCCTGATATGTTATAGTTCATCACGAAGCTCTAGCAGCTTGGTGGCAATGACTTTGGAGAAACATCACTATCTCATCAGGAAGATCAACTCCCACTCGATTCAAGTGATTGTTGCACTCAGACAATCTGAGCACAAGCTCAACGATTGAGCTTTTCTCCCTTAGTTTGCAGGCTAAGAAAATCGTCGGAGGTCTTATACCTTTTGACGTGGGGAGAAGCCTGAAATCCCAATTTCAGCCCTCGAAACATCTTATATGTTTCGAGAAACGTCTTTGGTGCCTCTACTCTAAACCATTTAACTGAACTATCACGTAGTTATCAAAACGTGTATGTCCGATGTTCGCAACATCCATGCATTTATGTTTGGGGTTCAGCACACCGAGCGGTGCATTAAGGACATAAGCTTTCTACTGTCCGCATAATCGCCATCACAACTTTCAACTATATTTTCTCTAGGAACATATCTAAACAAGTGGGACTAAAGCGCCGAGCTTACGATATAATTTGCAAAGATCTTTTGACTATGTTCAGGATAATTAAGTTCATCTCATGAACTCCCACTCGAATAGACATCCCTCTAGTCATCTAAGTGATTACATGATCCGAGTCAACTAGGCCGTGTCCGATCATCACGTGAGATGTACTAGTCATCATCGGTGAACATCTTCATGTTGATCGTATCTACTATACGACTCATGCTCGACCTTTCGGTCTCTTGTGTTCCGAGGCCATGTCTGTACATGCTAGGCTCGTCAAGTCAACCTAAGTGTTTCAAGGTGTAAATCTGGCTTACACCTATTGTATGTGAACGTAAGGATCTATCACACCCGATCATCACGTGGTGCTTCAAACGATTTAACTTTAGCAACGGTGCACGCTTAGGGAGAACACTTTCTTGAAATTGTTATGAGGATCATCTTATTTACTACCGTCATTCTAAGTAAACAAGATGCATAAACATAATAAACATCACATGCAATTATATATAGTAGTGACATGATATGGCCAATATCATATAGCTCCTTTGATCTCCATCTTCGGGCTCCATGATCATCCTCACACCGGCATGAAACCATGATCTCCATCATCATGATCTCCATCATCGTGTCTTCATGAAGTTGTCACGCCAACGACTACTTCTACTTCTATGGCTAACGCGTTTAGCAATAAAGTAAAGTAATTTACATGGCGTTCTTCAATGACACGCAGTCATACAAAAATAAAGACAACTCCTATATTCTCACGGTTGTCATACTCATCGACATGCAAGTCGTGATTCCTATTACAAGAACATGATCTCATACATCACATATATCATTCATCATTCATCACAACTTTGGCCATATCATATCACAAAACACTTGCTGCAAAAACAAGTTAGACGTCCTCTAATTGTTGTTGCAAGTTTTACGTGGCTGCGATGAGGGTTCTAGCAAGAACGCTTTCTTACCTACGTAAAAGCCACAATGTGATTTGTCAACTTCTATTTACCCTTCATAAGGACCCTTTTCATCGAATCCGCTCCAACTAAAGTGGGAGAGACAGACACCCGCTAGCCACCTTATGCAACTAGTGCATGTCAGTCGGTGGAACCAGACTCACGTAAGCGTACGTGTAAGGTCGGTCCGGGCCGCTTCATCCCACAATGCCGCTGAAGCAAGATAATACTAGTAGCGTCAAGAAAGTTGACAACATCTACGCCCACAACAAATTGTGTTCTACTCGTGCAATAGAGAACTACGCATAAACCTAGCTCATGATGCCACTGTTGGGGAACGTTGCAGAAAATTAAATTTTTTCCTACTGTTTCACCAAGATCCATCTATGAGTTCATCTAGCAACAAGTCATGGGAGAGTGATTGCATCTACATACCACTTGTAGATCGCGTGCGGAAGCGTTCAATGGAACGAGGATGATGGAGTCGTACTCGCCGTGATTCAGATCACCGATGACCTAGTGCTGAACGGACAGCACCTCCACGTTCAACACACATACGGAGCAGATGACGTCTCCTCCTTCTTGATCCAGCAAGGGGGAAGGAGAGGTTGATGATGATCCAGCAGCACGACGGCGTGGTGGTGGATGCAGCAGAACTCCGGCAGGGCTTCGCTAAGCAACTACGGGAGGAGGAGGAGGTGTTGCAGGGAGGAGGGAGGCGCCAGGGCTTATCGGTGCGACTGCCCCTCCCTCCCCTCCCTTTATATAGTGGCAAGAGAGAGGGGGGCGCAGCCTTGCCCCTTCCTCCAAGGAAGGGTGCGTCCAAGGGGGGGAGGAGTCCATCCTCCCCAAGGCACCTCGGAGGTGCCTTCCCCTCTTAGGACTCTCCCCTCTCCTTGTCTCCTTGGCACATGGGCCTCTTGGGGCTGGTGCCCTTGGCCCATATAGGCCAAGGCGCACCCCCTACAGCCCATGTGGCCCCCCGGGGCAGGTGGACCCCCCGGTGGACCTCCGGACCCCTTTCGGCACTCCCTGCATAATACCGATAAAGTGCGTAAACTTTTCCTACGACCAAAATAAGACTTCCCATATATAAATCTTTACCTCCGGACCATTCTCGAACTCCTCGTGACGCCCCGGATCTCATCCGGACTCCGAACAACATTCGGTTTGCTGCATACTCATATTCATACAACCCTAGCGCCACCGAACCTTATGTGTAGACCCTACGGGTTCGGGAGACATGCGCATATGACCAAGACGGCTCTCGGGCAATAACCAACAGCGGGATCTGGATACCCATGTTGGCTCCCACATGCTCCTCGATGATATCATCGGATGAACCACGATGTCGAGGATTCAATCAACCCCGTATACTATTCCCTTTGTCAATCGGTATTTTACTTGCCCAAGATTCGATCGTCGGTATCCCAATACCTCGTTCAATCTCGTTACCGGCAAGTCACTTTACTCATCAGTAATGCATGATCCCGTGACCAGACACTTGGTCATTTTGAGCTCATTATGATGATGCATTACCGAGTGGGCCCAGAGATACCTCTCCGTCATACGGAGTGACAAATCCAGCCTCGATCCGTGTCAACCCAATGTATACTTTCGGAGATACCAGAGTGCACCTTTATAGTCACCCAGCCACGTTGTGACATTTGGTACACCCAAAGCACTCCTACGGTATCCGGGAGTTACACGATCTCATGGTTTAAGGAATAGATACTTGACATTGGAAAAGCTCTAGCAAAACGAACTACACGATCTTGTGCTATGCTTAGGATTGGGTTTTGTCCATCACATCATTCTCCTAATGATGTGATCCCGTTATCAATGACATCCAATGTCCATAGTCAGAAACCATGACTATCTGTTGATCAACGAGCTAGTCAACTAGAGGCTTACTAGGGACATGGTGTTGTCTATGTACCCACACATGTATCTGAGTTTCCTTTCAATACAATTATAGCATGGATAATAAACGATTATCATGAACAAGGAAATATACTAATAACTAATTTATTATTGCCTCTAGGGCATATTTCCAACATTTCTCCGATTTGGGTTCGAGCTTATTAGGTTGAAGCTTTTTCACATAAGCATCGCAGCCCCAAACTTTAAGAAACGACAACTTTGGTTTCTTGCCAAACCATAGTTCATAAGGCGTCGTCTCAATGGATTTTGATGGTGTCCTATTTAACGTGAATGCAGCTGTCTCTAAAGTATAACCCCAAAACGATAGCGGTAAATCAGTAAGAGACATCATAGATCGCACCATATCAAGTAAAGTACGACACGACGCTCGGACACACCATTACGCTGTGGTGTTCCGGGTGGCGTGAGTTGCGAAACTATTATGCATTGTTTCAAATGTAGACCAAACTCGTAACTCAAATATTGTCCTCCATGATCAGATCGTAGAAACTTTATTTTCTTGTTACGATGATTTTCAGCTTCACTCTGAAATTCTTTGAACTTTTCAAAAGTTTTAGACTTATGTTTCATTAAGTAGATATACCCATATCTGCTTAAATCATCTGTGAAGGTGAGAAAATAACGATATCCACCACGAGCCTCAACATTCATCGGACCACATACATCTGTATGTATGATTTCCAACAAATCTGTTGCTCTCTCCATAGTTCCGGAGAACGGCGTTTTAGTCATCTTGCCCATGAGGCATGGTTCGCAAGTACCAAGTGATTCATAATCAAGTGGTTCCAAAAGTCCATTAGTATGGAGTTTCTTCATGCGCTTTACACCAATATGACCTAAACGGCAGTGCCACAAATAAGTTGCACTATCATTATCAACTTTGCATCTTTTGGCTTCAACATTATGAATATGTGTATCACTACTATCGAGAGTCAATAAAATAGACCACTCTTCAAGGGTGCATGACCATAAAAGATATTACTCATATAAATAGAACAACCATTATTCTCTGATTTAAATGAATAACCGTCTTGCATCAAACAAGATCCAGATATAATGTTCATGCTCAACGCTGGCACCAAATAACAATTATTTTGGTCTAATACTAATCCCGAAGGTAGATGCAGAGGTAGCGTGCCGACCGCGATCACATCGACTTTGGAACCATTTCCCACGCGCATCGTCACCTCGTCCTTAGCCAATCTTCGCTTAATCCGTAGCCCCTGCTTCGAGTTGCAAATATTAGCAATGTAACCAAAGATCAAATATCCAGTGCTACTGCGAGCATTAGTAAGGTACACATCAATAACATGTATATCACATATACCTTTGTTCACCTTGCCATCCTTCTTATCCGCCAAATACTTGGGGCAGTTCCGCTTCCAAAGGACCCGATCCGCTTGCAGAGAAGTACTCGCCTCGTGCTTAGGTCCGACTTGGGTTTCTTCTCCTGAGCAGCAACTTTCTTGCTGTTCTTCTTGAAGTTCCCCTTCTTCTTCCCTTTGCCCTTTTACTTGAAACTGGTGGTCTTATTGACCATCAACACTTGATGCTCCTTCTTGATTTCTACCTCCGCAGCCTTTAGCATTGCGAAGAGCTCGAATCGCCTTATCCATCCCTTGCATGTTATAGTTCATCACGAAGCTCTTGTAGCTTGGTGGCGATGATTGGAGAATTTCATCAATGACGCTTATCATCCGGAAGATTAACTCCCAGCTTGAATCAAGTGATTATTATACCCGGACATCTTGAGTATATGCTCACCGATGTAACTATTCTCCTCCATCTTGCAGCTGTAGAACTTATTGGAGACTTCATATCTCTCAATCCGGCATTTGCTTAAAATATTAACTTCAACTCCTGGAACATCTCATATGCTCCATGACGCTCAAAACGCCGTTGAAGTCCCGGTTCTAAGCCGTAAAAGCATGGAACGCTGAACTATCGAGTAGTCATCGACTTGCTCGCCAGACGCTCATAACATCCGGTGTTTCTCCCGCAGAAAGTTCGGCACCCAGCCGGTGCTTCCAGGACGTAATTATTCTGCGGCAAAGCACCGAGGATAATCCTCAAGTTACGGACCGGTCCGTAATTGCTACCATCACCTTTCAACTTTGCTTTCTCAAGGAACGCATTAAAATTCAATGGAACAACAGCACGGGCCATCTATCTACAATCAACATAGACAAGCAAGACACTATCAGGTACTAAGTTCATGATAAATTTAAGTTCAATTAAACATATTACATAAAACTCCCACTTAGATAGACATCCCTCTAATCCTCTAAGTGATCACGTGATCCAGATCAACTAAACCATGTCCGATCATCACATGAGATGGAGTAGTTTCAATGGTGAACATCACTATGTTGATCATATCTACTATATGATTCACGCTCGACCTTTCTGTCTCCGTGTTCCGAGGCCATATCTGTTATATGCTAGGCTCGTCAAGTTTAACCTGAGTATTCCGCGTGTGCAACTATTTTGCACCCGTTGTATTTGAACGTAGAGCCTATCACACCCGATCATCACGTGGTGTATCAGCACGAAGAACTTTCGCAACGGTGCGTACTCAGGGAGAACACTTATACTTTGATAATTTAATGAGCGATCATCTTATAATGCTACCGTCAATCAAAGCAAGATAAGATGCATAAAAGATAAACATCACATGCAATCAATATAAGTGATATGATATGGTCATCATCATCTTGTGCTTGTGATCTCCATCTCCGAAGCACCGCCATGATCACCATCGCCACCGGCGGGACACCTTGATCTCCATCGTAGCATCGTTGTCGCCTCGCCAATCTTATGCTTCTACGACTATCGCCATCGCTTAGTGATAAAGTAAAGCATTACAGGCGATTGCATTGCATACAATAAAGCGACAACCATATGGCTCTCGCCATTGTCGATAACTCGGTTACAAAACATGATCATCTCATACAATAAAATTTAGCATCATGTCTTGACCATATCACATCACAACATGCCCTGCAAAAACAAGTTAGACGTCCTCTACTTTGTTGTTGCAAGTTTTACGTGGCTGCTACGGGCTTAGCAAGAACCGTTCTTACCTACGCATCAAAACCACAACGATAGTTTGTCAAGTTGGTGCTGTTTTAACCTTCACAAGGACCGGGCGTAGCCACACTCGGTTCAACTAAAGTTGGATAAATTGACACCCTCCAGCCACCTATGTGCAAAGCACGTCGGTAGAACCAGTCTCGCGTAAGCGTACGCGTAATGTCGGTCCGGTCCGCTTCATCCAACAATACCGCCGAACCAAAGTATGACATGCTGGTAAGCAGTATGACTTATATCGCCCACAACTCACTTGTGTTCTACTTGTGCATATGACATCTACGCATAAAACCAGGCTCGGATGCCACTATTGGGGAATGTAGTAATTCCAAAAAAATCCTACGCACACGCAAGATCATGGTGATGCATAGCAACGAGAGGGGAGAGTGTTGTCCATGTACCCTCATAGACCAAAAGCGGAAGCGTTAGCACAACGCGGTTGATGTAGTCGTATGTCTTCACGATCCGACCGATCAAGTACCGAACGTACGGCACCTCCGAGTTCAGCACACGTTCAGCCCGATGATGTCCCTCGAACTCCGATCCAGCCGAGTGTTGAGGAAGAGTTTCGTCAGCACGACGGCGTGGTGACGATGTTGATGTTCTACCGACGCAGGGCTTCGCCTAAGCACCGCTACAGTATTATCGAGGTGGACTATGGTGGAGGGGGCACCGCACACGGCTAAAAGATCAACTGATCAATGTTGTGTGTCTACGGTGCCCCACTGCCCCCGTATATAAAGGAGCAAGGGGGGGTGCGGCGGTCGTGAGAGGCGCGGGAGGAGTCCTACTCCCACCGGGAGTAGGACTCCCTCCCCTTTCCTAGTTGGATTAGGACTTGGGTGGGGAAAGAGTGGTGGAGAAGAAGGAAGAGGGCGCCCCCCCCCCCCCCTCTCCTTGTCCTATTAGGACTGGGGGGGAGGGGCACGTGGCCCAGCCCTAGCCGCCTCTCCTCTCTTCCACCTAGGCCCACTAAGGCCCATTAAGTTCCCGGGGGCTTCTGGTAACCTCCCGATACTCCGGTAAAATCCCGATTTCATCCGGAACACTTCCGATATCCAAACATAGGCTTCCAATATATCAATCTTCATGTCTTGACCATTTCGAGACTCCTCGTCATGTCCGTGATCACATCCGGGACTCCGAATAACCTTCGGTACATCAAAACATATAAACTCATAATATAACTGTCATCGTAACGTTAAGCATGCAGACCCTACGGGTTCGAGAACTATGTAGACATGACCAAGACACATCTCCGGTCAATAACCAATAGCGGAACCTGGATGCTCATATTGGCTCCTACATATTCTACGAAGATCTTTATCGGTCAGACCGCATAACAACATACGTTGTTCCCTTTGTCATCGGTATGTTACTTGCCCGAGATTCGATCGTCGGTATCTCAATACCTAGTTCAATCTCGTTACCGGCAAGTCTCTTTACTCGTTCCATAATACATCATCCCGCAACTAACTCATTAGTTGCAATGCTTGAAAGGCTCAAGTGATGTGTATTACCGAGAGGGCCCAGAGATACCTCTCCGACAATCGGAGTGACAAATCCTAATCTCGAAATACGCCAACCCAACATGTACCTTCGGAGACACCTGTAGAGCACCTTTATAATCACCCAGTTACGCCAGACGCTTTGGTAGCACACAAAGTGTTCCTCCGGTAAACGGGAGTTGCATAATCTCATAGTCATAGGAACATGTATAAGTCATGAAGAAAGCAATAGCAACATAATAAACGATCGTGTGCTAAGCTAACGGAATGGGTCATGTCAATCAAATCATTCTCCTAATGATGTGATCCCGTTAATCAAATGACAACTCATGTCTATGGCTAGGAAACATAACCATCTTTGATCAACGAGCTAGTCAAGTAGAGGCATACTAGTGGCAATCTGTTTGTCTATGTATTCACACATGTATTATGTTTCCGGTTAATACAATTCTAGCATGAATAATAAACATTTATCATGATATAAGGAAATAAATAATAACTTTATTATTGCCTCTAGGGCATATTTCCTTCAGATAGGAGGCAGCGGGCAAGTGGGGGGGGGCGCCCCCCTAGGCCCAAACCGAATTGGTTTAGGATTTGGGGGGTCGGTCCCCCCCTTTCCTTCTTCTCTCCTCCTCCTTCCTCCTTCTCCTAATAGGAATAGGAAAGGGGGGAGCCAAACCTACTTGGAGTAAGACTCCCCCCCTTGGGCGCACCCTATGAGGGCCGGCCCTCTCCTCCTCCCCTCCTTTTTATAGGGGGGAGGGGGGCACCCCATAGACACACAAGTTAATTGTTTTAGCCGTGTGCGGTGCCCCCCTCCACAGATTTCCACCTCGGTCATATCGTCGTAATGCTTGGGTGAAGCCTCATACGGTAACTTCATCATCACCGCTAATACGCGCCGTCGACGAAGCTCTCCCTCGACACTCAGCTGGATCTAGAGTTCGCAGGACGTCACCGAGTTGAACGTGTGCAGATGGTGTCGTACTTTCAGTACTAGGATCGGTCGGATCGTGAAGACGTACGACTAGATCAACCGCGTTGTCATAACGCTTCCGCTTTCGGTCTACGAGGGTATGTAGACTACACTCTCCCCTCTCGTTGCTATGCATCACCTAGATAGATCTTGCGTGATCATAGGAAAATTTCGAAATTACTGCGTTCCACAACATATTCATCCATTCAGATGTATGCTCACATGATGGGACCAAGTACAGTACACTCTCTATTCCAGGATATTTGGAGAACAGCTTGCCGACTGAGGCACCAGATTTTCTTTTGGCTGCTTTTACATGATAAAGTCAACTCCAGGAATTTGCTCCATAGAAAATCAATGGTCCTTGACAGCTAAAATTGTGCACTCTGTGCAGACAGTACTGAGGAAACGAACCTGCACTCATTCTGGGACTGTCCTTTTGCCTTGCTTTGTTAGGATAAAATCATCCCAAATAGGAAAAGAGGCATCTCGGTTATTGATGATATCCAATTGTCTCTTCAACATCTGTCCCAAAACATAACCCTAGAGATTGTTACCATGGGATGTTGGGGTATCTGGTCGGTCAGGAATGACAAAAATTTTAGACATGCTGCCTCTCATGTCCAAGGATGGAGCTACTATCTTCAGGAAGGGCTCAAAACAGTGCAAATCAGAGCAAAACAAGCTAAAGCGCAAAGGATCAAGACTTGGATAGAACAACACTGTTAATTTACATGTTTCATAAAACTGGTATAGGTTGAAGTTAGGCTTGTTTTTGATGTAATTGTAAATATTTATTATTAATGAAAAATACGGTAGAACAATTGTTCTACGGTCAGTGCCTCAAAAAAAAACTAGACGTGCCCACAATTATCTCTACAGTTTCAGCTTAAATTTGAAAAAAAAACATTTTTCCGAACACAACAGAGAAAATATCACGTAAGAACTAGTCATGCCCACATCACGTATCAAAGACATGTGTCACATGGTGCTACATGCTACACGTTTACATAATATTGCATGAACTAGAGTATATTCTTAATAGTCAACCATGTATCGCAAAATCAAGCATGAACCTAAGCATGCTTAATGAACTACAAGTTCAGTTCTGTTTCATTGTAGCTAAATAACTAGAAATTTAGTTATTGCCATATAACCACCACTGGAATCTTGGTTGGTTTGTCATTGGCTGAGGTGTTGACTCAGGTGCTGGTTGATAAGAAGATGTTGATAAGAATACATCAACAGTGACTCACGTGCTCTCTTCGTCGGACACGTGTTTTGTGTTGTTATCACTTTGCAATAAATCATGAAAAATATTAATTGTTCTTAATCCAAGAAAATTATAAGGATGTAAGTAACCATCAGATACTCTTGGCCCATGGACACCACCGTATTGATCGGGGGAAAAGCAGGGTGTTGGCCTGCAGGAAGCACACCTCAGGTGCAGCAGCACCCTCATACGAAATTCAGAAATCCTGCTCCAAATTCAGAAACAATGCTCAAATCAATCCCAAATCGCTCTGTACGCCACCCTGATAAACGTATTAGGGTTTGGAACAATGCTCGATACCCTTGGTGGGTACGGCTGTCATATATTTATAAGAGGGAACCATACAAATACAAGTTATTATACAACACGTATATCTAATATATACTTAGTCTAACACCCTCCCTCAATCTTAACTATGTCCTGAAACGCTCAGGAGGTTAAGATTGCTACGACATCCTTCAAAAGAAGGCAAGGGCAAGGGTTTAGTGAAAATATCAGCAAGCTGATCCTTAGAAGAAACAAACTTAATCTGAAGGAGCTTCTGAGCAACACGTTCCCTCACAAAATTATAGTCAACTTCGATGTGCTTTGTTCGGGCATGAAATACTGGATTGGATGAAAGGTATGTGGCACCGATGTTAACACCAAAGAACAGGTGGCTGAGTTGGGGAGACCTTCAACTCTCGAAGCAATGACTGCACCCATATGATCTCAGCTGTGGCATTAGCAACAGCTTTGTACTCAGCTTCGATACTACACCGAGACACCGTAGCTTGCTTGCGAGCTTGCCAGGCGATCAAGTTAGGCCCAAAGAACACAACATGTCCCCCCGTGGATCGCCGATCATCAGGACTACCAGCCCAATCGGCATCAGAAAATGCTGAAATCAATCCAGAATGTGCAGTCAAGATGGAGACCATATGAACCAAGCAGTGACGAACATAGCGCAAGATGCGCTTAACAATGACCGGTGAGGATCACGTGGTGCATGAAAGTATTGGCACACACGGTTAACTGCAAAAGATATGTCTGGTCGAGTAACGAGCAAGTACTGCAGCCCACCAACAATACTGCGATACTCCGTGGCATCCTCAGGAGAGAGCAAGTCACCATAAAAAGCTGTCAATTTGTCTTTGGCAGACATAGGAGTCGTAGCAGTCTTGCACTGCAACATACTAGCACGACATAGAAGATCTTGAGAGTACTTCCTCTGAGTAAGAGTCAGGCCACCATCAGAATGAAACACCTCTAGGCCCAGGAAGTAATGGAGTCGCCCAAGATCCTTAACAAAGAACTCGGCACCGAGAGAGGACACAAGTCGGTCCGTAGTAGCAGCCGGATGAACTGACAAGAATGATATCATCAACATAGACCGTAATGTACATAGTCACCTCGGTGTTGAAGAATAAACAGAGACGATCCGTCATAGAAGTCACAAAACCATGCGCACAAAGAGCAGCTCCAAGACGCCGCATGCCACGCACGAGGGCCCGCTTGCACCATAGAGAGCCTTGACAAGACGACACAAATGATGCGGCTGATCGATCAACGAACCTCGGCGGCCGACGATATAAACCTCTTCTTCCGTAACTCCACGGAGAAAAGCATTCGAACGCTGTTGTCGGGTTTACCATCCTCGAGTAATGTACCAAGGAAAGAAGAGCACGAATAGTAGTTGGTTTAATAACAGGATTGAACGTGTCTTCATAGTCAATGCCATACCGTTGTTTGAATCCCTTTGCAATCAGGCGTGCCTTGTACCTCTCAATGGAGCCATCAAAGATGTTTCATCACCTTGAATACCCATATGGAGTCAATGATAGTGACACCAGACGGAGGTGGACCCAGACGCCAAGTGTTGTTCTTCTGAAGAGCATGGATCTCCTGCTCCACTGAAGCACGCCAAAGGTGGAATGCGGCGCCTGAAAGTGTCGTGGTTCACCAGAGGATCAGCTTTCAAAGATGCGCCACACACGCCGCAAGCCATGCATCAGTCCCGTTAGTGCGCTTCTTCGGTTGAAAAATGCCACTCTTGCTGCGAGTATGAGGGCGCAGGACGACATGCGGAGGTGGCAACGAGGCTGCCACCACAGGGGAGCTACTATCCAGGAGTGGCGAGGAAGACACGCCTGCAGGTGAGTTCACAAGCACGTCTGGTAGCACGGTCTCCGGACTTGGAGTGGTTGACGAAGATCGGCCCGGCGTGGTTGGCGACGACGGATCAGGTGACACAGGGGCACCGGGCGACACGGGCGCTCCAGCGAACCCACGTGCATGGGACATGCACGCGTCATCGCTCGGCGAGGCCGCCGCCCAGCGATCGAAAGCCGCTGGGTCACCGACCCAGCGATCGCGAGGCCACAGTGCCCAGTGACGAGGCCACGGGGTGGCTAGCCCAGCGACGCTGGCACGCCAATGATCCACGTGCATGGGGCATGCACACGGGATTGACGTCGGTGGCAGCCGTCGTGGCAGTAGGGGCAGCCGGCATAGCAACAGCTGGCGTCATCATCAAGAATCTCCAGTCGAGCACCTCGTCCAGTCCCTGCACCATGGTTAGGCAACAACAAAGGAGAATATGCAGCATCCACAAATTGATCAGGCAAAACTGGAAACGAGTGCAACTCGGCGACAGGAGTGTTAGTGGGCGATGTGAGCGTGGAAAAAGGGAAGACAGTCTCATCAAACACAACATCACGGGAAATATAAACACGGTTTGATGGAATGTGGAGACACTTGTAACCTTTGTGGAGAGGACTGTACCCAAGAAACACACATTTTTTCGACCGATACTCAAGTTCATGCTTATTGTACGGGCGAAGATGTGGCCAACACGCACAACCAAACACTTTGAGGAAGGAGTAATCTGGAGTTTCATGAAGCAACACTTCTAGAGGGGATTACGGTATTCACCCCCCCCCCCCCCCAATCAGACTGAACATGGATAATTTTGTGCTTAAGCAATCGTTCAACATGTGCTTGAAATTGCATGAAAACATGAAACACATCAGATTTGCGCTTAATAAGATAAATCCAAGTAAAGCGACTGAAAGCATCTATGAAACTGACATAATAGTTGTCCCCACTAACAGAAGTTTGGGCATAGCCCCACACATCAGAAAACACAAGTTCAAGAGGAGCTTTAACAACACGACTTGATACAGAAAAGGGCAACTGATGACTCTTGCCTTGTTGACAGGCATCACACACTAGAAACTCCTTATTATTGGACTCAACGGGAAGACGATGCCGATGAAGCACATGGCGCACAATGGGAGTGGCAGGGTGGCCAAGGCGAGAATGCCACTGCGACGATGACACCCGCACGCCACTGAAAACTTGAGACACTCGTGGCACATCAAGCACTCGTGGCACATCAAGCGCATATAAGCCGTCGCGAGCTCGACCACTAAGAAGAATGTCCCTCGTGTCCCGGTCCTTAACAAAAAATGGAAAGGGTGAAACTCAACAAACACATTGTTGTCATGAGTTAATTTAGGAACCGAGAGTAAACTATGTGTGACTGAAGGAACATGAAGGACATCAAGGAGACGCAAGGTTTTAGTGGTACGGGAAAGAAGAGATGCCTGACCAACGTGTGAGATGGGCATACCTGATCCATTGGCAGTGCGGACCTGATCATGACCGTGTAGGGTCGGGCGAGTGGCCAACTTGTCAAGCTGGCTCACAAATGGTCCGTGGCGCCTGTGTCCATGTACCGTGCAGATCCACGAATATGATGGAGTGAATCCGGGCTCCTGTGTAGCGAGAGCAGCTTGCTTCTCGTTACCCTTCCCATTGTTCCCGATGCCAAGAAAATCACGTTTAAAACGACGATGACACCAAGACGCCAAGTGCCCCTCAATGCCGCAAAGCTGACACTCGACCCCACCACCACACGCCTCGCAGTGAAGCCGCTTGCGACCAGCCGTTGGAGGAGCTGGAGCGGGCGGACGGGGCTGGTTGCCCGTGGACGGCGGCGGCTTCGCTGGCACCACGGCACCCCGCCAAGAGCAGCGTTATGTAAGGGCCCTCCGTAGACTCCGACAGAGCGGCGAGCAGCGAGTCGCCGCCCGTGTTAAGGAGGCGGGCATAGAGATCACGAGGTGGCATCGGCGTGTCACGCCCATTGACGCTTTTCAACAAGAGAGTCATAGTCCTCGTCAAGTCCATTGAGAATGAATGAAGTAAACTCCTCGTCACGAGTGGCTTCCCAATTGAGGATGATGTATCACCCAAACTTTTACTTTGTTGAAGAAGGTCGTGACAGAGAGATCATTCTTCTTGACCTCACCCAAATGGTTGCGAATGGCGTATTTAACGTGCAAATGATCGCGAGGAGAAGCTAGAGTCAAGCGTGGTCCATGCATCCCTCAACGTAGCGGCAAAAACCACCATGCCAGCCACGGATGGAGTGAGCGAAGACTGAATAGCACCCAGGATGGCTTGATCTTGAGCAGTCCACCGACGATGAGCAAGGTTGGGGACCATGACAGAGCCACCATGGGGCGAGGGTACCGGAACCATAGCCGGAGGGCACGGCAGGGAGCCATCAACATATCCCTCGAGGTAGTGGCTACGCATCACGGCAACACTTGGGCGCCGCTTACGGAGGTAGTTATCGCCAGATAGCTTCACCGTCACCGGATGAGCGGCGAAACAGCCTCGGTTCGCCATCGACGCGAGAGCGGCGGTCGAGCAATGGCGGGGCGACCTTTGTCAGACGGGGCGAGTGCATCGGCCGATGGTTGTTGATGAAGACCGTATGTCGCCGATGGGTGCACACCATACGGAGTGCAGGAGGAGCGGCGTCGTCGGCGGCGGCAAATAGATAGGCGTCGAATAACGGCGTCTGGCCAGCGTCTGCAGCGACGGCAATGACGTATGGCGCAGGTACGGGCCACCGTCTGGCGCCAGACGTGAGCGCCATAGGGCCCCGAGGGCGCCGTAGGAGGCCGGTGGCGGGCGTGCCGCCGACGGGATCGGGTTGCCCGTGATCGGCACGGCAGCGCATCGAGGCGGCGGCGGCATGGCAGACGATCGAGGCGCGGGAGTTTGCGATCTCGTGGGAGCAGATCGGGCCCAGGCAAGCGGAGGCGACGCTAGGAACGGCAACTCCATAGCCAGGGTGGAGAGAGGCGGCACAGAGGCGGCAGAGGCGGAAGCGTGACGCGGATCGAACGCGTCGTCTGATACCATGTTAAACGTATTAGGGTTTGGAACAATGCTCGATACCCTTGATGGATACGGCTGTCATATATTCATAAGAGGGAACCGTACAAATACAAGTTATGTTACAACACGTATATCTAATCGAGAAAGCTAAATTCCTGCCATCTGGAATTTCGCAACAGATCCGAACGATGGGGATCCCGTCCGTTCTAGATCGGATGTCGCTGGCGATCTCGCGATAACTTCGCGTTGCGCTTTCCCGAGCTATCCGTTGTAATCCCGCACGATTGCTTGACTTCGGTATTAATTGAGTCGTGACTGGCAGGCTCTCCCGAGGGAAGAGGCCCAACTGTCCACTACTTTTTTTCTGTCGAAAATCTGGGACGAGGCCCAACTGTCCCCTACTTTTTTTCTCTCGAAAATCAGGGTGCGAAAAATATAAGTGCTAGGTGTGGGAATCGAACTAAGCATCTGTTGTGTTTATACCCATCACCCTTGCCATTCCACCAACTGCTACTCGTTGTCTAAAAAAGAAGGTAACAAAGTATTTGAACCTTTTTTCTATTATATGAGCAAAAAATGCATATTTTTCGAGTTTGTTTCTTGGATTTCTCTGATAACTCACGTTCAATCATCATGATATCTAGTTTCATGATGATTTTTTTACCAACTCATCTCGAGTTGATCACACCCCCCGGTAACTTTTTGCGTGAATAGCATGATAATTCACACATCGCATACCTGATAACTCATGTATCCGGTCCTGGTAACTTTGGCAACCGGGTGTGTGTGTGTGTGGGGGGGGGGGGGGGGGTTTTTGAAATATTCCCTCGGTAACTTTTGTGGTAACTCACACATCGCAGACCTGATAATATTGACATGTGGGGTGGAGGGGGGATGGTTGATGAAATATTCTCCCGATAACTTTTGTGTGAATAGCATGGTAACTCATACATCGCAGACCAGATAACTTATGTACTCAGTCCTGATAACTTTGGCATGGGGGGCGGGGGGGGGGGGGGGTTGATGTGATATTTCCCCGGTAACTTTTGTATGAATAGCATGATAACTCAGACACCGCAAACCTGATAACTTATGTACCCTAGTCCTGATAACTTTAGCAACGGGGGTGGGTATGGGGGAGGGGTTGTTTAAACATAACGATAATTTCCTTGCAAATAATATGATGCTTTTTACACCCCGAAGACATGATAACTTATGTACACCCCCACAGTAACTTCAGTAAATAGCATGGTAATTTACGGACCACAAACGTGTTAACATCACACATAAAACACCGTGATATAACTTGTTCAAACTCGAAGCAAAAAAGCATGACACATACACACGTGAACATGCTTTGTAAAACCACCTATCTAAAGAAACCTAAAAAGAAGAAGTCATAAAGGAGTCCCTCTGTACATTTGCACGTATATATAGTACATCATCATTGATGCGGTGATTTTTTATTTCAAGAAAATACCTTTCTTTTGTCTTATGGTGGTAGTAAGAAAGAGTTTAAAAGATCTTTGTTTTCAACTAATGAACAACAACGTAGGCTGGTGTGATGGTACCTGGTCTGGGTACTTGGGCTTGTCCTTTCCATCCTGACGCAGGTTCGAATCGTAGGCCATTTTTTCTTAGTTGGCATTTTCAATTATTGTGCAATAATCGATGGGGTAAAGAACGGGAGCAGCGGGTGGACCATTGTTTCAGCCATCGAAGGGGATCATTTTCATGTCCGGAATTCCCGTATGTAAACATCATAGTAACTTACGTACCATAAACATGATAACTTGCATAACCTAGGCATGATAACTTTTTATCCGAAAAAAAGTCGTCGGAACATATCAATATGAGATCTAGTTTCGAAGATCTCGTCGCGACGGTTCTTTTATGTGAAAACAAATTTTCGATCCGACAGACGGTTTGAGCTGTAAAACATTATTTTATTTTATTTTATTGAAATCTTTGCTGATGTCATCAATTTTGTTTTATATGCATGTATGCATGCAAGATTTATTCCGCACGTCGATGCTCTCCCACTCTGTATCTTTTAATAATCTGAACTCAGTCTACTTAATCCTGATTGCTTGGCACAGTACGCGATCGTTCGGATCTGTTCCTTAAAATCGGAACGGTCGGACGTTAGTCCAGTCATATATACTTAGTCTAACACGCCCAAACCCCTCTGTGTGCCTCTCCAAACCCGCATGAACTACGGCCCCAAATCCTTCTGTCCGCCTCCCAAAACCCTAGTCCAATCCTGACAACGCTTTACCACAACCCAAAAATTAGCAGCGATCGGCATGCGTGAGAACTAACCTGCTCGTTGTCGCACCGCACTTCCGTCAAGCGGCAATCATCCCGTCGACCAGCCATCCGTGTGCTCAGATGTAGAGGCCGGGGGACATCCTCTTTTTTAAAAAAAACTGACTATCCGGTTTGATTCAACTAGACAACGTGGCTTACACTCACTGCACTCACTGGCGACGTAATGCATGCCAATAATCGGTCGCACGATGCTGATTTGCAAAGTGAGCACGAGCACTAGTAGTCGTAGACTCGTACTCGTATATAGCATGCCAATAATCCATCATTTTCGTCTGTATAGCAGTTTTGCTCGTACTCGAGCCGTCATCGTCGTCGACTCGTCGTGGTGGTCATGGACTCGTGGGTGGCTAAAACAAAACGGGCATCGCTTTCGCTTAACTCGCAGTGGCCAATCCGTGCAAGCCACTAACCGATCGGCCCAGCGAGCTACAAGCAGGAGACGGACCTGGTCAGTTCCTGCGTGTAATTCCCATCGGGTCGCCGCCGCAACCGTACGTCACCGGCCTGGGCAGGCATCATGCAGTCGCGCCGGCGGCACGCCGCCGCCGCGGTCCTCCCCGTCACGGCGCTCCTCGCCTTCATCTGCGTCCAAGCCGGCCTCGTTGCATTCCCTCTGCGCGACACGCGCTCGCGCGCCCTGCTCCTGCCGCCGCGCTGGCTGCCCCTCGGCCTCCGCGCCGTCCGAGCTGGGACGGCCACGCCGGCGGGCGCGGGAACGGAGGCCGCGCTGCTTCTGGGCTGGGAGGTCATCGTCCTGGTCCGTCGACCCGACGCCGCCAGTGCACCCGCCGACGTGAACGTACAAAACGCCACATGCGTGTTCCGGGGCGGGGCGTCCTCCCCGGCGCGCGCGCTCGGGCCGCTGCCGGCGTCTGGTCGCCAGGCTTACACCTGCATCATGCCAGAGCCAGCGCGGACTCACCGCCACGACGCGCCTCTCGTGCTCTTCCTCACCTCCACGGTCGGTAACGGCGGCGACGGCGCCACAGGCCGCTCGCCGGAGATGCTGAAGTGGAGCGACCGCATCGTGTACGAGTCCGTCGTGATCGACGGCGGCGACGTGCTCGTCTTCGCCAAGGGCGTCAACCGACGGAAAAAAGTCAACCGCCCGGCTGCAGACATCCGGTGCCTGTACTACCGTGGCGACGCCGGTAACGCCGTGGCCTCGCTGCCGGCCACCACCTCGGCCCAGCAAGTCTTCCGGTGCCCACCTCCACCGGCGACGACTCCGGTAGACCTAGAGCTGCGCGTCACGCTTGCCGTGGTCGACGAGCAGCCCATCCCCTCACTGGCAACCTACGATCCTCCACGTCGTCCCGACTCGTCGCCGGCGACCGGATCAACGCCGTCAGGGAAGAGGCTGATTTGCGCCTGCACCATGGTCCGAGACGTGGCCAAGTTCCTGCGGGAGTGGGTCGTCTACCACGCGGCCGTGGGCGTGGACCGGTTCTACGTCTACGACAACGGGAGCGAGGATGACCTGGTGGACCAGGTGCGCCACCTCACGTCAGACGGATTCGAAATCTTCACTGTGACCTGGCCCTGGCCAAAAACTCTAGAGGCCGCGCTATCCCACGGCGCGGCGGTGCATCAAGATTCGTGCGAGTGGATGGTCTTCATCGACGTCGACGAATTCCTCTTCTCCCCGCACTGGGTTCATTCCAAGAACCCTATGAAATCTATGCTCCATTCGATCACAACCGTTGAAAAAGACATTGGACAGGTGTCCATGTGGTGCGCCGATTTCGGCCCCTCGGGCCATATCACGCACCCAAAGGAGGGGGTCACCCAAGGCTACACATGCCGAAGGCAGATCATGGAGCGGCGCAAGTCATTGGTCCGGCTCGACGCGGTGGACCGGTCGCTCACTAACTCGGTCCACTACTTCATGCTTCAACCAGGGTTTCGAAGCAAATGGAGCACGCGAGTTCGCGTGAACCACTACAAGTACCAAGCTTGGGACGAGTTCAAGGTGAAATTCCGCCGTCGAGCTTCGACGTACACCGTCGATTGGACCGACAAGAAGAAACTCCGTTCCAATGACCGGACCCCGGGTTTAGGGTTTGAGGCGGTCGAGACGGCTGGTTGGCCGCACAGGTTCTGCGAGGTGAATGACACTCTGCTCCGCGATGTGACTCGGAGATGGTTCGGCCTTGGATTTGGAAACAAGCTGGGTAGGCGAAGAATAATCGGTACAACTCCTGGCTCGTCATATAATGTATGAAAACAGGATCAAGAGATATTGCTCTACCTCTCTGGTGTGTACAAAAGCCTCTTATGTACAAATTGTTCATTTCAGCTGGTCCAGATGGACCAGACCATAGAATACATGGCATGTTTTCCAGTGGGCAATAAAGACACTGCATTTGGCAACGAAAAAGTGCCGCCATCAGATTGGGTGAGTTGTTAATGCTGAGTCACTCTTTTCCACCATATCCGGGTCTTCACCGTGGTCTGAGGGTGTTCTTCGGGGCACTGATCCATGGGGTGCCCGCAACCGCGAACCTCCATGGCGCCATGACATGCTCGGGCGATGCATACTCGATTCCGACACGGGGGCCAACCAAAATGTTCTCAGGTTCTGGTGCATCCAGAACTTCCAACCCACCTGAGACAGAAAACAAAATAGTGGATAAATATGCATTGACGACATCTGACAATTTCAGGCAATATTGGAGATAGATCAATTTTACCTGGTGTATATAGTGGATGGTTGGACCAGTCAGTGGAAAGCCCCAGAGCCTGGCCGACCTGCATAAGAATGCAAGAACAGTTATGAGACTGTGTTATAGGAACAACCATGATTCAGAAAATAAAAGCTTTGCTGTCAAGACATGACCTTTCCTGGTCCTGTAAGTAGGATCGGTTTCTCTGTTTGTTGGCCACGACGCTGCTGAATAATTTCCAGTCCTACAGTAATTTCAAGGTGAAGTAGCGGCATTCAGCTCAAACTAGATTTTTTTTTTATCAACAGCTCAAACTAGAGGTTGCAAAGGAGCGCTGACAGGTGATAAATTGGCCTTTTTACACAGCCAAAAGCATGTGTTGCCAGTTTGCCACAAAAGGATATCATTTTTTCGTGCAAATAGCAATTCAATTTGTATAACTGGCATTTGGTATATGATTTTCTATTCCAGCTGTCTAATGTACAAACTCAGTTTGCTTCTTTTCTCAAGTTATCTTCGATGTTCCTCTTGCTCATATAATTATGCCTTGTAAACTCCTATCCTTTGGAAGTGGGGCGACAAAAGTAAATCTAAACAAATTCTATATATACCAATTATACAAAAGAAACTATATATCACACATCCTTAGATAAACATACTCCCTAACTCACATTAGCATAGTTCCTCAAATAAGAAGTGTAATTCAATGATCGTTAGGGTGAAGAAAAAAATCAGGAATAATGAACCGGCTCCACTATTGCCCCTAACATTCAACTGAAGCAAACAAATTGTGATTACAATATTATCTTCTATCGAAGAAAATGGGCGCCTGACAGAATTTTCAGTCGAGGTTCAAACCAAATCACCCCAAATCCTTGGCTATTTCACTCGTTGTTAGTAAATCTGTGCATTTACGAAAGCTAGATACCGTGCAGTTAGTGAGGAATGCATACCGCTAACTGGAGCACACGCTCGGATCAGAACAGCAGCTCCAACGCCCTCTTTGTCGGCAACAACATTGAGCATCATGTGGAGTCCATAGCATAGGTACACATATGCATGCCCTCCTGGTCCAAACTACGATACATGAACGACGAAAACCTCAGCGAGTCTCAAAGGTCAAAATCCTACCAATTACCATCTCACCAGATCAACAATGACAGGAAGCACCAGCCTTACCACAGGAGCAGTTCTCGCCGTGATGCCGAACCTGCCATGGCACGCGGAATCGTTTGGCCTGTAAGCCTCCACCTGAAACCAAGATGAACAATAGATCAAAAATCGACACAAGTTGATACTGGAGTACTCTGCTAAGTTTGAGAAGAAATAACGTATGCTCATGGTACCACACTAGAATTACACAACAAGATGATTATAGCACATTTCAACCAAAATGTACTGCAGTTATTGCAACATTGTTAACTTTGATCAAGCAAGATGCCGCATCTTTCAAGTGCAAGCACCTCTCCACGCCAAAAAGAAAAGAAAAGATTGCAAGCACCTCGGTGATGCGGAGGACGACTTGGTCGCGGCGCAGGAGCTTGCCGAGGAGGCGGGGGGCGAGGTCGAGCGCATCCACCTCGAAGAACTCGCGAGGCAGCGCGACACCTACAGGAGAGTGCGGGGACACCGCCGGCGGTGAGAGGGGTGACGGCGTGGCCCTGGCCGCCACCAACGCCCGCGCAGCCTCGGCTTCTCCGGCGGCGAAGTCAGCTGCGAGGAGGCGGCTGCGGGGCCGCTGCTTCTTCCTGGGGGAGGCTCGCTTGAAGCTCCGGGGCGTGGCCGCGCCGGGGGTGGTCATTGGCGATGGCCCTCCGGCGGCCGGCGGCGAGCGGCGGCGTGGGGGTTTGAGTTGGGGAACGGGAGGGTGGGGCTGGACGGCCGGGATGGAACGGAGGGGTTTCATCGACGTCAACTGTGAAGCGGCACAGCTCAGGCCTTCCCGGTTTGAGATGGTCAAGAAATTTTATTTTATTTTTGAGCTAGAGATGGTCAAGACTTGAAAAAGAAAAGATTGGAGGAGCCTCTAGCTGTTTTGTATTTTTCGTCTTGGCGCCGGTTGTTCGTTTTCATTCCAAAGCAATTGTCAACTCACGAAAGGACAATCAATGTCAAAGGTTTATGTTGTAGATTATGTTTTTTCTTGTCTCACTCTACCTAATTGTAATTGGCTTTATTCTGTTGGTATATGTTTATTTTGCATATTTAGGCTACATCAATAATTCTAGTGATGACATCTTAAGCTACTAGAATTGTGCCTTCTAAAAAGAAGGATTGGATCGGTGGTTCCGTTGTTATACCTACGTTTGAGGTAAGTTGGATAATGACACTAAAGTTGGATAACGACATCGAAGTATGTGTAAGGGAAGAGAAAGCATAGTCATCTCATTATTTTCGTCAACGGTTTTGGAGCAGTGCCTCCTGACCTATGATTTTATCGATAACCCCCGAGGTTGATGGTGGCAGTTCGATATGGGAGATGTTACGTCCATCTACTCCTCACCACTACCCTCTTTTCCAAATCTCATCATGCTTTATCTATCTATTTTGCAAATCACGCCGACACGCTATTCCCCCTTCTCATTAGCTACTTTCTTCTTCTTCGTTGGTGTGTTTGTTATCGTTCTCCTTGTCCACCTGCCAAATACGAGAGGCGGTAGGGGAAGGGTGGTGTCAATCATGAAAATCCAACACTTTGAAGTTATCGCATTGCTTTAGTCCTAACAGGGGTATGTTTTGGTATCCATTTCCTCAATATTAAGAACTAGAGTATAAACTAGCGTGAGAAATACCTGAAACATGTTAAGAAAGGAGAAACTGCTCTCACAGGCCAAAAGCGGACCAACCAATTATCCCCAACGACCAATGCTCGACAAAGTTAAGTTGAAACAATGGTGATGGACATCGACAAGAGTACCCTTTATGTCAGACGCACCCCCGACGTGTGCCCCACAGTTCCGGCGAGTACCTCATGTGGATTAATGCTTTGCGTAGGGCGTAGGCGTAGAGTAGCGCCTTACGTGCATGTGGGTTGGCGCTTCTCACCACCCAAAAATTATGGGACGACGCTGAGTGTGGGGTGTATGGGCACCACTTTCGCAACCTTTTTCAACCATGGGACGCACTGTTTGTCACTTAACACACATATATGAGATGCATCACATCATCCTGGATCCAAGTATTATACACGGGTAGGTAGGCGGGGTGCACGACATCATCATGCTTATGAATAACCTTCACAAGAAGATTCAAGCCTCTCGGTTTCTCTTTTACAAGTCTTTTTATATATTCCATATGAAAAGCTATTTCATACTCCATATTATATCTTAGTACTAATTAGTTCATTTTTACAATAAATTAAATGTTAACTCAAAAAAGACACAAAATGTACATGTCAGGCTACACTAAAATTTATATGAATGTTAACTCACAAATCGACAAAAAAAGTCTGGCGGTTAGTAGAATGGAGGTTGGACTATAATTTATACGTACAAATGAAGGCTGCTATTTTATTTAATTTTTGCTAGTAGTTTGCATTTGCTTCTATCTGAATGAGTAGACTTTTATCGAACTTTCTCTGCATCTTAACTCGTCACTTTGTAGCGGTGTGGTTAGCTATGATCGAGTGAAGTCTGTTTTAAACATTTAACTCACACGGCTCGTAGAAATCGACCCCTAACATCTCAATCCCTAAAATTGATACGTAGTACTCACGGATCTCGGTCATTCTTCGACCCCAAATATTCTTTGACGAGTTGAATGAATTAAAGGTTTATAGCAAACTTCACTCGCTATCATCTCTAGAGGAATTCATGATAGATGGTTGAACCAGTGTATACATGGCTACCTGCTCTCGACGGGAGTAGGACAACGACACTGGATTTGGAGTATGAAGAAGGGCAGAGGAAACACGGCCATCAATCAATACGTGTGACCACCAAGGTGGAAGACGAAATCTGAGCCGTCCATCAGGGAGATCCCCATTGTCAAAGCATTTTCCCGTAGATATAAAGGCGAACTTGGAAATATCCGGTGCGCCTGCTGAGAAGGGCGAAGACAGCCAAAACCGGGCCTCCCAGCCGACCGTACCCGACGTCGGAGTCAAGGCGTACGGACGGCCATGGACGGCGACGACCGGAGCGCCCCGCTGCTGGCCAACGGCGCCGGCGCCGGCCGGCCGTCGCTCCGGCGGCGCGACTCGGCGCGGTCGCTGCGCAGCAGCTTCCTGCGCCGGCTGCCGGACAAGATGCGCACCGAGCTGGACCCCGAGCGCGGCGCCGACGTCGACGTCGCCCGCGTCAAGGACCTCTCCCAAGGTAACCGCCGCCCCCAGCTCGCCGCTTACTTAATCCATGGAGGAGCGCCGCGACACGTTCGTCCCCCCACCCTCTTGTTGCCGCGCGCAGGTGAGAGGGAGTACTACAGGAAGCAGCTCGCCGCGCTGAAGACCTTCGAGGAGGTGGAGGCCCTGTGCATGCCCGGCGAGTTCGGCTCGGACGACGACGGCGATCCCGACGCCCCCGACGCCGACGACGAGGAGCAGAAGCAGAGCGAGCTCGCCATGAAGATATCCAACTACGCCAACATCGTCCTCCTGGCCTTCAAGGTGATTGATTGGCCAAATTATGCGACGGAGGAAGCGAAATCGATCGCTCTGACGCTCTGTTTCTGATTCGTTTGGGCTGCAGGTGTATGCGACGATCAGGACGGGGTCCATGGCGATCGCGGCGTCCACGCTGGACTCGCTGCTGGACCTGATGGCCGGCGGCATCCTCTGGTTCACGCACCTCTCCATGAAGAAGGTGAACATCTACAAGTACCCCATCGGCAAGCTGCGCGTCCAGCCGGTGGGCATCATCGTCTTCGCCGCCATCATGGCCACTCTAGGTGTGTGAAGCGAGCCCCAAATCTTCCCACAGACTCACAGTTCCTGGTTGCTTCTCATCGATCACAAATCGAAGTGAATTCCGTCCCTCAATTCGTGCCAGGCTTCCAGGTCCTGGTGCAGGCGATCGAGCAGCTGGTGGAGAACGAGCCGGGCGACAAGCTGACCTCGGAGCAGCTGATATGGCTCTACTCCATCATGCTCTCCGCCACCGCCGTCAAGCTCGCCCTCTGGTTCTACTGCAGGAGCTCCGGGAACAGCATCGTCCGTGCGTACGCCAAGGTGAAAGAAAGAGATGACCAGGCCCTTGCCATTTTTTGAGCTGATACAGAATAGATTCTTGAGAAAAGTGATGCGGAATTTTTGCCTTGTGCCGTCCAGGACCACTATTTCGATGTGATCACCAACGTCGTCGGCCTGGTGGCCGCCGTCCTGGGAGACAGGTTCCTGTGGTGGATCGACCCCGCCGGGGCCGTGCTCCTCGCCGTGTACACCATAGCGAACTGGTCCGGGACCGTGCTTGAACAAGCAGGTCTGCTCCCCGGATCCTCTGAAGTTTTCGTCAGTGCTGCTCTGGTTCAGTAGAAATTCAGCTGAAGCTCTGAATTCTTATCTGTGCAGTCTCGCTGGTGGGGCGGAGCGCTCCGCCGGAGATGCTGCAGATGCTGACCTACCTCGCCATGAAGCACGACGCGCGCGTGCAGCGGGTCGACACCGTCCGGGCCTACAGCTTCGGCGCTCTCTACTTCGTCGAGGTCAGTCCATGGCCACACAGACAGAACATGCATCTGAAATTCACTTCAGAGTGGTTGATATGCTTGTCTCATGGAGTGCATTCTTCTTCTCCGGGTCCGGCGCCAGGTCGACATCGAGCTCTCGGAGGACATGCGGCTGCGGGAGGCGCACGCCATCGGGGAGTCGCTGCAGGAGAAGATCGAGAAGCTGCCGGAAGTGGAGCGGGCGTTCGTCCATGCGGACTTCGAGAGCACCCACAAGCCGGAGCACACGGTCCGGAGCAGGCTGCCGGCGACCGAGCCCTGACGATGGCGCCTTCCCCTCCAGCATTTGCCGGCTCTTGTACAGCGAAAATACACGCCTGAAGCTACAGTGTTCTGGTTGTTTTTCTCTTGCGCTGACCCCGAAAAACGCAGCAGCAGAGCCATCTGGGAGATGGATATCTCAGTGGAATAATACAGGATTCGCCATTCTTATGGGAGCTGACACTTGTTCCTTCTTTCTGTCACTGCTCCCCCTTCTGAATGATTCCGTTTTCTTGCTCTGCAACACTAGATTCTGAGTGTCTTGATTTTTTGACGCCAAGAACACAACAACATGGTCATATGGAAGATGGATATCTCACCGGAATAATGCAGGATTTGCCATTTTTAGGGGAGCTAAGAGCATCTCTAAGAGTATCTTCAACAGCAGCTCAACGCGCGGCGCGCTAAAAAGTACTTTGCATCGTGCTCATCGCCTGAAAAAGCGCGGCAGCGTGGCTCAAAGCGTTAAAATTTAAGCGCACGTAGCTCCAAAGTCAAGGCTAAAATTCAAAGCACGCCGCTATCAAGACGAACATTGCGTACATGTTTTTAATAAACACGATACATAATAAAATTCATAGATAAAAACGATACATAGATATTTTACATAGTTCCATATATAGATAGATAAAACTACGGTGCAACAAAAAACGACTGGATAGTGCAACTACAACCTACTCCCAGTCGTCCTCCTCGTCATCATCATCCTCGCTGGTCTTGTCCGAGCTATCGAGCCACATGTAGTCCCAACGAGGATCATTAGCCTAAAGATCGACTCCCCACCTGCTTCAACGATATCGCACTGCGATATCGCCAGGGCCTTCCGCCGACGCCTGTCCAACCGATCCGCACGGCGCTTTGCCATCCTCTCTGCCCAGTAGGCTTGCTCGTTGGCAAAGTCCTCCGGGTGGCGCCGGCGCCACTCCGCCATGCCTCGCTCGTCCTCCTCGGCGATGAAGAGGCGGCGCTGCCGTCGAGTGTGCTCCGCACGGTCCTGGTCCGTGATAAGACGAGGCGGAGGGGCGACGTCCTGCGCCTGCTGGCGCGTGTAGACATCGTGAAAGTTCATCTGCGCGTGCGGCCTGTCGAGGCGTCACGCCGCCACGTCGTACGTGTGGGTGGCCTCGTGCGCAGTCTGGAAGATGCCGAGGCCGAGCCGGACGTCGCCAGACCGGATCTCGGCGTAGTACCAGCCGTTGGGGCGCTGGCGAACGCCGCGGTAGCCCGACGCTCCTCGGCGGCGCGGCGGCATGGTGGCGCGTCGGTGGCGGGGCGCTGGAGCGGCGAGGAAGCAAACGGAGCTACGAGGAAGCGGGGGAGAGCGCGCGTGGCAATGTGGATAGCCGTGTGGCGAGCGCCGCAATCTATAGGCGCGCCGGAAGCGATGCGCCAAATCTAGCGCGCGAGCTGCCGCCTTTTCCCGCACGCGCAATCGTTTCCCTCGCGATAGTTTCCCGCCACCGCTGGAGCGCGCGAAAACGTCCCCCGCGCGCTAAAAAACTAGTTTACCGCGTGCGCGTCTTTTGGCGCGGCTGTTAGAGATGCTCTAATGGGCATAACCGCTTTTTTACACCAAGTGCTGCAAATTTGCAACACTTAAAGTTGCTGTCACAAAACAAAAAGTAGTCGCGCGAATGATCCAACCGCCACATGGAACCTTTCCCTTCCCATCCCCGCACCACCTCCGCATCATCGCTGCCTCCGCCGGTAGATCTAATCTTCGCTGCTGCCCCATTCCGCCGCACCACCTCCACGCCACCGCAGCAGTCGCACCGACCGATTCTGCCGTCGCAAGTCCCCATCCCAACGCCGCACCACCTCCGCGCCGTCGCCGCAGTCGCATCAACCTCCAACATTGCGGCTGCATCACTCCGTTGTATCTTCCTTATCATCGTGTCGTCAAGGGGGTGCATGCACGGGGCTCCTACCACTTTGGTGTGGCGTTCCAGTCATCCAGTGCGACAACCGTCACTACTGGCTCGACATGTTCAAGACGGTCAAGCTCACCGCGCGAGCCTACAACGTCGCCGGTTGGTGGTTTGGCCGGCCGCAAGAGGAAATGAACTTCCAAAAGATCACAACCCAGGAGGATGTGACCATTGTGTCCTGCATGAGGAGGAGGAGATGACATATGCATTTTTTGCAACAAGAGCATGCGGAGGCTATGGAGAGGTTCATGCACGAGCATTCACGATGCGTCCAGTACAAGGAGGAATTCTTCTGGAAGTAAGGGGGTGATGGGCCCGACCGCATTTAAAATCAGGGGAGGAGAGAATTAGTTTGGAAGGTTAAGTAACCTTTGTAGGTCTTTGTAGGTGTAGCATTATTGTTCTTTAAGCAAGAAGTGACTCAACCGTGTGGTCCACTTAATTTTCTTAAGTTTCTTATAATGCCCTCTTCATTCTTAGATATAGTTTCTTTCTAAAGATTTTAATAAAAAAATACACATGAATACATATAGACATATTTTTAGTGTAGATTCACTTATTTTACTCCGCATATAATCGACTTATATTTAGGTCTTGTTCGGTAATCATCCGCTCCCGGAATCTGCAGAGCTGGGAAACCGCAACTCCTTCGATTTAAACTGCAGCTCCGCCAACTCCGCTTCTGGAGTTGTGGAGCGGAGCGGTACCGGGCCTTAGGAATCGAGGTAATAATAATAAAATCTAAATGACACGAGTGTTAAACCCACGGCATGCGATCGTGGCGGAATCTGGCGACTAGTGATGCGAAATCGCCGGAGGAGCAGAAGGCTGTGACCGTGACGAAGAGTGGCCCACCCGCTGCCCACCGCCCAACACTGACAACCTGAAACGGGAGCTCGAGGAATCCACTCTCCACGACAGTCTCTTCCTCCCCAAGCAAGGGGCGCGCGCCCACCATGATCCGTCGCCGTCAACGAGGATTGAGAACAGAGGATGATCCCGTCGCAGAAGGCGAGCACACGCCGACGGAGAGGTTGGCCGCGCGAGCGTCATCGCCCAGCATAGGAGTAAGTCGCAAGCCATCGCTTGACTCGGACCTACAGCACCTACCCAAGACGCCCGGCATGTGCCACACGTAAGTGCCGCACACACCATGAATGCAGAGCGTTAGTGGCTTTCTGCATCGGGATGACTACATCATCAGTGACCTCAACAAGAGGTTGTGGCCCGCTGGCCTTCTCTCTCTCCCTCCCTCCCTCCCTCTCTCTCTCTCTCTCTCGTGATTTTGAGAATCATGTACAGTACAAGTCTGAAGGAGGGCATATTCATTGAACCTGCGCCTGGCGGCTAGCACACAAGTTTTGACTTTGGTTTCTCCCCCAAGTTCTTACAAGAAGGGCAGCTTTGGCGGTATAAAAATGAGGAGCGCCCAACGGAGGAGGAAGAGATCGAGAGAACGAAGAAAGGAACCAAAGAAGAGAGGAAGGGAAGATGAGCAACGCAGCTAGCGCAACCCCCCTCCTCGCCCCCTACAAGATGGGGAAATTTGATCTCTCCCACAGGTGCCATTTTCCTTCGCCCAGTCAGTCTCTCTCGTTTCCTTTAGATGATGATTACTGAACATGTAAAATTCAACTCGGTTGGGTTGGGCTGTCGCAAACAGTGAAAATTTACCTGCATTACGTTTGTGCAAGAGATGTTTCAACCCAAAGTTTGTTTTTTTTTTCTCGTCAACTCAAATCGTCTGTCATTGCTCAAAAGTTTCTCTAGATGATTAATGAACAATTATAAACCTAAAAGAGTCTGAGGAAATATGGTCCATGAGCCCCTAAATTTTGTTCAGGTGTGCGGAAGAACACGTCCAATGAATTCTGTCACTCTTCTTTTCTTTGCCTGATGAGTGATGACCCGCTGGTTCCTGAGAGCTTTCCTTTTTTCTGTTCAGGGTGGTTCTTGCGCCGCTCACAAGGGAGCGGTCGTTCGGAAACGTTCCTCAGCCCCATGCCGTACTGTATTATCAGCAGAGAGCAACCAAAGGAGGCCTTCTGATTGCTGAGGCCACTGGAGTTTCAGACACTGCTCAGGGGTACAAAGATACTCCTGGCATTTGGACCAAGAAGCAGGTAGAAGCATGGAAGCCGATCGTCGATGGGGTTCATGCCAAAGGAGGAATATTTTTCTGTCAGATTTGGCATGTAGGAAGAGTCTCCAATCATGGTAAGTTTACTAACTCTGACATAAGCTTGTCCTCAAACTAAACTTGATCGTACTTATTTCACAAGCAAGAAGGCCTCAAATTTATTTTAGATTTTTTTGGGTCAATAAATTTCTTTTTGTGAACATTCTGTACAATTATTCACCGTTCTATGGCAGCATGAGTCACCTCATGTTTCGCGTAAATGAGAATGCATTGGTAGCCTCATTATCACTCCAATAATCCTGTTTTTCTATTTCACTAACGCATGTTCGTTATCCCTGTGCAGCTTTTCATCCTAATGGGCAGGCTCCAATTTCAAGCACCGATAAGCCAATCAAACCTGCAACGAGAGCCGATGGCATAGGACTGGCTAAAGTCTCAACCCCTAGGCGACTACAGACTGATGAAATCCCGTTGGTCATCGATGATTTCAGGGTCGCTGCTAGAAATGCAATTGAAGCCGGTAAGGTCCAATATTCTGACATTTTGCACTCCAAATGTTAAGAAAAGGCTAAGATTATCTTATCAAATTCTCTATCGAGCCGTGAAAAAGATTCAACAAAAGACAGAAACAGATCCACTATTGTCTTTTCATTCATGTTGCAGACTTGTCATTCACCCAAATTAATACTCCCTCTGTTTCAATCTAATACGCATTTTATCTTAAGTCCAACTTTGTAAATTTTGACCAAAAATATTAAGATCTACAACACCTATTTAATAAAATATCAAAATATATTTCATGATGGATCTAATGATATTGATTTAGTATTATGAATGTTTTTGTTTTTTATATAAACTTAGTCAAACTTCACAAAGTTATACTTCAAACAAAACTAATATGTGAAGTAAATTGAAAAGGGATGGACTATCATGAGAAAATCAACAATAAAAGGTTCTCATGAATGTTGTGTCAAGTGTGTGACAACCAACAAGTAGTACCTACCGAGTTATTCAACATCATCTTGCCTACTCCTGAAGGAAAGGGATTTCTAACCTCAATGCCTTGCATGGTGTGCAGGATTTGATGGGGTCGAAATCCACGGGGCTCATGGTTATTTGATTGACCAGTTCCTGAAGGATCAAGTCAACGACCGCACCGACAAATACGGTGGGAGCTTAGAGAACCGTTGCCGCTTCGCACTAGAGGTAGTCCAAGCAGTGGCTGATGAGATTGGAGCTGATAAGGTCGGCATAAGGCTTTCACCCTTTGCAAGTTACTCGGATGCATCAGACTCAAACCCAGAAGCTCTGGGCCTATACATGGCACAGGCGCTGAACAAGCTTGGAATCCTCTACTGCCACATGGTGGAACCACGGATGGTGAACATTGGGGAAAAGCTTGAAACCCCGCACAGCCTTCGCCCCATGAGAGACGCTTTCAACGGAACATTCATCGTGGCTGGTGGATATGGTAGGGATGACGGAGATAAAGCGATCGCCGACGGCTATGCTGATTTGGTTGCATATGGGCGCTTGTTTTTGTCCAATCCGGACTTGCCCCGGAGGTTTGAGATAGATGGTCCTCTCAACAAATACAATAGAGATACCTTCTACCTCTCTGATCCAGTTATTGGATACACTGACTACCCGTTTCTACCGTCCGATGTCTGAATGGACCTTTCAGGAATGAATACCTACTTCCTGTCATCGAATCATTTACCTTATGTCATCGGCATTATATTAAAGGAATAAGCTCACTGATTTCTTGTCACTGATCTCCGTGCGTGTGTGTGTGTGTGTGTGTGTGTGTTCTGTGTTGCTGGATCAGCACTTTGTATCTTCCCCCTATGGGGTGTTTAATTTAACGTCAGGCTTCAGCCTTTGGGTTGAAACCAATTGCATCCGTGATGTACAAAAATAAAATGAAACTGAAAAGCCAATTAATAATAATTCTGATTTCTTGCCAATCCCACACACTCAATACTAAATTGGTGCAGCAGTAAATTTGGAGGGACTATGCAGGAAACGGAAAAAATGTGCCTTGTGAATCCAGCATAATCAGTACAAGTTCGATTTACTCCTCCATTTCCAAATTACTGCGTCGTGGTTTTAGTTCAATGAACTAAAACCACGACGAGTAATTTGGAACGGAGGGAGTATTTATTTATTTTGCACCCAGACCACTACACTCAATGCCTGAATTCGTGCAACAGAAAACTTCAGTTGGAATTGCTTAATTTGGAACCTGCAAGACGTTCAGGATTTAACCCTTTAACTGATTAGATGTAAATCTCACTGGTCAGTTAAATGTAAATACCTTCAGTTTCTGTTTTAATCTGATAAAGCTCAACTTTGCTGCCCTTCAAATTCTTTAATTCTTTAAGTGAAAAAAGGGAAGAGGATATACTGGACTCTCAAGCTTATCTTAAAAAGTAATTGTGCAATGACGCTTTGGAATGATAATCCCTGATATTACCTGCCATTGTCTCAAGTAAATATCAGGCTCACAGATTACAGAATCTTATTCTCAGCTTTAGTTGTTGATATCATCACCTACAGAACAGTGAAAAGTAAAATTATAAGTACGTACTCCCTCCGTTCCTAAATATAAGTTTTTTTAGGCATTTCAAATGAAATACAACATACGGATGTATCTAGCCATATTTTAGAGTGTAGATTCACTCATTTTGCTTCGTATGTAGTCATTCGTTGGAATCTCTAGAAAGACTTACATTTTGGAACAGAGGGAGTACATAAAAATGAAAGCTGTGTTATGGATCCTTCAGCATCACGGAAGTGTCAAAAATCCTACTACTTTGGAACTTTATTTCCAATGTTGATTTTTTTAATGTGTAGTTTTAATAGAATTATCGCCATCACATTCATTTTGTGGACAATGTATCATGTTCAAAGAAGAGCTTTCATTGGTTCACTTTGCAACCATACAAAACGTAAGGGTTGATCAAAAAGAATTGCTCGTCTTGAATTTTGTTTCCACGACAATACTGCACAACCTAATTAGTTGAGTTGTGAATGACTCCCTACTGCAAAGAAATGTATTACCTCCGTCCCAAAAAGCTCGTCTTAGATTTGTCTAGATACAAATGTATCTAGATTTTTGGGACAGAGGGAGTAGCATGCACCATATGTCGGTCCATACATCACCTAAACCTGACAACAATCAGTTACAGTTCAGTTCTAAAACACCTTCCAAGATCCCAAGCAGCTAGCACATGGGGCAGATGAGCGGATCTAACATGAAATTTTTCTGCTCAATGCGCTTTTAAGTAAATATAAAGGAGATAAATAAGCTGCCACAACATTTCCAGATCCAAGTAGGCATCCATAGTGGGCCATGTTCAAATTAGTCTGCAGCAGCAACCATAGCCGTGCGCGCAGTCGTAAAAGTCGAGATCAGTGCCCCAAGCTGAAGTTTATCATTGCAGGCGAAGGTAAGCCGATACCTGCACAGAAAACAAGAGTATATGTGATGTCAATAACGTTGCTGACTGTTTGAAGATGCACTGCTAATAGAGTTGTCCTACTTTTGGTCCCCCATACTTGGGGAATTTAACCTTCAAGAAGAATGTCAAAAGATGAAAATGGCCATCATACTTTCCCAGTAGAATCATAACTCAAATACCCAGAAATATTTCCAAGGATCGTTTTAAGTCAGTGTCCAATATCTAATACAGTACCGCCTAAAAATTTCCAGATAGGCCGAGTTTTTCTACAAGTAATTACTGCATCAAAACATGTAGAGAATTCACTTTCTGAAAATCAACAAGTCAGACGTGTAGAGAATTGACATGGGAAGTTGACCAAACAAAAAATTGATGTTTGGAGTGTGGTGCTGTTTCGGCAACATGATTTGCGTGACTAATTGCTTTCTAAGTTGACTAAAGTCTAGAGGAAAGACCATACTTGCCAAGCCAGCCTGGTCATATAAATATATAATGCTAGCCTCGGACCCGTTACAGTTACTGAGCTATGGTCACTACTTGTGTGAGCTAAAACGGCTAATGGAATGGCATAATACACATAAATCATCAAAACAAATGAGAAGTGAGCATACAGTGCCATTGTTACAGTTAAATGCCAATTTGAGCACAATCAGCAGCAAAATATAACTAATCAAGGATTACTTTGATCGAAGTTCAACTTTAAAAGGATGAACAGGACATACTCGATATCTGCCAAATCATTGATCAACTTCACTCGTACATTGGATGGCATTTTTATTTTGAACACAAACCTGCAAGAAATCAATTGAAATAATTAAAAGGGGGCTTAGAAGGATATTGAGAATAAGGAAGTTTAGAATGTACGAAAGGCAGGGGGGGGGCACTTACATGGTGACCTCCCGTATGATATCAATCAAGGCCAGACCTTTTCTCATCTTCATATCAGCTATATCTGAAAAGATAGACACAAATTGCATTAGGCACACATTTAGACCATGAATTATGAAAGATGGTGATGGCAATTAAGAGTACGTTTGAAGCTGGTTGAAAATGGTTCATTTAGTAACCAAAACGCTATCTGCTCAATATCTTTAGGCATGGGGTTTCCGTGCAAAGGTAGACAGCTTCTTCTGTTATTTGCTGGGATGCCATGTGTGTTGACTGCACATAAAAAGGCAATGTATGTCAGTGTCAAACTAAAGGTACATCAGCTCATGAAAACAAAACAATGTAAGGTTACTCAGACGTAACCTGCAATATATTCAATGACTTCCTCATGTCACCGTTACTTAACCGCACAAGGGCAGTCAAGCCACCCTCATCTACATCAAGCCTGCAAGAACAAGCATAAACTTAGTGTCAGCATACTCAGAGATATACAAAAATTACTGACTTCGCAAGTCCCAACACGGTAATAAAGGAAGTCAAGCATGGAAAACTGAGGAGCCTGACAACAGGTTTATATTCCTAACATAATCTTACAAGAAAAAAAAAGTGTGCTCACCCCTCAGATTTTATTATATGTCGAAGACGCTCAGTAACATGAGAGCCATCAAGTGGAGCAAACCTAAACCTAGTGCACCTTGATTGCAGCGCCGGGATGATTTTGTTCACATGATTGCATATGAGTGCAAACCTTGTGCTCCTTGTATACTTCTCAATGACTGCAAGTAGGATCAGTGTAAATAGATGTAATGAAAATAATAATACCATATAGGTAAACAAAGATGACTAAACAACAGTAAAACCTCTTCGCAATGCAAATTGTGCATCCTTGGTCATGGCATCTGCTTCATCCAAGAGGACCAACTTAACAGCAGGCTTTGCTCTACAAAATTAACAGCCTTGTGAAGAAGTGAACAATACAATGGTTGCAATAAATCGTCATTCTTCAATAGTTCATTCAACCATTCAATAAAGAGTGTATCAAATAGACACACGCAACTAAGCCACTCTACCACAAATATTTAGTTCAGATTGTAATTGCATACTTGCAAACATACGACCTCATGTTAAAACTAAGTGATCCAACTGCAGTTCCACATTAGAACAATGATAGGGCCCATGGAAATGAACAATTAAACCTGGCATGATGCAAGAACATGGACACCCTCGCCCCCACGCATGAATAAAAAAAAAGCTAAGAATATTCACTTTAAAAAAATGAATTATAGGACTTGGTATATACCCAAAAGAGAGGCTGTGTGCACTAGCAAAGTCCTGTATCTGCTGCCTGACAACACCAATCCCACGTTCATCTGATGCATTGAGCTCCAGAATCATGTTGCCATACTGTGAGCCATATATCTTCCTTGCGACAGCTAGAATTGTTGATGTTTTCCCAGTGCCAGGTGGACCATAGAGCAACAAATGTGGAAGCCTATTCTCATCTGTAAGCCTATCAACTACAATAAATAAAATGACATAAACTTGTTAGATTGACTCAAAGAGACATGCGGAAATTACATAATCATGCATTAAAAGTGAAAAAAAAAGAGGCAAGTTAGAACTGGGTAATAATAATATGTTACGGCTTAACGATCTCAAAATGTGTGGCAGCATACACATAGCTTCATTTGGGTAGAAATGCCCAATATCAGTACTGCCCAATATGACAACAACTACACACAGAAACTAATTCTTTCACGGAATCACAGGTAACATTAAACATGTAAATTGCAAATTTCCAGTCACTACGCAGTGTAGAACCTATCCTAAAGCGTCAAACAAATCCCACTGTAAATGACTAGCTCCTATATTATATAAGTCAGCCCCAGCTACATGGAACCACTAAATTTCAGCAGATCACTGGTGAAGCCATACTACTACATGGCTATTCAACCGAACCCACACACCATATCTACCTTAATGTGGTAAAACCCACCAAGCCGTCCAGCACAGAACCCCTATCCAAAATAAGGGTTCACCACACGATGTCACCAAACCAGGCAGCGACCGAAGAGTCGTCGAGGTGGTGACGGTGGGAACCAAGGGGAGGGCGGGCACTCACTGGTGTCGACGATGTCGCGGTGGGCGGCGACGTCGGCGAGGGACTGGGGCCGGTACTTCTCGACCCAGGGCGAGGACTTGACGGCGGCGGCGGCGGAGAGCGGCGCCTTGCCCTTGAAGGCCGGGGGCGCGGCGGCGGCGCCGTCGATGTCCATCGGAGCGGCGGCGGTGGCGCCCGCCATGGCGGAGCAGGGAGAGGCGGAAACCCTAGGGTTGGGGAGGGATTTGGGGGGGAATGGTTGGCGCCAATTCCAAACCTCTCTCCCTCCTCGGCGAGATTTTAGCGAGATCTCTCTGCTGCGGTCAGGGTTGGAGTGGGGGGACTGGTCAGTGGTGCTTGTCGTCGCTCGAAGTGGGCTGGCTCGAGCCCAATTCAAGCTCTGGGCCGAAGACTGCGTGTGCCGTATTTTTCTTAGTGGGTTTTCTTAGCAAGGCTTTGTGTGTTTTTAGAAGGTAGTTGGCCCTTTTATTACCTGATATGTATGCGGTAATGCTTTTTTTTGCGGGTGACGGTAATGTTTTTTTGTGAGGGAAATACTTCCAATCTATTGATCAAATTGCCTAAAAAATCTATTGATAAAATATTATGGAGTGTAAAGAACACCCATAACAAAAAATACATTCATGCTCGTAGACCACCTAGCGACGACTGCCAGCACTGGAGTGAGTTGAAGGCACGTCGTCGCCGTCACCCCTCTCTCATAGGAATCGGACAAACCTTGTTGCCATAGACAGTCAAAAAGTCGTCGTGCAAAAGGCAGCAACCATTGTTGATGAAGAGAAGCAATGATCGAAAGGAACCAATCCGTAGACACATGAAAGCAGACGAACAAATACCGGATCCACGCGGATCCACCGAAGACAAATACCAACCGAATCCCGCGAGAACCCCGGAGACGCACCTCCACACGGCCTCTAATGATGGGGGATGCAACGCCGAGACTGGGGTTGGCAGGGAGAATCTTATTCCATCTTTAGGGAGACGCCACCGCCTCACCTTCCTGAACAGGACACAAACACTAAACAAACAAAAAAATCAAGGGTTGAGATCCACCACATCTCTATGACCTGAAGGAAATATGCCCTAGAGGCAATAATAAAGTTGTTATTTATATTTATTTATATCATGATAAATTTTATTATTCATGCTAGAATTGTATTAACCGGAAACTTAGTACATGTGTGAATACATAGACAAAACAGAGTGTCCCTAGTATGCCTCTACTTAACTAGCTCGTTAATCAAAGATGGTTATGTTTCCTGACCATAGACATGTGTTGTCATTTGATGAACGGGATCATATTATTAGAGAATGATGTGATGGACAAGACCCGTCCATTAGCTTAGCATTATGATCGTTGAGTTTTATTGCTATTTCTTTCTTCATGACTTATACATGTTCCTCTGACTATGAGATATTGCAACTCCCGAATACCGGAGGAACACCTTGTGTGCTATCAAACGTCACAACGTAACTGGGTGATTATAAAGATGCTCTCTGTGTGTCTCCGAAGGTGTTTGTTGGGTTGGCATAGATCGAGAATAGGATTTGTCACTCCGATTGTCGGAGAGGTATCTCTGGGCCCTCTCGGTAATGCACATCACTATAAGCCTTGCAAGCAATGCGACTAATGAGTTAGTTGCGAGATGATGCATTACGGTACGAGTAAAGAGACTTGACGGTAATGAGATTGAACTAGGTATGATGATACCGACGATCGAATCTCGGGCAAGTAACATACCGATGACAAAGGGAACAACGTATGTTGTTGTGCGGTTTGACCGATAAAGATCTTCGTAGAATGTGTAGGAACCAATATGAGCATCCAGGTTCCGCTATTGGTTATTGACCGGAGATGAGTCTCGGTCATGTCTACATAGTTCTCAAACCCGTAGGGTCCGCACGCTTAACGTTTGATGACGATATATATTATGAGTTATGTGATTTGATGTACCGAAGGTAGTTCGGAGTCCCGGATGTGATCACGGACATGACGAGGAGTCTCGAAATGGTCGAGACATAAAGAATGATATATTGGACGATGTTATTCGGACACCGGATGAATTCCGGGGTCACCGGATAAATATCGGAGTGCCGGAAGGGTTATTGGAACCACCGGAGAAGTAATGGGCCTTATTGGGCCTAGGGGAAAGAGAGAGGGGCATCCAAGGGCTGGCTGCGCGCCCCCCATGGGCCTAGTCCGAATTGGAATAGGGGGAGGGGCGGCGCCCCCTCCTTCCTTCTCTTTCCCCTCTCCTTCCTTCTTCTCCTAGTTGGACTAAGAAAGGGGGGATCCAACTCCTACTTGGAGTAGGATTGCCCCCCTTGGGAGCACCCTATGAGGGTCGGCCGGCCTCCCCCTTGCTCCTTTATATATGGGGGCGGGGGGCACCCCATAGACACACAAGTTGATTCTTAGCCATGTGTGGTGTCCCCCTCCACAGATTTCCACCTCGGTCATATTGTCGTAGTGCTTAGGCGAAGCCCTGCGTCGGTAACTTCATCATCACCGTCACCACGCCGTCGTGCTGACAAAATTCTCCCTCGGACTCAACTGGATCTAGAGTTCGAGGGACGTCACCGAGCTGAACGTGTGCAGGTCGCGGAGGTGCCGCGCGTTCAGTACTTGGTCGGTTAGATCATGAAGACGTTCGACTACATCAACCGCGTTACTTAACGCTTCCGCTTTCGGTCTATGAGGGTACGTGGACACACTCTCCCGCTCGTTGCTATGCATCACGTAGATAGATCTTGCATGATCGTAGGTAAAAAATTTGAAATACTGCGTTCCCCAACAATGGTATCAGAGCCAGGTCTATGCGTAGATGTTATACGCACGAGTAGAACACAAAGAGTTGTGGGCAATAATAGTCATACTACTTACCAAAGATGTCATACTTTGATTCGGCGGTATTGTTGGATGAAGCGGCCCAGACCGACATTACATGACCGCGTTTATGATACTGGTTCTACCACCGTGCTTCACATGTCGTG
The DNA here is from genome assembly GCA_021605145.1 of Aegilops bicornis. Lineage (NCBI taxonomy): Eukaryota > Viridiplantae > Streptophyta > Magnoliopsida > Poales > Poaceae > Aegilops > Aegilops bicornis. Next base: position 603,340,426 of record CM038674.1, on the reverse strand, counting down.
GTTCTAAGTCTGACAGTAGAATGGGGGTAGGTGATGTAGAGGCAAGATCTTAGCTATGGAGGAGTTGTACATGCAAGTTTTACGAGTTCAGGCCCTTCTCGGAGGAAGTAACAGCCCTACGTCTCGGAGCCCGGAGGCGGTTGATACGTCTCCAACGTATCTATAATTTTTGATTGCTCCATGCTACTTTATCTATTGTTTTGGACTATAATGGGCTTTATTTTCCACTTTTATATTACTTTTGGGACTAACCTATTAACCGGAGGCCCAAATTTCGTAATTGTCGTTTTTGCCTTTTTCAAGATTTCAAGAAATAGAATATCAAATGGAGTCCAAACGGAATGAAACCTTGAAGCGTGATTTTCTCACCGAACGTGATCCAGAGACTTGGACCCTCGCCAAGGAACCAGAGAGGCGGTCACGAGGGTGGGCGCCCCCTAGGCGCGCCCCGCCTCGTGGGCCCTCAAGCTCCACCGACGTACTCCTTCCTCCTATATATACCTCACGTACCCCAAACGATCGTATGAGCCAAAAACCTAATTCCACCGCCGCAACTTCATGTATCCACGAGATCCCATCTTGGGGCACATTACGAGCTCCGAGGAGGGGCATCCACCACGGAGGGCTTCTACATCAACACCATAGCCTCTCCGATGAAGTGTGAGTAGTTTACTTGAGACCTTCGGGTCCATAGCTAGTAGCTAGATGGCTTCTTCTCTCTTTTGGATCTCAATACAATGTTCTCCCTCTCTCGTGGAGATCTATTCGATGTAATCTTCTTGTTTTTGCGGTGTGTTTGTTGAGACCGATGAATTGTGGGTTTATGATCCAGCTTATCTATGAATAATATTTGAATCTTCTCTGAATTCTTTTATGTATGATTGAGTTATCTTTGTAAGTCTCTTCGAATTATCTGTTTGGTTTGGCCAACTAGATTGGTAGTTCTTGCAATGGGAGAAGTGCATGGCTTTGGGTTCAATCTTGCGGTGTCCTTACCCAAAGGATGTAAAGGGTTGCAAGGCACGTATTGTATTGTTGCCATCGAGGATAACAAGATGGGGTATTTATCATATTGCATGAATTTATTCCTCTACATCATGTCATTTTGCTTAAGGCGTTACTCTGTTTTTAACTTAATACTCTAGATGCATGCTGGATAGCGGTCGATGAGTGGAGTAATAGTAGTAGATGCAAAATCGTTTCGATCTACTTGTCTCGGATGTGATGCCTATATACATGATCATACCTAGATAACCTCATAACTATGCTCAATTCTGTCAATTGCTCAACAATAATTTGTTCACTCACCGTAGAATATTTATGCTCTTGAGATAAGCCACTAGTGAAACCTATGGCCCCCGGGTCTATTCTCATCATATCAATCTCCATCACTTTTATACTTGCTTTGTTTTTACTTTGCCTTTTACTTTTCACTTTGCATCTATATACCAAAAATACCAAAAATATTATCTCTATCAGATCTCACTCTCGTAAGTGACCGTGAAGGGATTGACAACCCCTAATCGCGTTGGTTGCGAGTAGCTATCGTTTTGTGCGGTGCGAGGGACTTGTGTGTGGCCTCCTCTTTGGATTGATACCTTGGTTCTCAAAAACTGAGTGAAATACTTACGCCATCGTGCTCCATCATCCTCTCCTCTTCGGGAAAACCAACGCATAAGCTCAAGACGTAGCAAGAAGGATTTACTGGCGCCGTTCTTGGGAGTCTCATAAAAGTCAACATATCAAGTACCCATCACAATACCTATCTCTCGCATTACATTATTTGCCATTTGCCTCTCGTTTTCCTCTCCCCCACTTCACCCTTGCCATTTTATTCGCCCTCTCTTTCCCAATGTCCTCCTCTTTTTCCCGTTGCCTTTTCCTCGTCCGCTTGTTTGCTCGTGTGTTGGATTGCTTGTTTGTCGCGATGGCTCAAGATGCTACCAAATTGTGTGACTTCACCAATACCAATAATAATGATTTCCTTAGCACTCTGATTGCTCCTCTTGCCAATGCTGAATCTTGTGAAATCAATACTGCTTTGTTGAATCTTGTTATGGAAGATCAATTCGCCGGCCTTCCTAGTGAAGATGCCGCTACTCATCTGAATAGCTTCGTTGATTTATGTGATATGCAAAATAAAAAAGATGTCGATAATGATGTCGTTAAATTGAAGCTATTTCATTTTTAGATAAGAGATCGTGCTAAAGCGTGGTTTTCATCTTTGCCTAAAAATAGTATTGATTCTTGGAACAAGTGCAAAGATGCTTTTATCTCTAAGTATTTTCCTCCCACTAAGATTATCTCTCTTAGAAACGATATTGTGAATTTTAAGCAACTTGATCATGAACATGTTGCACAAGCTTGGGAGAGAATGAAATTAATGATACGTAATTGTCCTACTCATGGTTTGAACTTGTGGATGATTATACAAAACTTTTATGTCGGATTGAATTTTGCTTCTAGAAATCTTTTAGATTCGGCCGCGGGAGGCACTTTTATGGAAATCACTTTAGGAGATGCTACTAAACTCCTAGATAATATTATGGTTAATTATTCTCAATGGCATCTTGAAAGATCTACTAATAAAAAGTGCATGCTATAGAAGAAATCAATGTTTTGAGTGGAAAGATGGATGAACTTATGAAATTATTTGCTACTAAGAGTGTTTCTTCCGATCCTAATGATATGCCTTTGTCTACCTTGATTGAGAATAATAATGAATCTATGGATGTGAATTTTGTTGGTAGGAATAATTTTGGTAACAACGCGTATAGAGGGAATTTTAATCCTAGGCCTTATCCTAGTAATCCTTCTAATAATTATGGAAATTCTTACAACAAATCTTATGGAAATTTTAATAACATGCCCTCTGAATTTGAGAATAGTGTTAAATAGTTTATGAATTCACAAAAGAATTTTAATGCTTTGCTTGAAGAGAAATTGCTTAAAGTTGATGATTTGGCTAGGAACGTTGATAGAATTTCTCTTGAGGTTGATTCTTTAAAGCTTAGATCTATTCCTCCTAAGCATAATATCAATGAGTCTCTCAAAGCTATGAGAATTTCCATTGATGAGTACAAAGAAAGAACCGCTAGGATGCGTGCTTCCAAAGATGCCTTTATTAAAGCGTGTTCTTCTAATTCCTATGAAAATCAAGATGAAGATCTAAAAGTTATTGATCGTCCCTATTAAATCTTTGTTTTGCAATATTAATCTTGATGAAACTGAATATGATCTTCCTTTACCTAGAAGGCGTTCTAAGAATTCGGAGTTTTTAGATCTTGATGATGAAATTGATAAAAGTGGGGTTGAAAGAAATAAAAATCTAGATGTTGCTAAACCTACTATATTGGATCTCAAGGAATTTAATTATGAAAATTGCTCTTTAATTGATTGTATTTCCTTGTTGCAATCCGTTCTAAATTCTCCTCATGCTTATAGTCAAAATAAGGCCTTTACCGAACACATTGTTGATGCCTTGATGCAATCTTATGAAGAAAAACTTGAGTTGAAAGTTTCTATCCCTAGGAAACTCTATGATGAGTGGGAACCTACTATCAAAATTAAAATTAAAGATCATGAGTTTAATGCTTTGTGTGATTTGGGTGCTAGTGTCTCTACTATTCCCAAAACTTTGTGTGATTTGCTATATTTTCATGACTTTGATGATTGCTCTCTAAACTTGCATCTTGCGGATTCCACTATTAAAAAGCCTATGTGAAGAATTAATGATGTTATTATTGTTGCAAATAGGAATTATGTGCCCGTAGATTTTATCGTTCTTGATATAGATTGCAATCCTTCATGTCCTATTATTCTTGGTAGACCTTTCCTTAGAGCGATTGGTGCAATTATTGATATGAAGGAAGGGAATATTAGATTCCAATTTCCCTTAAAGAAGGGCATGGAACACTTTCCTAGAAAGAAAATAAAATTACCATATGAATCTATTATGAGAGCCACTTATGGATTGCCTACCAAAGATGGCAATACCTAGATCTATCCTTGGTTTTATGCCTAGCTAGGGGCGTTAAACGATAGCGCTTGTTGGGAGGCAACCCAATTTTATTTTTAGTTTTTTAGTTTTTGTTTATGTTTAGGAATAAATAATCCATCTAGCCTCTGTTTAGATGTGTTTTTATATTTTAATTAGTGTTTGTGCCAAGTTAAACCTATTGGATCTTCTTGGATGATAGTTATTTGATCTTCCTGTAATTTCCAGAAACTTTGCGCTCAGTGCCCGAATTGTTAAAAATCACCAGAACGTGATAAAATGCTGATTCCAATTGCTGCTGATCAATAAAAAAAATCCAGGTCTTCTAATTTTGGTAGAATTTTTTGAGTTACAGAAGTTTGCGTTAATTCTGATTACTCTGCATTACTGTTTTGTGATTCTGTTTTGCGTGTGTTGTTTGCTTATTTTGATGAATCTATGGCTAGTAAAATAGTTTATGATCAATAGAGAAGTTGGAATACAGTAGGTTTAACACCAATACAAATAAAGAATGAGTTCATTACAGTACCTTAAAGTAGTCATTTGTTTTCTTTCTCTAACAGAGCTCACGAGATTTCTATTGAGTTTTGTGTTGTGAAGTTTTCAAGTTTTGGGTGAATTCTTTTGATGGATTATGGAACAAGGAGTGGCAAGAGCCTAAGATTGGGGATGCCCATGGCACACTCAAGATAATACAAGTACACCAAAAATTCAAAGATTGGGGATGCCCCGGAAGGCATCCCCTCTTTCGTCCACTTCCATCGGTAATTTACTTGGAGCTATATTTTTATTCACCACATGATATGTGTTTTGCTTGGAGCGTCTTGTATTATTTGCGTCTTTGCTTGTTAGTTTACCACAATCATCCTTGCTGTACACACCTTTTGAGAGAGCCATACATGAATTGGAATTTGATAGAATACTCTATGTGCTTCACTTATATCTTTTGAGCTTGATAGTTTTGCTCATAGTGCTTCACTTATATCTTTTGAGCGTGATAATTTTTGCTCTAGTGCTTCACTTAGATCTTTTAGAGCATGGTGGTGGATTTGTTTTGAAGAAACTTGATATCTCATGCTTCACTTAGATTATTTTGAGAGTCGTTAATAGCATGGTAATTTGCTTAATGATAATATACTTGGTATTCAAGATATGTGAAACTTTCTTTTGAGTGCGTTGAATACTAAGATAAGTTTGATGCTTGATAATTGTTTTGAGATATGAAGATGGTAATATTAGAGTCATGCTAGTTGACTAGTTGTGAATTTAAATAATACTTGTGTTGAAGTTTGTGATTCCCGTAGCATGCACGTATGGTGAACCGTTATGTGATGAACTCGGAGCATGATTTATTTATTGATTGTCTTCATTATGAGTGGCGGTCGGGGAAGAGCGATGGTCTTTTCCTACCAATCTATCCCCCTAGGAGCATGCGCGTAATACTTTGCTTTGATAACTTCTAGATTTTTGCAATAAGTATATGAGTTCTTTATGACTAATGTTGAGTCCATGGATTATACGCACTTTTTCCCATCCTTCCACTATTGCTAGCCTCTCTAATACCACACAACTTTCGACGGTATAATACACCCACCATATACCTTCCTCAAAACAGCCACCATACCTACCTATCATGGCGTTTCCATAGCCATTCTGAGATATATTGCCATGCAACTTTCCACCATTCCGTTTATTATGACACGCTCCAACATTGTCATATTGCTAGCATGATCATGTAGTTGACATCGTATTTGTGGCAAAGCCACCATTCATAATTCTTTCATACATGTCACTCATGAATCATTGCATATCCCGGTACACCACCGGAGGCATTCATATAGAGTCATATTTTGTTCTAAGTATCGAGTTGTAATTGTTGAGTTGTAAGAAAAATAAAAGTGTGATGATCATCATTATTAGAGCATTGTCCCAAGTGAGGAAAGGATGATGGAGACTATGATTCCCCCACAAGTCGGGATGAGACTCCGAACGAAAAAAAATAGGCCATAAAAAAAGGGAAAAGGCCCAAATAAAAAAAAATGAGAGAAAAATAGAGAAGGGACAATGTTACTATCCTTTTACCACACTTGTGCTTCAAAGTAGCACCATGATCTTCATGATAGAGAGTCTCTCATTTTGTCACTTTCATATACTAGTGGGAATTTTTCATTATAGAACTTGGCTTGTATATTCCAATGATGGGCTTCCTCAAATGCCCTAGGTCTTCGTGAGCAAGCGAGTTGGATGCACACCCACTTAGTTTCTTTTGTTGAGCTTTCATATCTTATAGCTCTAGTGCATCCGTTGCATGGCAATCCCTACTCACTCACATTGATATCTATTGATGGGCATCTCCATAGCCCGTTGATACGCCTAGTTGATGTGAGACTATCTTCCCTCTTTTTGTCTTCTCCACAACCACCGTTCTATTCCACATATAGTGCTATATCCATGGCTCATGCTCATGTATTGCGTGAAGATTGAAAAGGTTTTGAAAATGTTAAAGTATGAAACAATTGCTTGGCTTGTCATCGGGGTTGTGCATGATTTAAATACTTTGTGTGGGGAAGATGGAGCATAGCCAGACTATATGATTTTGTAGGGATAACTTTCTTTGGCCATGTTATTTTGAGAAGACATAATTGCTTAGTTAATATGCTTGAAGTATTATTATTTTTATGTCAATATGAACTTTTGTCTTGAATCTTTCGGATCTGAATATTCATACCATGATTAAGAAGATTTACATTGAAATTATGCCAAAGTATCACTCCGCATCAAAAATTCTCTTTTTATCATTTACCTACTCGAGGACGAGCAGGAATTAAGCTTGGGGATGCCTGATACGTCTCCAACGTATCTATAATTTTTGATTGCTCCATGATACTTTATCTATTGTTTTGGACTATAATGGGCTTTATTTTCCACTTTTATATTACTTTTGGGACTAACCTATTAACCGGAGGCCCAGCCCAGAATTGTTGTTTTTTTTTGCCTTTTTCAGTATTTCGAAGAAACAGAATATCAAACGGAGTCCAAACGGAATGAAACCTTCGGAAACGTGATTTTCTCACCGAACGTGATCCAGGAGACTTGGACCCTACGCCAAGGAACTAGAGAGGCGGTCACGAGGGTGGGGGGCGCCCCCCCTAGGGCGCGCCCCTACCTCATGGGCCCCTCGAAGCTGCACCGACGTACTCCTTCCTCCTATATATACCTATGTACCCCCAAACGATCAGAACAGGAGCCAAAAACCTAATTCCACCGCCGCAACTTCCTGTATCCACGAGATCCCATCTTGGGGCCTGTTTGAGCTCACGGAGGGGCATCCACCACGGAGGGCTTCTACATCAACACCATAGCCTCTCTGATGAAGTGTGAGTAGTTTACTTCAGACCTTCGGGTCCATAGCTAGTAGCTAGATGGCTTCTTCTCTCCTTATGGATCTCAATACAATGTTCTCCCCCTCTCTCGTGGAGATCTATTCGATGTAATCTTCTTTTTGCGGTGTGTTTGTTGAGACCGACAAATTATGGGTTTATGATCCAGCTTATCTATGAATAATATTTGAATCTTCTCTGAATTCTTTTATGTATGATTGAGTTATATTTGCAAGTCTCTTCGAATTATCCGTTTGGTTTGGCCAACTAGATTGGTAGTTCTTGCAATGGGAGAAGTGCATGGCTTTGGGTTCAATCTTGCGGTGTCCTTACCCAAAGGATGTAAAGGGTTGCAAGGCACGTATTGTATTGTTGCCATCGAGGATAACAAGATGGGGTATTTATCATATTGCATGAATTTATTCCTCTACATCATGTCATCTTGCTTAAGGCGTTACTCTTGTTTTAACTTAATACTCTAGATGCATCTTTGGATAGCGGTCGATGAGTGGAGTAATAGTAGTAGATGCAGAATCGTTTCGATCTACTTGTCTCGGATGTGATGCCTATATACATGATCATACCTAGATAACCTCATAACTATGCTCAATTATGTCAATTGCTCAATAGTAATTTGTTCACCCACCGTAGAATATTTATGCTCTTGAGAGAAGCCACTAGTGAAACCTATGGCCCCCGGGTCTATTCTCATCATATCAATCTCCATCACTTTTATACTTGCTTTGTTTTTACTTTGCCTTTTACTTTTCACTTTGCATCTATATACCAAAAATACCAAAAAATTTATCTCTATCAGATCTCACTCTCGTAAGTGACCGTGAAGGGATTGACAACCCCTAATCGTGTTGGTTGCGAGTAGCTATTGTTTTGTGCAGGTACGAGGGACTTGTGCGTGGCCTCCTACTGGATTGATACCTTGGTTCTCAAAATCTAAGGGAAATACTTATGCTACTGTGCTGCATCATCCTCTCCTCTTCGGGGAAAACCAACGCAAGCTCAAGACATAGCAGTGGTCGACTGGATTATATGCGTGTGAGTTACAGGGGTGCGAACCCTTGTTCTAGAGGAGGGGGTGGCTTATATAGAGTGCGCCAGGACCCTAGCTCCCCTCCGTTACACAGGGTTCAATGTACATCAAGAGGGGGCGTTACTGGTAACGCCGGCAATAAAGATACATAATGACTATTAAAGCTATGACTTAATTATCGACCGTTGCAAAGAGGAGTGGCTCTAGATCTCCTGGTAGTCGAGTGATTGCCTGCATGGTCGAGTGTCTTCAAGACTGTCGAGTGGAACATAGCTTCATGGTCGAGTGGATAATGATTTTTCTTCGAATGCCTCTGGTTCTTTTAGAGATGTCCTTGGGAAGGGTATCTTGGACAGGTCCATGACCCTACCCTAGGTACATAGCTTCAACATTAGCCCCCGAATGTATCAGGGTTTGAGTGAGGAAGGAGTTGAGAACACTCCCGACCCATTTTTCGTGCTATGAGTATATCTTGTTCTGGATCAATGAACCGAGGTGACGAAACCAACTTCTTTTTCAGTCGCCTTGATCCATTCCTAGTTTTTGTAGAGTGAACTTTTAATGGAAGAGCTCCGAGTGATGATGTGGAGGAGATCTTCCGTCCGACAAGTTGTTCTGCTGTCCACGGATTTCGCGGGATTCGAATTTCGGGAAGCGCGCGGGGCGGAGGAGGCCGCAGTAATCATGTGACGCCCGAATATTTAAGCTCCAGTGAACCTCTGCTAATGATGCCACGTCACCTTGATTACTGTTGCTAATCTCGCATCGGTTCGAAACTTTCAAATTCAAAATTTAAATATTGTCAAATAGCAAAAGTTTTCAAACATCAAAACAAAAATGTTCGGTTAGTGCCAAATATTACATAGGTAATTATAGTAAAGAAAACACAAATTTACAAAATACTTATATGCCCTAAGTTGAATTTAAAACAGTAAAAGAAAATAAATAAAAGAAAATAAATAAAAACAAAGAACAAACGAATACAAAAAAGGAACCCCCCACTGGGCCATTTGTGGCCCAGCTGGCCAGCCCAACTGGGCAAAGGCCCAGCCGGCCGGCCCACCCCGCACCCCACTCCCTTAACCCCCTGGACACCCAAACCCTAACCGACAGCCCCCACTCGCCCCTCCCACTCCCCCACGTCTCTCCTCCACCCCCATCGATCCCGATCTGGATCGGGAAAAGGGGGGCTTGATCACCGCCTACCGCCGCAGGGACCACGCCGCCGTCGCCTAGGACCACCTCGCCGGCGCCTCCTCTCCCGCGTCGCCCATCGACCCCGACGCCCACGACGCCGCGGTCACCGTCGCCTTCATCTTCCTCGCGGGATCTCCTCCTCGCCGGCGTCGTGTCCCCGTCTTCCTCCCCGAGCACCGCTGCCCTTGAACTCTACACCCGCCATGATCCCCGGCCTCTCTCTCTCTCCCTTCGTCCGTGACCGCGCCCGACCACCAACCCTTACGCGCGCCGGCCGCGCTCACCGTGGTCCCGCCCAGCCCGGCGTGTCACCGGGCACGCTCGCGCCCGCCTCCGTCTGCGTGCACGTGCCCCTGACCCGATGTTGTCGTTGCTTGCTACCGCTGCCTTTCGCACCCGCCCTCAACCAGCGGCCTTGCGTCGCCGCATCCCGCCACGGCCGACCGGGCCGCTGCCGCCGACTCCTGCCGCCTTGACTCGCCGCCGCGCTCGCCTCCTGCGCCAGCGCCGTAGCTTCTTCTTCCTTTGGTCCGCTCGACCTTGCGGCGGCGACCAGATCCGCCTCAGCCACCCTGCCGACCATCGCGGCATCGCCTGTCCGGCGCCCGCCGCACCCGATTGCCTCGCTCCGCGGTGCCCGAGCCCAACACCCGCTAAGGCACCCCCGTGCCTATGACAAGAGGCCCCACCCCCTGGAACCTTTTAAAAAAAGAAGATAGAAAACAATATAAAAATAATTAATTAATTAAATTAGTTAACCTAATTAATTGTAGTTAATAAACCTATTCATTTTAGTTAGACTAACTAAACCTAATTAGTTAGTCTTAGACAATGACGAACGGGACCCACACATTAGTTGACAAGTCAACGTCTCTGTTGACTGCTGACGTCATGCTAACATCATCATTCTGGATAATGTTGGATTAAATTAATTAAATAAATTCTAGAAATGATTTAAAACTTTGAAAATTAATATAAATTAAACTGTAGCTCGGATGAATAAACTTTGTACATGAAAGTTGCTCAGAACGATGAGACGAATCCGGTTATACAGCCCGTTTGTCTGCCACGCATCCCTAGCATAGCGAACACGCAACTTTTCCCCTCCGATTCATCTGTCCGAAAACGCGAAACACCAGGGATATTTTCCCGGATGTTTCCCCCCTTCTCTGGTATCACCTCATACTGTGTTAGAACACGTCTAGCTCTGCCTGTTGTCCTATTATGCACTTGCTTGCTATGTATTTACTGTTTCTCCCCCCTCTTCTCTTTGATAGACCCCGTGACGGTGCTGATGCCCCTGTGGTCGACTACGTCACCGACAACCCCTCCTTCTTGTCGAGCAACCAGGCAAGCCCCCTTGATCACCAGATATCGCCTATTCCTTCTCTATCTTGCTTGCATTAGAGTAGTGTAGCATATTCTTTGCTTTTCGGTTAATCCTATTACGATGCATAGCCTTTGTCATTGTTGCTACAGCTTGTTACCCTTACACGCTATCCTCTTGCTTAGTATATGATGCTAGCATTCCATCAGTGGCCCTACATTCTTGTCCGTCTGTTATGCTATACTATCGGGCCGTGATCACTCGGGAGGTGATCACGGGTATATACTATATACTTTATATAAATGACACATGTGGTGACTAAAGTCGGGTCAGCTCGTTGAGTACCCGCAAGTGATTCTGATGAGGGGGCTGAAAGTACAGGTGGATCCATCCCGGTAGAGGTGGGCCTGGGTTCCCGACGGCCCCCGACTGTTACTTTTTGGTGGAGCGACAGGGTAGGTTGAGACCACCTAGGAGATAGGTGGGCCTGGCCCTGGTCGGCGTCCGCGGATAATTAAAAATAACACGCTTAACGAGTTCTTGGTATTTGATCTGAGTCTGTCCATTTGGTCTATACGCACTAACCAACTATGTGGGAAAGTTATGGGCACTCGACGTCGTGGTATCGGCCGAAGCCTTCGTGACGTCAGCGACTGAGCGGCGCGCGCCGGATTGGAACGTAAGCCTGCTCTTGTATTAAGGGGGCTAGTTACGCTTCCGGCGCGTTACTTAGCGTGCAGGTGTGCTAAGGGCGATGGGCCCAGACCCCTGTGCGCTTAGGTTTAGACCGGCGTGTTGACCTCTCTATTGTGCCTAGGTGGGGCTGCGACGTGTTGATCTCCCGAGGCCGGGCATGACCCAGGAAAGTGTGTCCGGCCAAATGGGATCGAGCGTGTTGGGTTATGTGGTGCACCACTGTAGGGAAGTTTATCTATTCGAATAGCCGTGATCTTCGGTAACAGGACGACTTGGAGTTGTACCTTGACCTTATGACAACTAGAACCGGATACTTAATAAAACACACCCTTCCAAGTGCCAGATATAACCCGGTGATCGCTCTCTAACAGGGCGACGAGGAGGGGATTGGTGGGTAGTATTATGCTATGCGATGCTACTTGGAGGACTTCAGTCTACTCTCTTCTACATGCTGCAAGACGGAGGCTGCCAGAAGCGTAGTCTTCAATAGGACTAGCTATCCCCCCCTTATTATGGCATTCTGCAGTTCAGTCCACCGATATGGCCCTTTACACATATACCCATGCATATGTAGTGTAGGTCCTTGCTTGCGAGTACTTTGGATGAGTATTCACGGTTGCTTTTCTCCCTCTTTTCCCCCTTTCCCTTCTACCCGGGTTGTCGCAACCAGATGTCGGAGCCCTGTGAGCCGACGCCATCGTCGACGATTTAATCCTACTACACCGGAGGTGCCTACTACTACGTGCGGGGCGGCACGGCGACTAGGAGTAGTTTAGGAGGATCCCAGGCAGGAGGCCTGCGCCTCTTCGATCTGTATCCCGGTTTGTGCTAGCCTTCTTAAGGCATATTTCTTTAACTTATGTCTATACTCGGATATTGTTGCTTCACGACTCGTCTATGATCGAGCACTTGTATTCGAGCCCTCGAGGCCCTGGCTTGTATTATGATGCTTGTATGACTTATTTATGTTTTTAGAGTTGTGTCGTGATATCTTCCCGTGAGTCCTCGATCTTGATCATACACGCGTTTGCGTGCATAATTAGTGTCACGATTGAATCGGGCGTCACAAGTTGGTATCGAGCCGAACATCAAAGGAATCCCCTTTTCCAACTCCTTGGCCGAAGTCGAGTCTAGTCATTGCAAAACTTTTACTAACATGGCTGTGTGGCTTACGGGCCCACATCGCCATTGGATGGTATTAGGATCTTTTATTCCTCGATCTATACTCTGGGACTCTGATCTCTCTTCTATTTGGGTTAAATGATTTTGCTAACTCTAACTCTAGGTTCTCGTAAATACTTTCTCCCGAAGAGCCCCTTCATTCCAGATGATGGCCTGCTGCACCGAAGGATTCCGAAGATACTCTCCGATGTTCTCTCGAGACCTTGTGCCGTTGCTTTTGCAATTCCCGACTACCGATAAATCCTTATGGATGTCGTTCATACCTTCGTTCCCAGTTGCCCTTGTTATTACATGATACCCTGAAAAATTCTCCGATATTCCGAGAATCCTTTGTGCCCATCGCTTTGCAGCTCTTTTCCGCATTAATACCCCTACGGATAATTCCTCACACTTATCGAGTATCCGCCCATCCCCAGTTGATTCATGTATTTCACAGAAGTCTTCGAAATACCATTCGATCTTCTGAAAATCCTCAGTAGCTTATTGCTCTTGAAATTTTTGCTTGCTTGCATTATGGATAATCCCATAGGTCTGGTAATCTTATTGGCATCCTTTGTCACTATCATCTTGAGTCCGTTGATTCAATATGTTGCGAATGCCAACAATCCTCAATCAGATCCTAGAATTCATCTTTCCAGCTCAGACGTCATTTGGAACAGGAGCTGGTTCCCGACCAATCAAATTGTTGTCGATTGTACCCCTAAGCCGGCTCAGCTTATCCATCCTAAATCAGAGCGTTTGCTTCTGATCCCTTGATTTGGAAATCATAATTCCTTTGCAATTAAACTTTGAATTAGTCATTTGCTTCTATAATCCAATGCCTTCGCATTGTTACTTCCTCTGGTTGTGTGCCGGTGCTCACATCAGCTCCGTTATGGACCGGCAGATCCTTTAATGTATTTTATCCGACAATGTCCTTCATATTCAATAACCTAGTGAGCCTTCCCTTGGATACATAATGCCTTTGGTAAATTGTATCCTCTACTTTCTCAACCTTGCTCTGCTTTCGAGCTGGTGATATTTACTCTTGAAGCTTGTGGTATATGTTTCTAAGATGCCCCGATGGGTTGAACCTATACCTTCTCTAAAACCGTGTGAACCCGAAAGTTTTCACGAGTCATACTCTTCTGGTGCTTCGCTAGATAAAATTTCAACACTACAACTTCTTCGAAGACGAGAAGTGAATGAAAGGTTATGCATTAAAGAAGTGGGAGTCGACCTTGAACTTTGTGTTCATGCCCATGGACCCGATGTGGAACTTACATGGAAGCTTCTTGTAGTAATAACTATTTCCTTGATATAATATCCTTTGGTAACGGTGAGTTGATCCTTTGCCATCGTGGTTTCGATCATATGTTCTTCTTAGATCCCATTTCTCGGGCAAGTTTAAGCACTTGTCTTCTGTGGATCAATACACCAGTCCAACCTTTACTTTGATCTTTCGTCGAGTATTACCCCCTGGCATCTCGAGGATATCATGCCATTGTGATACGTCTCCAACGTATCTATAATTTTTGATTGCTCCATACTACTTTATCTATTGTTTTGGACTATAATGGGCTTTATTTTCCACTTTTATATTACTTTTGGGACTAACCTATTAGCCGGAGGCCCAGCCGAAATTGCTGTTTTTGCCTATTTCAAAGTGTTTCAAGAAACGGAATATCAAACGGAGTCCAAACGGAATGAAACCTTCGAACGTGATTTTCTCACCGAGCGTGATCCAGAGACTTGGAACCTACTCCAAGGAGTGCAGGCGGTCACGAGGGTGGAGGCGCGCCTCCCTCGGCACGCCCGCCTCGTGGGCCCCCTGACGCTCCACCTACGTACTCTTTCCTCCTATATATACCTACGTACCCCCAACAGATCAGGGACGGAGCCAAAAACCTAATTCCACCACCGTAACTTCCTGTATCCACGAGATCCCATCTTGGGGCTTGTTCCGGAGCTCCGCCGGAGGGGGCATCCACCACGGAGGGCTTCTACATCATCACCGTAGCCCCTCCGATGAAGTGTGAGTAGTTTACTTGAGACCTTCGGGTCCATAGCTAGTAGCTAGATGGCTTCTTCTCTCTTTTTGGATCTCAATACAATGTTCTCCCTCTCTCGTGGAGATCTATCCGATGTAATCTTCTTTTTTGCGGTGTGTTTGTTGAGACCGATGAATTGTGGGTTTATGATCCAACTTATCTATGGAAAATATTTGATTCTTCTCTGAATTCTTTTATGTATGATTAAGTTATCTTTGCAAGTCTCTACGAATTATCCGTTTGGTTTGGCCAACTAGATTGGTAGTTCTTGTAATGGGAGAAGTGCTTAGCTTTGGGTTCAATCTTGCGGTGTCCTTACCCAAAGGATGTAAAGGGTTGCAAGGCACGTATTGTATTGTTGCCATCGAGGATAACAAGATGGGATTTTTATCATATTGCATGAATTTATCCCTCTACATCATGCCATCTTGCTTAAGGCGTTACTCTGTTTTTAACTTAATTCTCTAGATGCACGCTGGATAGCGGTCGAGAGTGGAGTAATAGTAGTAGATGCAGAATCGTTTCGGTCTACTTTTCACGGACGTGATGCCTATATACATGATCATTGCCTGGATAACCTCATAACTATGCTCAATTCTGTCAATTGCTCAACAGTAATTTGTTCACCCACCGTAGAATACTTATGCTCTTGAGAGAAGCCACTAGTGAAACCTATGGCCCCCGAGTCTATTCTCATCATATCAATCTCCATCACTTTATTTACTTGCTTTGCTTTTACTTTTCACTTTGCATCTTTATACCAAAAATACCAAAAATATTATCTCAATCAGATCTCACCCTCGTAAGTGACCGTGAAGGGATTGACAACCTCTAAGCATTGGTTGCGAGTAGCTATCGTTTTGTGCAGGTACGAGGGACTTGGCGTGGCCTCCTCTTTGGATTGATACCTTGGTTCTCAAAAACTGAGGGAAATACTTACGCTACTGTGCTGCATCATCCTCTCCTCTTCGGGGAAAACCAACGCAAGCTCGAGACGTAGCAAGAAGAATTTCTGGCGCCGTTGCCGGGGAGGCTTACGCAAAAGTCAACATACCAAGTACCCATCACAATCCCTATCTCTCGCATCACATTATTTGCCATTTGCCTCTCGTTTTCCTCTCCCCCACTTCACCCTTGCCGTTTTATTCGCCCTCTCTTTCCCAATCTCCTCCTCTTTCTCCTTTTGCCTTTTGTTTGCTCGTGTGTTAGTTTGCTTGCTTGTCGCTATGTCTGAAATTGGGGAAATTATCGCCAATATTGGTGATAATAATATGGAAAATTCTGAAGCTCCTGCTGAATAATCCCCTACCTATCACACAAAAAGATTTCGAATCGGTAGTGGTAATATTATTGGAAAAGGAGTTATTCAAGATTTGTTTACTTGTGCTGGTGCTTTACCCTCTATGGGTGGTTCTATTCTCCATAGAACTAGTAGTCTTGCGGACGCTATTGCCATGCTTATCGTTGAACTTGAAAGGCAATTTATGCATATGCACCCTTCTATACAAAGAATTTTCCTAGAATTTTCTAAAATTGAACACTCCTCTGTTAAGCGTGCCGCTACTATCTTTTTTACTCATGAATTCAGATTTATAATAAAAGAAGCCAAAGAAATCTTCGCGCATTATAGGGTGGACGCCGGCCGTCCTCCCATACAATCTATCCTTTTTGATCAAGAAGAAATAATGCGTTTTCAATCCATCGACTATGTTGCTTTCAATGAAAATCTTAGAAAAAAGGTGCCTACCAATATTTTTATTGATAGAATCTCTGAGCTTAATGATGATTTGGCTATTCGAAATAATGAGCTAGGATGCTCTCTTGAATATAGGCTCACCAAGTTATGTCAAAAAATGCTTATAATGATGAATTGGTTGTGCAATACGAAGGGCCGAGAGAGGAACCTATACCTCCTAAAATTGATCTTGGGGACTTTTGTCCTATTACATTTAGCCCTTTTGATTACTTTTGCTTGCCTCAAACAAAACTTGCTGCCGAACATAGAGAATATGAAATGAGTTCACCGATCTATCTTATTACTACGGCACCACCTAGATCTATCCTTGTTTTTATGCCTAGCTAGGGGCGTTAAACAATAGCGCTTGTTGGGAGGCAACCCAATTTTATTTTGTGTTTTTTGTTTTTGGTTCTGTTTAGGAATAAATAATCCATCTAGCCTCTGTTTAGATGTGGTTTTATCTTTTAATTAGTGTTTGTGCCAAGTTGAACCTATTGGATCTTCTTGGATGAT
This sequence comes from Aegilops bicornis, assembly GCA_021605145.1. NCBI lineage: Eukaryota > Viridiplantae > Streptophyta > Magnoliopsida > Poales > Poaceae > Aegilops > Aegilops bicornis. The sequence goes on along the minus strand of CM038674.1, from coordinate 603,323,318 downwards.
AGTTATTTGATCTAGCTGTAATTTCCAGAATCTTTGTGCTCAGTGCCCGAATTGTTAAAAATCACCAGAACGTGATAAAATACTGATTCCAGTTGCTGCTGATCAATAAACAAATTTTCCAGGTCGTATAATTTTGGTAGAATTTTTTGGGTTCCAGAAGTTTGCGTTAGCTATAGATTACTACAGACTGTTCTGTTTTTGACAGATTCTGTTTTGCGTGTGTTGTTTGCTTATTTTGATGAATCTATGGTTAGTAAAATAGTTTATAATCCATATAGAAGTTGGAGTACAGTTGGTTTAACACCAATACAAATAAAGAATGAGTTCATTACAGTACTTTAAAGTAGTCTTTTGTTTTCTTTCTCTAACGGGGCTCACGAGATTTCTATTGAGTTTTGTGTTGTGAAGTTTTCAAGTTTTGGGTGAATTCTTTTGATGGATTATGGAACAAGAAGTGGCAAGAGCCTAAGCTTCGGGATGCCCATGGCACCCCCAAGATAACCCAAGGACACCAAAAAGTCAAAGCTTGGGGATGCCCCAGAAGGCATCCCCTCTTTCGTCCACTTCCATCGGTAATTTACTTGGAGCTATATTTTTATTCACCAACATGATATGTGTTTTGCTTGGAGCGTCTTGTATTATTTGCGTATTTGCTTGTTAGTTTACCACAATCATCATTGCTGTACACACCTTTTGAGAGAGCCATATATGAACTGAAATTTGATAGAATACTCTATGTGCTTCACTTATATCTTTTGAGCTTGATAGTTTGCTCATAGTGCTTCACTTATATCTTTTTGAGCGTGGTGGTGGACTTGTTTTAAAGAAACTTGATCTCTCATGCTTCACTTAGATTATTTTGAGAGTCGTTAACAGCATGGTAATTTGCTTAATGTTAATATACTTGGTGTTCAATATATGTGAAACTTTCTTTTGAGTGCGTTGAATACTAAGATAAGTTTGATGCTTGATAATTGTTTTGAGATATGGAGGTGATAATATCAAAGTCATGCTAGTTGAGTAGTTGTGAATTTGAGAAATGCTTGTGTTGAAGTTTTTAAGTCCCGTAGCATGCACGTATGGTTAAAGTTGTGTAACAAATTTGAAACATGAAGTGTACCTGGTTTGTGCATCCTTATGAGTGTCGGTCGGGGATGAGCGATGGCCTTTTCCTACCAATCTATCCCCTAGGAGCATGCGCGTAGTACTTGATTTTTGATGACTTCTAAATTTTTGCAATAAGTATATGAGTTCTTTTGACTAATGTTGAGTCCATGGATTATACGCACTTTTACCTTTCCGCCATTGCTAGCCTCTTGATGCACTGCATTGCCCTTTCTCACATTGAGAGTCGGCGCAAACTTCACGGTGCATCCAAACCCGTGATACGATACACTCTATCACACATAAACCTCCCTATATCTTCCTCAAAACAGCCACCATACCTACCTATTATGGCATTTCCATAGCCATTCCGAGATATATTGCCATGCAACTTTCCACCGTTCCGTTTATCATTATTATGACATACATTACTTTTGTCATATTGCAATTGCATGATCATGTAGTTGACATCGTATTTGTGGCAAATCCACCATGCATTATTTTTCATACATGTCACTCTTGATTCATTGTACCATCCCGGTACACCGCCGGAGGCATTCATATAGAGTCATACCTTGTTCTAGTTTCGAGTTGTAATCCTCATGTTGTAATCGATAGAAGTGTGATGATCATCATTATTAGAGCATTGCCAAAAAAAAGAAGAGAAAGGCCAAAAAAAGGCCCAAAAAAAGAAAAGAAAAGGGCAATGCTACTATCTCTTTTTCCACACTTGTGCTTCAAAGTAGCACCTCGTTCTTCACATAGTGAGTCTCATATATTGTGCTTCAAAGTAGCACCATGTTTTTCATATAGTGAGTCTGATAAGTTGTCTTTTTCATACTAGTGGGAATTTTTCATTATAGAACTTGGCTTGTATATTCCTACGATGGGCTTCCTCAAATGCCCTAGGTCTTCATGAGCAAGCAAGTTGGATGCACACCCACTAGTTTTCTTTTGTTGAGCATTCATAGCTCTAGTGCATCCGTTGCATGGCAATCCCTACTCCTCATGTTGACATCAATTTGATGGGCATCTCCATAGCCCGTTGATTATCCTAGTCAATGTGAGACTTTCTCCTTTTTTTGTCTTCTCCACACAATCCCCATCATCATACTCTATTCCACCCATAGTGCTATATCCATGGCTCACGCTCATGTATTGCGTGAAGGTTAAAAAAGTTTGAGATTATTTAAGTATGAAACAATTGCTTGGCTTGTCATCGGGGGTATAGAAGTTGGGAACATCTTTGTGTGATGAAAATGAAGCATAGCCTAACTATATGATTTTGTAGGGATGAACTTTCTTTGGCCATGTTATTTTGAGATGACATGATTATTTTGATTAGTATGCTTGAAGTATTATTGTTTTTATGTCAATATGAACTTTTGTCTTGAATCTTTCGGATCCGAATATTCATATCACAATTAAGAAGATTTACATTGAAATTATGCCAAAGTATCACTCCGCATCGTAAATTCTCTTTTATCATTTACCTACTCGAGGACGAAAGCAGGAATTAAGCTTGGGGATGCCTCGATACGTCTCCAACGTATCTATAATTTTGATTGCTCCATGCTACTTTATCTATTGTTTTGGACTATAATGGGCTTTATTTTCCACTTTTATATTACTTTTGGGACTAACCTATTAACGGAGGCCCAGCCGAAATTGCTGTTTTTTGCCTATTTCAGTGTTTCGAAGAAACGGAATATCAAACGGAGTCCAAACGGAATGAAACCTTCGGGAACGTGATTCTCTCACCGAACGTGATCTAGGAGACTTGGACCCTACTCCAAGGAGTGCCAGAGGCGGTCACGAGGGTGGAGGGCGCGCCCCCTCCCCCTGGGCGCGCCCCCTACCTCGTGGGCCCCCTGACGCTCCACCGACATACTCCTTCCTCCTATATATACCTACGTACCCACAACAGATCGGGGACGGAGCCAAAAACCTAATTCCACCACCGTAACTTCCTTTATCCACGAGATCCCATCTTGGGGCCTGTTCCGGAGCTCCGCCGGAGGGGGCATCCACCACGGAGGGCTTCTACATCATCACCATAGCCCCTCCGATGAAGTGTGAGTAGTTTACTTGAGACCTTCGGGTCCATAGCTAGTAGCTAGATGGCTTCTTCTCTCTTTTTGGATCTCAATACAATGTTCTCCCCCTCTCTCGTGGAGATCTATCCGATGTAATCTTCTTTTTGCGGTGTGTTTGTTGAGATCGATGAATTGTGGGTTTATGATCCAACTTATCTATGGAAAATATTTGATTCTTCTATGAATTCTTTTATGTATGATTAAGTTATCTTTGCAAGTCTCTTAGAATTATCCGTTTGGTTTGGCCAACTAGATTGGTAGTTCTTGCAATGGGAGAAGTGCTTAGCTTTGGGTTCAATCTTGCGGTGTCCTTACCCGATGTAAAGGGTTGCAAGGCACGTATTGTATTATTGCCATCGAGGATAACAAGATGGGATTTTTATCATATTGCATGAATTTATCCCTCTACATCATGCCATCTTGCTTAAGGCGTTACTCTGTTTTTAACTTAATACTCTAGATGCACGCTGGATAGCGGTCGACGAGTGGAGTAATAGTAGTAGATGCGTAATCGTTTGATCTACTTGTCACGGACGTGATGCCTATATACATGATCATTGCCTGGATAACCTCATAACTATGCTCAATTCTCCAATTGCTCAACAAGAATTTGTTCACCCAATCGTAGAATACTTATGCTCTTGAGAGAAGCCACTAGTGAAACCTATGGCCCCCGGGTCTATTCTCATCATATCAATCTCCATCACTTTATTTACTTGCTTTGCTTTTACTTTTCACTTTGCATCTTTATACCAAAAATACCAAAAATATTATCTCTATCAGATCTCACCCTCGTAAGTGACCGTGAAGGGATTGACAACTGTCGGTGTACTAGAGTAGGGGTACCCTAGTATCCCGTGCTGCAGTACGCAGACGATTGCGACACCAATGCAAAGTTTTGCCTCGTCACCGCCACTCTCCTCCGTGGCTCCTTGGAGCCATTCAAGAACAAAGTATTAGATTGAGAAGACAAGGCCCCGACAAGAGGAGCTTGTCGGAAGGCCACCCAGCACGCAGAAGACAAGGCCCGGCAAGAGGAGCACTGCGGGAAGGCCCGAGCGCGACAAGTCTCCGGGCGCGACAAGGATCCGACAGCGGCAAGGCGCTTGCCGCGGCATGCATCTCTCTCTGTCTCCGCTCCAGCTCACCCAGACGTGTCGCCATCGGGACCGCTCCATGGCAGCGTGTCGGCAGTATGCAGCCAGCGGAGAGCAGCGATGAGCGGCGCTGACAGGCTCGCCATCGTGGCGAAGCGGAGGCGCACTGACGGTCTCTGTTACCTTTGTTTGGGCGATAACGACAGGCATTTATTGCTTTTGTCCCTTGCCGTCGAGTTAGGTATTTTTGCACCGTACCTTTGTTCAAGTAGGTGTACCAACTCCTGTTTTTACATTTGTACCCTCGCCTATGTTGTCACCTGTCGGAGACCCCTTGAGCATATAAAAGGAGGCCCGAGTGCAACGTAGAGGGGGGTTGGGTGAGGGTTCGGTTCGCGTCTTTCGCAAGGTTCAGTTCATTCGACTGGCCATAGACTAGATACACTCACGCTAGGTTTTGTAGCGGGCATTGCTCCCTAGCAAGAACACAATAGATCAAACAGGCAGCAATAGGAGTTTTATCTCTCCGGAGAGCTCCGAAGCTGGGTAAACCGCTCGTGTGCATCGCCTCGATCCGCTCTTCGTGCGACCTCCGCCCCCCTCCGAACCACAAAGGGACCCGCTCCGCCGGGCCCCATAGGTGTCCGTGGGTACGATCAGCCTCCCCGACATCTCTGGCGCGCTAGGTAGGGGGCGTCGAGGCCGTGTGAATCCGATTCCGGCGTTCACGCGGGCAGCGTCATCAACATCTTCCTCAACATGCCACCGAAGAAGAAGGTTTCGACGGCAGCAGAGCCGTCCGCGTCGTACCCGCCCTCACCGCGGCAAACGGGTGGTGGGGCGGACGCTGGCGGAGGAACGGGCGCCGACGAAGGTGCTCGCGACGTTGCCAAGTCCAAGGACAAGGCACCGCAAACCTCGGCGTCCGCGCATCCCCCGCGCCCATCTCAGGAGGCGCGGGACCAACAACGTCATGGCGTTCACAACGCCATACGTTCGTTGGATCGAGACCCTCAAGACCAGCATACGCGCCAACATGTTGGCACGAGTGAGATACGGCCGCCTGGATGGGCGCTGCTCCTTCTAACGAGGTTAGAAGTCCGAGCGCGTCCCGCTCCTCGCACCGTTCTCCAATGCCACCTACTACTCCAGCAGAAGCTCTGGCGAGAGCTCAACTGCTCCCCGACTACCCTCCAACGGCCGACAAGGTCGACGAGTGGAGGGTCACTATCCAGAGCCTCATCGGCTTTGCCAGCAAGCGGCGCTCGCGACAACCAACGCCATCGCCGCCGCGGCGAGGCGACAAAGGCACGAGCCGGTGGCGGCGACACCGCTTGAGGTGCAACCATCGTGCATTCTCCGCCAAGAAGGCCAATATCGCCGACTCACCGGATCCACCTCGACAGCGACTCCACTGCGTCGTCGGATCCGCGAACTCGCCGCGATCAACGCCAAGTTCTTCATGAGCGACAACAAGAGGGCGCTTCGAACTTCGCATCGGCGTCGAAGAGAAGCGCGACGTCAATCCGACAAGCGCCGCTGGGCCTTCTGTTGACATGCACGCGCCGGAGGGCAGACGACTTATGCCGTCGCGGTAGGTTGCCCTGCGTTCACTCGTGAGCTGCGGCAAGTCCAAAGGCCCAGCCGGAAGAACTTCAAACCAGACGTGCGGAGAAGTACGATGGCAGGGCGCATCCGTCGGAGTTCCTCAAGCATCTACACCATCGCGGTGCAGGCTGCGGGGACGGGACGACAAGATCCTCGCCAACTACTTCCCGCCGTGCTCAAGCCTAACGTCGAGATCCTGGCTCATGCACTTGCCAGACAGCTCCATATCCTCTTGGGCAGACTGTGCCATCGGTTTGTTGGCGCCTTCACGGTGGCCACAAACCTCATGGCCAAGAGAGTGACCTTCACTTGCTCGCCCGGAAGGAAGGAGAGTCCTCGCGGAAGTTCATTCAGAGATTCAGCCGTGTGCACTACAACATCCCGAGCGTCCACCCCGCCGCGGTGATCGGCGCATTTCATCGAATGTGCGGAACCGCAGGATGAGGGAGGAGATGGCGATGAGCAAAGTCAAGGACGTCGATGAGCTGTACGCCTTGGCCGACAAGTGTGCACGCTACCGAGGAAGGAGGAGACTCCGGAGAGGATGCGAAGCGGGATCTCGACGGTGATGACACCGCCCGGCAAAGAAAGGCCGGCGGCGAGGCAACAGGAAGAAGAAAAGCGGAGAAGTGCTAGGCTGTCGAGCGGTCCAAGCGAGGCGGCGACAAGAATGCCAAGGCTGTTGGCTCCGGCAAGGAGGTTGCCGACGCCAACCACCGGTCGGTGGCGGCCGCCCGACAAGCGGGACAGCTCCGACCAGCGATCTTGCAAGATCCACCGCACCAAGGGCCACGATCTCCGAGCTGCAAGAAGGTCGAGCAGCTCGTCGAGCAACAGAGAGCTGAGTACGAAGGCCGCGACAAGGAGAAGGCCCGAGAAGGTACCGGGGAGCAAGCAAGAAACGCCCCGGCCGGGAGGACGCCGCGGCAAAGTCAAGCGGCGACAAGGAGATCGACCTCCCAGCGGCGCGACAAGGATGAAGATGATGACAACGACGAAGATATGGAAGACGCAGCGCCCGACGGCAGGAGTTTGAAAGCCACGAGGTTCTTCTGCGTTGACGGAGGTGCTTCCTGCATACCTCCCACCGCCAACTCAAGCAATGGATGCGGGAGGTCAATGCAGGAACCATCCATAGAGTCACGCAGCCTGCGAAGTGGTCCGACGCCTATCATTTTTGATATTGAGGACCACCTGATCGCATAATCATGCGGTCGGGTGCTTGCCGATGTTGGTCTCTCCAACCATCCGCAACCTCAAGGTCACAAAATGTTAGTTGACGGCGGGGCGGCTTGAATCTGATCTCCTCCGCGGTGCTCCAAGCTTCAAATCCACGACAATGAGCTCGAAGAGACCGGAACCTTCCAAGGAATCAATCCGGGAAGGAGCAAGCGAAGGGGAAGATTACGTTGCGGTCACATTTGGCAGCGAGCTGAACTTCAGATCGAGAGGGTTACATTTGACGTTGCCGATTTCCCATTGCCTTACAATGGGATACTTGGCCGTCCGGCACTCGCCAAGTTCATGGCGGCCTCTCACTACGCCTACAAACTTCTCAAGATGCCGGGCCCGATAAGCGTCATCTCGGTCCATGGCGACAAGAAGGATGCCCTTATCTGCGTCCGACAAGATCTTCTGGGACGCAGCAGCCGCAACAGATTGCCAGAGTCTTGCCGCTGAAGCTCCCGGGGGGAAGAAGACCAAGTCCAAGTCCGGCAAGGGCTCTGATGCTCACTCCGGCAAGCGCACCTCTTCGGAGTGCTGCGCTACCGTCGAGGACGGACCATCGAGCTCCACCGACAAGTGCAAGAAGATGGTGGCTCCGCCGAAGACCAAGAAGGTGCCCGCCAAGGAGGATGGCGCTGGTGGCACCTTCACCATCAGTGCCTCTCTCGACCCCAAATAGGAAGGCGCGCTCGTCGCTTTCCTGTGGCGAATGTCGGCGTGTTTGCATGGCAACCGTCGATATCCCAGTGTTCCTGTGAAAGTGATTGAGCACCGCCTGGCCGTTTGTCCTCATCGCGCCCGTCAAGCAAAGAGTCGGGGAAGCAAGCGGTGGGCGCCAAGAATTACGTGGTGAAGAGATCAAGAACCGGAAGCAGCAGGCCTTGTCGGAGGAGTACTCCATCCCTCGTGGTTGGCCAATCCTGTAGTCGCATGCGCCAAAGCAAATGGGAAATGGAGGCTTTGTATTGACTTCACGGATGTTAATAAAGCTTGTCCCAAAGACCCATTTCCCTTGCGGCGCATTGACCAGATTGTTGACTCCACGGCGGATGTGATTTGCTTTCGTTTCTTGATGCCTACTCGGGATACCATCAGATCTTCATGGCTGAAGAAGATGAGGAGAAGACCGCATTCATCACACCATGTGGCACATAATCGCTTCATACGGATGCCTTTTGGTTTGAAGAATGCTGGTTCAACATTTGCAAGGGTAGTCCGTGACGCTTTTGAGCCGCAAATGCACGAAATGTAGAAGCCTACATGGATGACATAGTGGTCAAGAGCAGGACAAAGCAACTACGGTTCAAGATCTCGACGAGACCTTTGCAAATCTACGCAAGATAAACCTCAAGCTCAACCCCGAGAAGTGTGTGTTTGGAGTCCCTTCCGCAAGCTTCTCGGGTTCTTCGTGTCTCAGAGGGATTGAGGCAAATCCCGACAAGATCAAGGCCATTGAGCAGATTGAAGCACCAAAGCGCATCAAGGATGTCACGAAGACTTGCCGGTTGCGTGGCTGCTCTCGGCAGGTTTATTTCTAGGTCTGCTGAGCGCATACCGCCATTTTTCAAGATTTTGAAAAAGGCGGGTCGATAAAATGGACTCCGAAGCGGAGGCTGCGCCGCAGACTTAAAGAGGTACCTGTCCTCTACTCCAACACTTGTCGCACCTAGGCCACAAGAGAAGTTGCTGCTATATATAGCGGCAACCAATCAAGTGGTTAGCGCTGCGTTAGTGGCGGAGAGGGAGGCGGATGACGAGCCAAAGAACCGCGGCAAGAACATCCAGCGACAAGCGAGGGGCTTCGCCGACAAGCTCTGGTCCCGACAAGGACGAGTCCGCGAAGACACAAGAACGGTCTGAGAAAAGGATGGTGCAGCGCCCGGTTTACTTTGTCGGTTCCCTCCTGCAGGGGCTAGGTCAAGGTACTACGGTGTGCAAAACTGCTTTCGGCCTCCTCATGGCCTCGAGAAAGCTACGCCATTACTTCCAAGCACATGAGATCACAATTGTCACTCGCTTTCCCTGAAGAGGATACTGCGAGAATCCAGGCGGCAGGCGAGGATTGTCGAGTGGGCCTTTGGGCTGTCAAGCTTTGGTCTTAAGTTCGAAAGCGCATCAACTATCCAAAGCGAGCCTTGGCGAGTTCATAGCAGAATGGGCGCCAACGCCGGATGAAGAAATTCCGAGACGAGCATTCCCGTCAAAGAAGCAAGCAAAGAGTGGCTAATGTACTTTGATGGTGCCTTCGCTGCAAAGGCGCCGGTCTTGCGGCGTCGCTTATCGCACCCACCGGAGAGCACCTCAAGTACGTCGTCGGATGCACTTTCCCAAGGAGCAAGCGACAAACAATCTGCAGAGTATGAAGGTTTGCTTGCCGGTCTCGGGATCGCCGTGGACCTTGGGATCAAGAAGCTTATTGTCGGGGTGACTCGCAACTCGTCGTCCGCCAAGTCAACAAAGATTACGAGTCCGTTGATGGAAGCCTCGTTGATGAAGTGAGGAAGCTAGAAGAGCACTTTGACGGCCTACAAATGGAACATGTTCCAAGAGCTCGAGAATGATGTTCTTTGGCATACTGTCAAAGTCTTGTGCGCTTAAGCTACACAATGGAACCGGGGACTTTCGTGCTCAAGTCGACTCGATAACCGTAACACCATCGGCCGGACAAAGCAAGAAGAGGAAGTTGGCCTCTGGTGACTACTTTCCACAGAGCTTCCCGAAGCCGTCGTTGCAAAGGTCCCCAAGATCAACACCAACAATCTTTGAGGAGCGATGCTGCTCGATGCAGACCCGAGGTTTGTTTCGTTGAAGAAGCGCTCCCGACAAGTCTTGCTCCGGCAAGCTTGTCGGGAGCATCTAACTCGGCGAGCCACCGGCTCTTCTTGCCGTAGAAGCTGATGTTCCCGCGGCAGCAGATGAGCCTTTAGTCCTTGTTGTCGAGCCACAAGCTCCAAAGATGGGCGCGCAGCAGATTGTCCAATTCCTTCAGACAGAGAACTTCCCGAAGAAGCGGGAAGAAGCGGAAAGTGTAGCCCGACGGTCAAGTATGTACCGGTTTGTCGACATACCTGCATGTAAGAAGACTCAACGGTGTGAAATTGAAGTGTATTCCGGGGAAGATGGGCCGAAGCTGTTGGCGAGAGATACATGGAGGCATATGTGGTCACCACATTGGCGCCAAACACTTGCCGGCAAAGCTTTCCGGCAGGTTTCTTCCGCCGACAGCCCTCCGTGATGCAACTGCACAAGTAACCAAGTGTGAAGCGTGCGATTCCACTCCAAGCAGATACACTGCCGGCTCAAGCTCTCGGGCGATCCCTTTATCCTGGCCATTTCCGATCTGGGGCTCGACATCCTCGGCCCCTTCCCCGAAGCTGTCGGGGCTTTGAGTACTTGTACGTCGCCATCGACAAGTTCACAAAGTGGCGGAAGTGGAAGCGATGAGGAAGGTGACAGACGATCGGCGATCAAGTTCTTGGTCGATTGTTTGCCGTTTGGAATCCCTAACGGGATCATCACCGACAACGACACACAATTCACGAGTCGCACCTTCATGCGATCGTCCAAGACCTTGGCGCCAAGGTCTGCCGCTTCCGTTGCTCACCCGAGAAGCAACGGTCAAGCGAAAGAATGACGGCTGAAGTCTTGCGCGGACTCAAGACCAGAACTTTTGACAGAACTGCACAAGTCTGGAAGAAAGCTGGATCGAGGAGCTGCCGGTGGTTCTTTGGTCGATCGTAACAACGCCAAATCGAGCCAGCGGCGGGCACCCTTTGCTCTAGTCTATGGAGCGAGGCGGTTCTCCCACGGAACTTCGTACGGGTCGCCTCGAGTGCTTGCTTATGATGAGTTTGAGCAAGAGCAACTGCGACAAGATGACGCTGCTCCTTGAGGAGGATCGTCTTCGTGTCTTTGTCAGGCGAGCTTCGCTACCAGCCTCGCGTCGCTACCATGGCCGCAGGGTTAATGCCGAAGTCTCGAGGAAGGCGACCTTGTTCTTGGCGCTTTCGGTCCGCCAAGAATTCAAACAAGTTGGCCTTGAAGTGGGAAGGCCCTTATCGGGTGAAACGAGTCACTAGGCTGGCGCTGTCCGCCTTGAGACCGAAGATGGCATTCCGGTGAGCAACTCACGGAACATTGAACATCTTCGTAAGTTTTACCCATAAAGCGCGGTTGTCGGAACCCGTTCCGGCAACCACCTTTTGTACAAGTCTTGCCGCTGTTGCATGTAATCCTTCAGACAAAGCGAGCGCAGACCCGATGCATCGATAAAGCCCATGTGTTGCGCACAACCCGTCAAGTTCATGCTTTCATCAAGTTCGTGCATATTTTGGCTAACACTTTGTGCGTGCAACCACACCGGTAGCGAGAATCGAGCCCTTGGGCTCTATAACGTTATTTCCTCTTCTTTCTCTTGTCGCAAAGAAAAGGCTCCCTCGCGCACAAGTTAACCCGGGGAGGAGGAGATAATACTATGGACCAGGCACCGATCGAGGAAGTTCCGCCTCATCGGGAAGCAAGAAACAGAAAAGCTAAGTTGCCAAAGTTTGAGCAATCAATTTTTAAATTTTCGTTATCTTCCTCGAACGATAGTACTTTGTATGGAAAACTTGTGCGCAGAGGAACCAAACCGTGACTGGTCGCGCCCTTACTTTGTTTCGAGTCCGCTCAACAACTTAAGTGAGCTGCGGCTAGTCCACGACAAGGTTGCTTGTCGGTAGCGACCCTTGACGGCTGCTGAAGTTCCGCACTTTTCGGCGCTCGCGGCAAGGGTGCTGCACAAGCAAGTTTCCCTAAATGCGCAGGCGTAAACGCATAAAGGAAGAAATCAAGTAGAGTAAATAACATTGCATCGATCGATTCACCTAAGATAGAGTATATTACAAAATAACTTGTCGCTGATCTAACAAAGTTTTCTAAACATGATCGGCCGACAAGGGAAAGATAAGGTTGGCAGCCTAGTCCACGCGGTCGCCCTCAATCCTCTTAATCTTGTTCACCTTGTCCACAATGGGTGCGACAAGGGCTTTGAAGCTCCTCCACATTGGCTTCGCCGGCAAGGATCTGAGGGCGCCATTAAGGTTGAGGCCGGGTTGCGGAAGGCCACCTTCATCAACACCTTCTCGAGGGCCCCAGCAGATCTGGCGTGATTCCTCGGCCAGCTGCTTGGGACCTCTTTCCGAGTCGCCGGAGACCCGTCCTGCGCCTTTGAAGAATAGGCTGAGCTTGGCGCTGGGTTGGAGATGCTCGTCGGAGGAATCTGCGAGGTCCCCATCTCCGGCTTCATCACTTCGTTGTGGATGTCATGGCGGTGTCCACAAGGCCTTGGTCCAGTGCTCCACGCTCTCCCTCGAGTGTTACGGGCGGAGGCGGCATTCGCCCGGCAGCTCCTCCTTGGCCGTGATCGCCTCTAACAAGCCCGCCTCCCGCTCTCTGGCACCATCCAACGTCTGCGTCAGAGTGGTCAGTTTCAGCTCCAGATCTGCCTTGGAGTCCCTGGCGGCGACGAGCTCCTTGGCCTGTCGGCCGAGACAGGCCTGCAGCTTCGCCAGCCGTAGGCGCCCTTCTCGCGCTCACGCTTGAGCACGGCAAGCTCTTCGCGCTCTTCGTGAGGGTGGCCTCGGCTGTGCCACCCTCGCCTTCAGCTCTTCCTTGGCGGCCTCGGCGGCTGCGGCGGCGTCGCCGCCTCTGGCGCCCGCCAAGCGACTCCTCACGCAGCAAGGTCCTCCTCGTGGCTGTCCAAGTTGACCTTCGCTGCGCCAACTCGCTTTCTGCGCGGCGAAGCTTCTCGGCAGCCACCGGCTGCTCCTCATCACCGCGGCCTTCTCAAGGATGAAGGCCGTGCGCTCTTACGCGAAGCTGCGCCCAGCGCATACGCCACGTCGCGGGCGCTTCTTTGTTGGCGCTCGGAGCTCCTCGGCGTGCTTCTCTATGTCCGCTCCCGCCCTCGCGACAAGGACTTCCGGGTCTCAACTTGGCACAGCGGGAGCGATAGAGGGACAACAGCTTCTTCAAGGCTGCTCCTCCTCGGACTTCGCCGCTGCTTTGCTTGGCGCGTCCACCAGCGTCAACCAATGAGGACGCGAGTAGCTCGCCGTCGAAGGTTTCGCCCTTGATTGGCGCCCTGGAGCTCGACTCCCAGGGGAGCTTAATGAAGACGCCTTCGCCGGCCTTCAGGTAGGCACCGGGCTGGGGCTCCTCGGAGCCTGGCGCCACGGCGGCAGCGGGGGAGTCGGCTGTCGGCGTAGCGCTCGCCGCTCCTGCGGCCTCAGGGCCGTCGATGCTGACCGTCGACCCTCGCCCGGCCTCTGCGTCGGCAGCCTCGGTGGCCTCCTCGCCAACAGGCTCGTCGGCGACAGCCTCTTCTTCCACGACGATGACCTCTTCTTCCTCGACAGCGGCCTCGTCGGTGTTGCCGCGCGTCTCCTCCTCGCCAGCGGCCTCGACCTCCATCGGGTCTGCGTCCGGACGAAGAAGGCGATCAGCAGATATCCAAAAAAGAGAAACAAAAGAAAGCAAGCCCAAGGGAGATTTTCGCGTAAGGGAGTTACCTGCAACGGGATCCGCAGCCATGGCCTCGACCACTTGAGGGTCGCGGGCGCCGTCCCTTGCCGGGGTAGCCTCCCTCGCCGGAGTGGCCTCCCTTGCCGGGGTGGCCTCCCTTGTCGGAGGGAGCTCCCTTGCAGGGAGTCCTCCCTCGGCCGGCGTAGTGGCATCGGGCAGGATCTCGAGGCGGCTTCCGAGCCCTCTGATGAGACTGCTCTGCTCCTGCACAAGCACTGCAGTCGAGATATCAACAAAGAAGGGCACCCCTTGCCGCCTATGACAAGAAGAAAACTGCACACTCACTCTGGGGGGCTGTCTTTGAGGGGCTGCTACGGGGAAGGGTTGCGGAGTCCGGCAAAGCGGCCTCGGGCCAGCGTCCCGTCGCCACGGGAGAATCGTCCTCGACAACGACCGTCGGGATCTTGGCCCTCTTCGTCGCTCTCTGGTCCAGCGTCCTGAAAAGGAAAGAGTCCAGAACGAGGCAAATCAGATTCAAAATGAAGCAATAAAAATTGAAGACATACAAACACAATCTCGAGAAGCTTACTCTTCGCCTTCCTCCTCGGAGCTGAGCGCGGAGAAGTCAAACTCCGGCCCGCCTCCGGCGCAATGAGGCGGGGGAGTGGGCTCTCTTGGCCGCTTGGCGGAGGCGTCGGCGGCTCGAGAAGATTCCGCCCAGCTTGTCGCTGCGGTTTGGGGCGCTCCGGCAACCTCGCTTGCAGCGGTGGAAAGCGTCGGCGGCACTGCAGCTATGGGCCAACCTGTCGCCCCGGCTCGTCTCCAGCCCTGCGGAGACGCCTCCTCGGCGGAGCCGGGGGCTCCGCTGGTGGCAAGTCGCTTGGCGGCGGGGAAGAAGCGCCCTCGGCGGGTCCACTCGTCCCGGCCTCGAGCTCGACAGGCTCGTCCTCGCCGGCGACCTCCCCTCGCTCAGCAGCGCTTGCCGCCTTCGCCGCGTCCGCCTCCTCCACGGTGAACCCGAAGACTCCAGCGGCAGTAGCTGCCGCCTCCTCCGCTTCTGGTGGCGATCCAGGCCATCTCACGCTTTCGGTGGTGTCTCGGGTGAGCCCCTTCGCTTTCGTCCGGGCGGATCGGCACCTCTTGCAAGTTGTTGAAGAATTGCTGCCACGACCTCGTCGAGGGGCTCCTGCCAGTCGGGGCGATCCGTGGGAGTCGCCTGATGGCATCATGGCGCGGATACGGTCGGCGCCGAAGTTGTTGCACAGTGGGGCGACCCCTCGCGGCAACCTGAACCACTCTGGGTGTTGAGGTCGTTCTTGAACAGCTCGAGCAGCACTGAATCCAGCTCCATGACGGTGAAGTTCCAATTCAGGCCCGGCGCAGCCTCATGATGTCCGCCGCATTACGGAACTCCCAAGCAAGCCTCCTCCTTTCCTGCAAGGGAAGCGTCTGCGGCGAATGAAGTCTGCGCCAAGCTACGCCAATAGTTAATCCGGCAAGCTGAGGCGCAGAATTGAGTCACGGCTATCTTCAGCCTCGCATCCTCCAGCCAAGTTACTCCAATCCTTGCCGCGCAATTGGGGTTTAGGCGCCTGCAGCGGTGAAAAGGCGGGTCCTCCTCTCACGACCCAACACCGAGTTGGCTCTCCACTCCTCCCACTTGTTCCGAACTCCCCTCTAGGTAGGCCTCTTTCTTGCCGATCCTAGAGACCCAGGCTATCCCTCCGGCAAGGGGCTCTCCTCTCTCGGCTGGGGACAAAGAAATGGCGGAAGAGTGCCACATTTGGGTGGACCCGACAAAGTTTTCGCACAAATGTGCAGCAGCCATGGTCAAGATGGCGTTGGGGGTGAAATCAAGGAGGTGGAGGCGAAGGTGTTCATTATGTCGCAAAAGAACTTCGGAATACTGGGCAAAGGCCGCAAAAGAAGAAAAGGGTGAAGAAAGGGTACCTGTTGGGGCGGATCAGCGGCGGAGGCGGGGAGCACCCTCGTCTTGCGGATGCACCGAGTCTCCGTCGACCGAAAAAGATAGTAGGCGTCCCGCAGTTCCCGTGCGCCCGAGCTGCGAGGGAAGACGGCTCGCTCCCTTGCGCAGCGCCATGAGCCGCTGCGCCTCACCGACTTGACGCCCTTCTCCTTATCGGCCTTGGGGCCATTGCGAGGGGGAGGAGGTCGGCGGTGAGTGTGCTTGTGGTGAAAGGGGCGGTGTTGCTCTCTTCGCACCGGAGAAGACGAGGGGAGCGGCGGTGGTTTCTTGACAAGACGGCAATGGCAGGAGTGGTCGGCCCGCCTCTGTTTCCTCCGCTTATAAAGGGAAGGAGGGGAGCAGGCGTTCCGCTTATATTAATAAAGAACCCCCCACGACCGCGCCCATGATCTCTCGCACGACGCCACGTCCGGTGTGTGCCGTTAGTGGGGATCGTGGTGGGTCCGGAGCGGGTTGCGGCGTGGTCGAGGCCGCGTGTCCGTCTGCACGATTCGGCCTGGCCGACAAGAGCTTCGGCACCGTGTAACGGCCCATGCCGGGGCTCTGCCGGTGTACTAGAGTAGGGGTACCCTAGTATCCCGTGCTTGCACGGACGGTTGCAGCACCCCGCGGCAAAGTTTTGCCTCGTCACCGCCACTCTCCTCCGTGGCTCCCTTGGAGCCATTCAAGAACAAAGTATTAGATTGAGAAGACAAGGCCCCGACAAGAGGAGCTTGTCGGGAAGGCCACTCCAGGCACGCAGAAGACAAGGCCCCGGCAAGAGGAGCTGCGGGAAGGCCCGGCGCGACAAGTCTCCGGGCGCGACAATGATCCGTCCGCGGCAAGGCGCTTGCGGCATGCAGCTCCTCTCCGTCTCCGCTCCAGCTCACCCAGCGACGTGTCGCCACGGGACCGTTCCATGGGCGGCGTGTCGAGCATTGCAGCCAGCGGAGAGAAGCGATGAGCGGCCGACAGGCTCGCCATCGTGGCGGCGGAGGCGCACTGACGGTCTCTGTTACACTTTGGGGCGACAACGACAGGCATTTATTGCTTTTGTCCCTTGCCGTCGAGTTAGGTATTTTTACCTTGTACCTTTGTTCAAGTAGGTGTACCAACTCCTGTTTTTACATTTGTACCCTCGCCTATGTTGCCACCTGTCGGAGACCCTTGAGCATATAAAAGGAGGCCCGAGTGCAACGTGAAGGGGGTTAGCGAGGTTCGGTTCGCGTCTTCGCAAGGTTCAGTTCATTCGACTGGCCATAGACTAGATACACTCACGCTAGGTTTTGTAGCGGGCATTGCTCCCTAGCAAGAACACAATAGATCAAACAGGCAGCAGTAGGAGTTTTATCTCTCCGGAGAGCTCCGAAGCTGGGTAAACCGCCCGTGTGCATCGCCTCGATCCGCTCTTCGTGCGACCTCCGCCCCCCTCCGAACCACAAAGGGACCCGCTCCGCCGGGCCCCATAGGTGTCCGTGGGTACGATCAGCCTCCCCGACAACAACCCCTAAGCGTTGGTTGCGAGTAGCGATTGTTTTTTGCAGGTACGAGGGACTTGTGCGTGGCCTCCTACTGGATTGATACCTTGGTTCTCAAAAACTGAGGGAAATACTTACGCTACTGTGCTGCATCATCCCCTCCTCTTCGGGGAAAACCAACGCAAGCTCGAGACGTAGCACATTGCACTACATATTATGAACTTACGATGAAGTACTACCTTTCCCTGTCTTTGTCACTTCATGGGTTCTGGGTTGTTTGTCAACCGAGAACACCGATAAGTGAATCGAGTCCGCACTCTGATTCAGTAACACTAAGTAGTTTTCATTGCTTACGAGTTTAATAATCCTTCAAGTCATCCCAAGCCTGCTCGGCTATGTCATTATCATGCCGATTTTAACTGTGCTACCTGGTCCTTACTCTCGATGCACAACTTTTGACGATGAGCTAAGATTACGTTGATATTTCTCGTCATATCATTTTGCCTTGAACAACAAGCTTGATTTTGAGTTTGTGTCGTACCCATGGTTCCAATAACCTTTTGCTTCATAATTCCTTTGGCTTGATGTCATCGCCGATCGATTACATCTTCATGAAATCTCTCGACAAATGTGTCGTAATCATTATCAGCATTCTGAGCTCTTCCAAGATATCAATCGAATTCTTGATGAGAAATACCATCCTTGCCACTCGAGGATTTGTATTATCATCGACAACATTATTGTATTCCCTCCAACACAAAACTTGTTCCTGTTTTGTGCTGTACCTTGAGTTCCTTGCTATCCAACTCATGTTATGTTCTACCACGGAGTATTACCATCTTTGATGTCAAGAATGTTGTGAGGATTGCTCCACCTCTTAAGAATTCTTGCTATAATGATACTTCTCACCATCACCATTCTTTCTTGGTCCTCGTGTTGATTCCAACCGGGGTACCCACAAGTGAACGGTGTTGTTTGGATTCTGCACTTCTAGCAACCCTATTGCTTTGAAGTTAATGATCGATAATTCATTCTTAGCCTATCGGTTGCTGAACCACCATTCTAACGTTGATCATGCTACCTAAGCCCATATTTCGGGTGCACCTTTCAACCAATGTTTAATGGTGTATATTTACTCGAGCATACATCATTATATCATTTGATCTGACAAATGTTATCTCTTCGTTCACATAATTGTGGAAATACCTCCTTTTGGAAATCTTGATGAATTTTCACTGAGACCATCAGCCACCTCCTCATCCTCTCTTTGATTTAATGATGAACTCTTGTTTTGGAACTCGCTTCCATAGTTCAATTCCCGAGAATCTTACAACGTCATCTCGACAAGTTGTGTTGCACCTTTCTTCTCACGCATCCTGAGTCTGAGTTATTCTAACACCAATCAGATCTGAATCTCGGTCAGATATGATGGTTGGAACATATTTCCAAGAGTTATAACATTGGTCTATATATATGACCCGGCAAGATGATGTCATGCCTAGCACACCTGGCCAGAGGCCCTATTGTTATAGTTTCCTTTTTAGCAAGATTATCCATTTCTCCATGAGGAAATTGTAAGACTTATTCTACAAGTTGTTCCTAATGGATCCTTCCTATATCCAAAGGCTGACCCTTGCTTGAAGACCATGTTAATGCTATCTCAAAGCATGTTTGTGGCACTCCGATTTTCAGTAAGAACATTTGAAGCACAAATGCTAAATTTTCCTTATCAGTTACCCTAACACCGTTGTATGGGTAATGTCATGAAATTTCTCTCACCTTATCTAAAGAGTTTTCTACATTATATCCTGTCATGGATATCATGCTATGTTTGTCCTTGAGAAGGATATACCCTTGAAATGTGTGTTTAAACACATTTTCCTTTCCATTGTTCTATTTAAATCTGATAATCATATTTTCCTTTCCATTGTTTGGTTTAACCTTTCTTGTGATCCATATGATCTAAGAAGTAATATTCTCCTGCTTTTGTAAACACCTCGGTGTACAATTCTGTCAGAAAGACCCTGTTACTTTTGTTGATGACATTCCGGTAACCACCGATGGACGAGAACTTTGCCTACTGGTCTGCCTCGTTCAACAAGCAGGAAGATGGTTCTCTTCGTCCCTCGCCCTTGGTACCGATGTTGTTGCCGACATAACCGACAGACTATCCTCTGACATGACTTTCTTACATGATCGTGCAAGATGTCACCCACCTTCCTACTTTTAGACCACATGGTGGGCCCTTAACCCACAGTTCCACAGGATCGAAACCTGACTCTCATGTACACCTTGATGACAAAGTTATCCCTTGCTCTTGGTTTTGTAGGTAATTCGTGACCCACCTTCCTAGTGATCTATTCTTGTATTAGACGCAATACTTATTCTCGTTGCTTTGAACCCCTTTCCACACTCCGTTTCAGGCAACGAGCGATTGCATGACCGCTCGGAACTTCTCATGCGACCTTCATACTTTGCTCTTGACATATTATTAAGTTTTAATTTGAGAGTTACTATTCGCCACCTCCCCCGATGTTATCTACCAGATAGACAACCTTCTAGAGGTCCGTTCTCCCGGAATACCCACCCTTTATTCTTTCGTAAGTACGATGGAGTTCCTGAAGAAAGGACGCAGACTTCATCATGATGACCTGAAGCAGAGAAATAAAGATATCAATATAATGGATCGACCACTTCGAGAGGAGCAACCAAGACCGAGAAGATTCGTTAGAATTTCGTAACCAAACCTTTCCCCCTTAGACCCCCACCTAAATCTCGGGACGAGATTTCTTGTAGTGGAGGAGAATTGTGACGCCCAGATATTTAAGCTACAGTGAACCTCGCTAATGATGCCATGTCACCTTGATTACTGTTGCTAATCTCGCGTCGGTTTGAAACTTTCAAATTCAAAATATAAATATTGTCAAACATCAAAAGTTTTCAAACATCAAAACAAAAATGTTCGGTTAGTGCCAAATATTACATAGGTAATTATAGTAAAGAAACACAAATTTATAAAATACTTATATGCCCTAAGTTGAATTTAAAACAGTAAAAGAAAATAAATAAAAGAAAATAAATAAAAACACAGAGCAAACGAATACAAAAAAAGGAACCTCCACTGGGCCATCTCAGTGACCCGGTGGCCAACTGGCAAAGGCCCGGCCGCCCACCCGCACCCCACTCCCTTAACCCCTGGACACCCAAACCCTAACCGACAGCCCCCACTCGCCCCTGCCACTCCCCCACGTCTCTCCTCCACCCCCCATCGATCCCGATCTGAATCGGGAAAAGGGGGGCTCGATCACCGCCTACCGTTGCAGGGACCACGCCACCGCCTCCTAGGACCACCTCGCCGGCGCCTCCTCTCCCGCGTCGCCCATCGACCCCGATGCCCATGACGCCGCGGTCACCGTCGCCTTCCTCTCCCTCGCGGGATCTCCTCCTCGCCGGCGTCGCGTCCCCATCTTCCTCCCCGAGCACCGCTGCCCCCGAACCCTACACCCGCCGTGAGCCCCGGCCTCTCTCTCTCTCCCTTCGTCCGTGACCGTGCCCGACCACCAACCCTTACGCGCGCCGGCCGCGCTCACCGCGGTCCCGCCCAGCCCGGCGTGTCACCGGGCATGCTTGCGCCCGCCTCCGTCCGCGTGCACGCGCCCACAACCGATGCTGTCGTTGCTTGCTACCGCCCACCTGCTCGCGCCCGCCCTCAACCAGCGATGCCCGTGCACGCGCCCACCATGGCCGGACGCCGGCACTGCCTGCCGCCCGGCGCCCGCCGCCTTAACTCGCCCGCCGCTCACCTCCTGCGCCAGCGCCCGCGGCCTGCTTCTTGCTTCGGTCCGCCTGACCTTGCCGGCGGCAACCCGCATCCGCCCATGACCACCACCTGCCGCACGCATCGCCATACATCGGCGCCCGCCCGCGATCCGGGTTGCCTCTCTCCGTGGCGCCCGAGCCCAACGCCCGCTAAGGCACCCCCGTGCCTATGACAAGAGGCCCGACCTGTGGAACCTTTAAAAAAAGATAGAAAATAATATAAAAAAGAATTAATTAATAATTTAATTAATTAATTAATTAATTAAATTAGTTAACATAATTAATTGTAGTTAATAAACCTAATCATTTTAGTTAGACTAACTAAACCTGATTAGTTAGTCTTAGACAATGACGAACGGGACCCACACATTAGTTGACCAGTCAACGCCTTTGTTGACTGCTGACATCATGCCGACGTCATCATTCTGGATAATGTTGGATTAAATTAATTAAATAAATTCTAAAAATGATTTAAAACTTTGAAAATTAATATAAATTAAACCGTAGCTCGGATGAATAAACTTTGTACATGAAAGTTGCTCAGAACGATGAGACGAATCCAGTTACACAGCCCGTTCGTCCGCCACGCATCCATAGCATAGAGAACACGCAAATTTTCCCCTCCGATTCATTTGTCCGAAAACGCGAAACACCGGGGATATTTTCCCGGATGTTTCCCCCCTTCTCCGGTATCACCTCATACCGCGTTACAACACGTCTATCTCTGCCTGTTGTCCTATTATGCACTTGCTTGCTATGTATTTACTGTTTCTCCCCCCTCTTCTCTTTGATAGACCCCGTGACAGTGCTGATGCCCCTGTGGTCGACTACGTCACCGACGACCCCTCCTTCTTGTCTAAGCAACCAGGCAAGCCCCCCCTTGATCACCAGATATTGCCTATTCCTTCTCTATACTGCTTGCATTAGAGTAGTGTAGCATGTTACAGCTTTCGGTTAATCCTATTTTGATGCATCGCCTGTCATTGTTGCTACAGTTGTTACCCTTACCTGCAATCCTACTGCTTAGTATAGGATGCTAGCATTCCATCAGTGGCCCTACATTCTTGTCCGTCTGTTATGCTATACTATCAGGCCGTGATCACTTGGGAGGTGATCACGGGTATATACTATATACTCTATATACATGACACATGTGGTGACTAAAGTCGGGTCAGCTCGTTGAGTACCCGCAAGTGATTCTGATGAGGGGGCTGAAAGGACAGGTGGCTCCATCCCGGTAGAGGTGGGCCTGGGTTCCCGACGGCCCCCGACTATTACTTTGTGGCGGAGCGACAGGGCAGGTTGAGACTGATGTCTACTACACAACCTTCTTCTTGTAGACGTTGTTGGGCCTGCAAGTGCACAGGTTTGTAGGACAGTAGCAAATTTCCCTCAAGTGGATGACCTAAGGTTTATCAATCCGTAGGAGGCGTAGGATGAAGATGGTCTCTCTCAAGCAACCCGCAACCAAATAACAAAAGTCTCTTGTGTCCCCAACACACCCAATACAATGGTTAATTGTATAGGTGCACTAGTTCGGCGAAGAGATGGTGATACAAGTGCAATATGGATGGTAGATATGAGTATTTGTAATCTGAAAATATAAAAACAGCAAGGTAGCAAGCGATAAAAGTGAGCGTAAACGGCATTGCAATGATAGTAAACAAGGCCTAGGGTTCATACTTTCACTAGTGCAAGTTCTCTCAACAATAATAACATAATTGGATCACATAACTATCCCTCAACATGCAACAAAGAGTCCCTCCGAAGGCACTAATAGCAGAGAACAAACATAGAGATTATGGTAGGGTACGAAACCACCTCAAAGCTATTCTT
Organism: Aegilops bicornis; assembly: GCA_021605145.1. Taxonomy (NCBI): domain Eukaryota; kingdom Viridiplantae; phylum Streptophyta; class Magnoliopsida; order Poales; family Poaceae; genus Aegilops; species Aegilops bicornis. Next base: position 603,300,583 of record CM038674.1, on the reverse strand, counting down.
TCGGATCAATCTATAAAAGAGTTCGTACTAGAATAACACCTTAAGACACAAATCAACCAAAACCCTAATGTCACCTAGATACTCCATTGTCACCTCAAGTATCCGTGGGCATGATTATACGATATGCATCACAAAATCTCAGATTCATCCAACCAACATAAAAGTACTTCAAAGAGTGCCCCAAAGTTTCTACCGGAGAGTCAAGAACGTGTGCCAACCCCTATGCATAGGTTCATGGGCGGAACCCCAAGTTGGTCACCAAAACATACATCAAGTGGCACATGATATCGCATTGTCACCATAGATAAACACGACAAGACATACATCAAGTGTTCTCATAAAAGACTCAATCTGATCAGATAACTTCAAAGGGGAAACTCAATTCATCACAAGAGAGTAGAGGGGGAGAAACATCATAAGATCCAACTACAATAGCAAAGCTCGGGATACATCAAGATCGTACCATAGAGGGAACACGAGAGAGAACACGAGAGAGAGAGATCAAACACATAGCTACTGGTACATACCCTCAGCCCCGAGAGTGAACTACTCCCTCCTCGTCATGGATAGCGCCGGGATGATGAAGATGGACACGGTGAGGATCCCCCCTCCCGTGAGTCTTAAACGAGGTCCTGATTGGTTTTTGGTGGCTCAGAGGCTTGTGGCGGCGGAACTCCCGATCTATTCTCTCTGCAGGAAGTTTTAGGGCACGTAGGTATATATGGGTGAAAAGAATGCGTCGGTGGAGCTACGGGGCCCCATGAGGCGGGGCGCTGGGTGGGCGCGCCCCACCCTCATGAGCACCTCCCGTATCTTCGGCGTGGGGTCCAAGTCCATCAGGTGGGTTTCCTTCCAAAATAATTTCTCCAGCTTGATTTCGTTCCGTTTTGACTCCGTCTGATATTCCTTTTCCTCGAAACACTGAAATAGGCATAAAACAGCAAATCTAGGCTGGGCCTCCGGTTAATAGGTTAGTCCCAAAAATAATATAGAAGTGGATAGTAAAGCCCAATATTGCCTAAAACAGTAGATAATATAGCATGGAGCAATCAAAAATTATAGATACGTTGGAGACGTATCAAGCATCCCCAAGCTTAATTCCTGCTCGTCCTCGAGTAGGTAAATGATAAAAAAGAATTTTTGATGCGGAGTGCTACTTGGCATAAATTCAATGTAATTCTTCTTACTTGTGATATGAATATTCAGATCTGAAAGATTCAAGACAAAAGTTCATATTGACATAAAAATAATAATACTTCAAGCATACTAATCAAATTAATCATGTCTTCTCAAAATAGCATGGCAAAAGAAAGTTCATCCCTACAAAATCATATAGTTAGGCCATGCTTCATTTTCGTCACACAAAGATGTTCCCAACTTCTATACCTCCGATGACAAGCCAAGCAATTGTTTCATACTTAAATATTCTCAAACTTTTTCAACCTTCACGCAATACATGAGCGTGAGCCATGGATATAGCACTATGGGTGGAATAGAATATGATGATGGGGATTGTGTGGAGAAGAAAAAAGGAGAAAGTCTCACATTGACGAGGATAATCAACGGGCTATGGAGATGCCCATCAATTGATGTCAACATGAGGAGTAGGGATTGCCATGCAACAGATGCACTAGAGCTATGAATGCTCAACAAAAGAAAACTAGTGGGCGTGCATCCTACTTGCTTGCTCATGAAGACCTAGGGCATTTGAGGAAGCCCATCGTAGGAATATACAAGCCAAGTTCTATAATGAAAAATTCCCACTAGTATGAAAAGACAACTTATGAGACTCACTATATGAAAAACATGGTGCTACTTTGAAGCACAATATATGAGACTCACTACATGAAGAACAAGGTGCTACTCTGAAGCACAAGTGTGGTAAGAGGATAGTAACATTGCCCTTTTTATTTATTTTCTTTTTTTGGGCCTTTCTTTTTTTTCTTTTTGGCCTTTCTCTTTTTTTGGGCAATGCTCTAATAATGATGATCATCACACTTCTATTGATTACAACATAAGGATTACAACTCGAAACTAGAACAATATATGACTCTATATGAATGCCTCCGTGATGTGCAGGATGGTGCAATGAATCAAGAGTGACATGTATGAAAAATAATGCATGGTGGCTTTGCCACAAATACGATGTCAACTACATGATCATGCAATGGCAATATGACAAAAGTAAAGTATGTCATGATGATGATGAACAGAACGGTGGAAAGTTGCATGGCAATATATCTCGGAATGGCTATGGAAATGCCATAATAGGTAGGTATTGTGGCTGTTTTGAGGAAGATATAAGGAGGTTTATGTGTGAAAGATCGTATCATATCACGGGGTTTGGATGCACCGGCGAAGTTTGCACCAACTCTCAAGGTGAGAAATGCCAATGCACGGTACCGAAGAGGCTAGCAAAGGCGGAAAGGTAAAAGTGCGTATAATCCATGGACTCAACATTAGTCAAAAGAACTCATATACTTATTGCAAAAATTTAGAAGTCATCAAAATCAAGTACTACGCACATGCTCCTAGGGGATAGATTGGTAGGAAAAGACCATCGCCGTCCCGACCGCCACTCATAAGGATGCACAAGCCGTACACTTCATGTTTCAAATTTGTTACACAACTTTAACCATACGTGCATGCTACGGGATTTGCTAACTTCAACACAAGCATTCTTTAAATTCATAATCACCCAACTAGCATGACTTTAATATCACTACCTCCATATCTCAAAACAATTATCAATATCAAACTTTTCTTAGTATTCAACACACTCATAAGAATCCTTACAAATCTTGAATACCAAGCATATTAGGAATATTTAAGCAAATTACCATGATATTTAAGACTCTCAAAATAATATAAGTGAAGCGTGAGAGTTCATCTATTTCTTCAAAATTAAACCACCATTATGCTCTAAAAGATATAAGTGAAGCACTAGAGCAAACAACAAACTACTCCGAAAGATATAAGTGAAGATCAATGAGTAGTCGAATAATTGTGCAATTATGTGAAGACTCTCCCATTTAATAATTTCAGATCTTGGTATTGTATTCAAACATCAAGCAAAGCTAAATAAAACTACATTTCAAGGATAGCACAACTCATGTGAAGAAGCAAAAACTTAGGATCAACCGATACTAACCGATAGTTGTTGGAGAAGAAAGATGGGATGCCTAACGGGGCATCCCCAAGCTTAGATGCTTGAGACTTCTTGAAATATTATCTTGGGGTGCCTTGGGCATCCCCAAGCTTGAACTTTTGTGTCTCCTTAATTCCTCTCATATCATGGTTTCTCTTTTTATCAAAAGCTTCATTCACAACAAACTCAACAAGAACTCGTAAGATAGGTTAGTATAAACCAATGCAAAACCTTATCATTTTCTACTGTAAAAAATCACTAAGATTATTATTCAACATTGCATACTAATGCCTCTGCATATTTAATACTCATATCCTCAAATAGAATCATTAAACAAGCAAACATATGCAAACAATGCAAACATAACAGCAATTTGCCAAAACAGTATAGTCTGTAAAGAATGCAAGAGTATCAATACTTCCCTGACACCAAAAATTATGAACTAAAATTACCACTGTAATAAATTTATCATAGCTCAATATGAAAAAATATTCAACATTATACCACTCTCTTACTTTTCTATGGAATTTTTGCAACAGCGGTAAACTTTCTATTTTCAAACAACAACATGTATACTAGCAAAATAAGCATGGCAAAGGCTATCCTTGACATTTTTATTGAAACTAAAGATGCAAAACATTATTATAAATGACATCAAGCAAATACTAACAAAAGGAAATGACGCTCCAAGCAAAACACATATCATGTGGTGAATAAAAATATAGCTCCAAGTAAAGTTACCGATGAACGAAGACGAAAGAGGGGATGCCTTCCGGGGCATCCCCAAGCTTAGACGCTTGGTTATCCTTTAATATTACCTTGGGGTGCCTTGGGCATACCCAAGCTTAGGATCTTGCCACTCCTTATTCCATAGTCCATCGAGTCTTTACCCAAAACTTGAAAACTTCACAACACAAAACTTAACAGAAAACTTCGTGAGCTCCGTTAGCGAAGAAAACAAAACACCACTTCAAGGTACTGTAATGAACTCATTATTTATTTATATTGGTGTTAGACCTACTGTATTCCAACTTCTCTATGGTTTATAAACTATTTTACTAGCCATAGATTCATCAAAATAAGCAAGCAACACAATGAAAACAGAATCTGTGAAAAACAGAACAGTCTGTAGTAATATGTAACTAACGCAAACTTATGGAACTCCAAAAATTCTAAAATAAATTGGTGGACCTGAGGAATTTGTCTAGTAATCATATGCAAAAAGAATAAACTAAATAGAGCTCTCCAGTAAAAAGTTCTAGCTAATCTCGTGAGCGCTAAAGTTTCTGTTTTTTACAGCATGATCATAAAGACTTCACCCAAGTCTTCCCAAAGGTTCTACTTGGCACAAACACTAATTAAAACATAAAACCACATCTAAACATAATCTAGATGGATTATTTATTACTAAGCAGAACCAAAAAGCAAGAAACTAAAATAAAATTGGGTTGCCTCCCAACAAGCGCTAACGTTTAAAGCCCCTAGCTAGGCATGATGATTTCAATGATGCTCACATAAGAGATAAGAATTGAAACATAAAGAGAGCATCACGAAGAATATGACTAGCACATTTAAGTCTAACCCACTTCCTATGCATAGGTATTTTTTGAGCAAACAACTTATGGGAACAATAATCAACAAGCATAGGAAGACAAAACAAGCATAACTTCAAAAATTTAAGCACATAGAGAGGAAACTTGATATTATTGCAATTCCTACAAGCATATGTTCCTCCATCATAATAATTTTCAGTAGCATCATGAATGAATTCAACAATATAACCAGCACCTAAAGCATTCTTTTCATGATCTACTAGCATAGAAAATTTACTACTCTCCACATAAGCAAAATTCTTCTCATTCGGAATATTGGGAGTATCATAAGAGACTTGAACACTAAAAATTGTTTCCACATTAAAAGAGTAATGTTCAGAAAAAGGGTAATCATAATCATGACAAGTTTTATAAATATAATCATCACTACTTTTTATAGCATAAGTTTCATCACAATAATTATCATAAGTAGCAACTTCGTTCTCATCATAATTGATTGAAACCTCTCCCAAGATAGTGGAATCACTAAATAAAGTTGACACTCTTCCAAATACACTTTCATATTCATCACAATAAAATTCAACATCCTCCAAAACAGTGGGTCACTACTTCCTAAAGTTGACACTCTTCCAAACTCACATTCATCAATATAATCATCATAAGAAGGAGGCATGCTATCATCATAACAACTTTGCATATCAAAACTTGGGGTGCTAAAGATATCATCTTCATTAAACATAGCATCCCCAAGCTTGGGACAAACATTAATTTCAGCAAATATATTCTCAAATATTTCATTCTCATCAAACATAGCTTCCCCAAGCTTGGGCTCTTTCATATCATAAGCATAATCACTCTCCTCATTAATAGTATGGATAGCACCAATAGTATAGCAATTATCATTATCACAAGTAGTAGGAGCAACATCATTTGGAAGGGATACCTTTTTACCTTGGTTGCTCCTTCTTTTCTTTTTCTTCTTCATATTATGTGTGGGTTCAACCTTCTTCTTTGAGCTCCTTATTGATGAGATTGGTTGAATAGAAAACTCCTCCTCGTTACCTGATTCATCATGAAAAATAATAGGAGGATATTGGGAAGTCTCTTCCCTTTCATTAGTATTCTCATAATCTTCTATTTGCTTTCTTTTCTTTAGGTAATTGGCAATATAAGGATTTTCAATGCAATTCACCGCACAATACATATAAATCTTCTCTAGATCAAAATCAAGAAATCTATCAAGATTAAATTTTGGAATACCCTTAGTTATACGTTTCATTTCTTCATACCCCAAAAGAAGGCTAAGCTCTTTATGATGCTCAAGGGTAATCAAATTATCACAATATTTGGACACGACTTGATCATGAAACAAATAGCATCGGAGCTTTAAATGACCATGTTCATTGCAAAGTTCACAAGGGGCATGAAAAATATTGAATCTTTCAGCACATTCATCTAGTTCTTCTTGCAACAATTTGGTTTCTAAGTACTTATGCCTCTTGCAATATATATCTTATTTATTTGGTGTGTTCATGCAAACATGCACTCCACAAAAGTTGACATGCTCATAAGAGATATTTTCATCATAACTAGTGCAATCATCATTAGTACTATGTATATTCAAGGAGTTTATACTAACAACATTGCAATCATGCTCATCATACAAGGATTTAGTGCCAAACATTTTAATGCATTCTTGTTCTAACACTTGAGCAATATTTTCCTTTCCATCATTCTCACGAAAGATATTAAAAAGATGAAGCGTATGAGACAAACTCAATTCCATTTTTTTGTAGTTTTCTTTTATAAACTAGACTAGTGCTAAAACAAGAAACAAAAGATTCGATTGCAAGATCTAAAGATATACCTTCACTTACCTAGCCTCCCCGGCAACGACGCCAGAAAAGAGCTTGATGTCTACTACACAACCTTCTTCTTGTAGACGTTGTTGGGCCTGCAAGTGCACATATTTGTAGGACAGTAGCAAATTTCCCTCAAGTGGATGACCTAAGGTTTATCAATCCATAGGAGGCGTAGGATGAAGATGGTCTCTCTCAAGCAACCTTGCAACCAAATAACAAAAAGTCTCTTGTGTCCCCAACACACCCAATACAATGGTAAATTGTATAGGTGCACTAGTTCGGCGAAGAGATGGTGATACAAGTGCAATATGGATGGTAGATACGAGTATTTGTAATCTGAAAATATAAAAACAGCAAGGTAGCAAGCGATAAAAGTGAGCGTAAACGGTACTGAATGATAGTAAACAAGGCCTATGGTTCATACTTTCACTAGTGCAAGTTCTCTCAACAATAATAACATAATTGGATCACATAACTATCCCTCAACATGCAACAAAGAGTCACTCCGAAGGCACTAATAGCGGAGAACAAACGTAGAGATTATGGTAGGGTACGAAACCACCTCAAAGCTATTCTTTCGGATCAATCTATAAAAGAGTTCGTACTAGAATAACACCTTAAGACACAAATCAACCAAAACCCTAATGTCACCTAGATACTCCATTGTCACCTCAAGTATCCGTGGGCATGATTATACGATATGCATCACACAATCTCAGATTCATCCAACCAACATAAAAGTACTTCAAAGAGTGCCCCAAAGTTTCTACCGGAGAGTCAAGAATGTGTGCCAACCCCTATGCATAGGTTCATGGGAGGAACCCAAGTTGGTCACCAAAACATACATCAAGTGGCACATGATATCCCATTGTCACCACAGATAAACACGGCAAGACATACATCAAGTGTTCTCATAAAAGACTCAATCCGATAAGATGACTTCAAAGGGAAACTCAATTCATCACAAGAGAGTAGAGGGGGAGAAACATCATAAGATCCAACTACAATAGCAAAGCTCGGGATACATCAAGATCGTGCCATAGAGGGAACACGAGAGAGAACACGAGAGAGAGAGAGAGAGAGATCAAACACATAGCTACTGGTACATACCCTCAACCCCGAGGGTGAACTACTCCCTCCTCGTCATGGATAGCGCGGGATGATGAAGATGGCCACAGGTGAAGGATCCCCCCTCCGGCAGGGTGCCAGAACAGGGTCCCGATTAGTTTTTGGTGGCTACAGAGGCTTGCGGCGGCGGAACTCCCGATCTATTCTCTGTTCTGGAAGTCTTAGGGTATGTAGGTATATATGGGTGAAAGGAGTACGTCGGTGGAGCTACGGGGGCCCCACGAGGCAGGGGGCGCGCCTGGGGGGGGGCCCAACCTCGTGAGCACCTCCTGTATCTTCTGACGTTGGGTCCAAGTCCATCAGGTGGGTTTCCTTCCAAAAATAACTTCTCCTGTTGATTTCGTTCCGTTTTGACTCCGTCTGATATTCATTTTCCTCGAAACACTGAAATAGGCATAAAACAACAAATCTGGGTTGGGCCTCCGGTTAATAGGTTAGTCCCAAAAATAATATAAAAGTGGATAATAAAGTCCAGTATTGCCTAAAACAGTAGATAATATAGCATGGAGCAATCAAAAATTATAGATACGTTGGAGATGTATCAGAGACCACCTAGGAGAGAGGTGGGCCCGGCCCTGGTCGGCGTCCGCGGATACTTAAAAATAACATGCTTAACAAGTTCTTGGTATTTGATCTGAGTCTGGCCATTTGGTCTATACGCACTAACCAACTACGTGGGAAAGTTATGGGCACTCGACGTCGTGGTATCAGCCGAAGCCTTCATGAGGTCAGCGGCCCGAGTGGCGCCATGATTGGAATGTAAGCCTGCTCTTGTATTAAGGGGCTAGTTCGCTTCGGCGCGTTTGCAACGTCTTGGTGTGCTAAGGCGATGGGCCCGGACCCACATGTGCTTAGGTTTAGACCGGCGTCTTGACCTCTCTGTTGTGCCTAGGTGGGGTTGCGACGTGTTGATCTCCGAGGCCGGGCATGACCAGAAAGTGTGTCCGCCAAATGGGATCGAGCGTGTTGGGTTATGTGGTGCACCCTGCAGGGAAGTTTATCTATTCGAATAGCCGTGATCTTGATAACATGACGACTTGGAGTTGTACCTTGACCTTATGACAACTAGAACCGGATACTTAATAAAACACACCCTTCCAAGTGCCGGATATAACCCGGTGATCGCTCTCTAACAGGCGACGAGGAGAGGATTCTTTGGTAGGATTATTCTATGCGATGCTACTTGGAGGACTTGATCTCTCTCTTCTACATGTGCAAAGGCGGAGGCTGCCAGAAGCGTAGTCTTCAATAGGACTAGCTATCCCCCCCTTATTCTGGCATTCTGCAGTTCAGTCCATCGATATGGCCCTTTACACATATACCCATGCATATGTAGTGTAGGTCCTTGCTTGCGAGTACTTTGGATGAGTACTCACGGTTGCTTTTCTCCCTCTTTTCCCCCTTTCCCTTCTACCTGGTTGTCGCAACCAGATCTTTGGAGCCAGGAGCAGACGCCACCATCGACGCATTTACTCCTACTACACGGAGGTGCCTACTATAACGTGCAGGCGGCCGGCGACCAGGAGTAGTTTAGGAGGATCCCAGGCGGAGGCCTGCGCCTCTTCGATCTGTATCCCGCTTTGTGCTAGCCTTCTTAAGGCATACTTCTTTAACTTATGTCCGTACTCGAGATATTGTTGCTTCCGCTGACTCGTCTATGATCGAGCACTTGTATTCGAGCCCTCGAGGCCCCTGGCTTGTATTATGATGCTTGTATGAATTATTTATGTTTTTAGAGTTGTGTTGTGATATCTTCCAGTGAGTCCCTGATCTTGATCGTACACGTTTGCGTGCATGATTAGTGTACGATTGAATCGGGGACGTCACAAATCGGATGGGATAAGGCAATGCCGCCTCGATTTCCATGCCGCCTTTTTCACCACGTATCGCGCGCGCGACTGTTGCGGGATTTGATAAGATCGCCTGGGCCTACAAGTCAGTCACTCGGAAGTAACCTCATATAAGGCGCCAGACCGGGGTTTTTGAACATGCACTTTCATTCTTCCCCCTCCTTCTCAGACTTCTCTGCCGTACTGCTCTCGCCCCGTCTTTGCTGCTCCGTTCGCTCGCTTTACCGCAACGATGGGGAAAGAGAAGACGGTGGCTCTGGAGCGGGCGAAGAAAGCGACGGCGAAGGCGAAGGGGAAGAAGTCCAGCCGGGGCGGATCTTCCTCGAGGGCCGGCCTGCCGCAGGGTTGGATCCAGGGCGACTGGATCCGCTCGGCGATTCGTCAAGACGACATCGACGACCTGGTCGAGGGAGGACTGATTCCCCACGAATCGGCACGGCTTCCGGGGAACGAGACCGAGTCGCAACCTCGAGAGGGTGAGTGCGTTCTCCTCGCCACTCACGTCGACCGCGGGTTTTCCTTGCCTCCTCACCCTTTCTTTCGAGGCTTCTTGAATTTCTTTGGGGCGCAACTCCACCACTTTACTCCCAACACTATCGTGTACCTTGCTGCCTTCGTGTCTCTGTGTGAAAATTTCTTGGGCTGCCGACCTCATTGGGGCCTTTTCAAGCATATTTTCACCTGTCGCTCCCAGACGGTAAAAAAGGCCATTCCGAGTGACGAGAGGACACAAGTGATTCAGATGTGCAGGGCCTTGGGATTCAGATGAGGGGCAAAAGTTCCTTTCCAACCATGATCCTTCCCGATTCGGTCCGTGGGTGGCAGTCGACCTAGTTCTACTGCAAAGACCAGCCGACTCCAGGGCAGTCAACTGGACTTCCCCCTTTTTCCATGGCCCGAGTGGGGAAGCCTTCTCCTTTGAAGGTGATCCCGGAGGATAAGGCGCAAGTCAAGGTGCTGGTTGATCGAGTAGTTCAACTTGTCCATGATGGGGTGACTGGTATGGATTTGTTGGAAGTCTTCCTCCGGCGACGCATCCAACCGCTTCAAGCTCGTGACCATCCGATGTGGATGTATTCAGGCACTGATGACACCACTCGGACCCATCCAGAGGAGGTCGACGAGACCACGTTGGAGGGGTGGATGATGAGTATTACTGGAAACAAAGATAACCCAAGGGGAGCTAGGAGAATTCCTTCGCTCGACCAATCTTACGAACCAGACAAGGTCTAATTCTGAACTTCCGACTGCAATCTTTATTCAATCGTGTAGCTGTTTATGTTTTGCCGACTGACTTTGTTCTGCTTGTTTTCTTCCAGGCCCTTACCAAAATGTACTCGATGCCCAACGGAGAGCAGGAGCAGAATCCGGAGGGGGAGGCAAGCGGAGGTGAAAGTGGCGAGTGGCATTCTGACGGAGAGGGGAACGAGGAGAGTGACGACTCGAGTGACGAGGAAGAGGTCGATTCACCTCCTCGCAGGGAGAGGCGATCCAAGCTCGACCAAGATCGGGCGAGCGCTCATGAAAAGGCGATCGCTCAAACTGGTCAGTCGTCAAAGCGTCCTCGGACGTCCTCTCCCAAGACCGACCGAGAAAGCTCCAAAGCAGTCCAAGGTTGTAGTGCGAAGCCTCGAAGGCGCCGCCAAAGATTAAGATTGACATCCCTGTTGCTTCTGCGTGAGTGTTTTTCTTTCGCATTTACTCGACATTCTGTGCTGTTTGTCTTTCCTTTGGTTTGATCAAACGAATCTTGAAATTGACGGTGCTGCTACCTCTAGAACTTCAGCTTACAAAAACGAGGATGAGGAGATGGAAGAGGCGGTCACCTCCCACCTGGGTACGATCTTCGTTATTCTGTCTTCTTTTTGTCGACTGAACTGTAATATATCCAATCGGGCGATGTAATTTTGGCGACTGATCTTTTTACAGCTCCCAACGTCATCGACCTTCCCGACGATGATGAGGACGAGCCACAGAGGCCTTTGGGGAGGAGGAACAGGAAACCGTCCGCTGGCAAGACGCCTCAGTCGACGCCAATAGTGGAACCGGTAGTTCAGGATGCCGGTGACGCCAATCGGACTTCTGTCTCCTTCGCCATACCGCTGTCGAGTGCTCTACCTTCTACGTCAACTGCGCCAACTCCTGCTGAACCACCTTCAGTTTTTGCTACACACCACGTCCCGGAAGACGAAGTGGGTGCTGCCAAGGAAGCTATACGCCAGGCGGGCATTATGATGGAGAAGATGAAGATGGTGCGGGATGCCAGCCAGGCTGCTTATGATACCAGCTCCGCTCTACAGAGCAATGTTCAGGTTAGCAAAATGTCGACTGACTCTCTTGGCTTGTTCTGTTTAGGATATGGTACCTGAAAACTCTCTTTCCAAGGATCTTTGCATCTGTACACCCACTGGGTTGTTTCGATTTGTCACTGAACAAATTCATACTTTGAGCTGAATTTTTGTTGTCGTTGATTGAATTTTTGGACTAGTGGGGGCACGCTGAGTGCACCCACTGGGTGTAGTCCCCGAGACTATGGTGGACTGCGGGCAGTCGACTGTAGTCTTGAATTTTGAATTCCTTCACTCGGTCTGGTCGGGCCATGTCGAGTGTAAACTGAACCAGTGGGGGCACGCTAAGTGCACCCACTGGGTGTAGTCCCCGAGAACGTGGTCGACTGCTGGCAGTCAACTATGGTCTGAAGAGCCTGTTTGTTGCTGTCTCTGTCTTTTTTTTGGCACTCGCGCTGGAAAGGTTTTGTCGAGTGTAAACTGAACCAGTGGGGGCACGCTAAGTGCACCCACTGGGTGTAGTCCCCGAGACTACTGTTGGATGTTTGATTCGACGGTAGTCTTAGAATTTGTTGTCTTTATCCTTTTACTACTCTGAAATAACCAATCTTTTATCCAGTCGACTGACCCATTCCTTGATTGCAGAAATCTTTTGATCTTGGAGCTCGCTTTGCTGACTTGGAGAAACAACAGATTCAACTCAACCTTGACCTGGAGTTGGCCAAGACGGAAGTGCGGAAAGCCAAGGATGACGCCAATGGTAAGACAGACTTGTCGACTGGTTTGTCTTTGATCTGGATTTCATTCTGCTCTTTCTGAACCAAGCATCATTTCTTTTCGTAAAAACTGAACCAGGCTCGCAAAAAGGATCAAGATCTCGCTGCCGCACGTAAGAAGGCTGATGACAAAACTGCTCGCTGAATGTGAAGTTGGCTTTAGTCGGGAAATTGGAGGAAGAAAACGCCAAGATAAAATCTGCCCTGGACGAAGCCAACAAGGAAGTAACCCGCTTGAAGAAGGACAAGGTCAATCTGAACGAGAGGATGGAAGGCATTGCTCGGAGGAGGGATGATTTGGAAAGTTATCTGAGGAGCCTTGCCAAGAAGCTGTTCATCAAGCTTGAAGGTATATACTATGTTCCGACTGGTTTATCTTCGTCGACTCGGCATACGACTATTGACTCACCCTTGGATTGTGCATGCATAGTTTTGCCGAGACTTCAAGGAGGAGACTGGGCGAATTGAACCAAGCTTGGACGCCATCAACTCCCCCGTGAAAGATGAAGCTGCTATGAACTTGCTGTTGGGGATCGTAGTAATTTCAAAAATTTCCTAAGCACACGCAAGATCATGGTGATGCATAGCAATGAGAGGGGAGAGTGTTGTCCATGTACCCTCGTAGACCGAAAGCGGAAGCGTTAGCACAACGCGGCTGATGTAGTCGTACGTCTTCACGATCCGACCGATCAAGTACCGAACATACGACACCTCCGAGTTCAGCACACGTTCAGCCCGTGATGTCCCTTGAACTCTGATCCAGCCGAGTGTTGAGGGAGAGTTTCGTCAGCACGACGGCGTGGTGACGATGGTGATGTTCTACCGACGCAGGGCTTCGCCTAAGCACCGCTACAGTATTATCGAGGTGGACTATGGTGGGGGGGGGGGCACCGCACACGGCTAAAAGATCAAACGATCAATTGTTGTGTTTCCAAGGGGTGCCCCCCTTCCCGTATATAAAGGAGTGGAGGAGGGGGAGGGCCGGCCCTCTCTCTATGGCGCGCCCTAGGGGAGTCCTACTCCCACCAGGAGTAGGATTCCCCCTTTCCTAGTAGAACTAGGAGCCCTTCCAAGTAGAAGGAGTAGGAGAGAAGGAAAGGGAAGGGAGAAGGAGAAGGAAGGAAGGGGGCGCCCCCCCTCCCTAGTCCAATTCGGACTAGTCCATGGCGAGGGGTGCGGCCACCCTTTGGGGTCTTTCTCTCCTTTCCCGTATGGCCCATTAAGGCCCAATACGAATTCCCGTAACTCTCCGGTACTCCGAAAAATACCCGAATCATTCGGAACCTTTCCGATGTCCGAATATAGTCGTCCAATATATCGATCTTTACGTCTCAACCATTTCGAGACTCCTCGTCATGTCCCTGATCTCATCCGGGACTCCGAACTCCTTCGGTACATCAAAACTCATAAACTCATAATATAACTGTCATCGAAACCTTGTTGCGTGCGGACCCTACGGGTTCGAGAACTATGTAGACATGAAAGATACACGATTCCTGTCAATAACCAATAGCGGAACCTGGATGCTCATATTGGCTCCTACATATTCTAAGAAGATCTTTATCGGTCAAACCGCATAACAACATACGTTGTTCCCTTTGTCATCGGTATGTTACTTGCCCGAGATTCGATCGTCGGTATCTCAATACCTAGTTCAATCTCGTTACCGACAAGTCTCTTTACTCGTTATGTAATGCATCATCCCGCACCTAATTCATTAGCCACATTGCTTGCAAGGCTTATAGTGATGTGCATTACCGAGAGGGCCCAGAGATACCTCTCCGACAATCGGAGTGACAAATCCTAATCTCGAAATACGCCAACTCAACAAGTACTTTCGGAGACACCTGTAGAGCTCCTTTATAATCACCCGATTCGTTGTTACATTTGGTAGCACACAAAGTGTTCCTCCGGTAAACGGGAGTTGCATAATCTCATAGTCATAGGAACATGTATAAGTTATGAAGAAAGCAATAGCAACATACTAAACGATCAAGTGCTAAGCTAACGGAATGGGTCAAGCCAATCACATCATTCTCCTAATGATGTGATCCCGTTAATCAAATGACAACTCATGTCTATGGCTAGGAAACTTAACCATCTTTTATTCACGAGCTAGTCAAGTAGAGGCATACTAGTGACACTATGTTTGTCTATGTATTCACACATGTATTATGTTTCCGGTTAATACAATTCTAGCATGCATAATAAACATTTATCATGAAATAAGGAAATAAATAATAACTTTATTATTGCCTCTAGGGCATATTTCCTTCACTTGCTTCGACTGGAATCTCGCATCGACGATGTTGTTGACTACCTTGCTCGACTGAAGGTCTCAACGTCGCGGATCGACACAACACTCTGGCCAAGGGCAACGCTCCAGAATGACCTCGAGTCTCTGATGACTCGATTTAACGAGATCCCGTGTCGAAAAGTGCAGGAGTGGAAAAAATCTTCCGCCGGTGCGGTCTTGATGTGGCTCGTCTTTGGTTTGTGTCCATTGCAAGGAGGCGCGAGAAGAGAAGCTGACGGCGATCAAGGTTGCTAATACCAAGAGGCATGACTTCCAATCCTTCATGGAGACTTTCATTGCTGCCGCCACTCGGATTGCCGATGGCATTGAGCTGGATGAATTCGTCGAGCGCCAGCCCTCCTCATGCGGAGTGAACAAACTTTTATGCTCCACCTTAAATTTGCCTCGGGATGCCGAGTGGTTTTTGTAACCGTTAAACTCTTTCGGGCTGAATGCCCGAGTACTTCCGCGGTCTTGAACTTTTAGGGTTCGTCTGAACTTGATTTATCTCAGGATATGCTTGCGATTGCTTTTGGAATTTGTTCTACACTTGGAATGACCTTTGTGTTTGAGATGCAACCCTGAAGTGGATACTTCAATCGACCTGCGCCTCGTCGTCCTTGCAGACAAGGATGGAGCGCATGTTGTATTTGTGGCACAACTCCAAAGGAGAAGGTTACAGTCGACCTGCATCTCGTCGTCCTTGCGGATAGGGATAGAGCGCACATTGTATTTGTGGCGTAGCTCCGAAGGAGAAGGTTGCAGTCGACCTGCACCTCGTCGTCCTTGCGGATAGGGATGGAGCGCACATTGTATTTGTGGCGTAGTTCAAGGAGAAGGTTGCGCCGACCTGCACCTCGTCCGTCTTATGGATAGGGATGGGGCGCACATTGTATTTGTGGCGTAGCTCCGAAGGAGAAGGTTGCAGTCGACCTGCACCTCGTCGTCCTTGTGGATAGGGATATGTTTCGAACTTAGGCGAGTATAAGACTGCGGCTAAGCCTTTGAGTGGGAGGATTGCTCTCCACTCGGTAGGATTTTTCAAAACTTAGGCGAGTACTGGACTGCAGCTAAGCCTCCGAGTGGGAGGATTGCTCTCCACTCGGTAGGATTTTTCAAAACTTAGGCGAGTACTGGACTGCAGCTAAGCCTCCGAGTGGGAGGATCGCTCACCACTTGGTAGGATTTTTAAACTTAGGCGAGTACTGGACTGCAGCTAAGCCCCCGAGTGGGAGGATTGCTCACCACCCGGTAGGATTTTTTAAACTTAGGCGAGTACTTGGACTGCAGCTAAGCCTCCGAGTGGGAGGATTGCTCACCACTCGGTAGGAATTTTTAAACTTAGGCGAGTACTGGACTGCAGCTAAGCCCCCGAGTGGGAGGATTGCTCACCACTCGGTAGGCTTTTTTAAACTTAGGCGAGTACTGAACTGCAGCTAAGCCCCCGAGTGGGAGGATTTCTCTCCACTCGGTAGGATTTTTCAAACTTAAGCAAAACGGATTCACAGCTAGGCCCCCGAGTGAGAGGCTTGCTCACCACTCAGTAGGATTTTTTAAACTTAGGCGAAACGGATTCGCAGCTAAGCCCCTGAGTGAGAGGCTTGCTCACCGCTCGGTAGGATTTTTTAAACTTAGGCGAGTACTGGACTGCAGCTAAGCCCCCGAGTGAGAGGCTTGATCATCACTCAGTAGGATTTTTTAAACTTAGGCGAGTACTGGACTGCAGCTAAGCCCCTGAGTGAGAGGCTTGCTCATCACCCGGTAGGATTTTTTAAACTTAGGCGAGTACTGGACTGTAGCTAAGCCCCCGAGTGAGAGGCTTGCTCACCACTCGGTAGGATTTTTCAAACTTAAGCGAAACGGATTCGCAGATAGGCCCCCGAGTGAGAGGCTTGCTCACCACTCGGTAGGATTTTTCAAACTTAGGCGATACGGATTCGCAGCTAAGCCCCCGAGTGAGAGGCTTGCTCACCACTCGTTAGGATTTTTTAAACTTAGGCGAGTACTGGACTGCAGCTAAGCCCTCGAGTGAGAGGCTTACTCATCACTTGGTAGGATATTTAAACTTAGGCGAGTACTGGACTGCAGCTAAGCCCCCGAGTGAGAGGCTTGCTCACCACTCGGTAGGATTTTTCAAACTTAGGCGAAACGGATTCGCAGCTAAGCCCCCGAGTGAGAGGCTTGCTCACCACTCGGTAGGATTTTTCAAACTTAGGCGAAACGGATTCGCAGCGAAGTTACCCACTGGGGGATTCCAAACGCAAAAAAAAGCAACAACAATTGTTTAGGAAGATTATAAAGCTCTTGTCTTTGATAAAAAAACTACAAAGGTATTTCTTATTACATCTCATCCGAGTGAGTACTTAAGTATAAAAGGGGCGGAGCAGCTCCACGTTCCAAGCTCGTGGCTCGTCTTTCTGATGCTCAACATTGTAAAGATGGTATGCTCCATTGTGGAGAACTCGTGACAATGAAGGACCTTCCCAAGCAGGGCGAGCTTGTGTGGTTTCTGTTGATCCACTCGAAGAACCAAGTCTCCCTCTTGAAAGGCTCGACCCCTCACGTTTCTGGCGTGAAATCGACGCAAGTCTTGCTGATAAATGGTCGACCGGATCAAAGCCATCTCTCTTTCCTCCTCTAGGAGTTTGACTGCGTCCTGCCGAGCCTGTTCTGCTTCATCTTCAGAGAAGAGCTCGACTCGTGGTGCATTGTGAAGTAAGTCACTCGGCAGAACAGCTTCAGCTCCATAGACCAAGAAGAATGGAGTTCGGCCAGTCGACCGGTTGGGAGTTGTCCTTAGACCCCAAAGAACTAATGGAAGTTCATCAACCCAAGCGCCTGCTACGTGCTTGAGATCACACATCATTCGGGGTTTCAGTCCTTTGAGAATTAGGCCATTTGCTCTTTCTACTTGTCCATTCTACTAGGGGTGAGCGACTGAAGCATAGTCGACTCGTGTGCCTTTAGAAGCGCAGAAGGCTCTAAACTCATCAGAATCGAAGTTCGACCCATTGTCAGTGATGATGCTGTGCGGAACTCCATATCTGAATGTCAATTCTCTGATGAAACCGACAAAGATCTTTGGCTTCAAGATTCTTGATAGGCTTAGCTTCAATCCATTTGGTAAACTTGTCGACTGCTACAAGCACGTGAGTGAAGCCGCTCCTACCGGTTCTCAGCGGTCCGACCATATCCAATCCCCAAACAGCAAAGGGCCAGATGAGTGGAATGGTCTTCAGGGCTGACGCGGGCTTGTGCGACATATTGGAGTAAAACTGGCAACCCTCACATTTGTCGACTATATCTTTCACCATTTCATTTGCTCGTGGCCAGTAAAACCCAGCTCGGTATGCTTTAGCCACGATGGTCCGAGAGGACGCATGGTGACCACAGGTCCCCGAGTGGATGTCGTTGAGGATCATTCGACCTTCTTCTGGCGTTATTCATTTCTCGATCGACTCCGTCCTCCTTCCCCGAACGATTGTCCTCTTATCACAAGAAAGGCTTTGGATCGACGGACGATCTGTCGAGCCTCTTCTTCATCTTCTGGGAGTTCCTTCCTAAGAATATATGCAATGTACGGCACTGTCCAGTCGGGAGTGATGACCAAAACCTCCATGATCAGGTCGACCACGGCTGGGACCTCGACTTCAGTCAGATCTGTGGCACTCTTAGGCTGCAGTGGCTCTTCAGTGAAAGGATCTTCTTGAACTGACGGTGTGTGAATGTGTTCCAAAAACACATTATTGGGAATGGCTTCTCTCTTGGAACCTAGCTTTGCCAAATCATCGGCAGCTTGATTTTTTAGTCGGGGTATATGATGGAGCTCTAACCCCTCAAACTTCATTTCCAATTTCCTCACTGCATTGCAGTAACCAGTCATGGCTGGGCTTCTGATGTCCCACTCCTTCATCACTTGATTGACTACCAAATCTGAGTCGCCATAGACCATAAGGCGACGGACGCCGAGTGAAATGGCCATACATAACCCATACAAGAGTGCTTCATATTCTGCTTCGTTGTTGGAGGAATCAAAGTGGATCTGGAGGACATATCTGAGCTTGTCTCCTCGGGTGGATACCAGTACCACCCCAGCACCAGAACCGTTTAGCATCTTGGAACCATCGAAAAACATGGTCCAGTGCTCCGAGTGAACTTGAGTCGGCAGGTGCTGTTTGATCCACTCGGCGAGGAAATCTGCTATTGCTTGGGACATGATAGCTTTCTTTGCCTCAAACTTGATATCTAAGGGAAGGAGTTCAATCGCCCACTTTGCCACTCGACCAGTTGCATCACTGTTGTGCAGAATCTCTAACAATGGAGCGTCGCTGATGACTGTAATTGAATGGTCAGAGAAGTAATGTGCAACCTTCTTCGTGGTCATATAAATCCCATAAACAAGCTTCTGATAATGCGGATATCTTTGCTTTGATGGAGTCAAAACTTCAGAAACATAATATACTGGGCGCTGAACTTTATAGGCTTTTCCTTCTTCTTCCGCCGACTGTAAGTATCACATCGACGACTTGTCCAGTGGCTGCAATGTAAACCAGTAAAGGCTCTTTGCTGATTGGGGCAGCAAGCATCGGCTGGGTGGAAAGCAGGGCTTTTAGCTCTCCGAATGCTGCATCAGCTTCAGGAGTCCACTCGAACTTATCTGACTTCTTCATCAGTCGGTAAAGAGGCAATGCCTTTTCGCCGAGGCGAGAAATGAATCGACTTAGGGCGGCCAAACAACCAGTAAGCTTCTGGACATCATGCACACGCACGGGGCGTTTCATCCGGAGTATGGCACCCACTTTCTCTGGGTTAGCGTCGATCCCTCGTTCGGAAACGAGGAAACCGAGCAATTTTCCGCCTGGGACTCCGAATGTGCACTTTGATGGATTAAGCTTGATATCATACCTTCTGAGGTTGGCAAAGGTTTCAGCAAGGTCAGCCAGTAGGTCGGAACCTTTACGTGACTTAACCACAATATCATCCATGTATGCTTCCACATTCCAACTGATTTGAGTGAGTAAACACTTCTTAATCATCCGCATGAATGTGGCTCCGGCGTTCTTCAAGCCGAATGGCATGGTGACATAACAGAAGCACCCAAATGGGTAATGAAAGCTGTTTTTATCTCGTCGGGTCCATACAGACGGATCTGATGATACCCCGAATAAGCGTACAGAAAGGACAAACGCTCACACCCCGCATTTGAGTCGACAATTTGGTCGATGCGAGGGAGAGGAAAGTGATCTTTCGGGCAGTCCCGATTGATATGATTGAAGTCAATGCACATGCGAAGTGAGTCGTCCTTCTTAGGAACCATGACAACATTAGCTAGCCACTCGGAGTGGTAAATCTCTCGGATAAACTCAGCTGCTAGGAGCCGAGCCACTTCTTCACCCATTGCCTTTCTCTTCTGCACGGCGGACCGTCGAAGATGTTCTTTGACTGGTTTCACTTTTGGGTCGACTCACAGACGATGCTCAGTCAGCCCCCTGGGAACACCCCGCATGTCAGAAGGTTTCCATGCAAAGATGTCCCAGTTCTCACGGAGGAACTGGATGAGCGCTTCTTCCTATTTGGAGTCGAGTGTTGTTGAAATGTGAGTCGCAGCAGCATTGGGATCCGTCGGGTGAATATGAATTGGCTTCGTTTCGCCAGACGACTGAAATGCTGAAAACCCATGGCAGGCTTCTTAGCTCACAACAAATCGCTCGGATCTGCATTTTTCTGATACTCCTGCAATTCCACTACTGCCATCTGTGCATCGGCAATCTTCGAGCCTTTCTGGAAGCACTCTTCTGCCTTCTTTCAATTGCCAGTGATAGTGATCACACCTTTAGGACCAGGCATCTTCAACTTGAGATACACGTAGCATGGTCGAGCCATAAAACGTGCATAAGCTAGCCTACCCAGAATGGCATGATAAGCACTCTGGAAATCCACAACTTCAAATGTCAACTTTTCTTTGCGGTAATTCTTGGAATCACCAAAAACTACATCAAGGGCGATCTGGCCGAGTGACTCAACCTTCTTGCCAGGAATGACTCCATGGAAACTCATATTGCTTTCACTGAGTCTGGACATCGGAATGCCCATTCCTTTCAACGTCTCCGCATACAAAATATTCAGGCCACTGCCACCATCCATTAGAACTTTAGTCAACCGAAAGTGCCTTCGACGATCGGGTCGACCACCAATGCTTGCCTCCCGGGGTGGCTATATCTAGGGTGATCAGACCGGGTCGAATGTAATGGCGCCGAGACCATTTCAAATAATCAAGGCGTCGCCAAGCGACCATGTTTACTTCTCTGTTGATGACTTTCACGACTTTTGCTCTCAACATCAGCAAAAATCATCGAGTGGAATTGACGTGAGGGTAACCATCATCACTTTCCTCTTTGTCCTCAACTTTGTCCGACTCTTTTCCTTCTCTTTGGGCTGTTTCTCTCGAACTGCTGGATTAGGAGCCGACACTGTCGAGTGGTATGCTTTGGGTAAATGAGATTACCCTCCTCATCTTTCTTTGTGTGAATGTGGCATGGCAAATCCAACACATCGTTCCCATCTTGATCTTTTACTTTCTTAGGGTTCCACGCCCGCTTGGGCTTCCCCTTGAACTTTCCTTGAGTCACGGCTAAGGCTTCTCGAGGAGCAGCTGGCTCGGCTTTGCGCTTCTGCTTCCGGCTGGAGTTCCCTCCTCCGGTTTCGTGGACGACTGTTTTGTGCTTGCCACTCTGGAGCTGTTCCTCCTCTTCACCATTGGCATACTTGGTGGCAATCTCCATCATCCGACTCAGAGACATATCTCCGGTCCGACCGAACTTCAGATTCAACTCTCGATATTTGACGCCTTCCTTGAAGGCACAAACTGCTTGGTGATCAGACACATTTTCCACCGTGTGATGCAACGTGATCCATCTCTGGATATAGTCCCTCAAAGTTTCATTTGGCTTCTGCACACAAGATTGCAGCTCTGTCAACCCTGCTGGCCATTTGCATGTTCCTTCAAATGTTCTGACAAACACTCGGGCAAGATCTTCCCAACTGTAAATACTGCCGGGCGCTAACTGATTTAACCATGCTCTGGCCGAGCCCTCCAACATCAGAGGAAGGTGCTTCATGGCCACTTCATCATTGCCGCCGCCAATCTGAACAGCCACTCTGTAGTCCTCAAGCCAAGTGTCAGGCTTGGAATCACCAATGAACTTACTGACTCCAGTCGCGAACCTGAAGTTGGGAGGAATCACCGCGGCCCTGATGGCTCTGCTGAAGCACTCTAGACCTGAGACATGCACTCTGCTGCTGGTTGGAAAATCTCTGTCATGGACTTCTCTGTGAGCTCTGTTTCTGTCGACCAAACCTTGTACGAGAATAGATCTCGCATCAAAGCCCGGTTCCCTGGGGTCGACTGGAATCCTTTGCCCACCATTGTGAGGGTGTCTGTCATCATGCTGCCGAGGCATGTATGACCCACTCCTTGGGGGAGGCGTGGGCACTCGACGATGATCATCGTGATCGAGTCGGTGATCATACTGCTCACGGTTTCTGTACTGATCTTGCCGGTCTCCACGTCCCTCACGCCTCGGGGGCGATCTTGGGCTGTTGGCCGACTGGACTGTATCTGCTACAACGGATCTGCTATGGATCCTATTCCGCGACTGAGACACAGCTGTATTATGTTCTCCTACTGTCCGGAGTACAACTTTGATCTGCATCAAACCTCTGCCAGCTTCTGACTGGGACGACTGGATTGACTCTGCTATTCGGGCTGCGGCTGTGAGATTCTGGATTGGAGTTCGATATACCTGAGTTGGAGGCGGAAAAAGCTGTCGTTGACTGGATTCAGGAATCCGTTGTCGAGCGCGCTTGTCAAGTGCGTGTTGGAGATTCTCCAGTCGAATGCGCTCGACTAAGTTTGCCAGACGTGCTTCCTCCAAGGCTTGGGCCTCGGGGGTTTCTCCAATGATAGGAGTGTGGAGTGCATCCATAGTGCGGCGGCGGAGCTCTTCTCTCTGCTGCGATGAAAGAGGCTCGGGGCGGTATTCATCGTGAACACACGGCGGATCGCCACCACCATTGCCGCCGTCACCGCGGGGGAAGCCAGGAGGACTGCATGGTCCATTGACCATCAGGACTTCCACCGCGGGGTCACTGCTCTCGCACTCGGATGCAGTCTCTGCGGAGCCCGTCGACAGGTCGAACAGGTCATAGAGAGTTTCGTCGGGCTCGATCGCCGCGACTTGGGGGGTGGCCGTCTGGCGAGCCACCGCATGTCTCACCCATCGCTGGAGCCTCGATTGACTGGAACACTTGCTCCGGCGGGCTACAAGGGGAGAGGACAGTACAGGAGCCGACCGATACTGAGTCGACGGCTGCCGTAAGAGGACGCCGTGGACGCATGCGCGAAAGTGCGTTGCCCCGCGGACGGGGAGCGCCTCGACGTCGAGTGGAGCTTCTTGGAGCCAAGCGGAGTCGTCGGCGACAAACACGAGCGCGCCGAGACGGATCTCGCGGCCCTCGGCCAAACCTCCGCCTGAAACCATGATGATGGGGATCGGAAAAATCGCAACTTCTCCAACAAGTCGCTAAGACACCTGCCCCACGGTGGGCGCTAACTATCGTGGTTCTAAGTCTGACAGTAGAATGGGGGGTAGGTGATGTAGAGGCAAGATGTTAGCTATGGAGGAGTTTTACACGCAAGTTTTACAAGTTCAGGCCCTTCTCGGAGGAAGTAACAGCCCTACATCTCGGAGCCCAGAGGCGGTCGACTGGATTATATGCGTGTGAGTTACAGGGGGTGCGAACCCTTGTCCCAGAGGAGGGGGGTGGCTTATATAGAGTGCACCAGGACCCCAGCTCCCCTCCGTTACATAGGGTTCAATGTACATCAAGAGGGGGGCGTTACTGGTAACGCCAGCAATAAAGATACATAATGACCATTAAAGCTATGACTTAATTCTCGACCGTTGCAGAGTAGAGTGGCTCTAGATCTCCTGGTAGTCGAGTGATTGTCTGCATGGTCGAGTGTCTTCAAGACTGTCGAGTGGAACATAGCTTCATGGTCGAGTGGATGATGATTTTTCTTCGAATGCCTCTGGTGCTTTTAGAGATGTCCTTGGGGAGGCTATCTTGGACAGGTCCATGATCCTACCCTAGGTACATAGCTTCATCATCACACACAGGTGGCTAGTGGGTGTCTGTTTCTCAAACTTTAGTTGAATCGAGTGTGACTACGCCCGATCCTTTTTGAAGGTTAAAACAGCACACTTGACAAAAAAATCATTGTGGTTTTAATGCGTAGGTAAGAACGGTTCTTGCTAGAAGCCCATAGCAGCCACGTAAAACTTGCAACAACAAAGTAGAGGACGTCTAACTTGTTTTTGCAGGGCTTGCTGTGATGTGATATGGTCAAGACGTGATGATATATAAATTGTTGTATGAGATGATCATGTTTTGTAACAGTTATCGGCAACTGCTAGGAGCCATATGGTTGTCGCTTTATTGTATGAAATGCAATCGCCATGTAATTGCTTTACTTTATCACTAAGCGGTAGCGATAGTCGTAGTAGCAATAGTTGGCGAGACGACAACGATGCTTCGATGGAGATCAAGGTGTCAAGCCGGTGATGATGGTGATCATGATGGTGCTTTGGAGATGGAGATCAAAGGCACAAGATGATAATGGCCATATCATATCACTTATATTGATTGCATGTGATGTTTATCCTTTATGTATCTTATTTTGCTTAGTTCGGCGGTAGCACTATAAGATGATATCTCACTAAATTTCAAGGTATAAGTGTTCTCCCTGAGTATGCACCATTGCGACAGTTCGTCGTGCCGAGAAACCACGTGATGATCGGGTGTGATAAGCTCTACGTTCACATACAATGGGTGCAAGCCAGTTTTTGCACACGCAGAATACTCGGGTTAAACTTGACGAGCCTAGCATATGCAGATATGGCCTTGGAAAACTGAGACCGAAAGGTCGAGCGCGAATCATATAGTAGATATGATCAGCATAGTGATGTTCACCATTGAAAACTACTCCATCTCACGTGATTCGGACATGGTTTAGTTGATATGGATCATGTGGTCACTTAGATGATTAGAGGGATGTCTATCTAAGTGGTAGTTCTTAAGTAATATGATTAATTAAACTTTAATTTATCATGAACTTAGTACCTGATAGTATTTTGCATGTCTATGTTGTAGATCAATAGCTCGCGTATAGCTCCCATGTTTTATCCTTGATATGTTCCTAGAGAAAAATAAGTTGAAATATGTTAGTAGCAATGATGGGGACTAGCTCCGTGATCTGAGGATTATCCTCATTGCTGCACAGAAGAACTATGTCCTTGATGCACCGGCAGGTGACAGATCTATTGTAGCAGCAGATACAGACGTTATGAACGTTTGGCAAAGCTCGGTATGATGACTACTTGATAGTTTAGTGCACCATGCTTTACGGCTTAGAACCGGGACTTCAGAAACGTTTTGAATGCCACAGAACATATAAGATGTTCCAATTGTTGAAATTTGTATTTCAGACTCATGCCCGAGTCAAGGGGTATGAGACCTCTGACAAGTATTTTGCCTACAAGATGGAGGAGAATAGCTCAAGCAGTGAGCATGTGCTCAGAATGTCTGATTACTACAATCGCTTGAATCGAGTGGGAGTTAATCTTCCAGATAAGATAGTGATTGATAGAGTTCTCTAGTCACTATCACCAAGTTACTAGAACTTCGTGATGAACTATAATATGTAAGGGATGACAAAAACGATTCCCGAGCTCTTCGCGATGCTGAAATCAGCGAAGGTAGAAATCAAGAAAAGCATCAAGTGTTGATGGTTGACAAGACCACTAGTTTCATGTAAAAGGGCAAGGGAAAGAAAGGGAACTTCAAGAAGAATGGCAAGCAAGTTGCCACTCCCATGAAGAAGCCCAACGCTAGATCCAACCCTGGAACTGAGTGCTTCTACTACAAAGGAAATGGTCACTGGAAGTGGAACTGCCCTAGATACTTGACGGATAAGAAGGATGGCAAAGTGAACAAAAGTATATTTGATATACATGTTATTGATGTGTACTTTACTAGTGTTATAGCAACCCCTCAGTATTTGATACTGGTTTAGTTGATAAGAGTAGTAACTAAAAACAGGAGTTGCAGAATGAACATAGACTAGTTATGGGCGAAGTGACGATGTGTGTTGGAAATGATTCCAAGGTTGATAAGATCACCATCGCACACTCCCTTCACCTTCGAGATTAGTGTTGTACCAAAATAAATGTTATTTGGTGTTTGCGTTAAGCATGAATATGATTGGATCATGTTTATTGCAATACGATTATTCATTTAAGTCAAAGAATAATTGTTGTTCTATTTACATGAATAAAAACTTCTATGGTCATACACTTAATATAAATGGTTTATTGAATCTCGATCGTAATGATACACATATTCATAATATTAATGCCAAAAGATGCAAATTTGACAATGATAGTGCAACATATTTGTGGCACTGCCGTTTAAGTCATATTGGTGTAAAGCGCATGAAGAAACTCCATGTTGATGTGCTTTTGGAATCAATTGATTATGAATCACTCGATGCTTGCGAACCGTACCTTATGGGCAAGATAACTAAGACTCCGTTCTCCGGAACAATGGAGCGAGCAACAGACTTGTTGGAAATAATACATACTAATGTATGCGGTCCAATGAGTGTTGATGCTCGCGGCGGGTATCGTTATTTTTCTGACCTTCACAGATGATTTGAGCAGATATGGGTATATCTACTTGATGAAACATAAGTTTGAAACATTTGAAAAGTTCAAAGAATTTCAAAGTGAAGTGGAAAATCATCGTAACAAGAAAATAAAGTTTCTACGATCTGATCGCGGAGACGAATATTTGAGTTACGAATTTGGTCTTGATTTGAAACAATGTGGAATAGTTTCGCAACTCACGCCACCTGGAACACCACAACGTAATGGTGTGTCAGAACGTCATAATTGTACTTTATTAGATATGGTGCGATCTATGATGTCTCTTACCGATTTATCACTATCCTTTTGGGGTTATGCATTAGAGACCAGTGCATTCACGTTAAATAGGGCACCATCTAAATCCGTTGAGACGACACCATATGAACTGTGGTTTGGCAAGAAACCTAAGCTGTCATTTCTTAAAGTTTCGGGCTATGATGCTTATGTGAAAAAGCTTCAACCTGATAAGCTCGAACCCAAATTGGAGAAATGCGTCTTCATAGGATACCCAAAGGAGACTGTTGGGTACACCTTCTATCACAGATCTGAAAGCAAGATATTCGTTGCTTAGGATGGATCCTTTCAAGAGAAGGAGTTTCTCTCGAAAAGAAGTGACTGGGAGGAAACTAGAACTTGATGAGGTAATTGTACCTTCTCTCGAATTGGAAAGTAGCTCATCACTGAAATCAGTTCCAGTGATGCCTACACCAATTAGTGAGGAAGTTAATGATGATGATCATGAAACTTCAGATCAAGTTACTAACCTCGTACGTCAACCAGAGTATGATTCGCACCAGAGTCGTAAAGTAATCCTATTCTGGAAGTCATGTTAATAGACCATGATGAACCTACGAACTATGAGGAAGCGCTGATGAGCCCAGATTTTGATAGATGGCTTGAGGCCATGAAAATCTGAGATAGAATCCATGTATGAGAACAAAGTGTGGACTTTGGTGGACTTGCCCAATGATCGGCAAGTCATTGAGAATAAATGGATCTTCAAGAGGAAGATGGACGCTGATGGTAGTGTTACTATCTACAAAGCTCGACTTGTCAAAAAGGGTTTTTGACAAGTTCAAGATGTTGACTACGATGAGATTTTCTCACTCGTATCGATGCTTAAAGTCTATCTGAATCATGTTAGCAATTGCCATGTTTTATGAAATCTGACAAATGGATATCAAAACTGCATTCCTTAATGGATTTATTAAAGAAGAGTTGTATATGATACAACCAGAAGGGAAACAGAGAGATTACAATCCCATCTCGGTGAGACCGAGATCCCTATCGGTGAGACCGATTTGCCTAGGGTTTGTGGCAGTGGCTACGACATCTGAACTCGGTGGCACCGGATAGAAAGAATCGGTGGGGCCGAGTTTGACTTTGGGTTTAGGTCATATGTGGATGTGAGAAAGTAGTTGATGGTTTTTGGAGCATATCACTAAGCATCATGGAGCAAGAAACTCATTAAGCAACACCTCATCCCTCCTTGATAGTATTGGCTTTTCCTATGGACTCAATGTGATCTTGGATCACTAAAATGTAAAATGCAGAGTCTTGAGCTTTTGAGCTTGAGCCAATCCTTTTATCCTTGATATTTTGAGGGATCCACTTTCATCATCCATGCCATGCCATTCATTGAGCTTTCCTGAAATATTTGTCTTGGAATAGTATTAGCTCAATGAGCTATATGTTGTTATGAATTACCAAAACCACCTAGGGATAGTTGCACTTTCAATCTCCCCCTTTTTGGTAATTGATGACAACATATAGATCAAAGCTTCGATAAATGATAATAAGATTGAAAAAACATCGTCGTTTTGAGAAGTATGTGATAAGCAAGAGCTCCCCCTAAATTTGTGCATATATTTAAGATTTGCTTTGGACTGCAAAAGCACAAGGAATTAGGCTCATGGGTTACTCTTCCATGTCACATACATCTTGGTGGAGCGCTCAAAATAATAAAGATTGAATACATGCACTCATCACCAAGCAAAGTGAATGATCAAATAAAGATAAATAAGATAATATCATCCAACAAGCATAAGTGTAGCTTATGATCAAACACATGATCATCAATGTCTCACAGGCAATAGCATAGTATCTCAAGCAAGCAAAAGCAAATAAAGTTCAACCAAGAAGACAAGAGAGAACAAAAGCAAACTCTCTCTCTCTCGAAGCCTATGATCTATACATTTTTCTCCCCCTTTGGCAACAAGTTATCAAAAAGTTCATAGAAAATGCATAGTACTATTTCGTCTCTCGTGCTTGGTCTTCGTTGGTGGTGTAGAGATAGCTGGTGCAGATGAAGTGACTCGTGTCTGCATTCGCTCTGCAGCTAATCTCCGAGCTCGAGGCACTCAGCAAATGCATCAAGAGTTGTCCTGCCCTTCCTCTCCTGCATGTCATCCTGTAGCTGCTCCACAACCGACTGAATCTCGCCATTTTGACATCTAAATCATAGAATTTTGTTCCATGCTTCTTTCCAGGCTCTCCTGGTTTTGAGTTAGGGTGGCCAACCCCTTCTCAATCCTCAGAGTTGATGCTATCAAGTAACCAAGCTGGTGCTGCTTGCTCTTCAAAAAGTACTTAGATGCCTCCTCTTGAGTTGGCATCTTGGCAGCCTTCTCCTTCTTCTCTTGAGCTTGCACTGAAGATGGTTCATTCTCATTCATCACAACTTGATTGTCCTCAAAGTCTGGATAGAGAACAAAGTGTTCCTTATCCAACAGATATTTGCCTGTGCCCATCTTTGAGTTAATCAACTCCTGAATTTGTGGGGCATATCCACAACTTCTCTTTTGGTCTGCTGCTGTCCTCTTGATAGTCTCAACCATGAGGCTCATGACCTTGAATTTATGTGGCACATCAAATATGTGTAGCAAATTAATTGCATGCCCTCTGATCATGTTGTGGTCACCTGACTTGGGCAAAAGAGTGTGCCTTAGGATCCAGTTGACCGTTGGCAGCCCTGACAGAAGAAAATGGACAAACCCAAACTTGAAAGTCTCAAGTGCTTTTTCTGGGATCTCCTTGTACATATGTGACGTAGAATTGTGATCCATCTTTTTCTTGGCATAAACGTCCAAGTCATCTTCACTCTCCTTTGGGGCATTGATCAGATTGGCCCATTCCTCAATAGTTGATTGGTACCTTGTACCTTCGGACATCCAAACTATCACGCCATCTGGATAGAAGTGTCTTTGTGGAGTAGAATTGCATAACGAGCTCATCATTCCAGTTTGTGAGCTTCGCCCAACAAAGTCTGCAACTCCACACGCATGAAGCTGTCATACACTCCTGTAGTGTTCTTCATTCTACTTTATGTAGGTCCAGTCGACCCACCTCATATCACACACTATAGGCTTCTTGTCCAACAAGATTGTCTCATAGAAATCCTGCTGTTCCTTAGTGTGGAACCTGTAATCAACAGCAGTTCTTCTTCTGGTGGCATATGGATCTGACTCTCTCCATAGCCTCAACCCTGAGTCTCTCCTAATCTTCATGTTCTCAGCCACAGGATGAGCATCATTGTGGTCTGGAATCTTAGGTTTCAGCTTCCTCAGGACTTGTCCTTCATCATCTTCCTCAGCAGCAACTTCAGGCACTGGGGCCTTGTTCTTCTCAGCAGTAGATATGTTCCTGGTATTCCTCTTAGGTGCAGTCTTGGGCTTGGAGGCAGCTTTGGGTGCTTCTTTGGGCTTTGATGATGCAGCCCCTGACCTTATAGCATCACCCATCAGCTTTTGTGCCTTGGGTGCTGGTGCAGCAACCTCTTCTTCTTCTTCTTCTTCCTCTTCCATCATGGAAGGTTTTCCAACAACTCTGGCCATGGTCTTCTTGACCCTTTCCTTCCTTTTCTTCCCTTCTGCAGCAGCCTCTTTGGGTTGTGATTCCAAAGATGCTTGAGTGGAGGCTCTGGCTTTAGACATGGGTTGTCTTCCTGCTGGCCTTTTGATCTTCAGCCCTGGTGAGGGAGTCCCGGATTAGGGGGTGTCCGGATAGCCGAACTATCATCACGGCCGGACTCCAAGACTATGAAGATACAAGATTGAAGACTTCGTCCCGTGTCCGGATGGGACTTTCCTTGCCGTGGAAGGCAAGCTTGGCGATACGGATATGTAGATCTCCTACCATTGTAACCGACTGTGTAACCCTAACCTATCCAAAGGTCTATATGAACCGGAGGGTTTTAGTCCGTAGGACGAACAACAATCATACCATAGGCTAGCTTCTAGGGTTTAGCCTCCTTGATCTCGTGGTAGATCTACTCTTGTACTACACATATCGTCAATATTAATCAAGCAGGAGTAGGGTATTACCTCCATCGAGAGGGCCCGAACCTGGGTAAAACATCGTGTCCCTTGTCTCCTGTTACCATCCGCCTAGACGCACAGTTCGGGACCCCCTACCCGAGATCCGCCGGTTTTGACACCGACATTGGTGCTTTCATTGAGAGTTCCTCTGTGCCGTCGCCGTCAGGTAGGGTGCCTCATCCCGTCTTTAAAGACGATACTATCACCAGAGGAGCCTTGGCCGCTGGTTAGACCCTTCGGCTAGGTGGTTTTCTTATGACCGCCAGTTCGGCCACCGCGCCGACGATGACCTCTCGAGTCATCGAAACCAATCTCCATGTTAATTCAGAACTTGCCGAACAGTTAGATCCGATCGAGCTCTCCTCCATAAACGAGCTCTTGGATCACATCGCCGCCCTGGGAGTCGCCTCATACTACGACCGGATCGGGCCTAAAACCGATCTGAGAGAGATCAACTCTCCCCAGGCTACCCATCATGTTGCTGTGATAGAGGAGCAATGCGGCGATTCTTATTCTATCTTAAGGACTAACTACGTCCGGATTCCCGACCCCTCCATGCCGGACTCCCGCAGAGGGACGGATGTCGATCAAGCCTTGAACTTAAAGTCAGGCGGCGGGTTGGACTCATTGGATAGCACTCAAAAATCCAAACCTCCGAGTTCGGAAACTTCCTGACCTCTGAGTCCTAAATTGGACGGGGTTCCGGATCTAGTTCCACCCGCCCACCCAAACATTAGCGATCTCTCTCGAATTCGGCAAGAGCCCGCTGAAGCGAAGACATCATTCTTGGGCGATTCCTCCTGGCTATGAACAGGATAAAGGACTGCCGAGAGGAGGACGCAATCCCAATTTTCTTCAATAATTGCACGGACAAGGGAATCCTAAACGCCATAAGTCGCCGCGAAATTACACGCTTCGCTGACTTGGTGACCATAGTACAAAAGTACTGTGCGATGGAGAGTGTCTGGAAAACCGAAAGTAAATTTTGGGATAATCCGGCCCCGAATACATCCCTAGTCCAAAATAAAAGGGTGCATCATTATCAAGCACACAGGTTAAACACCAAAAACCAAAACCCCTAAAGGGTGCGGAACCGTCTTTGGAGGGTTGGCTAAACGGACCTGCAAAATTCACAAGATGAGAGGTGCCACTCCAACTCATAGCCTTCGAGCATGTTGGATACTACGGCAGGTGGCCAAAAGTGGCGAAGAGCTTCTAGCTTCAAAACCCCAGCCCAGCAACACCAGTACGGTGTTAACAGTCTTCGAGATTTTCGCATCAAATAACATGCGAAAACGAACACTCCGCAACCTTGCCGAAGTCTACCAAGTAGCAATAATAAATCCATGGAGTGACACGGCTATCACCTTCAATGCCGATGTGAACCTAAATTCGAACAGCCCGAGCACCAGCCGCATTGGTCCTCAAGATGCGATAGTGGGCGGCTTTCGCCTTACTAAGGTACTCATGGATGGCGGCATGACTAAACCTCATCTATGAGGAAACCCTCCGAAAAATGGAAATAGACTGGAACCGCATTGAGCGAAGCAGCACAACCTTTAGAGGAATAATCCCTAGCCGGAAGCATGCTCCACGGGAAAAATCACTGCTGGATGTAGTGTTAGGCTCGGACAATTACAGGTCCGAGGAGGTCACATTTCAAGTGGCCCCGTTCAACAACGGATATCATGCTTTATTAGGACGAGAGGCATTCACAATTTTTCAAGCTATACCCCATTATGGGTACATGAAGCTTAAAATGCCCGGACCTAACGGAATAATCACTCTCGCTAGTGATCCGAACATAGCACTCCGCGCCGAAAACAAGACAGCCGCACTAGCCCTCGAGGCACTATCTGAAGCCCTAGCGGCCGAGGAACTCACCGTGATGCGCTCCACGGTGAACAGGGACGATGTGATACTTGATAAAATATCCAAGTCCACCTCTTTTAAACCAGCGGATGAAATAGTCAAATTCCAAGTCCACCCAACGGACCCTGCAAAGACGGCCTCCATTGGGGCACAATTAAACCCCGATGTAGACGCCAGACTACGAGAATTTCTACGAGAAAACTGGGACATCTTTGCACGGCACCCTTCGGACATGCCAGAATCCCACGTCGGCTGGCCGAGCACAGCCTAAATATCCTAAAAGGATTCAAGCCACCAAACAGGCCCTTGACGCTTTTAGAACCCAAGAGACAGGCCATGGGAGAGGAGCTAGCCAAACTTTTGGAAGCTGGATTCATCGGAGATATAAAACATCCGGACTGGCTAGCAAACCTGGTGATGGTACCAAAGAAGGATAAATCCTGGCGCCTATGTGTTGATTTCAAAGACCTTAATAAGGCTTGCCCAAAGGATCCCTTCCCTCCCTCGAATTGATCAAATTATCGACACTACAGCAGACCACGACTCATTGTGCTTCCTCGACGCGTACTCCGGCTACCACCAAATCAAGATGGCGGAGCTGCACCAAGCTGCAACAGCATTCATCACTCCATACGGCCCGCTCGCTTCAACACAATGCCCTTTGGGCTCAAAAACGCCGCGCAACATATCAGCGCGTGATTCGGACATGTCCGCGCACGGATCGGCAAAACAGTGGAAGCATATGTAGATGACGTGGTCGTCAAAACCAAGCACGTCGAAACTCTAGTAGACGACTTGAGGCTCACATTCGACAATCTTCGAAAATACGACATCAAGCTCAAACCGGAAAAAATGCGTCTTCGGCGTTCCAGCCGGAAAGCTCCTGGGCTTCGTTGTGTCCGGTAGAGGAATTGAAGCAAACCCAGCCAAGATCCGAGCTCTGTCACAATTGGATATTCCAAAAGACCTCAAGCAAATACAAAAATTGACGGGATGCGTAGCGGCTCTAAGCCGCTTTATTTCCCGTTTGGGAGAAAAGGCGTTACCCCTTTACCGCCTCCTCCGCCGCACCGAACACTTTGAGTGGACGGATGCCGCCACGACCGGACTCGAAGAGATAAAAGCCATATTGGCAACAAATCCAGTCCTGGCCGCGCCCAATGTGGGTGAACCAATGCTATTATATATCGCCGCAACACATCAAGTTGTCGGTAGCGGTGCTCGTTGTCGAGCGAGAACGGACGGACACCGGTTCCCTCTCCAAAAACCGGTTTACTATGTGTCCACTGTCCTAACTCCATGCAAGTCCCGTTACCCACACTATCAAAAGATAGCATACGCGGTGTTCATGGCATCCCAGAAGCTGCAACACTACTTTCAAGAGTGTTCGATAACGGTAGCCTCCGAAGTACCTCTTAATGACATTATAAACAACCGCGACGCGACGGGCCGGATTGCTAAATGGGCCATAGAGCTCCTTCCATTCGACATAACCTACAAGCCCCGACGTGCTATCAAGTCGCAGGTTTTGGCCGACTTCGCGTGGCGAATGGACCGGCCGAACTCCCTAAAGAGTACGACGCATACTCCAATTGGATCATGCACTTTGATGGCTCCAAAATGTTGGTCGGCCTGGGGGCTGGCATCGTCCTGACGTCCCCAACCGGGGACACAGTCCAATACGTCCTTCAGATAATGTATACGGACTCTAACAACGCAGCCGAATACGAGGCCCTTCTGCACGGCCTCCGGATGGCGGTCTCCATGGGCATTAAACGCCTAGAGGTGCGTGGGGATTCGAACCTCGCGATATCTCAAATAAACAGAGACTTTGATGCCAAAGATCCAAAAATGGCAGCATACTGCAATGCGGTCTTAAAAATGTCAGCACGGTTCGAAGGGCTCGAATTTCATCATATAGCCCGGGATAACAACCAGGTAGCAGACATATTGGCACGCATCGGTGCAAAACGCGATGCCGTCCCACCCAATATCTTTCTGGAACGGCTGTTCAAGCCATCCGTACTATGGGAAGGGGAGTCCGGCAATAACAATCCGGACCCAACCGCACTGCCTGACGCCGAACACTCTGACACAATCGGAGGCCCTGCCACCGAGATAACACCCTCTGCCCACGAAATAATGGCGGTTATTGCCCCGTGGACGGAACCATTTCTAGCCTACCTAACTAGGCAGGAACTCCCCGAAGACCAAAATGAGGCTCGCTGCATAGTACGGCGATCTAAAGCCTATAAAGTCCATGAGGGAGAGCTTTATAAGAAAAGCACTATCGGAGTCCTTCAAAGGTGTATCTCCGAAGAGGAAGGGCGAAACCTCCTGGCTGAAATTCATGCCGGACTGGGTGGGCACCACGCCGCAGCCCGGGCCCTTGTAGGCAAGGACTTCCGTACAAGATTTTATTGGCCGACGGCCCGGGCAGACGCGCAGGACTTAGTCCAACGATGCGTCGGTTGCCAGCTTTTTGCTAACCAAAGCCACATGCCACCCACCGCCCTCAAAACTATACCCATCACCTGGCCATATGCGGTCTGGGGGCTTGACATGGTTGGACCCCTTAAGGGAGGAACCCACAAGCAAAAATACCTATTGGTCATGGTGGATAAATTCACCAAATGGATAGAGGCCAAGCCTGTCAAAACGGCCGAATCCGGATCGGTGATAGACTTCATATCAGAGGTAGTGCACCGTTACGGTGTCCCCCACAGTATCATCACTGATAACGGCACCAACTTTACGGCCGATGAGGTCAAATTATGGTGCAAAAACATGGGCATCAAGCTCGATTACGCCTTAGTCTATCACCCTCAAACCAACGGCCAAGTCGAACGAGCAAATGGTCTAATTATGAGCGGCATTAAACCCAGACTAGTGCGGTCCCTCAAGGAATCTAACACGCACTGGGTTGAGGAGCTCGACTCCGTGCCTGGGGCTGCGGACCACGCCGAATCGTACTACCGGATTCACACCATTCTTTATGGTGTACGGCGCAGAGGCAGTCTTGCCCTGCGACATAATACATGACTCACCTCGCGTGCGCATGTATGAAGAAAGAAAAGCCGATCTCGATCGGCAGGACAGTTTGGACGCATTGGAGGAGGAGCACGACGTGGCAAAAGCTCGTTCAGCATTCTATCAACAGCAGGCTCAAAGATATCAAAGCAGGGAAGTACGGGCCAAAGATTATAACGTTGGCGAACTAGTTCTACGCCTGCCGGACAAGAAAAAGGACAAACTCAAGCCCAAATGGGAAGGTCCCTTCATCATCGACTGTGTCGACCGGCGGAGCATACCGTCTGTAAACGCATCGGATAACCGACTCGAGCCGAACCCATGGAACGCAGCCCGTCTACGAAGATTCTACGCCTAAGCGCCGGACTCCAAATTCGTCTCCTTCCTCCGTCCACATTTTCTATTTTTGCTGTCTTTTATTTCTCTCCTTCCTCCTCCTTCTTCTTGACGCCTCTAGAGGCTCGTTTGCGCTTTTTTCGCACATACTTGACGCGCTGTAAGCGCTCATTATACCTGGGGGCTTCTTTAACAGAAGCTTATTTATACGGGCTTCATGCCCAACACATGCGTTAAACTTCCGCATGTACCTTTTATTCACCATTATATGCATCGATATGACTTAAGTTTAGGCCAAGCTGGGTTGCCTGGCTCCTGTGCTTACCCCTACATTCCCAATTGTTCGGCTAGGTGGTAAAGGGAGCACCTCTGCGATTGTTACTGCCGGGTCAGCCGGATGTGTACCTCAGACTGGGTGAAGCCGAAAGCTAGCGTTCTGAAGGGAATATTCAGACAGTGAACTGAAAGATGACTTTTAACTATTTACCCATCTGCCCCCAGATTCTTTTTTGCTTTAATAGCAGCTTTGACATGCACTTTAGGGCATGCATCCCAGCGAAAGGAACCCTTAACGGAACTATTCTCCCTGGATGATGTTTCTTACTACCCATGTAATATAACATAACTAGTTGGGCACTTGTCTGATACAGCAACAATGAACCCTACGCCTTGTCTCCATGCATACCCCGGTTCTTATATAACCACGAAGGTATTCGGACACACTCCCGACTATTGGGTCCTGAGGTCGAAGCGAAAAGGTCCGCTATGACAAACGATCTACAATCCGGCTAGAAGACATTTTTCATGTCATATTTTTTACATAGTCAACTCGACTCATTGTATTCCTCCTCAATGCCATCTAATAGGCTATCTAATTTACAATCTTGCTTTGGGAATACTTGGCGGCCAATTCTACTTGGCCGTACACTAAGCTTACTGAGGATCTCCATCCCATCAGCCCCACAGGTCCGACCTCGGCCATGTGGTTTGGGTCGACAACCGTGTACCGCGTCTTTACCATGGCCCAGCCTCCTGGCGCCTGACGGCAGGCCGATATCTTCCATAGTCGGAAGCGCCGCCCGTGCTCCTTGAAGCCGCTCTGCCGGCTCCCCAATGCCTTGAGCAGGGAGATAGATGGCCACAAGGCCTGGCCGACGCCTTTCATCACCGCCGGACTCGTTAAATGGTAGCGCATATTCGGGAAGAAGATCACCAAGAATCGGGCATCTCCTCCTCGGGATGACCTGTGAGCAAACCTACATATATGTTTATGTTAGTCGCCTTCCTCGCCGAACTCTTTCAAAGTTCGCTCAAGCACTCTTGAAAATGCCGCGACGAAGCCGCCGATTCTCCTTTACGGAGTCAGACAAGTGGGCACGAACATCTTTTAGTTCCTCACCCAGCTTGGTGTTGGCATCTCGGAGGTTATTTTTCTCCTGCCGCACCCTCGTAAGCACGCTCTCGCCGGCCTTTAGCTGGCGCAAGAGCTGTTGCTTGTCCGGATCTAGTCCGGCGCCATCTGCAATGTTTTTGTCAGATTTACACACCCGCCGCACTTCATAAACTATTTATCTTTTGAAGCGTATATTACCAGAGGGGGTCTCTGTGGCTCCCCCTGTAGCGGCTAGTGCGGCCTCAAGTTGGGCCTTGCACTCGTCAAGCTCCTGGGACATTCGGGTACTCTTTTCTGTAAGATCCTGCATCACAAATGATCCTTAAATCAGTTATTCTAACTATTTTAAGTCTCGGGGGCTACTGGCATAAATAACTGTCAAATTTCCTTACCAGTATGTCCTTTACATACTGCTCCGTGGCTCTGGCTAGACCATCTTGAGCGGCACGAAGGTGCGCATCTCCCAATTGAAGGCATTCAAGGCCTCCTGGGAGAAACATGCGTCACGAAGAACTGTCCGGCGGCG
Organism: Aegilops bicornis; assembly: GCA_021605145.1. Lineage (NCBI taxonomy): Eukaryota > Viridiplantae > Streptophyta > Magnoliopsida > Poales > Poaceae > Aegilops > Aegilops bicornis. The sequence continues at coordinate 603,262,444 of CM038674.1, read as the reverse complement.
CCTGTGATTCAAGGCACTCCCCACCTCGGAGTTGGTGGCAGACAATCTGTCGGCATCCTTTGTCGGAAGAGCATCCGATGCATGCCTCGTGTTCGCCTCCGCTTCAGGACCCGGCTTTGGAGCCTGGCCGGCGGAGGTTCGATTGGCAACCTCTCCGGACTCAGTCCGGCGAGCGCTCTTTTTCCTGAAAAGAGCGTCAGTGTTAGTACGCCTTCCAGGAATCAATCCTAGGAACATGGTGATACGCCATACCGTTGCGGCAGAGTTTTGATCCGGACCGCACTCCTCTTTGCTGGCAACAGACGCCTTGTTGGCTAGCCGCTGAGCTCGGCTTCCTGCCTCGAAGGTACCCCCTGCGAAACACCATTGATCAAGAAATAAGCATGGATGGGTCATTATCAGAATATTGGGACCTTGGTCTCAGTTACCTGTGAGGCTGGAAGTATTCTGGGGTAATCGGCCGTAATGGCAACCAAAGCATTGTCGATGCTAAGTTGGTGGAAAACCCCGTCGATCAACTCCACCTTTATATCCGGATCCTCTTCGGAGGTCGGATTGAGGGACCGTTCCGGATCCTCGGGTTGTGGGGGCGGGCTGTGTATCTTCTCCAGAGTCCGGTGCAGTTCCTGCGCAGAAACCATAAAATAAGATATTTAACCACGGGAACATGGATCGGACAAGTCACAAAGATGTTTGCTTACCTAGCTTCGAGGATTATTTGAAGAAAACTCCTTCAGTGGATTGACGCGGAGGAAATCCTCCTCCTCCCCTTTATACATGGCAGACAAGATCTTCACCAGTTCGGCGACCGATCCCGGCCCTTTGCGGCCATGACAGGTGGCATCGTCCTCCCCGCTGAAGTCCCACATGGGGTGGCCCCTATATTGGAGCGGCTGCACTCCCCTCATAATGCAGATTACCATGACTCCAATCATGGTCAATCCGGCATGAGCCAGTAATCTTATTCGGCTCATCAAGTAGAGGACATCCGGTCATTTTCCTCCGGGGCGCCAGCTTAGGCGCTTCTTCAGAGGAGCATTACTGAACTCCTAAGGCCGATCCGAATAGGATCCGGCAGCGGGGACGTCCTCCATGTAAAACCATTCTCAAGGCCGGTCTTGGACGCCTTCTTTGGGGTTCCGGATAGGTATCCGTCCCGGCGATGCGCCATAGCTCGACTCCGCCCACTTGATATATTGACCCCTCATGAGAACGGGTACTAGGCAGAATAATCTCTTCCACAGCCCAAAATGAGCCTCGACGCCCAAGAACAGTTCGCAAAAGGGCCACGAAGCCCGCGATGTGCAAGATGGAGGCATGAGTAAGGTGGTGCAACTGGAGGCCATAGAACTCCAAGAGCCCCCGGAGAAACGGATGGATCGGAAATCCGAGTCCTCTTACTAGATAAGCGATGAAGCATACCCACTCTCCTTTAGAGGGATCGGGGACACTCTCCGCTTGCTTTCCGCCCTTGTATGTGGCAAGTCCGGCTCGAACCGGAACCATGAAGGCCGGGGGGAGAAATCCCTTGGCTTGGAGTATAACTAGCTCGCTATGCAGGACTGAGCATCTCTCCCAACTTCCAGGCTGAGGGCTGGGAGCGCGAGAGGAGGAGCCGCGTCGACTGTCCATGATGGAATGGGCTTTGGTCAGAGGCGCTCCGATGAAAGCTTCATGAAGGGGGATGGTGTGACTCAGATCTAGATCCTCGCCCCTTTTATAGGCAGCTCATTTGCGCAGCTATGGGGGTAAGTGTAAAAGTACCCTGGCTTTTCGCATTCATTCGAACACGTGGAAGATGGCCATTATTGGGCGTAGAAGCCAAGGAGCACAACATTTATCAGAAGCCGGACACTATTTGACAAGTATATGGAATTTGGAGAAGAACCCGCCTCGCAATGCCAAAGACAATCAACGCGCCGGACTCATCGTCATTGAAGCCTGGTTCGGGGCTATCGAGGAGTCCGGATTAGGGGTGTCCGGATAGCGAACTATCATCACGGCCGGACTCCAAGACTATGAAGATACAAGATTGAAGACTTCGTCCGTGTCCGGATGGGACTTTCCTTGGCGTGGAAGGCAAGCTTGGCGTCTGGATATGTAGATCTCCTACCATTGTAACCGACTGTGTAACCCTAACCTATCCGGTGTCTATATAAATCGGAGGGTTTTAGTCCGTAGGGACGAACAACAATCATACCATAGGCTAGCTTCTAGGGTTTAGCCTCCTTGATCTCGTGGTAGATCTACTCTTGTACTACCCATATCATCAATATTAATCAAGCAGAGTAGGGTATTACCTCCATCGAGAGGGCCCGAACCTGGGTAAAAACATCGTGTCCCTTGTCTCCTGTTACCATCCGCCTAGACGCACAGTTCGGGACCCCCTACACGAGATCCGCCGGTTTTGACACCGACACCTGGCTTAACTGCAACTGAGCTATACTCCTTTTTGAGCACCTTTTTCTTTGAAATGGCCTCATCCTCTACTGCCACATAATCCTCATCCTCAGGTTCTGAGGTTCTCTTCTTCCTTGTCCTGGTGGCAGCTTTGGGCAAATTGCTGGGAGTGCTTCTGCTTCCCTCATCTGAGCTGCTAGAGGGACTAGTGCCCTCACTCATGTGAATCTGCTCTTCTTCCCTGTTCTGACTATCACTTTGGTCTGACATGCTGCAAACACTGACTACTGACCCTGTGAATAGTTATAGATGAGATAGAGTGGATGAGCATCACAAAATGCAGAGATTTTTGCAAAAGAATGATTCAAAAACTTAGTTTTAGTTTTCCACAGAAAGCATTTCGGATCAACCGATTTGTAAACTTAGTGATACCGAAGCAGCTTTTGGAACCTAAACTAGTGATCTCGGTCAGACCGAGTCACAGTTCGGTGGCACCGAGACTGCTAGGGTTCCACTGAGTTCTAAAATTGGTCACACCGATTAGCAATTCTCTGTCAGACCGAGATTCACTTGTGCAATGGCGTTAGCTAAATTGGTGGGACCGAGTTTTTCAACTCGGTGGGTCCGAGATGGTTTCGGCGGAAACCTAACCCTAAATTTTCAAATCGCATCTATTCTAAGGATTGTTTTGACTGGATAGAGGTGTTTCAATCGTGGCAAGAATCATAATGAACACAATGTGCTAGAGATTGGACGGGGATAACACTGTGATCGAGTCCATACCCTAGTTTGGCGATGAACTCGCTACGGCGGCAACGGCGGAGATGAATTCCGTTGACGGCAGCGGAGACCAACGACAAGAGGCAGCTGGCGACGAAGTCGACGATCCGGAGACCTAGAAGGCAGAGCGAGCTATGCGCGGGCGAAGAGGTTTGGAGAAAGTTTTCCAATTTTTTTCCCGTGTGAATATATAGCCCGACCCTGTCGGTGTGACCGAGTGGAACGACTCGGTGGCACCGAGATGCATAACTGTTGACAAGCATCGCAACTCGGTGAGACCGAAAAGTTCAAATCGGTTGCACCGAGATTGAAAACCTAGACGACTTAGTGATGTCGGTATGACCGAAATGGAAGAATCGGTCAGACCGAAACACACAAAGAAGTTTTGGAAGTTTAAGTCCATGACGAATCGGGGACTCCGAGTGCTCCTCACATAGAGTGGTTCGAATCTGACTTGATCAAATTTTGTGATGTAGCATGAATAGAGTTTGAGACGAGAAGAGCATAGATAGCTAGAGAAGGTTCTTAGGCATTCTTGTCCATTCACTTGGTCAAAGAAAAAGAAACCAATCAATCAAAACAACAAGTGGATGTCCTCGAATGAGTAAAATATGCAACCAACATGCTCACACAATAAAATGGCAAATGAAAATATGTGGCAAAGCATGCACAACCAATTCTAGCATCTATCAAACAATTGGCGATGACTAGGTCACCTATATATGAGTATATTGACTTAGGAGTCAAATGAGAACATTTGATCATAGGTCATACTCATCGTTCAAGCTCAAGTGGGGTTACCACTTTTACATAAAGCATTGATATGTTCACACCATTAGAGTTGCTTTGACTCAATTCTTAGAGTTAAGCTCCCCTAGATGTGAGATCCCCCTTAGAGGGATGAACTAACCTTGGGTTTTGTCGATGATGACTTCATGTAGGTGTTGAAGATGTGGATGCTCAATGTTGATGTAGATCATTTGGAGCAATCCTTTTGGAGTGAGTTGCACTTTCAATACCTACACAGGTTAGTCCCACAAGGAACAAACAAGTATATCCATAGACATAGAGTGATGTTCACACAAGATGATGTCCATGAAAGCATTAGGTAGGGTTTGTGACTCTTTGAACTAGTGCAGGATGTGGAAGTTGATTGCACTTGTCCTTGCCATAATGATATGAGTGAAGACTGTTGGCGGAGTCACCCTCAAGAACTCTCTAGTTCTTCTTCTTCGGGATCCACATCATCTTGATGGGAATCCTTGGAGTTGTAGTTGTGCTTGGTGAAGTAGAACTTGACGTAGTCTTGGGAACCCACTTGACCAAGGCCTTAGGGGCTTCTTCAAATGCATCTATATCCTCTTGAAGCTTGTCCTTGCCTTTGTTCTTGTGGTCTTGTGGTCGAAGATCATCTTGAGCTTGTGTTCCCTTGAAGGAAGTAGGATCATACTTCTCTTGTTGAGGATCAAACTTCGTCTTGGGATATTGATCTTCTTCCCACTCAACTCCATTGGCATCTAACTTTCGTTCAAAACCAACACCTTGATTCTTCCGGTGCCTTCCTTGCTTATGCATAATTTCCTCAAATTGCTTACTCTCGGCAAGGCTCTTGTATACACCTTTCTCTATAATTCCCTTCAATAAGCTATTTTCTTGCTCAAGTGTAACTTGGCTAAGAGAATCATTAGTGGAATCAAGAGAACTACTAGAGGCAACAACATTTGATTTTGCATGATTATTGTTACTACTAGAGGAAGAATCTTTCTTGTTCTTGTTAATGGACTTGACTTAAGGCATGTAAGTAGATAAGAGTAAACGCTTGGCAATTTAAGAAGAACTTTTCTTACGAAGGTCATCATTGATTGCCTTTAAGAACTCATGCTCTTGCTCAAGATTGAGCTTTTCAAAGCGTAACTTCTCATGAGCCCTTAAAAGTTCTCGATGATCTTCGAAGATAGTTTCATGAGCTAACTTAAGAGTGTTTAGTTCTTTAGTTATAAGCTCAATCTTCTCCTTATCATTGTCATTCGTTTTATCTTGATTAGCATGATTGATTGACATTTCATCATAGTATTCATCACTAGAGTTGTCAACAAGTAAATCATCATCACCTAACAAGTCATCTTCGTCACTATTGAAATCAACATACTCGGGGTGTGTTAGCTTAGGACCTTTGGCCATGAAGCATCTTCCAATTCCTTCATTTGGTGAATCAAATATGTCGTAGGAGTTGGTTGACACAAGTGCTAGACCGGCAACACCTTCATCTTGAGTATATTCGGAGTCGGAGTGATAGCTTCTCTCGGAGTGATTGTCAGAGTCGGAGCCGGATACCCATTCACCAACATGAGCTTGATGTCTTCGTTTTGTGTAGCTCCTTGATGACTTGTCCTTCCTTTCCGAATCCTTGCTTCTCCATGAGGGTCTTCGTTCCTAACGATCATCTCTCCTCCTTCTCTTTCTTGGTGGTGATTCTTCTCTTCTACTTCTTCTTTTTGGAGAATCTTCTCTTCTTTTGTAGGGTGCCGTACACTCATTGGAATAGTGTCCGGGTCTCCCATAATTGTAGCAATTGTTCTCTCTACTAGAAGATCTTTTGCCATTGTAGGACCTTGACTTGGAGCTTCTCTCTTTACTTCTACTCTTGTAGAATTTGTTGAAGTTCTTCACCATTAAGCTCAATTCTTCATTGAAGGTTTGTTTCTCGCTTGATGATGTGGGGCTTCACATGAGGCTTTGTAAGCACCACTTGAGTTGTTGTGAAGTTCCTCCTTATCCTTGAGTGACATCTCATGAGCAACAATTCTTCCAATGACTTCCGTTGGCTTGAGATCTTTGTAATTGGGCATCATTTGGATCAATGTGCACACGGTATCATATTTTCCATCCAATGCTCTTAGGATCTTCTTGATGATGAATCTGTCGGTCATCTCTTCACTTCCTAAGCCGATAATCTCATTTCTGATAAGAGAAAGCCTAGAGTACATTTCAGCGACACCTTCACCATCCTTTATTTTGAACTTGTCAAGTCGGGCTTTGGAGCACATCCAACTTGGATTCCTTTGACGAGTCGGTACCTTCATGCATATCAATCAAAGTATCCCAAATTTCCTTTGCATTCTCAAGACGGCTGATTTTGTTGAATTCTTCAGGGCACAATCCGTTGAAGAGGATATCACAAGCTTGAGCGTTGTATTGCAGCATCTTCAACTCTTCCGCACTAGCTTCACGGTTCGGTTATCTCCCATCAAAGAATTCACCTTGCAAGCCAATACACACAATAGCCCAAACGGGCGGGTTATGTCCGAGAATATGCATTTTCATCTTATGCTTCCAACTAGCAAAATTAGTGCCATCAAAGTAAGGACCTCTACGGTGATAGTTTCCTCGCTAGACGCCATACTCTCCTAGGTTGTGAAACCAAGCCTATGACCACCAAAAGCTATGGAAATCAAAGAAAATGGAGACCAAAGCTCTGATACCACTTGTAGGACCTTGAAGTATGTCTAGAGGGGGGGGGGATTAGACTACTTAACCAATTAAAAACTTAACCTTTTCCCAATTTTAGTCTTTGGCAGGTTTTAACTATTTTAGCACAAGTCAAGCAATCCTCACACAATTCAAGCAAGCATGCAAAGAGTATATGAGCAGCGGAAAGTAAAGCATGCAACTTGCTAGAAAGTAAAGGGAAGGGTTTGGAGAATTCAAACACAATTGGAGACACGGATGTTTTTGTCGTGGTTCCGGTAGGTGGTGCTATCATACATCCACGTTGATGGAGACTTCAACCCATGAAGGGTAGCAGTTCTTGTGAGTCCACGGAGGGCTCCACCCACGAAGGGTCCACTAAGTAGCAACCTTGTCTATCCCACCATGGCCGTCAGCCCACGAAGGACTTGCCTCACTAGCGGTAGATCTTCACGAAGTAGGCGATCTCCTTGCCCTTACAAACTCCTTGGTTCAACTCCACAATCTTGTTGGAGGCTCCCAAGTGACACCTAGCCAATCTAGGAGACACCACTCTCCAAGAAGTAACAAATGGTGTGTTGATGATGAACTCCTTGCTCTTGTGCTTCAAATGATAGTCTCCCCAACACTCAACTCTCTCTCAGGATTTGGATTTGGTGGAAAGAAGATTTGAGTGGAAAGCAACTTGGGAAGGCTAGATATCAAGATACATATGGTAGGAATGGAATATCTTGGCCTCAACACATGAGTAGGTGGTTCTCTCTCAGAACTGGTAAGTTGGAAGTGTAGGTTTGTTCTGATGGCTCTCCACGATTGAAGAGGAGGTGGAGGGGTATATATAGCCTCCACACAAAATCCAACCGTTACACATAATTTACCAATCTCGGTGGACCGAATCAATAAACTCGGTCTGACCAATTCAGTAAACCTAGTGACCATTAGTGATTTCGGTGGGACCGACATGCAACTCGGTAGGACCGATATGGTTAGGGTTAGGGCATAACATAATCTCGGTGAGACCGATTACACAAACTCGGTGAGACTGATTTTGGTAATTAGCTAACCGGAGAGTTGGTCAGTAAACTCGGTGGGACCGATTCGCTCTTTTCGGTGAGACCGAAATGTTACGAAAAGGAAACAGAGAGTTTACATTGCAATCTCGGTGGGACCGATCGCTCACTTCGGTTAGACCGAAACGTTACGAGGGGAAACAGAGAGATTACAATCCCATCTTGGTGAGACCGAGATCCCTATCGGTGAGACCGATTTGCCTAGGGTTTGTGGCAGTGGCTATGACATCTGAACTCGGTGGCGTCGGATAGAAAGAATCGGTGGGGCCAGGTTTGACTTTGGGTTTAGGTCATATGTGGATGTGAGAAAGTAGTTGAGGGTTTTTGGAGCATATCACTAAGCATCATGGAGCAAGAAACTCATTAAGCAACACCTCACCCCTCCTTGATAGTATTGTCTTTTCCTATGGACTCAATGTGATCTTGGATCACTAAAATGTAAAATGCAGAGTCTTGAGCTTTTGGGCTTGAGCCAATCCTTTTATCCTTGATATTTTGAGGGATCCACTTTCATCATCCATGCCATGCCATTCATTGAGCTTTCCTGAAATATTTGTCTTGGAATAGTATTAGCTCAATGAGCTATATGTTGTTATGAATTACCAAAACCACCTAGGGATAGTTGCACTTTCATAAGCCTTGCAAGCAATGCGACTAATGAGTTAGTTGCGGGATGATGCATTACGGTATGAGTAAAGAGACTTGCCGATAACGAGATTGAACTAGGTATGATGATACCGACGATCGAATCTCGGGCAAGTAACATACCGATGACAAAGGGAACAACGTATGTTGTTGTGCGATTTGACCTATAAAGATCTTCATAGAATGTGTAGGAACCAATATGAGCATCCAGGTTCCGCTATTGGTTATTGACCGGAGATGAGTCTCGGTCATGTCTACATAGTTCTCAAACCCGTAGGGTCCGCACGCTTAACGTTCAATGACGATATGTATTATGAGTTATGTGATTTGATGTATCGAAGGTAGTTCGAAGTCCGGATGTGATCATGGACATGACGAGGAGTCTCGAAATGGTCGAGACATAAATAATGATATATTGGACGATGTTATTAGGACATCGGATGAGTTCCGGGGGTCACCGGATAAATATCGGAGTGCCGGAAGGGTTATCGGAACCACTTGAGAAGTAATGGGCCTTATTGGGCCTAGGGGAAAGAGAGAGGGGCAGCCAAGGGCTGGCCGCGCGCTCCCCCATGGGCCTAGTCTGAATTGGACTAGGGGGAGGGGCAGCGCCCCCTCCTTCCTTCTCTTTCCCCTCTCCTTCCTTCTTCTCCTAGTTGGACTAGGGAAGGGGGGATCCAACTCCTACTTGGAGTAGGATTGCCCCCTTGGGCGCGCCCTATGAGGGCTGGCTGGCCTCCCCTTGCTCCTTTATATACGGGGGCAGGGGGCACCCCATAGACACACAAGTTGATTCTTAGCCGTGTGCGGTGCCCCCTCCACAGATTTCCACCCCGGTCATATGGTCGTAGTGCTTAGGCGAAGCCCTGCGTCAGTAACTTCATCATCACCGTCACCACACCGTCGTGCTGACGAAACTCTCCCTCGGCTTCAGCTGGATCTAGAGTTCGAGGGACGTTGCCGAGCTGAACGCGTGCAGATCGTGGAGGTGCCGTGCGTTTGGTACTTGATCGGTTAGATCGTGAAGACGTCTGACTACATCAACCGCGTTACTTAACGCTTCCGCTTTCGGTCTACGAGGGTGCGTGGACACACTCTGCCACTCGTTGCTATACATCACATAGATAGATCTTGCGTGATCGTAGGTAAATTTTTTGAAATACTGCATTCCCAACATGACCCTAAGGTCACAGGAGACGAGGCAAATTGTATGGCAGCTTTTTTCTCACAACATAGCCAAGATCATTTCTTTGCTCTAAAGAAGAAAGACAAATTCTTATTGTAAAAAAGGGATAATGTCTTTATTTACTATTAGAAAGAGGATTTGATGCCATGTAATGAACACATGGTTTTCAAAGATTACGACCACGAGAGAACAAAAATACGAGGGGTTGTCCATAAAGTAAAAACAGTGCCACGTGTTGGTCGCTGTATTTGAGTCAAAACCTCACTTTGGTTATTGTACAAGTCCAGAAATGGGGAGCAAAGGAAGAGGCAGGCTGAGCTGACTCTTGTTCAATATCATTCTCATGATGTGTGGTGCAAAGAGAAGCTTAATGAAGGATTCAAAGGAGGTTGCCGGTTAAGGGCAAATGCAATCTCTGAGCCAGTTGGAGGAAAAAGTCTTTTTTGACCCCTTTGATTTGCCTTATCACTATAGCCACGGATTGAGCGAAAGCTGCCCAAATGAAGATCAGATCACG